>JAUIMM010000541.1:0-664374 GCA_031769625.1 Taudactylus pleione
CAATACAATGGTACATTAGTGCAGGTGGAGGAAGGGCAATACAATGGTGCATTAGTGCAGGGGAGAAGGGCAATACAATGGTACATTAGTGCAGGGGAGGAAGGCAATACAATGGTACATTAGTGCAGGGGAGGAAGGCAATACTATGGTACAGTAGTGCAGGTGGAGGAAGGCAATACAATGGTACATTAGTGCAGGTGGAGGAAGGCAATACAATGGTACATTAGTGCAGATGGAGGAAGGCAATACACTTGTACATTAGTGCAGGAAGGCAATACAATGGTACATTAGTGCAGGTGGAGGAAGGGCAATACAATGGTGCATTAGTGCAGGGGAGAAGGGCAATACAATGGTACATTAGTGCAGGTGCAGGAAGGCAATACTATGGTACATTAGTGCAGGGGAGAAGGGCAATACAATGGTACATTAGTGCAGGTGGAGGAAGGCAATACACTTGTACATTAGTGCAGGAAGGCAATACAATGGTACATTAGTGCAGGTGGAGGAAGGGCAATACAATGGTGCATTAGTGCAGGGGAGAAGGGCAATACAATGGTACATTAGTGCAGGTGCAGGAAGGCAATACTATGGTACATTAGTGCAGGGGAGAAGGGCAATACAATGGTACATTAGTGCAGGTGGAGGAAGGCAATACACTTGTACATTAGTGCAGGAAGGCAATACAATGGTACATTAGTGCAGGTGGAGGAAGGCAATACAATGGTACATTAGTGCAGGTGGAGGAAGGGCAATACAATGGTGCATTAGTGCAGGGGAGAAGGGCAATACAATGGTACATTAGTGCAGGGGAGGAAGGCAATACTATGGTACATTAGTGCAGGGGAGAAGGGCAATACAATGGTACATTAGTGCAGGTGGAGGAAGGCAATACACTTGTACATTAGTGCAGGAAGGCAATACAATGGTACATTAGTGCAGGTGGAGGAAGGGCAATACAATGGTGCATTAGTGCAGGGGAGAAGGGCAATACAATGGTACATTAGTGCAGGGGTAGGAAGGCAATACAATGGTACATTAGTGCAGGTGGAGGAAGGCAATACAATGGTACATTAGTGCAGGGGTAGGAAGGCAATACAATGGTACATTAGTGCAGGTGTCGGAAGGCAATACAATGGTACATTAGTGCAGGTGGAGGAAGGGCAATACAATGGTGCATTAGTGCAGGGGAGAAGGGCAATACAATGGTACATTAGTGCAGGGGAGGAAGGCAATACAATGGTACATTAGTGCAGGGGTAGGAAGGCAATACAGTGGCACATTAGTGCAGGTGGAGGAAGGCAATACAATGGTACATTAGTGAAGGTGGAGGAAGGCAATACAATGGTACATTAGTGCAGGTGCAGGAAGGCAATACTATGGTACATTAGTGCAGGGGAGAAGGGCAATACAATGGTACATTAGTGCAGGTGGAGGAAGGCAATACAATGGTACATTAGTGCAGGAAGGCAATACAATGGTACATTAGTGCAGGTGGAGGAAGGCAATACAATGGTACATTAGTGCAGGTGGAGGAAGGGCAATACAATGGTGCATTAGTGCAGGGGAGAAGGGCAATACAATGGTACATTAGTGCAGGGGTAGGAAGGCAATACAATGGTACATTAGTGCAGGTGGAGGAAGGCAATACAATGGTACATTAGTGAAGGTGGAGGAAGGCAATACAATGGTACATTAGTGCAGGTGCAGGAAGGCAATACTATGGTACATTAGTGCAGGGGAGAAGGGCAATACAATGGTACATTAGTGCAGGTGGAGGAAGGCAATACACTTGTACATTAGTGCAGGAAGGCAATACAATGGTACATTAGTGCAGGTGGAGGAAGGCAATACAATGGTACATTAGTGCAGGTGGAGGAAGGGCAATACAATGGTGCATTAGTGCAGGGGAGAAGGGCAATACAATGGTACATTAGTGCAGGGGTAGGAAGGCAATACAATGGTACATTAGTGCAGGTGGAGGAAGGCAATACAATGGTACATTAGTGCAGGGGTAGGAAGGCAATACAATGGTACATTAGTGCAGGTGTCGGAAGGCAATACAATGGTACATTAGTGCAGGTGGAGGAAGGGCAATACAATGGTGCATTAGTGCAGGGGAGAAGGGCAATACAATGGTACATTAGTGCAGGGGAGGAAGGCAATACAATGGTACATTAGTGCAGGGGTAGGAAGGCAATACAGTGGCACATTAGTGCAGGTGGAGGAAGGCAATACAATGGTACATTAGTGAAGGTGGAGGAAGGCAATACAATGGTACATTAGTGCAGGTGCAGGAAGGCAATACTATGGTACATTAGTGCAGGGGAGAAGGGCAATACAATGGTACATTAGTGCAGGTGGAGGAAGGCAATACAATGGTACATTAGTGCAGGAAGGCAATACAATGGTACATTAGTGCAGGTGGAGGAAGGCAATACAATGGTACATTAGTGCAGGTGGAGGAAGGGCAATACAATGGTGCATTAGTGCAGGGGAGAAGGGCAATACAATGGTACATTAGTGCAGGGGTAGGAAGGCAATACAATGGTACATTAGTGCAGGTGGAGGAAGGCAATACAATGGTACATTAGTGAAGGTGGAGGAAGGCAATACAATGGTACATTAGTGCAGGTGCAGGAAGGCAATACTATGGTACATTAGTGCAGGGGAGAAGGGCAATACAATGGTACATTAGTGCAGGTGGAGGAAGGCAATACACTTGTACATTAGTGCAGGAAGGCAATACAATGGTACATTAGTGCAGGTGGAGGAAGGCAATACAATGGTACATTAGTGCAGGTGGAGGAAGGGCAATACAATGGTGCATTAGTGCAGGGGAGAAGGGCAATACAATGGTACATTAGTGCAGGGGTAGGAAGGCAATACAATGGTACATTAGTGCAGGTGGAGGAAGGCAATACAATGGTACATTAGTGCAGGGGTAGGAAGGCAATACAATGGTACATTAGTGCAGGTGTCGGAAGGCAATACAATGGTACATTAGTGCAGGTGGAGGAAGGGCAATACAATGGTGCATTAGTGCAGGGGAGAAGGGCAATACAATGGTACATTAGTGCAGGGGAGGAAGGCAATACAATGGTACATTAGTGCAGGGGTAGGAAGGCAATACAGTGGCACATTAGTGCAGGTGGAGGAAGGCAATACAATGGTACATTAGTGAAGGTGGAGGAAGGCAATACAATGGTACATTAGTGCAGGTGCAGGAAGGCAATACTATGGTACATTAGTGCAGGGGAGAAGGGCAATACAATGGTACATTAGTGCAGGTGGAGGAAGGCAATACAATGGTACATTAGTGCAGGAAGGCAATACAATGGTACATTAGTGCAGGTGGAGGAAGGCAATACAATGGTACATTAGTGCAGGTGGAGGAAGGGCAATACAATGGTGCATTAGTGCAGGGGAGAAGGGCAATACAATGGTACATTAGTGCAGGGGTAGGAAGGCAATACAATGGTACATTAGTGCAGGTGGAGGAAGGCAATACAATGGTACATTAGTGAAGGTGGAGGAAGGCAATACAATGGTACATTAGTGCAGGTGCAGGAAGGCAATACTATGGTACATTAGTGCAGGGGAGAAGGGCAATACAATGGTACATTAGTGCAGGTGGAGGAAGGCAATACACTTGTACATTAGTGCAGGAAGGCAATACAATGGTACATTAGTGCAGGTGGAGGAAGGCAATACAATGGTACATTAGTGCAGGTGGAGGAAGGGCAATACAATGGTGCATTAGTGCAGGGGAGAAGGGCAATACAATGGTACATTAGTGCAGGGGTAGGAAGGCAATACAATGGTACATTAGTGCAGGTGGAGGAAGGCAATACAATGGTACATTAGTGCAGGGGTAGGAAGGCAATACAATGGTACATTAGTGCAGGTGTCGGAAGGCAATACAATGGTACATTAGTGCAGGTGGAGGAAGGGCAATACAATGGTGCATTAGTGCAGGGGAGAAGGGCAATACAATGGTACATTAGTGCAGGGGAGGAAGGCAATACAATGGTACATTAGTGCAGGGGTAGGAAGGCAATACAGTGGCACATTAGTGCAGGTGGAGGAAGGCAATACAATGGTACATTAGTGAAGGTGGAGGAAGGCAATACAATGGTACATTAGTGCAGGTGCAGGAAGGCAATACTATGGTACATTAGTGCAGGGGAGAAGGGCAATACAATGGTACATTAGTGCAGGTGGAGGAAGGCAATACAATGGTACATTAGTGCAGGAAGGCAATACAATGGTACATTAGTGCAGGTGGAGGAAGGCAATACAATGGTACATTAGTGCAGGTGGAGGAAGGGCAATACAATGGTGCATTAGTGCAGGGGAGAAGGGCAATACAATGGTACATTAGTGCAGGGGTAGGAAGGCAATACAATGGTACATTAGTGCAGGTGCAGGAAGGCAATACTATGGTACATTAGTGCAGGGGAGAAGGGCAATACAATGGTACATTAGTGCAGGTGGAGGAAGGCAATACACTTGTACATTAGTGCAGGAAGGCAATACAATGGTACATTAGTGCAGGTGGAGGAAGGCAATACAATGGTACATTAGTGCAGGTGGAGGAAGGGCAATACAATGGTGCATTAGTGCAGGGGAGAAGGGCAATACAATGGTACATTAGTGCAGGGGTAGGAAGGCAATACAATGGTACATTAGTGCAGGTGGAGGAAGGCAATACAATGGTACATTAGTGCAGGGGTAGGAAGGCAATACAATGGTACATTAGTGCAGGTGTCGGAAGGCAATACAATGGTACATTAGTGCAGGTGGAGGAAGGGCAATACAATGGTGCATTAGTGCAGGGGAGAAGGGCAATACAATGGTACATTAGTGCAGGGGAGGAAGGCAATACAATGGTACATTAGTGCAGGGGTAGGAAGGCAATACAGTGGCACATTAGTGCAGGTGGAGGAAGGCAATACAATGGTACATTAGTGAAGGTGGAGGAAGGCAATACAATGGTACATTAGTGCAGGTGCAGGAAGGCAATACTATGGTACATTAGTGCAGGGGAGAAGGGCAATACAATGGTACATTAGTGCAGGTGGAGGAAGGCAATACAATGGTACATTAGTGCAGGAAGGCAATACAATGGTACATTAGTGCAGGTGGAGGAAGGCAATACAATGGTACATTAGTGCAGGTGGAGGAAGGGCAATACAATGGTGCATTAGTGCAGGGGAGAAGGGCAATACAATGGTACATTAGTGCAGGGGTAGGAAGGCAATACAATGGTACATTAGTGCAGGTGGAGGAAGGCAATACAATGGTACATTAGTGAAGGTGGAGGAAGGCAATACAATGGTACATTAGTGCAGGTGCAGGAAGGCAATACTATGGTACATTAGTGCAGGGGAGAAGGGCAATACAATGGTACATTAGTGCAGGTGGAGGAAGGCAATACACTTGTACATTAGTGCAGGAAGGCAATACAATGGTACATTAGTGCAGGTGGAGGAAGGCAATACAATGGTACATTAGTGCAGGTGGAGGAAGGGCAATACAATGGTGCATTAGTGCAGGGGAGAAGGGCAATACAATGGTACATTAGTGCAGGGGTAGGAAGGCAATACAATGGTACATTAGTGCAGGTGGAGGAAGGCAATACAATGGTACATTAGTGCAGGGGTAGGAAGGCAATACAATGGTACATTAGTGCAGGTGTCGGAAGGCAATACAATGGTACATTAGTGCAGGTGGAGGAAGGGCAATACAATGGTGCATTAGTGCAGGGGAGAAGGGCAATACAATGGTACATTAGTGCAGGGGAGGAAGGCAATACAATGGTACATTAGTGCAGGGGTAGGAAGGCAATACAGTGGCACATTAGTGCAGGTGGAGGAAGGCAATACAATGGTACATTAGTGAAGGTGGAGGAAGGCAATACAATGGTACATTAGTGCAGGTGCAGGAAGGCAATACTATGGTACATTAGTGCAGGGGAGAAGGGCAATACAATGGTACATTAGTGCAGGTGGAGGAAGGCAATACAATGGTACATTAGTGCAGGAAGGCAATACAATGGTACATTAGTGCAGGTGGAGGAAGGCAATACAATGGTACATTAGTGCAGGTGGAGGAAGGGCAATACAATGGTGCATTAGTGCAGGGGAGAAGGGCAATACAATGGTACATTAGTGCAGGGGTAGGAAGGCAATACAATGGTACATTAGTGCAGGTGGAGGAAGGCAATACAATGGTACATTAGTGAAGGTGGAGGAAGGCAATACAATGGTACATTAGTGCAGGTGCAGGAAGGCAATACTATGGTACATTAGTGCAGGGGAGAAGGGCAATACAATGGTACATTAGTGCAGGTGGAGGAAGGCAATACACTTGTACATTAGTGCAGGAAGGCAATACAATGGTACATTAGTGCAGGTGGAGGAAGGCAATACAATGGTACATTAGTGCAGGTGGAGGAAGGGCAATACAATGGTGCATTAGTGCAGGGGAGAAGGGCAATACAATGGTACATTAGTGCAGGGGTAGGAAGGCAATACAATGGTACATTAGTGCAGGTGGAGGAAGGCAATACAATGGTACATTAGTGCAGGGGTAGGAAGGCAATACAATGGTACATTAGTGCAGGTGTCGGAAGGCAATACAATGGTACATTAGTGCAGGGGTAGGAAGGCAATACAATGGTACATTAGTGCAGGTGGAGGAAGGCAATACAATGGTACATTAGTGCAGGGGAGAAGGGCAATACAATGGTACATTAGTGCAGGGGTAGGAAGGCAATACAGTGGCACATTAGTGCAGGTGGAGGAAGGCAATACAATGGTACATTAGTGAAGGTGGAGGAAGGCAATACAATGGTACATTAGTGCAGGTGCAGGAAGGCAATACTATGGTACATTAGTGCAGGGGAGATGGGCAATACAATGGTACATTAGTGCAGGTGGAGGAAGGCAATACACTTGTACATTAGTGCAGGAAGGCAATACAATGGTACATTAGTGCAGGTGGAGGAAGGCAATACAATGGTACATTAGTGCAGGTGGAGGAAGGGCAATACAATGGTGCATTAGTGCAGGGGAGAAGGGCAATACAATGGTACATTAGTGCAGGGGTAGGAAGGCAATACAATGGTACATTAGTGCAGGTGGAGGAAGGCAATACAGTGGCACATTAGTGCAGGTGGAGGAAGGCAATACAATGGTACATTAGTGCAGGTGTCGGAAGGCAATACAATGGTACATTAGTGCAGGTGGAGGAAGGGCAATACAATGGTGCATTAGTGCAGGGGAGAAGGGCAATACAATGGTACATTAGTGCAGGGGAGGAAGGCAATACAATGGTACATTAGTGCAGGGGTAGGAAGGCAATACAGTGGCACATTAGTGCAGGTGGAGGAAGGCAATACAATGGTACATTAGTGAAGGTGGAGGAAGGCAATACAATGGTACATTAGTGCAGGTGCAGGAAGGCAATACTATGGTACATTAGTGCAGGGGAGAAGGGCAATACAATGGTACATTAGTGCAGGTGGAGGAAGGCAATACAATGGTACATTAGTGCAGGAAGGCAATACAATGGTACATTAGTGCAGGTGGAGGAAGGCAATACAATGGTACATTAGTGCAGGTGGAGGAAGGGCAATACAATGGTGCATTAGTGCAGGGGAGAAGGGCAATACAATGGTACATTAGTGCAGGGGTAGGAAGGCAATACAATGGTACATTAGTGCAGGTGGAGGAAGGCAATACAATGGTACATTAGTGCAGGGGAGAAGGGCAATACAATGGTACATTAGTGCAGGGGTAGGAAGGCAATACAGTGGCACATTAGTGCAGGTGGAGGAAGGCAATACAATGGTACATTAGTGAAGGTGGAGGAAGGCAATACAATGGTACATTAGTGCAGGTGCAGGAAGGCAATACTATGGTACATTAGTGCAGGGGAGAAGGGCAATACAATGGTACATTAGTGCAGGTGGAGGAAGGCAATACACTTGTACATTAGTGCAGGAAGGCAATACAATGGTACATTAGTGCAGGTGGAGGAAGGCAATACAATGGTACATTAGTGCAGGTGGAGGAAGGGCAATACAATGGTGCATTAGTGCAGGGGAGAAGGGCAATACAATGGTACATTAGTGCAGGGGTAGGAAGGCAATACAATGGTACATTAGTGCAGGTGGAGGAAGGCAATACAGTGGCACATTAGTGCAGGTGGAGGAAGGCAATACAATGGTACATTAGTGCAGGTGTCGGAAGGCAATACAATGGTACATTAGTGCAGGTGGAGGAAGGGCAATACAATGGTGCATTAGTGCAGGGGAGAAGGGCAATACAATGGTACATTAGTGCAGGGGAGGAAGGCAATACAATGGTACATTAGTGCAGGGGTAGGAAGGCAATACAGTGGCACATTAGTGCAGGTGGAGGAAGGCAATACAATGGTACATTAGTGAAGGTGGAGGAAGGCAATACAATGGTACATTAGTGCAGGTGCAGGAAGGCAATACTATGGTACATTAGTGCAGGGGAGAAGGGCAATACAATGGTACATTAGTGCAGGTGGAGGAAGGCAATACAATGGTACATTAGTGCAGGAAGGCAATACAATGGTACATTAGTGCAGGTGGAGGAAGGCAATACAATGGTACATTAGTGCAGGTGGAGGAAGGGCAATACAATGGTGCATTAGTGCAGGGGAGAAGGGCAATACAATGGTACATTAGTGCAGGGGTAGGAAGGCAATACAATGGTACATTAGTGCAGGTGGAGGAAGGCAATACAATGGTACATTAGTGCAGGGGAGAAGGGCAATACAATGGTACATTAGTGCAGGGGTAGGAAGGCAATACAGTGGCACATTAGTGCAGGTGGAGGAAGGCAATACAATGGTACATTAGTGAAGGTGGAGGAAGGCAATACAATGGTACATTAGTGCAGGTGCAGGAAGGCAATACTATGGTACATTAGTGCAGGGGAGAAGGGCAATACAATGGTACATTAGTGCAGGTGGAGGAAGGCAATACACTTGTACATTAGTGCAGGAAGGCAATACAATGGTACATTAGTGCAGGTGGAGGAAGGCAATACAATGGTACATTAGTGCAGGTGGAGGAAGGGCAATACAATGGTGCATTAGTGCAGGGGAGAAGGGCAATACAATGGTACATTAGTGCAGGGGTAGGAAGGCAATACAATGGTACATTAGTGCAGGTGGAGGAAGGCAATACAGTGGCACATTAGTGCAGGTGGAGGAAGGCAATACAATGGTACATTAGTGCAGGTGTCGGAAGGCAATACAATGGTACATTAGTGCAGGTGGAGGAAGGGCAATACAATGGTGCATTAGTGCAGGGGAGAAGGGCAATACAATGGTACATTAGTGCAGGGGAGGAAGGCAATACAATGGTACATTAGTGCAGGGGTAGGAAGGCAATACAGTGGCACATTAGTGCAGGTGGAGGAAGGCAATACAATGGTACATTAGTGAAGGTGGAGGAAGGCAATACAATGGTACATTAGTGCAGGTGCAGGAAGGCAATACTATGGTACATTAGTGCAGGGGAGAAGGGCAATACAATGGTACATTAGTGCAGGTGGAGGAAGGCAATACAATGGTACATTAGTGCAGGAAGGCAATACAATGGTACATTAGTGCAGGTGGAGGAAGGCAATACAATGGTACATTAGTGCAGGTGGAGGAAGGGCAATACAATGGTGCATTAGTGCAGGGGAGAAGGGCAATACAATGGTACATTAGTGCAGGGGTAGGAAGGCAATACAATGGTACATTAGTGCAGGTGGAGGAAGGCAATACAATGGTACATTAGTGCAGGGGAGAAGGGCAATACAATGGTACATTAGTGCAGGGGTAGGAAGGCAATACAGTGGCACATTAGTGCAGGTGGAGGAAGGCAATACAATGGTACATTAGTGAAGGTGGAGGAAGGCAATACAATGGTACATTAGTGCAGGTGCAGGAAGGCAATACTATGGTACATTAGTGCAGGGGAGAAGGGCAATACAATGGTACATTAGTGCAGGTGGAGGAAGGCAATACACTTGTACATTAGTGCAGGAAGGCAATACAATGGTACATTAGTGCAGGTGGAGGAAGGCAATACAATGGTACATTAGTGCAGGTGGAGGAAGGGCAATACAATGGTGCATTAGTGCAGGGGAGAAGGGCAATACAATGGTACATTAGTGCAGGGGTAGGAAGGCAATACAATGGTACATTAGTGCAGGTGGAGGAAGGCAATACAGTGGCACATTAGTGCAGGTGGAGGAAGGCAATACAATGGTACATTAGTGCAGGTGGAGGAAGGGCAATACAATGGTGCATTAGTGCAGGGGAGAAGGGCAATACAATGGTACATTAGTGCAGGGGTAGGAAGGCAATACAGTGGCACATTAGTGCAGGTGGAGGAAGGCAATACAATGGTACATTAGTGAAGGTGGAGGAAGGCAATACAATGGTACATTAGTGCAGGTGCAGGAAGGCAATACTATGGTACATTAGTGCAGGGGAGAAGGGCAATACAATGGTACATTAGTGCAGGTGGAGGAAGGCAATACACTTGTACATTAGTGCAGGAAGGCAATACAATGGTACATTAGTGCAGGTGGAGGAAGGCAATACAATGGTACATTAGTGCAGGTGGAGGAAGGGCAATACAATGGTGCATTAGTGCAGGGGAGAAGGGCAATACAATGGTACATTAGTGCAGGGGTAGGAAGGCAATACAATGGTACATTAGTGCAGGTGGAGGAAGGCAATACAGTGGCACATTAGTGCAGGTGGAGGAAGGCAATACAATGGTACATTAGTGCAGGTGTCAGAAGGCAATACAATGGTACATTAGTGCAGGTGGAGGAAGGGCAATACAATGGTGCATTAGTGCAGGGGAGAAGGGCAATACAATGGTACATTAGTGCAGGGGTAGGAAGGCAATACAGTGGCACATTAGTGCAGGTGGAGGAAGGCAATACAATGGTACATTAGTGAAGGTGGAGGAAGGCAATACAATGGTACATTAGTGCAGGTGCAGGAAGGCAATACTATGGTACATTAGTGCAGGGGAGAAGGGCAATACAATGGTACATTAGTGCAGGTGGAGGAAGGCAATACACTTGTACATTAGTGCAGGAAGGCAATACAATGGTACATTAGTGCAGGTGGAGGAAGGCAATACAATGGTACATTAGTGCAGGTGGAGGAAGGGCAATACAATGGTGCATTAGTGCAGGGGAGAAGGGCAATACAATGTTACATTAGTGCAGGGGTAGGAAGGCAATACAATGGTACATTAGTGCAGGGGAGGAAGGCAATACTGTGGCACATTAGTGCAGGTGGAGGAAGGCAATACAATGGTTCATTAGTGCAGGGGAGAAGGGCAATACAATGGTACATTAGTGCAGGGGTAGGAAGGCAATACAGTGGCACATTAGTGCAGGTGGAGGAAGGCAATACAATGGTACATTAGTGAAGGTGGAGGAAGGCAATACAATGGTACATTAGTGCAGGTGCAGGAAGGCAATACTATGGTACATTAGTGCAGGGGAGAAGGGCAATACAATGGTACATTAGTGCAGGTGGAGGAAGGCAATACACTTGTACATTAGTGCAGGAAGGCAATACAATGGTACATTAGTGCAGGTGGAGGAAGGCAATACAATGGTACATTAGTGCAGGTGGAGGAAGGGCAATACAATGGTGCATTAGTGCAGGGGAGAAGGGCAATACAATGGTACATTAGTGCAGGGGTAGGAAGGCAATACAATGGTACATTAGTGCAGGTGGAGGAAGGCAATACAGTGGCACATTAGTGCAGGTGGAGGAAGGCAATACAATGGTACATTAGTGCAGGTGTCGGAAGGCAATACAATGGTACATTAGTGCAGGTGGAGGAAGGGCAATACAATGGTGCATTAGTGCAGGGGAGAAGGGCAATACAATGGTACATTAGTGCAGGGGTAGGAAGGCAATACAGTGGCACATTAGTGCAGGTGGAGGAAGGCAATACAATGGTACATTAGTGAAGGTGGAGGAAGGCAATACAATGGTACATTAGTGCAGGTGCAGGAAGGCAATACTATGGTACATTAGTGCAGGGGAGAAGGGCAATACAATGGTACATTAGTGCAGGTGGAGGAAGGCAATACACTTGTACATTAGTGCAGGAAGGCAATACAATGGTACATTAGTGCAGGTGGAGGAAGGCAATACAATGGTACATTAGTGCAGGTGGAGGAAGGGCAATACAATGGTGCATTAGTGCAGGGGAGAAGGGCAATACAATGGTACATTAGTGCAGGGGTAGGAAGGCAATACAATGGTACATTAGTGCAGGTGGAGGAAGGCAATACAGTGGCACATTAGTGCAGGTGGAGGAAGGCAATACAATGGTACATTAGTGCAGGTGTCAGAAGGCAATACAATGGTACATTAGTGCAGGTGGAGGAAGGGCAATACAATGGTGCATTAGTGCAGGGGAGAAGGGCAATACAATGGTACATTAGTGCAGGGGTAGGAAGGCAATACAGTGGCACATTAGTGCAGGTGGAGGAAGGCAATACAATGGTACATTAGTGAAGGTGGAGGAAGGCAATACAATGGTACATTAGTGCAGGTGCAGGAAGGCAATACTATGGTACATTAGTGCAGGGGAGAAGGGCAATACAATGGTACATTAGTGCAGGTGGAGGAAGGCAATACACTTGTACATTAGTGCAGGAAGGCAATACAATGGTACATTAGTGCAGGTGGAGGAAGGCAATACAATGGTACATTAGTGCAGGTGGAGGAAGGGCAATACAATGGTGCATTAGTGCAGGGGAGAAGGGCAATACAATGTTACATTAGTGCAGGGGTAGGAAGGCAATACAATGGTACATTAGTGCAGGTGGAGGAAGGCAATACAGTGGCACATTAGTGCAGGTGGAGGAAGGCAATACAATGGTACATTAGTGCAGGTGTCGGAAGGCAATACAATGGTACATTAGTGCAGGTGGAGGAAGGGCAATACAATGGTGCATTAGTGCAGGGGAGAAGGGCAATACAATGGTACATTAGTGCAGGGGTAGGAAGGCAATACAGTGGCACATTAGTGCAGGTGGAGGAAGGCAATACAATGGTACATTAGTGAAGGTGGAGGAAGGCAATACAATGGTACATTAGTGCAGGTGCAGGAAGGCAATACTATGGTACATTAGTGCAGGGGAGAAGGGCAATACAATGGTACATTAGTGCAGGTGGAGGAAGGCAATACACTTGTACATTAGTGCAGGAAGGCAATACAATGGTACATTAGTGCAGGTGGAGGAAGGCAATACAATGGTACATTAGTGCAGGTGGAGGAAGGGCAATACAATGGTGCATTAGTGCAGGGGAGAAGGGCAATACAATGGTACATTAGTGCAGGGGTAGGAAGGCAATACAATGGTACATTAGTGCAGGTGGAGGAAGGCAATACAATGGTACATTAGTGCAGGTGTCGGAAGGCAATACAATGGTACATTAGTGCAGGTGGAGGAAGGGCAATACAATGGTGCATTAGTGCAGGGGAGAAGGGCAATACAATGGTACATTAGTGCAGGGGTAGGAAGGCAATATAATGGTACATTAGTGCAGGTGGAGGAAGGCAATACAATGGTGCATTAGTGCAGGTGGAGGAAGGAAATACAATGGTACATTAGTGCAGGTGGAAGAAGGCAATACAATGGTGCATTAGTGCAGGTGGAGGAAGGAAATACAATGGTACATTAGTGCAGGGGAGAAGGACAATACATTGGTACATTGGTGCAGGTGGAGGAAGGCAATACAATGGTACATTAGTGCAGGTGGAAGAAGGCAATACAATGGTACATTAGTGCAGGGGAGGAAGGCAATACAATGGTACATTAGTGCAGGTGGAGGAAGGCAATACAATGGTACATTAGTGCAGGTGGAGGAAGGCAATTCAATGGTACATTAGTGCAGGTGGAGGAAGGCAATTCAATGGTACATTAGTGCAGGGGAGGAAGGCAATACAATGGTACATTAGTGCAGGGGAGGAAGGCAATACAATGGTACATTAGTGCAGGTGCAGGAAGGCAATACAATGGTACATTAGTGCAGGTGGAGGAAGGCAATACAATGGTACATTAGTGCAGGTGGAGGAAGGCAATACAATGGTACATTAGTGCAATTGGAGGAAGGCAATACAATGGTACATTAGTGCAGGTGGAGGAAGGCAATACAATGGTACATTAGTGAAGGTGGAGGAAGGCAATACAATGGTACATTAGTGCAGGTGCAGGAAGGCAATACTATGGTACATTAGTGCAGGGGAGAAGGGCAATACAATGGTACATTAGTGCAGGTGGAGGAAGGCAATACAATTGTACATTAGTGCAGGAAGGCAATACAATGGTACATTAGTGCAGGTGGAGGAAGGCAATACAATGGTACATTAGTGCAGGTGGAGGAAGGGCAATACAATGGTACATTAGTGCAGGGGAGGAAGGCAATACAATGGTACATTAGTGCAGGGGAGGAAGGCAATACAATGGTACATTAGTGCAGGTGGAGAAGGGCAGTACAATGGTACATTAGTGCAGGTGGAGGAAGGAAATACAATGGTACATTAGTGCAGGTGGAAGAAGGCAATACAATGGTGCATTAGTGCAGGTGGAGGAAGGAAATACAATGGTACATTAGTGCAGGGGAGAAGGACAATACATTGGTACATTGGTGCAGGTGGAGGAAGGCAATACAATGGTACATTAGTGCAGGTGGAAGAAGGCAATACAATGGTGCATTAGTGCAGGGGAGAAGGGCAATACAATGGTACATTAGTGCAGGGGTAGGAAGGCAATACAATGGTACATTAGTGCAGGTGGAGGAAGGCAATACAATGGTACATTAGTGCAGGTGTAGGAAGGCAATACAATGGTACATTAGTGCAGGGGAGGAAGGCAATACAATGGTACATTATGCAGGTGGAGGAAGGCAATACAGTGGCACATTAGTGCAGGTGGAGGAAGGCAATACAATGGTACATTAGTGCAGGTGTCGGAAGGCAATACAATGGTACATTAGTGCAGGTGGAGGAAGGGCAATACAATGGTGCATTAGTGCAGGTGGAGGAAGGCAATACAATGGTACATTAGTGCAGGTGGAGGAAGGCAATACAATGGTGCATTAGTGCAGGTGGAGGAAGGCAATACAATGGTACATTAGTGCAGGTGGAAGAAGGCAATACAATGGTGCATTAGTGCAGGTGGAGGATGGAAATACAATGGTACATTAGTGCAGGGGAGAAGGACAATACATTGGTACATTGGTGCAGGTGGAGGAAGGCAATACAATGGTACATTAGTGCAGGTGGAAGAAGGCAATACAATGGTACATTAGTGCAGGTGGAAGAAGGCAATACAATGGTACATTAGTGCAGGTGGAGGAAGGGCAATACAATGGTGCATTAGTGCAGGGGAGAAGGGCAATACAATGGTACATTAGTGCAGGGGTAGGAAGGCAATACAATGGTACATTAGTGCAGGTGGCGGAAGGCAATACAATGGTACATTAGTGCAGGGGAGGAAGGCAATACAATGGTACATTAGTGCAGGTGGAGGAAGGCAATACAATGGTACATTAGTGCAGGTGGAGGAAGGCAATACAATGGTACATTAGTGCAGGTGGAGGAAGGCAATACAATGGTACATTAGTGCAGGGGAGGAAGGCAATACAATAGTACATTAGTGCAGGGGAGGAAGGCAATACAATGGTACATTAGTGCAGGTGCAGGAAGGCAATACAATGGTACATTAGTGCAGGTGGAGGAAGGCAATACAATGGTACATTAGTGCAGGTGGAGGAAGGCAATACAATGGTACATTAGTGCAGGTGGAGGAAGGCAATACAATGGTACATTAGTGAAGGTGGAGGAAGGCAATACAATGGTACATTAGTGCAGGTGCAGGAAGGCAATACTATGGTACATTAGTGCAGGGGAGAAGGGCAATACAATTGTACGTTAGTGCAGGTGGAGGAAGGCAATACAATTGTACATTAGTGCAGGAAGGCAATACAATGGTACATTAGTGCAGGTGGAGGAAGGCAATACAATGGTACATTAGTGCAGGTGGAGAAAGGGCAATACAATGGTACATTAGTGCAGGTGGAGAAAGGGCAATACAATGGTGCATTAGTGCAGGGGAGGAAGGCAATACAATGGTACATTAGTGCAGGGGAGGAAGGCAATACAATGGTACATTAGTGCAGATGGAGAAGGGCAGTACAATGGTACATTAGTGTAGGTGGAGGAAGGAAATACAATGGTACATTAGTGCAGGTGGAAGAAGGCAATACAATGGTGCATTAGTGCAGGTGGAGGAAGGCAATACAATGGTGCATTAGTGCAGGTGGAGGAAGGAAATACAATGGTACATTACTGCAGGGGAGAAGGACAATACATTGGTACATTGGTGCAGGTGGAGGAAGGCAATACAATGGTACATTAGTGCAGGTGGAAGAAGGCAATACAATGGTACATTAGTGCAGGTGGAGGAAGGGCAATACAATGGTACATTAGTGCAGGTGGAGGAAGGGCAATACAATGGTGCATTAGTGCAGGTGGAGGAAGGGCATTACAATGGTACATTAGTGCAGGGGTAGGAAGGCAATACAATGGTACATTAGTGCAGGTGGAGGAAGGCAATACAGTGGCACATTAGTGCAGGTGGAGGAAGGCAATACAATCGTACATTAGTGCAGGTGTAGGAAGGCAATACAATGGTACATTAGTGCAGGGGAGGAAGGCAATACAATGGTACATTAGTGCAGGTGGAGGAAGGCAATACAGTGGCACATTAGTGCAGGTGGAGGAAGGCAATACAATGGTACATTACTGCAGGTGGAGGAAGGGCAATATAATGGTGCATTAGTGCAGGGGAGAAGGGCAATACAATGGTACATTAGTGCAGGTGTCGGAAGGCAATACAATGGTACATTAGTGCAGGTGGAGGAAGGGCAATACAATGGTGCATTAGTGCAGGGGAGAAGGGCAATACAATGGTACATTAGTGCAGGGGAGGAAGGCAATACAATGGTACATTAGTGCAGGGGTAGGAAGGCAATACAGTGGCACATTAGTGCAGGTGGAGGAAGGCAATACAATGGTACATTAGTGAAGGTGGAGGAAGGCAATACAATGGTACATTAGTGCAGGTGCAGGAAGGCAATACTATGGTACATTAGTGCAGGGGAGAAGGGCAATACAATGGTACATTAGTGCAGGTGGAGGAAGGCAATACAATGGTACATTAGTGCAGGAAGGCAATACAATGGTACATTAGTGCAGGTGGAGGAAGGCAATACAATGGTACATTAGTGCAGGTGGAGGAAGGGCAATACAATGGTGCATTAGTGCAGGGGAGAAGGGCAATACAATGGTACATTAGTGCAGGGGTAGGAAGGCAATACAATGGTACATTAGTGCAGGTGGAGGAAGGCAATACAATGGTACATTAGTGCAGGGGAGAAGGGCAATACAATGGTACATTAGTGCAGGGGTAGGAAGGCAATACAGTGGCACATTAGTGCAGGTGGAGGAAGGCAATACAATGGTACATTAGTGAAGGTGGAGGAAGGCAATACAATGGTACATTAGTGCAGGTGCAGGAAGGCAATACTATGGTACATTAGTGCAGGGGAGAAGGGCAATACAATGGTACATTAGTGCAGGTGGAGGAAGGCAATACACTTGTACATTAGTGCAGGAAGGCAATACAATGGTACATTAGTGCAGGTGGAGGAAGGCAATACAATGGTACATTAGTGCAGGTGGAGGAAGGGCAATACAATGGTGCATTAGTGCAGGGGAGAAGGGCAATACAATGGTACATTAGTGCAGGGGTAGGAAGGCAATACAATGGTACATTAGTGCAGGTGGAGGAAGGCAATACAGTGGCACATTAGTGCAGGTGGAGGAAGGCAATACAATGGTTCATTAGTGCAGGTGTCGGAAGGCAATACAATGGTACATTAGTGCAGGTGGAGGAAGGGCAATACAATGGTGCATTAGTGCAGGGGAGAAGGGCAATACAATGGTACATTAGTGCAGGGGAGGAAGGCAATACAATGGTACATTAGTGCAGGGGTAGGAAGGCAATACAGTGGCACATTAGTGCAGGTGGAGGAAGGCAATACAATGGTACATTAGTGAAGGTGGAGGAAGGCAATACAATGGTACATTAGTGCAGGTGCAGGAAGGCAATACTATGGTACATTAGTGCAGGGGAGAAGGGCAATACAATGGTACATTAGTGCAGGTGGAGGAAGGCAATACAATGGTACATTAGTGCAGGAAGGCAATACAATGGTACATTAGTGCAGGTGGAGGAAGGCAATACAATGGTACATTAGTGCAGGTGGAGGAAGGGCAATACAATGGTGCATTAGTGCAGGGGAGAAGGGCAATACAATGGTACATTAGTGCAGGGGTAGGAAGGCAATACAATGGTACATTAGTGCAGGTGGAGGAAGGCAATACAATGGTACATTAGTGCAGGGGAGAAGGGCAATACAATGGTACATTAGTGCAGGGGTAGGAAGGCAATACAGTGGCACATTAGTGCAGGTGGAGGAAGGCAATACAATGGTACATTAGTGAAGGTGGAGGAAGGCAATACAATGGTACATTAGTGCAGGTGCAGGAAGGCAATACTATGGTACATTAGTGCAGGGGAGAAGGGCAATACAATGGTACATTAGTGCAGGTGGAGGAAGGCAATACACTTGTACATTAGTGCAGGAAGGCAATACAATGGTACATTAGTGCAGGTGGAGGAAGGCAATACAATGGTACATTAGTGCAGGTGGAGGAAGGGCAATACAATGGTGCATTAGTGCAGGGGAGAAGGGCAATACAATGGTACATTAGTGCAGGGGTAGGAAGGCAATACAATGGTACATTAGTGCAGGTGGAGGAAGGCAATACAGTGGCACATTAGTGCAGGTGGAGGAAGGCAATACAATGGTACATTAGTGCAGGTGTCGGAAGGCAATACAATGGTACATTAGTGCAGGTGGAGGAAGGGCAATACAATGGTGCATTAGTGCAGGGGAGAAGGGCAATACAATGGTACATTAGTGCAGGGGAGGAAGGCAATACAATGGTACATTAGTGCAGGGGTAGGAAGGCAATACAGTGGCACATTAGTGCAGGTGGAGGAAGGCAATACAATGGTACATTAGTGAAGGTGGAGGAAGGCAATACAATGGTACATTAGTGCAGGTGCAGGAAGGCAATACTATGGTACATTAGTGCAGGGGAGAAGGGCAATACAATGGTACATTAGTGCAGGTGGAGGAAGGCAATACAATGGTACATTAGTGCAGGAAGGCAATACAATGGTACATTAGTGCAGGTGGAGGAAGGCAATACAATGGTACATTAGTGCAGGTGGAGGAAGGGCAATACAATGGTGCATTAGTGCAGGGGAGAAGGGCAATACAATGGTACATTAGTGCAGGGGTAGGAAGGCAATACAATGGTACATTAGTGCAGGTGGAGGAAGGCAATACAATGGTACATTAGTGCAGGGGAGAAGGGCAATACAATGGTACATTAGTGCAGGGGTAGGAAGGCAATACAGTGGCACATTAGTGCAGGTGGAGGAAGGCAATACAATGGTACATTAGTGAAGGTGGAGGAAGGCAATACAATGGTACATTAGTGCAGGTGCAGGAAGGCAATACTATGGTACATTAGTGCAGGGGAGAAGGGCAATACAATGGTACATTAGTGCAGGTGGAGGAAGGCAATACACTTGTACATTAGTGCAGGAAGGCAATACAATGGTACATTAGTGCAGGTGGAGGAAGGCAATACAATGGTACATTAGTGCAGGTGGAGGAAGGGCAATACAATGGTGCATTAGTGCAGGGGAGAAGGGCAATACAATGGTACATTAGTGCAGGGGTAGGAAGGCAATACAATGGTACATTAGTGCAGGTGGAGGAAGGCAATACAGTGGCACATTAGTGCAGGTGGAGGAAGGCAATACAATGGTACATTAGTGCAGGTGTCGGAAGGCAATACAATGGTACATTAGTGCAGGTGGAGGAAGGGCAATACAATGGTGCATTAGTGCAGGGGAGAAGGGCAATACAATGGTACATTAGTGCAGGGGTAGGAAGGCAATACAGTGGCACATTAGTGCAGGTGGAGGAAGGCAATACAATGGTACATTAGTGAAGGTGGAGGAAGGCAATACAATGGTACATTAGTGCAGGTGCAGGAAGGCAATACTATGGTACATTAGTGCAGGGGAGAAGGGCAATACAATGGTACATTAGTGCAGGTGGAGGAAGGCAATACACTTGTACATTAGTGCAGGAAGGCAATACAATGGTACATTAGTGCAGGTGGAGGAAGGCAATACAATGGTACATTAGTGCAGGTGGAGGAAGGGCAATACAATGGTGCATTAGTGCAGGGGAGAAGGGCAATACAATGGTACATTAGTGCAGGGGTAGGAAGGCAATACAATGGTACATTAGTGCAGGTGGAGGAAGGCAATACAGTGGCACATTAGTGCAGGTGGAGGAAGGCAATACAATGGTACATTAGTGCAGGTGTCAGAAGGCAATACAATGGTACATTAGTGCAGGTGGAGGAAGGGCAATACAATGGTGCATTAGTGCAGGGGAGAAGGGCAATACAATGGTACATTAGTGCAGGGGTAGGAAGGCAATACAGTGGCACATTAGTGCAGGTGGAGGAAGGCAATACAATGGTACATTAGTGAAGGTGGAGGAAGGCAATACAATGGTACATTAGTGCAGGTGCAGGAAGGCAATACTATGGTACATTAGTGCAGGGGAGAAGGGCAATACAATGGTACATTAGTGCAGGTGGAGGAAGGCAATACACTTGTACATTAGTGCAGGAAGGCAATACAATGGTACATTAGTGCAGGTGGAGGAAGGCAATACAATGGTACATTAGTGCAGGTGGAGGAAGGGCAATACAATGGTGCATTAGTGCAGGGGAGAAGGGCAATACAATGTTACATTAGTGCAGGGGTAGGAAGGCAATACAATGGTACATTAGTGCAGGGGAGGAAGGCAATACTGTGGCACATTAGTGCAGGTGGAGGAAGGCAATACAATGGTTCATTAGTGCAGGGGAGAAGGGCAATACAATGGTACATTAGTGCAGGGGTAGGAAGGCAATACAGTGGCACATTAGTGCAGGTGGAGGAAGGCAATACAATGGTACATTAGTGAAGGTGGAGGAAGGCAATACAATGGTACATTAGTGCAGGTGCAGGAAGGCAATACTATGGTACATTAGTGCAGGGGAGAAGGGCAATACAATGGTACATTAGTGCAGGTGGAGGAAGGCAATACACTTGTACATTAGTGCAGGAAGGCAATACAATGGTACATTAGTGCAGGTGGAGGAAGGCAATACAATGGTACATTAGTGCAGGTGGAGGAAGGGCAATACAATGGTGCATTAGTGCAGGGGAGAAGGGCAATACAATGGTACATTAGTGCAGGGGTAGGAAGGCAATACAATGGTACATTAGTGCAGGTGGAGGAAGGCAATACAGTGGCACATTAGTGCAGGTGGAGGAAGGCAATACAATGGTACATTAGTGCAGGTGTCGGAAGGCAATACAATGGTACATTAGTGCAGGTGGAGGAAGGGCAATACAATGGTGCATTAGTGCAGGGGAGAAGGGCAATACAATGGTACATTAGTGCAGGGGTAGGAAGGCAATACAGTGGCACATTAGTGCAGGTGGAGGAAGGCAATACAATGGTACATTAGTGAAGGTGGAGGAAGGCAATACAATGGTACATTAGTGCAGGTGCAGGAAGGCAATACTATGGTACATTAGTGCAGGGGAGAAGGGCAATACAATGGTACATTAGTGCAGGTGGAGGAAGGCAATACACTTGTACATTAGTGCAGGAAGGCAATACAATGGTACATTAGTGCAGGTGGAGGAAGGCAATACAATGGTACATTAGTGCAGGTGGAGGAAGGGCAATACAATGGTGCATTAGTGCAGGGGAGAAGGGCAATACAATGGTACATTAGTGCAGGGGTAGGAAGGCAATACAATGGTACATTAGTGCAGGTGGAGGAAGGCAATACAGTGGCACATTAGTGCAGGTGGAGGAAGGCAATACAATGGTACATTAGTGCAGGTGTCAGAAGGCAATACAATGGTACATTAGTGCAGGTGGAGGAAGGGCAATACAATGGTGCATTAGTGCAGGGGAGAAGGGCAATACAATGGTACATTAGTGCAGGGGTAGGAAGGCAATACAGTGGCACATTAGTGCAGGTGGAGGAAGGCAATACAATGGTACATTAGTGAAGGTGGAGGAAGGCAATACAATGGTACATTAGTGCAGGTGCAGGAAGGCAATACTATGGTACATTAGTGCAGGGGAGAAGGGCAATACAATGGTACATTAGTGCAGGTGGAGGAAGGCAATACACTTGTACATTAGTGCAGGAAGGCAATACAATGGTACATTAGTGCAGGTGGAGGAAGGCAATACAATGGTACATTAGTGCAGGTGGAGGAAGGGCAATACAATGGTGCATTAGTGCAGGGGAGAAGGGCAATACAATGTTACATTAGTGCAGGGGTAGGAAGGCAATACAATGGTACATTAGTGCAGGTGGAGGAAGGCAATACAGTGGCACATTAGTGCAGGTGGAGGAAGGCAATACAATGGTACATTAGTGCAGGTGTCGGAAGGCAATACAATGGTACATTAGTGCAGGTGGAGGAAGGGCAATACAATGGTGCATTAGTGCAGGGGAGAAGGGCAATACAATGGTACATTAGTGCAGGGGTAGGAAGGCAATACAGTGGCACATTAGTGCAGGTGGAGGAAGGCAATACAATGGTACATTAGTGAAGGTGGAGGAAGGCAATACAATGGTACATTAGTGCAGGTGCAGGAAGGCAATACTATGGTACATTAGTGCAGGGGAGAAGGGCAATACAATGGTACATTAGTGCAGGTGGAGGAAGGCAATACACTTGTACATTAGTGCAGGAAGGCAATACAATGGTACATTAGTGCAGGTGGAGGAAGGCAATACAATGGTACATTAGTGCAGGTGGAGGAAGGGCAATACAATGGTGCATTAGTGCAGGGGAGAAGGGCAATACAATGGTACATTAGTGCAGGGGTAGGAAGGCAATACAATGGTACATTAGTGCAGGTGGAGGAAGGCAATACAATGGTACATTAGTGCAGGTGTCGGAAGGCAATACAATGGTACATTAGTGCAGGTGGAGGAAGGGCAATACAATGGTGCATTAGTGCAGGGGAGAAGGGCAATACAATGGTACATTAGTGCAGGGGTAGGAAGGCAATATAATGGTACATTAGTGCAGGTGGAGGAAGGCAATACAATGGTGCATTAGTGCAGGTGGAGGAAGGAAATACAATGGTACATTAGTGCAGGTGGAAGAAGGCAATACAATGGTGCATTAGTGCAGGTGGAGGAAGGAAATACAATGGTACATTAGTGCAGGGGAGAAGGACAATACATTGGTACATTGGTGCAGGTGGAGGAAGGCAATACAATGGTACATTAGTGCAGGTGGAAGAAGGCAATACAATGGTACATTAGTGCAGGGGAGGAAGGCAATACAATGGTACATTAGTGCAGGTGGAGGAAGGCAATACAATGGTACATTAGTGCAGGTGGAGGAAGGCAATTCAATGGTACATTAGTGCAGGTGGAGGAAGGCAATTCAATGGTACATTAGTGCAGGGGAGGAAGGCAATACAATGGTACATTAGTGCAGGGGAGGAAGGCAATACAATGGTACATTAGTGCAGGTGCAGGAAGGCAATACAATGGTACATTAGTGCAGGTGGAGGAAGGCAATACAATGGTACATTAGTGCAGGTGGAGGAAGGCAATACAATGGTACATTAGTGCAATTGGAGGAAGGCAATACAATGGTACATTAGTGCAGGTGGAGGAAGGCAATACAATGGTACATTAGTGAAGGTGGAGGAAGGCAATACAATGGTACATTAGTGCAGGTGCAGGAAGGCAATACTATGGTACATTAGTGCAGGGGAGAAGGGCAATACAATGGTACATTAGTGCAGGTGGAGGAAGGCAATACAATTGTACATTAGTGCAGGAAGGCAATACAATGGTACATTAGTGCAGGTGGAGGAAGGGCAATACAATGGTACATTAGTGCAGGGGAGGAAGGCAATACAATGGTACATTAGTGCAGGGGAGGAAGGCAATACAATGGTACATTAGTGCAGGTGGAGAAGGGCAGTACAATGGTACATTAGTGCAGGTGGAGGAAGGAAATACAATGGTACATTAGTGCAGGTGGAAGAAGGCAATACAATGGTGCATTAGTGCAGGTGGAGGAAGGAAATACAATGGTACATTAGTGCAGGGGAGAAGGACAATACATTGGTACATTGGTGCAGGTGGAGGAAGGCAATACAATGGTACATTAGTGCAGGTGGAAGAAGGCAATACAATGGTGCATTAGTGCAGGGGAGAAGGGCAATACAATGGTACATTAGTGCAGGGGTAGGAAGGCAATACAATGGTACATTAGTGCAGGTGGAGGAAGGCAATACAATGGTACATTAGTGCAGGTGTAGGAAGGCAATACAATGGTACATTAGTGCAGGGGAGGAAGGCAATACAATGGTACATTATGCAGGTGGAGGAAGGCAATACAGTGGCACATTAGTGCAGGTGGAGGAAGGCAATACAATGGTACATTAGTGCAGGTGTCGGAAGGCAATACAATGGTACATTAGTGCAGGTGGAGGAAGGGCAATACAATGGTGCATTAGTGCAGGTGGAGGAAGGCAATACAATGGTACATTAGTGCAGGTGGAGGAAGGCAATACAATGGTGCATTAGTGCAGGTGGAGGAAGGCAATACAATGGTACATTAGTGCAGGTGGAAGAAGGCAATACAATGGTGCATTAGTGCAGGTGGAGGATGGAAATACAATGGTACATTAGTGCAGGGGAGAAGGACAATACATTGGTACATTGGTGCAGGTGGAGGAAGGCAATACAATGGTACATTAGTGCAGGTGGAAGAAGGCAATACAATGGTACATTAGTGCAGGTGGAAGAAGGCAATACAATGGTACATTAGTGCAGGTGGAGGAAGGGCAATACAATGGTGCATTAGTGCAGGGGAGAAGGGCAATACAATGGTACATTAGTGCAGGGGTAGGAAGGCAATACAATGGTACATTAGTGCAGGTGGCGGAAGGCAATACAATGGTACATTAGTGCAGGGGAGGAAGGCAATACAATGGTACATTAGTGCAGGTGGAGGAAGGCAATACAATGGTACATTAGTGCAGGTGGAGGAAGGCAATACAATGGTACATTAGTGCAGGTGGAGGAAGGCAATACAATGGTACATTAGTGCAGGGGAGGAAGGCAATACAATAGTACATTAGTGCAGGGGAGGAAGGCAATACAATGGTACATTAGTGCAGGTGCAGGAAGGCAATACAATGGTACATTAGTGCAGGTGGAGGAAGGCAATACAATGGTACATTAGTGCAGGTGGAGGAAGGCAATACAATGGTACATTAGTGCAGGTGGAGGAAGGCAATACAATGGTACATTAGTGAAGGTGGAGGAAGGCAATACAATGGTACATTAGTGCAGGTGCAGGAAGGCAATACTATGGTACATTAGTGCAGGGGAGAAGGGCAATACAATTGTACGTTAGTGCAGGTGGAGGAAGGCAATACAATTGTACATTAGTGCAGGAAGGCAATACAATGGTACATTAGTGCAGGTGGAGGAAGGCAATACAATGGTACATTAGTGCAGGTGGAGAAAGGGCAATACAATGGTACATTAGTGCAGGTGGAGAAAGGGCAATACAATGGTGCATTAGTGCAGGGGAGGAAGGCAATACAATGGTACATTAGTGCAGGGGAGGAAGGCAATACAATGGTACATTAGTGCAGATGGAGAAGGGCAGTACAATGGTACATTAGTGCAGGTGGAGGAAGGAAATACAATGGTACATTAGTGCAGGTGGAAGAAGGCAATACAATGGTGCATTAGTGCAGGTGGAGGAAGGCAATACAATGGTGCATTAGTGCAGGTGGAGGAAGGAAATACAATGGTACATTACTGCAGGGGAGAAGGACAATACATTGGTACATTGGTGCAGGTGGAGGAAGGCAATACAATGGTACATTAGTGCAGGTGGAAGAAGGCAATACAATGGTACATTAGTGCAGGTGGAGGAAGGGCAATACAATGGTACATTAGTGCAGGTGGAGGAAGGGCAATACAATGGTGCATTAGTGCAGGTGGAGGAAGGGCATTACAATGGTACATTAGTGCAGGGGTAGGAAGGCAATACAATGGTACATTAGTGCAGGTGGAGGAAGGCAATACAGTGGCACATTAGTGCAGGTGGAGGAAGGCAATACAATCGTACATTAGTGCAGGTGTAGGAAGGCAATACAATGGTACATTAGTGCAGGGGAGGAAGGCAATACAATGGTACATTAGTGCAGGTGGAGGAAGGCAATACAGTGGCACATTAGTGCAGGTGGAGGAAGGCAATACAATGGTACATTACTGCAGGTGGAGGAAGGGCAATATAATGGTGCATTAGTGCAGGGGAGAAGGGCAATACAATGGTACATTAGTGCAGGGGTAGGAAGGCAATACAGTGGCACATTAGTGCAGGTGGAGGAAGGCAATACAATGGTACATTAGTGCAGGTGGAGGAAGGCAATACAATGGTGCATTAGTGCAGGTGGAGGAAGGAAATTCAATGGTGCATTAGTGCAGGTGGAAGAAGGCAATACAATGGTGCATTAGTGCAGGGGAGGAAGGCAATACAATGGTACATTAGTGCAGGTGGAGGAAGGAAATACAATGGTACATTAGTGCAGGGGAGAAGGACAATACATTGGTACATTGGTGCAGGTGGAGGAAGGCAATACAATGGTACATTAGTGCAGGTGGAAGAAGGCAATACAATGGTACATTAGTGCAGGTGGAGGAAGGGAAATACAATGGTACATTAGTGCAGGTGGAGGAAGGGCAATACAATGGTGCATTAGTGCAGGTGAGAAGGGCAATACAATGGTACATTAGTGCAGGGGTAGGAAGGCAATACAATCGTACATTAGTGCAGGTGGAGGAAGGCAATACAGTGGCACATTAGTGCAGGTGGAGGAAGGCAATACAATGGTACATTAGTGCAGGTGGAGGAAGGCAATTCAATGGTACATTAGTGCAGGGGAGGAAGGCAATACAATGGTACATTAGTGCAGGTGGAGGAAGGCAATACAGTGGCACATTAGTGCAGGTGGAGGAAGGCAATACAATGGTACATTAGTGCAGGTGGAGGAAGGCAATACAATGGTACATTAGTGCAGGGGTAGGAAGGCAATACAGTGGCACATTAGTGCAGGTGGAGGAAGGCAATACACTGGTACATTAGTGCAGGTGGAGGAAGGCAATACAATGGTGCATTAGTGCAGGTGGAGGAAGGCAATACAATGGTACATTAGTGCAGGTGGAAGAAGGCAATACAATGGTGCATTAGTGCAGGTGGAGGAAGGAAATACAACGGTGCATTAGTGCAGGGGAGAAGGACAATACATTGGTACATTGGTGCAGGTGGAGGAAGGCAATACAATGGTACATTAGTGCAGGTGGAAGAAGGCAATACAATGGTACATTAGTGCAGGTGGAGGAAGGGCAATACAATGGTACATTAGTGCAGGTGGAGGAAGGGCAATACAATGGTGCATTAGTGCAGGGGAGAAGGGCAATACAATGGTACATTAGTGCAGGGGTAGGAAGGCAATACAATGGTACATTAGTGCAGGTGGAGGAAGGCAATACAGTGGCACATTACTGCAGGTGGAGGAAGGCAATACAATGGTACATTAGTGCAGGTGGAGGAAGGCAATACAATGGTACATTAGTGCAGGGGAGGAAGGCAATACAATGGTACATTAGTGCAGGTGGAGGAAGGCAATACAGTGGCACATTAGTGCAGGTGGAGGAAGGCAATACAATGGTACATTAGTGCAGGTGTCGGAAGGCAATACAATGGTACATTAGTGCAGGGGAGAAGGGCAATACAATGGTACATTAGTGCAGGTGGAGGAAGGCCAATACAATGGTACATTAGTGCAGGGGAGGAAGGCAATACAATGGTACATTAGTGCAGGGGAGGAAGGCAATACAATGTTACATTAGTGCAGGTGGAGAAGGGCAGTACAATGGTACATTAGTGCTGGTGCAGGAAGGCAATACAATGGTACATTAGTGCAGGTGTAGGAAGGCAATACAATGGCACATTAGTGCAGGTGGAGGAAGGCAATACAATGGTGCATTAGTGCAGGTGGATTAAGGCAATACAGTGGTGCATTAGTGCAGGTGGAGGAAGGAAATACAATGGTACATTAGTGCAGGGGAGAAGGACAATACATTGGTACATTGGTGCAGGTGGAGGAAGGCAATACAATGGTACATTAGTGCAGGTGGAGGAAGGCAATACAATGGTACATTAGTGCAGGTGGAGGAAGGCAATACAATGGTACATTAGTGCAGGTGGAGGAAGGCAATACAATGGTACATTAGTGCAGGTGGAAGAAGGCAATACAATGGTAAATTAGTGCAGGTGGAGGAAGGGCAATACAATGGTACATTAGTGCAGGTGGAGGAAGGGCAATACAATGGTGCATTAGTGCAGGGTAGAAGGGCAATACAATGGTACATTAGTGCAGGGGAGGAAGGCAATACAATGGTACATTAGTGCAGGTGGAGGAAGGCAATACAGTGGCACATTAGTGCAGGTGGAGGAAGGCAATACAATGGTACATTAGTGCAGGTGTCGGAAGGCAATACAATGGTACATTAGTGCAGGGGAGAAGGGCAATACAATGGTACATTAGTGCAGGTGGAGGAAGGCCAATACAATGGTACATTAGTGCAGGGGAGGAAGGCAATACAATGGTACATTAGTGCAGGGGAGGAAGGCAATACAATGTTACATTAGTGCAGGTGGAGAAGGGCAGTACAATGGTACATTAGTGCTGGTGCAGGAAGGCAATACAATGGTACATTAGTGCAGGTGTAGGAAGGCAATACAATGGCACATTAGTGCAGGTGGAGGAAGGCAATACAATGGTGCATTAGTGCAGGTGGATTAAGGCAATACAGTGGTGCATTAGTGCAGGTGGAGGAAGGAAATACAATGGTACATTAGTGCAGGGGAGAAGGACAATACATTGGTACATTGGTGCAGGTGGAGGAAGGCAATACAATGGTACATTAGTGCAGGTGGAGGAAGGCAATACAATGGTACATTAGTGCAGGTGGAGGAAGGCAATACAATGGTACATTAGTGCAGGTGGAGGAAGGCAATACAATGGTACATTAGTGCAGGTGGAAGAAGGCAATACAATGGTAAATTAGTGCAGGTGGAGGAAGGGCAATACAATGGTACATTAGTGCAGGTGGAGGAAGGGCAATACAATGGTGCATTAGTGCAGGGTAGAAGGGCAATACAATGGTACATTAGTGCAGGGGTAGGAAGGCAATACAATGGTACATTAGTGCAGGTGGCGGAAGGCAATACAATGGTGCATTAGTGCAGGGGAGGACGGCAATACAATGGTACATTAGTGCAGGTGGAGGAAGGCAATACAATGGTACATTAGTGCAGGTGGAGGAAGGCAATACAATGGCACATTAGTGCAGGGGAGGAAGGCAATACAATGGTGCATTAGTGCAGGGGAGGAAGGCAATACAATGGTGCATTAGTGCAGGTGTAGGAAGGCAATACAATGGTACATTAGTGCAGGGGAGGAAGGCAATACAATGGTACATTAGTGCAGGGGAGGAAGGAAATACAATGGTACATTAGTGCAGGTGCAGGAAGGCAATACAATGGTACATTAGTGCAGGTGGAGGAAGGCAATACAATGGTACATTAGTGCAGGTGGAGGAAGGCAATACAATGGTACATTAGTGCAGGTGGAGGAAGGCAATACAATGGTACATTAGTGCAGGTGCAGGAAGGCAATACTATGGTACATTAGTGCAGGGGAGAAGGGCAATACAATGGTACATTGGTGCAGGTGGAGGAAGGCAATACAATGGTACATTAGTGCAGGTGGAGGAAGGGCAATACAATGGTACATTAGTGCAGGGGAGGAAGGCAATACAATGGTGCATTAGTGCAGGGGAGGAAGGCAATACAATGGTACATTAGTGCAGGTGTAGGAAGGCAATACAATGGTACATTAGTGCAGGGGAGGAAGGCAATACAGTGGTACATTAGTGCAGGTGGAGGAAGGCAATACAATGGCACATTAGTGCAGGTGGAGGAAGGCAATACAGTGGCACATTAGTGCAGGTGGAGGAAGGCAATACAATGGTGCATTAGTGCGGGTGGAGGAAGGAAATGCAATGGTACATTAGTGCAGGGGAGAAGGACAATACATTGGTACATTGGTGCAGGTGGAGGAAGGCAATACAATGGTACATTAGTGCAGGTGGAGGAAGGCAATACAATGGTACATTAGTGCAGGTGGAGGAAGGCAATACAATGGTACATTAGTGCAGGTGGAAGAAGGCAATACAATGGTACATTAGTGCAGGTGGAGGAAGGGCAATACAATGGTACATTAGTGCAGGTGGAGGAAGGGCAATACAATGGTGCATTAGTGCAGGTGAGAAGGGCAACACAATGGTACATTAGTGCAGGGATAGGAAGGCAATACAATGGTACATTAGTGCAGGTGGAGTAAGGCAATACAATGGTACATTAGTGCAGGTGTAGGAAGGCAATACAATGGTACATTAGTGCAGGGGAGGAAGGCAATACAATGGTACATTAGTGCAGGTGGAGGAAGGCAATACAGTGGCACATTAGTGCAGGTGGAGGAAGGCAATACAATGGTACATTAGTGCAGGTGTCGGAAGGCAATACAATGGTACATTAGTGCAGGTGGAGGAAGGGCAATACAATGGTGCATTAGTGCAGGGGAGAAGGGCAATACAATGGTGCATTAGTGCAGGGGTAGGAAGGCAATACAGTGGCGCATTAGTGCAGGTGGAGGAAGGCAATACAATGGTACATTAGTGCAGGTGGAGGAAGGCAATACAATGGTACATTAGTGCAGGTGGAGGAAGGCAATACAATGGTACATTAGTGCAGGGGAGGAAGGCAATACAATAGTACATTAGTGCAGGGGAGGAAGGCAATACAATGGTACATTAGTGCAGGTGCAGGAAGGCAATACAATGGTACATTAGTGCAGGTGGAGGAAGGCAATACAATGGTACATTAGTGCAGGTGGAGGAAGGCAATACAATGGTACATTAGTGCAGGTGGAGGAAGGCAATACAATGGTACATTAGTGAAGGTGGAGGAAGGCAATACAATGGTACATTAGTGCAGGTGCAGGAAGGCAATACTATGGTACATTAGTGCAGGGGAGAAGGGCAATACAATTGTACGTTAGTGCAGGTGGAGGAAGGCAATACAATTGTACATTAGTGCAGGAAGGCAATACAATGGTACATTAGTGCAGGTGGAGGAAGGCAATACAATGGTACATTAGTGCAGGTGGAGAAAGGGCAATACAATGGTACATTAGTGCAGGTGGAGAAAGGGCAATACAATGGTGCATTAGTGCAGGGGAGGAAGGCAATACAATGGTACATTAGTGCAGGGGAGGAAGGCAATACAATGGTACATTAGTGCAGATGGAGAAGGGCAGTACAATGGTACATTAGTGCAGGTGGAGGAAGGAAATACAATGGTACATTAGTGCAGGTGGAAGAAGGCAATACAATGGTGCATTAGTGCAGGTGGAGGAAGGCAATACAATGGTGCATTAGTGCAGGTGGAGGAAGGAAATACAATGGTACATTACTGCAGGGGAGAAGGACAATACATTGGTACATTGGTGCAGGTGGAGGAAGGCAATACAATGGTACATTAGTGCAGGTGGAAGAAGGCAATACAATGGTACATTAGTGCAGGTGGAGGAAGGGCAATACAATGGTACATTAGTGCAGGTGGAGGAAGGGCAATACAATGGTGCATTAGTGCAGGTGGAGGAAGGGCATTACAATGGTACATTAGTGCAGGGGTAGGAAGGCAATACAATGGTACATTAGTGCAGGTGGAGGAAGGCAATACAGTGGCACATTAGTGCAGGTGGAGGAAGGCAATACAATCGTACATTAGTGCAGGTGTAGGAAGGCAATACAATGGTACATTAGTGCAGGGGAGGAAGGCAATACAATGGTACATTAGTGCAGGTGGAGGAAGGCAATACAGTGGCACATTAGTGCAGGTGGAGGAAGGCAATACAATGGTACATTACTGCAGGTGGAGGAAGGGCAATATAATGGTGCATTAGTGCAGGGGAGAAGGGCAATACAATGGTACATTAGTGCAGGGGTAGGAAGGCAATACAGTGGCACATTAGTGCAGGTGGAGGAAGGCAATACAATGGTACATTAGTGCAGGTGGAGAAAGGCAATACAATGGTGCATTAGTGCAGGTGGAGGAAGGAAATTCAATGGTGCATTAGTGCAGGTGGAAGAAGGCAATACAATGGTGCATTAGTGCAGGGGAGGAAGGCAATACAATGGTACATTAGTGCAGGTGGAGGAAGGAAATACAATGGTACATTAGTGCAGGGGAGAAGGACAATACATTGGTACATTGGTGCAGGTGGAGGAAGGCAATACAATGGTACATTAGTGCAGGTGGAAGAAGGCAATACAATGGTACATTAGTGCAGGTGGAGGAAGGGAAATACAATGGTACATTAGTGCAGGTGGAGGAAGGGCAATACAATGGTGCATTAGTGCAGGTGAGAAGGGCAATACAATGGTACATTAGTGCAGGGGTAGGAAGGCAATACAATCGTACATTAGTGCAGGTGGAGGAAGGCAATACAGTGGCACATTAGTGCAGGTGGAGGAAGGCAATACAATGGTACATTAGTGCAGGTGGAGGAAGGCAATTCAATGGTACATTAGTGCAGGGGAGGAAGGCAATACAATGGTACATTAGTGCAGGTGGAGGAAGGCAATACAGTGGCACATTAGTGCAGGTGGAGGAAGGCAATACAATGGTACATTAGTGCAGGTGGAGGAAGGCAATACAATGGTACATTAGTGCAGGGGTAGGAAGGCAATACAGTGGCACATTAGTGCAGGTGGAGGAAGGCAATACACTGGTACATTAGTGCAGGTGGAGGAAGGCAATACAATGGTGCATTAGTGCAGGTGGAGGAAGGCAATACAATGGTACATTAGTGCAGGTGGAAGAAGGCAATACAATGGTGCATTAGTGCAGGTGGAGGAAGGAAATACAACGGTGCATTAGTGCAGGGGAGAAGGACAATACATTGGTACATTGGTGCAGGTGGAGGAAGGCAATACAATGGTACATTAGTGCAGGTGGAAGAAGGCAATACAATGGTACATTAGTGCAGGTGGAGGAAGGGCAATACAATGGTACATTAGTGCAGGTGGAGGAAGGGCAATACAATGGTGCATTAGTGCAGGGGAGAAGGGCAATACAATGGTACATTAGTGCAGGGGTAGGAAGGCAATACAATGGTACATTAGTGCAGGTGGAGGAAGGCAATACAGTGGCACATTACTGCAGGTGGAGGAAGGCAATACAATGGTACATTAGTGCAGGTGGAGGAAGGCAATACAATGGTACATTAGTGCAGGGGAGGAAGGCAATACAATGGTACATTAGTGCAGGTGGAGGAAGGCAATACAGTGGCACATTAGTGCAGGTGGAGGAAGGCAATACAATGGTACATTAGTGCAGGTGTCGGAAGGCAATACAATGGTACATTAGTGCAGGGGAGAAGGGCAATACAATGGTACATTAGTGCAGGTGGAGGAAGGCCAATACAATGGTACATTAGTGCAGGGGAGGAAGGCAATACAATGGTACATTAGTGCAGGGGAGGAAGGCAATACAATGTTACATTAGTGCAGGTGGAGAAGGGCAGTACAATGGTACATTAGTGCTGGTGCAGGAAGGCAATACAATGGTACATTAGTGCAGGTGTAGGAAGGCAATACAATGGCACATTAGTGCAGGTGGAGGAAGGCAATACAATGGTGCATTAGTGCAGGTGGATTAAGGCAATACAGTGGTGCATTAGTGCAGGTGGAGGAAGGAAATACAATGGTACATTAGTGCAGGGGAGAAGGACAATACATTGGTACATTGGTGCAGGTGGAGGAAGGCAATACAATGGTACATTAGTGCAGGTGGAGGAAGGCAATACAATGGTACATTAGTGCAGGTGGAGGAAGGCAATACAATGGTACATTAGTGCAGGTGGAGGAAGGCAATACAATGGTACATTAGTGCAGGTGGAAGAAGGCAATACAATGGTAAATTAGTGCAGGTGGAGGAAGGGCAATACAATGGTACATTAGTGCAGGTGGAGGAAGGGCAATACAATGGTGCATTAGTGCAGGGTAGAAGGGCAATACAATGGTACATTAGTGCAGGGGAGGAAGGCAATACAATGGTACATTAGTGCAGGTGGAGGAAGGCAATACAGTGGCACATTAGTGCAGGTGGAGGAAGGCAATACAATGGTACATTAGTGCAGGTGTCGGAAGGCAATACAATGGTACATTAGTGCAGGGGAGAAGGGCAATACAATGGTACATTAGTGCAGGTGGAGGAAGGCCAATACAATGGTACATTAGTGCAGGGGAGGAAGGCAATACAATGGTACATTAGTGCAGGGGAGGAAGGCAATACAATGTTACATTAGTGCAGGTGGAGAAGGGCAGTACAATGGTACATTAGTGCTGGTGCAGGAAGGCAATACAATGGTACATTAGTGCAGGTGTAGGAAGGCAATACAATGGCACATTAGTGCAGGTGGAGGAAGGCAATACAATGGTGCATTAGTGCAGGTGGATTAAGGCAATACAGTGGTGCATTAGTGCAGGTGGAGGAAGGAAATACAATGGTACATTAGTGCAGGGGAGAAGGACAATACATTGGTACATTGGTGCAGGTGGAGGAAGGCAATACAATGGTACATTAGTGCAGGTGGAGGAAGGCAATACAATGGTACATTAGTGCAGGTGGAGGAAGGCAATACAATGGTACATTAGTGCAGGTGGAGGAAGGCAATACAATGGTACATTAGTGCAGGTGGAAGAAGGCAATACAATGGTAAATTAGTGCAGGTGGAGGAAGGGCAATACAATGGTACATTAGTGCAGGTGGAGGAAGGGCAATACAATGGTGCATTAGTGCAGGGTAGAAGGGCAATACAATGGTACATTAGTGCAGGGGTAGGAAGGCAATACAATGGTACATTAGTGCAGGTGGCGGAAGGCAATACAATGGTGCATTAGTGCAGGGGAGGACGGCAATACAATGGTACATTAGTGCAGGTGGAGGAAGGCAATACAATGGTACATTAGTGCAGGTGGAGGAAGGCAATACAATGGCACATTAGTGCAGGGGAGGAAGGCAATACAATGGTGCATTAGTGCAGGGGAGGAAGGCAATACAATGGTGCATTAGTGCAGGTGTAGGAAGGCAATACAATGGTACATTAGTGCAGGGGAGGAAGGCAATACAATGGTACATTAGTGCAGGGGAGGAAGGAAATACAATGGTACATTAGTGCAGGTGCAGGAAGGCAATACAATGGTACATTAGTGCAGGTGGAGGAAGGCAATACAATGGTACATTAGTGCAGGTGGAGGAAGGCAATACAATGGTACATTAGTGCAGGTGGAGGAAGGCAATACAATGGTACATTAGTGCAGGTGCAGGAAGGCAATACTATGGTACATTAGTGCAGGGGAGAAGGGCAATACAATGGTACATTGGTGCAGGTGGAGGAAGGCAATACAATGGTACATTAGTGCAGGTGGAGGAAGGGCAATACAATGGTACATTAGTGCAGGGGAGGAAGGCAATACAATGGTGCATTAGTGCAGGGGAGGAAGGCAATACAATGGTACATTAGTGCAGGTGTAGGAAGGCAATACAATGGTACATTAGTGCAGGGGAGGAAGGCAATACAGTGGTACATTAGTGCAGGTGGAGGAAGGCAATACAATGGCACATTAGTGCAGGTGGAGGAAGGCAATACAGTGGCACATTAGTGCAGGTGGAGGAAGGCAATACAATGGTGCATTAGTGCGGGTGGAGGAAGGAAATGCAATGGTACATTAGTGCAGGGGAGAAGGACAATACATTGGTACATTGGTGCAGGTGGAGGAAGGCAATACAATGGTACATTAGTGCAGGTGGAGGAAGGCAATACAATGGTACATTAGTGCAGGTGGAGGAAGGCAATACAATGGTACATTAGTGCAGGTGGAAGAAGGCAATACAATGGTACATTAGTGCAGGTGGAGGAAGGGCAATACAATGGTACATTAGTGCAGGTGGAGGAAGGGCAATACAATGGTGCATTAGTGCAGGTGAGAAGGGCAACACAATGGTACATTAGTGCAGGGATAGGAAGGCAATACAATGGTACATTAGTGCAGGTGGAGTAAGGCAATACAATGGTACATTAGTGCAGGTGTAGGAAGGCAATACAATGGTACATTAGTGCAGGGGAGGAAGGCAATACAATGGTACATTAGTGCAGGTGGAGGAAGGCAATACAGTGGCACATTAGTGCAGGTGGAGGAAGGCAATACAATGGTACATTAGTGCAGGTGTCGGAAGGCAATACAATGGTACATTAGTGCAGGTGGAGGAAGGGCAATACAATGGTGCATTAGTGCAGGGGAGAAGGGCAATACAATGGTGCATTAGTGCAGGGGTAGGAAGGCAATACAGTGGCGCATTAGTGCAGGTGGAGGAAGGCAATACAATGGTGCATTAGTGCAGGTGGAGGAAGGCAATACAATGGTGCATTAGTGCAGGTGGAGGAAGGAAATACAATGGTACATTAGTGCAGGTGGAAGAAGGCAATACAATGGTGCATTAGTGCAGGTGGAGGAAGGAAATACAATGGTACATTAGTGCAGGGGAGAAGGACAATACATTGGTACATTGGTGCAGGTGGAGGAAGGCAATACAATGGTACATTAGTGCAGGTGGAAGAAGGCAATACAATGGTACATTAGTGCAGGTGGAGGAAGGGCAATACAATGGTACATTAGTGCAGGTGGAGGAAGGGCAATACAATGGTGCATTAGTGCAGGGGAGAAGGGCAATACAATGGTACATTAGTGCAGGGGTAGGAAGGCAATACAATGGTACATTAGTGCAGGTGTCGGAAGGCAATACAATGGTACATTAGTGCAGGTGGAGGAAGGCAATACAATGGTACATTAGTGCAGGTGGAGGAAGGGCAATACAATGGTGCATTAGTGCAGGGGAGAAGGGCAATACAATGGTAAATTAGTGCAGGGGAGGAAGGCAATACAATGGTACATTAGTGCAGGGGAGGAAGGCAATACAATGGTACATTAGTGCAGGTGCAGGAAGGCAATACAATGGTACATTAGTGCAGGTGGAGGAAGGCAATACAATGGTACATTAGTGCAGGTGGAGGAAGGCAATACAATGGTACATTAGTGCAGGTGGAGGAAGGCAATACAATGGTACATTAGTGCAGGTGCAGGAAGGCAATACTATGGTACATTAGTGCAGGGGAGAAGGGCAATACAATGGTACATTAGTGCAGGTGGAGGAAGGCAATACAATTGTACATTAGTGCAGGAAGGCAATACAATGGTACATTAGTGCAGGTGGAGGAAGGGCAATACAATGGTACATTAGTGCAGGGGAGGAAGGCAATACAATGGTACATTAGTGCAGGGGAGGAAGGCAATACAGTGGCACATTAGTGCAGGTGGAGGAAGGCAATACAATGGTGCATTAGTGCAGGTGGAGGAAGGCAATACAGTGGTGCATTAGTGCAGGTGGAGGAAGGAAATACAGTGGTACATTAGTGCAGGGGAGAAGGACAATACATTGGTACATTGGTGCAGGTGGAGGAAGGCAATACAATGGTACATTAGTGCAGGTGGAGGAAGGCAATACAATGGTACATTAGTGCAGGTGGAAGAAGGCAATACAATGGTACATTAGTGCAGGTGGAGGAAGGGCAATACAATGGTACATTAGTGCAGGTGGAGGAAGGGCTATACAATGGTGCATTAGTGCAGGGGAGAAGGGCAATACAATGGTGCATTAGTGCAGGGGTAGGAAGGCAATACAATGGTACATTAGTGCAGGTGGCGGAAGGCAATACAATGGTGCATTAGTGCAGGGGAGGAAGGCAATACAATGGTACATTAGTGCAGGTGGAGGAAGGCAATACAATGGTACATTAGTGCAGGTGGAGGAAGGCAATACAATGGTACATTAGTGCAGGGGAGGAAGGCAATACAATGGTACATTAGTGCAGGTGCAGGAAGGCTATACAATGGTACATTAGTGCATGTGGAGGAAGGCAATACAATGGTACATTAGTGCAGGTGGAGGAAAGCAATACAATGGTACATTAGTGCAGGTGGAGGAAGGCAATACAATGGTACATTAGTGCAGGTGCAGGAAGGCAATACTATGGTACATTAGTGCAAGGGAGAAGGGCAATACAATGGTACATTAGTGCAGGTGGAGGAAGGCAATACAATGGTACATTAGTGCAGGTGGAGGAAGGGCAATACAATGGAACATTAGTGCAAGGGAGGAAGGCAATACAATGGTACATTAGTGCAGGGGAGGAAGGCAATACAATGGTACATTAGTGCAGGTGTAGGAACGCAATACAATGGTACATTAGTGCAGGGGAGGAAGGCAATACAGTGGCACATTACTGCAGGTGGAGGAAGGCAATACAATGGTGCATTAGTGCAGGTGGAGGAAGGAAATGCAATGGTACATTAGTGCAGGGGAGAAGGACAATACATTGGTACATTGGTGCAGGTGGAGGAAGGCAATACAATGGTACATTAGTGCAGGTGGAGGAAGGCAATACAATGGTATATTAGTGCAGGTGGAGGAAGGCAATACAATGGTACATTAGTGCAGGTGGAAGATGGCAATACAATGGTACATTAGTGCAGGTGGAGGAAGGGCAATACAATGGTACATTAGGGCAGGTGGAGGAAGGGCAATACAATGGTACATTAGTGCAGGTGGAGGAAGGCAATACAATGGTACATTAGTGCAGGGGAGGAAGGCAATACAATGGTACATTAGTGCAGGGGAGGAAGGCAATACAATGGTACATTAGTGCAGGTGGAGAAGGGCAATACAATGGTACATTAGTGCAGGTGCAGGAAGGCAATACAATGGTACATTAGTGCAGGTGCAGGAAGGCAATACAATGATACATTAGTGCAGGGGAGAAGGGCAATACAATGGTACATTAGTGCAGGTGTAGGAAGGCAATACAATGGTACATTAGTGCAGGGGAGGAAGGCAATACAATGGTACATTAGTGCAGGTGGAGAAGGACAGTACAATGGTACATTAGTGCAGGTGCAGGAAGGCAATACAATGGTACATTATTGCAGGGGAGAAGGGCAATACAATGGTACATTAGTGCAGGTGGAAGAAGGCAATACAATGGTACATTAGTGCAGGTGGAGTAAGGGCAATACAATGGTACATTAGTGCAGGGGAGAAGGGCAATACAATGGTGCATTAGTGCAGGGGAGGAAGGCAATAAAATTATACATTAGTGCAGGTGCAGGAAGGCAATACAATGGTACATTAGTGCAGGTGCAGGAAGGCAATTCAATGGTGCTTTAGTGCCGGGGAGGAAGGCAATACAATGGTACATTAGTGCAGGGGTAGGAAGGCAATACAATGGTACATTAGTGGAGGGGAGGAAGGCAATACAATGGTACATTAGTGCAGGGGAGAAGGGCAATACAATGGTACATTAGTGCAGGGGAGAAGGGCAATTCAATGGTACATTAGTGCAGGGGAGAAGGGCAATCCAATGGTACATTAGTGCAGGGGAGAAGGGCAATACAATGATACATTAGTGCAGGGGAGAAGGGCAATACAATGGTACATTAGTGCAGGTGCAGGAAGGCAATACAATGGTACATTAGTGCAGTGGAGGAAGGGAATACAATGGTACATTAGTGCAGGGGAGGAAGGCAATACAATGGTACATTAGTGCAGGTGGAGGAAGGGCAATACAATGGTACATTAGTGCAGGGGAGAAGGGCAATACAATGGTACATTAGTGCAGGTGCAGGAAGGTAATACAATGGTACATTAGTGCAGGGGAGAAGGGCAATACAATGGTACATTAGTGCAGGTGCAGGAAGGCAATACAATGGTACATTAGTGCAGGTGCAGGAAGGCAATACAATGGTACATTAGTGCAGGTGGAGGAAGGCAATACAATGGTGCATTAGTGCAGGGGAGAAGGGAAATACGTTGGTACATTAGTGCAGGTGGAGGAATGCAATACAATGGTACATTAGTGCAGGTGGAGGAAGGCAATACAATGGTACATTAGTGCAGGTGGAGGAAGGCAATACAATGGTACATTAGTGCAGGTGGAGGAAGGCAATACAATGGCACATTAGTGCAGGTGGAGGAAGGCAATACAATGGTGCATTAGTGCAGGTGGAGGAAGGAAATACAATGGTACATTAGTGCAGGGGAGAAGGACAATACATTGGTACATTAGTGCAGGTGGAGGAAGGCAATACAATGGTACATTAGTGCAGGTGCAGAAAGGCAATACAATGGTACATTAGTGCAGGTGGAGGAAGGCAATACAATGGTGCATTAGTGCAGGGGAGAAGGGAAATACGTTGGTACATTAGTGCAGGTGGAGGAAGGCAATACAATGGTACATTAGTGCAGGTGGAGGAAGGCAATACAATGGTACATTAGTGCAGGTGGAGGAAGGCAATACAATGGTACATTAGTGCAGGTGGAGGAAGGCAATACAATGGCACATTAGTGCAGGTGGAGGAAGGCAATACAATGGTGCATTAGTGCAGGTGGAGGAAGGCAATACAATGGTACATTAGTGCAGGGGAGAAGGACAATACATTGGTACATTAGTGCAGGTGGAGGAAGGCAATACAATGGTACATTAGTGCAGGTGGAGAAAGGCAATACAATGGTACATTAGTGCAGGGGAGAAGGGCAATACAATGGTATGTTAGTGCAGGTGCAGGAAGGCAATACAATGGTACATTAGTGCAGGGGAGAAGGGCAATACAATGGTACATTAGTGCAGGTGGAAGAAGGCAATACAATGGTAAATTAGTGCAGGTGGAGGAAGGGAAATAAAATGGTAAATTAGTGCAGGTGGAGGAAGGCAATACAATGGTACATTAGTGCAGGTGGAGGAAGGCAATACAATGGTACATTAGTGCAGGTGGAGGAAGGGCAATACAATGGTACATTAGTGCAGGTGGAGGAAGGCAATACAATGGTACATTAGTGCAGGTGGAGGAAGGCAATACAATGGCACATTAGTGCAGGGGAGAAGGGCAATACAATGGTACATTAGTGCAGGTGGAGGAAGGCAATACAATGGTGCATTAGTGCGGGTGGAGGAAGGCAATACAATGGTGCATTAGTGCAGGTGGAGGAAGGAAATACAATGGTACATTAGTGCAGGGGAGAAGGACAATACATTGGTACATTAGTGCAGGTGGAGGAAGGCAATACAATGGTACATTAGTGCAGGTGGAGGAAGGCAATACAATGGTACATTAGTGCAGGTGGAGGAAGGCAATACAATGGTACATTAGTGCAGGTGGAGGAAGGCAATACAATGGTACATTAGTGCAGGGGAGAAGGGCAATACAATGGTACATTAGTGCAGGTGCAGGAAGGCAATACAATGGTACATTAGTGCAGGGGAGAAGGGCAATACAATGGTACATTAGTGCAGGTGGAAGAAGGCAATACAATGGTACATTAGTGCAGGTGGAAGAAGGCAATACAATGGTACATTAGTGCAGGTGGAGGAAGGGAAATACAATGGTACATTAGTGCAGGTGGAGGAAGGCAATACAATGGTACATTAGTGCAGGTGGAGGAAGGCAATACAATGGTACATTAGTGCAGGTGGAGGAAGGGCAATACAATGATACATTAGTGCAGGTGGAGGAAGGGCAATACAATGGTGCATTAGTGCAGGGGAGTAGGGCAATACAATGGTACATTAGTGCAGGGGTAGGAAGGCAATACAATGGTTCATTAGTGCAGGTGGAGGAAGGCAATACAATGGTGCATTAGTGCAGGTGGAGGAAGGCAATACAATGGTGCATTAGTGCACGGGTAGGAAGGCAATACAATGGTACATTAGTGCAGGTGGAGGAAGGGCAATACAATGGTACATTAGTGCAGGGGAGGAAGGCAATACAATGGTACATTAGTGCAGGGGAGGAAGGCAATACAATGGTACATTAGTGCAGGTGTAGGAAGGCAATACAATGGTACATTAGTGCAGGGGAGGAAGGCAATACAGTGGCACATTACTGCAGGTGGAGGAAGGCAATACAATGGTGCATTAGTGCAGGTGGAGGAAATAAATGCAATGGTACATTAGTGCAGGGGAGAAGGACAATACATTGGTACATTGGTGCAGGTGGAGGAAGGCAATACAATGGTACATTAGTGCAGGTGGAGGAAGGCAATACAATGGTATATTAGTGCAGGTGGAGGAAGGCAATACAATGGTACATTAGTGCAGGTGGAAGAAGGCAATACAATGGTACATTAGTGCAGGTGGAGGAAGGGCAATACAATGGTACATTAGGGCAGGTGGAGGAAGGGCAATACAATGGTGCATTAGTGCAGGGGAGAAGGGAAATACGTTGGTACATTAGTGCAGGTGGAGGAAGGCAATACAATGGTACATTAGTGCAGGTGGAGGAAGGCAATACAATGGTACATTAGTGCAGGTGGAGGAAGGCAATACAATGGTACATTAGTGCAGGTGGAGGAAGGCAATACAATGGCACATTAGTGCAGGTGGAGGAAGGCAATACAATGGTGCATTAGTGCAGGTGGAGGAAGGAAATACAATGGTACATTAGTGCAGGGGAGAAGGACAATACATTGGTACATTAGTGCAGGTGGAGGAAGGCAATACAATGATACATTAGTGCAGGTGGAGAAAGGCAATACAATGGTACATTAGTGCAGGGGAGAAGGGCAATACAATGGTACGTTAGTGCAGGTGCAGGAAGGCAATACAATGGTACATTAGTGCAGGGGAGAAGGGCAATACAATGGTACATTAGTGCAGGTGGAAGAAGGCAATACAATGGTACATTAGTGCAGGTGGAGGAAGGGAAATAAAATGGTACATTAGTGCAGGTGGAGGAAGGCAATACAATGGTACATTAGTGCAGGTGGAGGAAGGCAATACAATGGTACATTAGTGCAGGTGGAGGAAGGGCAATACAATGGTACATTAGTGCAGGTGGAGGAAGGCAATACAATGGTACATTAGTGCAGGTGGAGGAAGGCAATACAATGGTACATTAGTGCAGGTGGAGGAAGGCAATACAATGGTGCATTAGTGCAGGTGGAGGAAGGCAATACAATGGTGCATTAGTGCAGGTGGAGGAAGGAAATACAATGGTACATTAGTGCAGGGGAGAAGGACAAAACATTGGTACATTAGTGCAGGTGGAGGAAGGCAATACAATGGTACATTAGTGCAGGTGGAGGAAGGCAATACAATGGTACATTAGTGCAGGTGGAGGAAGGCAATACAATGGTACATTAGTGCAGGTGGAGGAAGGCAATACAATGGTACATTAGTGCAGGGGAGAAGGGCAATACAATGGTACATTAGTGCAGGTGCAGGAAGGCAATACAATGGTACATTAGTGCAGGGGAGAAGGGCAATACAATGGTACATTAGTGCAGGTGGAAGAAGGCAATACAATGGTACATTAGTGCAGGTGGAGGAAGGGAAATACAATGGTACATTAGTGCAGGTGGAGGAAGGCAATACAATGGTACATTAGTGCAGGTGGAGGAAGGCAATACAATGGTACATTAGTGCAGGTGGAGGAAGGGCAATACAATGATACATTAGTGCAGGTGGAGGAAGGGCAATACAATGGTGCATTAGTGCAGGTGAGTAGGGCAATACAATGGTACATTAGTGCAGGGGTAGGAAGGCAATACAATGGTACATTAGTGCAGGTGGAGGAAGGCAATACAATGGTGCATTAGTGCAGGTGGAGGAAGGCAATACAATGGTGCATTAGTGCACGGGTAGGAAGGCAATACAATGGTACATTAGTGCAGGTGGAGGAAGGCAATACAATGGTACATTAGTGCAGGGGAGGAAGGCAATACAATGGTACATTAGTGCAGGGGAGGAAGGCAATACAATGGTACATTAGTGCAGGTGCAGGAATGCAATACAATGGTACATTAGTGCAGGTGTCGGAAGGCAATACAATGGTACATTAGTGCAGGTGTCGGAAGGCAATACAATGGTACATTAGTGCAGGGGAGGAAGGCAATACAATGGCACATTAGTGCAGGTGGAGGAAGGCAATACTGTGGCACATTAGTGCAGGTGGAGGAAGGCAATACAATGGTGCATTAGTGCAGGTGGAGGAAGGAAATACAATGGTACATTAGTGCAGGGGAGAAGGACAATACAATGGTACATTAGTGCAGGTGGAGGAAGGCAATACAATGGTACATTAGTGCAGGGGAGAAGGGCAATACAATGGTACATTAGTGCAGGTGCAGAAATGCAATACAATGGTACATTAGTGCAGGGGAGAAGGGCAATACAATGGTATATTAGTGCAGGTGGAAGAAGGCAATACAATGGTACATTAGTGCAGGTGGAGGAAGGGAAATACAATGGTACATTAGTGCAGGTGGAGGAAGGCAATACAATGGTACATTAGTGCAGGTGGAGGAAGGCAATACAATGGTACATTAGTGCAGGTGGAAGAAGGCAATACAATGGTATATTAGTGCAGGTGGAGGAAGGGCAATACAATGGTACATTAGTGCAGGTGGAGGAAGGGCAATACAATGGTGCATTAGTGCAGGGGAGAAGGGCAATACAATGGTGCATTAGTGCAGGGGTAGGAAGGCAATACAATGGTACATTAGTGCAGGGGGAGGAAGGGCAATACAATGGTACATTAGTGAATGGGTAGGAAGGCAATACAATGGTACATTAGTGCAGGTGGAGGAAGGCAATACAATGGTATATTAGTGCAGGTGGAGGAAGGCAATACAATGGTACATTAGTGCAGGGGAGGAAGGCAATACAATGGTACATTAGTGCAGGGGAGGAAGGCAATACAATGGTACATTAGTGCAGGTGCAGGAAGGCAATACAATGGTACATTAGTGCAGGTGGAGGAAGGCAATACAATGGTACATTAGTGCAGGTTGAGGAAGGCAATACAATGGTACATTAGTGCAGGGGAGGAAGGCAATACAATGGTGCATTAGTGCAGGTGCAGGAATGCAATACAATGGTACATTAGTGCAGGTGGAGAAGGGCAATTCAATGGTACATTAGTGCAGGGGAGAAGGGCAATACAATGGTACATTAGTGCAGGGGAGAAGTGCAATACAATGGTACATTAGTGCAGGGGAGAAGGGCAATACAATGGTACAATAGTGCAGGGGAGAAGGACAATACAATGGTACATTAGTGCAGGGGAGGAAGGCAATACAATGATACATTAGTGCAGGGAAGAAGGGCAATACAATGGTACATTAGTGCAGGCGCAGGAAGGCAATACAATGGTACATTAGTGCAGGGGAGAAGAGCAATACAATGGTACATTAGTGCAGTGGAGAAGGGCAATACAATGGTACATTAGTGCAGGTGGAAGAAGGCAATACAATGCTACATTAGTGCAGGTGGAGGAAGGGAAATACAATGGTACATTAGTGCAAGTGCAGGAAGGCAATACAATGGTACATTAGTGCAGGGGAGAAGGGCAATACAATGGTACATTAGTGCAGGTGGAGGAAGGCAATACAATGGTACATTAGTGCAGGAAGGCAATACAATGGTACATTAGTGCAGGTGTAGGAAGGGCAATACAATGGTACTTTAGTGCAGGGGAGGAAGGCAATACAATGGTACATTAGTGCAGGGGAGGAAGGCAATACAATGGTACATTAGTGCAGGTGGAGAAGGGCAGTACAATGGTACATTAGTGCAGGTGGAAGAAGGCAATACAATGGTACATTAGTGCAGGTGGAGAAGGGCAATACAATGGTACATTAGTGCAGGTGGAGGAAGGGCAATACAATGGTACATTAGTGCAGGGGAGGAAGGCAATACAATGGTACATTAGTGCAGGGGTAGGAAGGCAATACAATGGTACATTAGTGCAGGGGAGAAGGGCAATACAATGGTACATTAGTGCAGGTGGAGGAAGGGCAATACAATGGTGCATTAGTGCAGGGGAGGAAGGCAATACAATGGTACATTAGTGCAGGGGTAGGAAGGCAATACAATGGTACATTAGTGCAGGTGGAGGAAGGCAATACAATGGTACATTAGTGCAGGTGGAGGAAGGCAATACAATGGTACATTAGTGCAGGTGGAGGAAGGCAATACAATGGTACATTAGTGCAGGGGAGGAAGGCAATACAATGGTACATTAGTGCAGGGGAGAAGGGCAATACAATGGTACATTAGTGCAGGGGAGAAGGGCAATACAATGGTACATTAGTGCAGGGGAGAAGGGCAATACAATGGTACATTAGTGCAGGGGAGAAGTGCAATACAATGGTACATTAGTGCAGGGGAGAAGGGCAATACAATGGTACATTAGTGCAGGGGAGAAGGACAATACAATGGTACATTAGTGCAGGGGAGGAAGGCAATACAATGATACATTAGTGCAGGGAAGAAGGGCAATACAATGGTACATTAGTGCAGGTGCAGGAAGGCAATACAATGGTACATTAGTGCAGGAAGGCAATACAATGGTACATTAGTGCAGGTGGAGGAAGGGCAATACAATGGTACTTTAGTGCAGGGGAGGAAGGCAATACAATGGTACATTAGTGCAGGGGAGGAAGGCAATACAATGGTACATTAGTGCAGGTGGAGAAGGGCAGTACAATGGTACATTAGTGCAGGTGCAGGAAGGCAATACAATGGTACATTAGTGCAGGGGAAAAGGGCAATACAATGGTACCTTAGTGCAGGTGTAGGAAGGCAATACAATGGTACATTAGTGCAGGGAAGGAAGGCAATACAATGGTACATTAGTGCAGGTGGAGAAGGGCAGTACAATGGTACATTAGTGCAGGTGCAGGAAGGCAATACAATGGTACATTAGTGCAGGGGAGAAGGGCAATACAATGGTACATTAGTGCAGGTGGAAGAAGGCAATACAATGGTACATTAGTGCAGGTGGAGGAAGGGCAATACAATGGTACATTAGTGCAGGTGGAGGAAGGGCAATACAATGGTGCATTAGTGCAGGGGAGGAAGGCAATACAATGGTACATTAGTGCAGGGGTAGGAAGGCAATACAATGGTACATTAGTGCAGGTGGAGGAAGGCAATACAATGGTACATTAGTGCAGGTGGAGGAAGGCAATACAATGGTACATTAGTGCAGGTGCAGGAAGGCAATACAATGGTACATTAGTGCAGGTGGAGGAAGGCAATACAATGGTACATTAGTGCAGGGGAGGAAGGCAATACAATGGTTCATTAGTGCAGGGGAGAAGGGCAATACAATGGTACATTAGTGCAGGGGAGAAGGGCAATACAATGGTACATTAGTGCAGGGGAGAAGGGCAATACAATGGTACATTAGTGCAGGGGAGAAGGGCAATACAATGGTACATTAGTGCAGGGGAGAAGGACAATACAATGGTACATTAGTGCAGGGGAGGAAGGCAATACAATGGTACATTAGTGCAGGGGAAAAGGGCAATACAATGGTACCTTAGTGCAGGTGTAGGAAGGCAATACAATGGTACATTAGTGCAGGGAAGGAAGGCAATACAATGGTACATTAGTGCAGGTGGAGAAGGGCAGTACAATGGTACATTAGTGCAGGTGCAGGAAGGCAATACAATGGTACATTAGTGCAGGGGAGAAGGGCAATACAATGGTACATTAGTGCAGGTGGAAGAAGGCAATACAATGGTACATTAGTGCAGGTGGAGGAAGGGCAATACAATGGTACATTAGTGCAGGTGGAGGAAGGGCAATACAATGGTGCATTAGTGCAGGGGAGGAAGGCAATACAATGGTACATTAGTGCAGGGGTAGGAAGGCAATACAATGGTACATTAGTGCAGGTGGAGGAAGGCAATACAATGGTACATTAGTGCAGGTGGAGGAAGGCAATACAATGGTACATTAGTGCAGGTGCAGGAAGGCAATACAATGGTACATTAGTGCAGGTGGAGGAAGGCAATACAATGGTACATTAGTGCAGGGGAGGAAGGCAATACAATGGTTCATTAGTGCAGGGGAGAAGGGCAATACAATGGTACATTAGTGCAGGGGAGAAGGGCAATACAATGGTACATTAGTGCAGGGGAGAAGGGCAATACAATGGTACATTAGTGCAGGGGAGAAGGGCAATACAATGGTACATTAGTGCAGGGGAGAAGGACAATACAATGGTACATTAGTGCAGGGGAGGAAGGCAATACAATGATACATTAGTGCAGGGAAGAAGGGCAATACAATGGTACATTAGTGCAGGTGCAGGAAGGCAATACAATGGTACATTAGTGCAGGGGAGGAAGGCAATACAATGGTACATTAGTGCAGGGGAGAAGGCAATACAATGGTATATTTGTGCAGGGGAGGAAGGCAATACAATGGTACATTACTGCAGGTGAGGAAGGCAATACAATTGTACATTAGTGCAGTGGAGGAAGGCAATACAATGGTACATTAGTGCAGGTGCAGGAAGGCAATACAATGGTACATTAGTGCAGGTGGAGGAAGGCAATACAATGGTGCATTAGTGCAGGTGGAGGAAGGCAATACAATGGTACATTAGTGCAGGTGGAGGAAGGCAATATAATGGTACATTAGTGCAGGTGGAGGAAGGGCAATACAATGGTACATTAGTGCAGATGGAGGAAGGCAATACAATGGCACATTAGTGCAGGTGGAGGAAGGCAATACAGTGGCACATTAGTGCAGGTGGAGGAAGGCAATACAGTGGTGCATTAGTGCAGGTGGAGGAAGGAAATACAATGGTACATTAGTACAGGGGAGAAGGACAATACATTGGTACATTAGTGCAGGTGGAGGAAGGCAATACAATGGTACATTAGTGCAGGTGGAGGAAGGCAATACAATGGTACATTAGTGCAGGTGGAGGAAGGCAATACAATGGTACATTAGTGCAGGTGGAGGAAGGCAATACAATGGTACATTAGTGCAGGGGAGAAGGGCAATACAATGGTACTTTAGTGCAGGTGCAGGAAGGCAATACAATGGTACATTAGTGCAGGGGAGAAGGGAATACATTGGTACATTAGTGCAGGTGGAAGAAGACAATACAATGGTACATTAGTGCAGGTGGAGGAAGGGAAATACAATGGTACATTAGTGCAGGTGGAGGAAGGCAATACAATGGTACATTAGTGCAGGTGGAGGAAGGCAATACAATGGTACATTAGTGCAGGTGGAGAAAGGCAATACAATGGTACATTAGTGCAGGTGGAGGAAGGGCAATACAATGGTACATTAGTGCAGGTGGAGAAGGGCAATTCAATGGTACATTAGTGCAGGGGAGAAGGGCAATACAATGGTACATTAGTGCAGGGGAGAAGTGCAATACAATGGTACATTAGTGCAGGGGAGAAGGGCAATACAATGGTACAATAGTGCAGGGGAGAAGGACAATACAATGGTACATTAGTGCAGGGGAGGAAGGCAATACAATGATACATTAGTGCAGGGAAGAAGGGCAATACAATGGTACATTAGTGCAGGTGCAGGAAGGCAATACAATGGTACATTAGTGCAGGGGAGAAGAGCAATACAATGGTACATTAGTGCAGGGGAGAAGGGCAATACAATGGTACATTAGTGCAGGTGGAAGAAGGCAATACAATGCTACATTAGTGCAGGTGGAGGAAGGGAAATACAATGGTACATTAGTGCAAGTGCAGGAAGGCAATACAATGGTACATTAGTGCAGGGGAGAAGGGCAATACAATGGTACATTAGTGCAGGTGGAGGAAGGCAATACAATGGTACATTAGTGCAGGAAGGCAATACAATGGTACATTAGTGCAGGTGTAGGAAGGGCAATACAATGGTACTTTAGTGCAGGGGAGGAAGGCAATACAATGGTACATTAGTGCAGGGGAGGAAGGCAATACAATGGTACATTAGTGCAGGTGGAGAAGGGCAGTACAATGGTACATTAGTGCAGGTGGAAGAAGGTAATACAATGGTACATTAGTGCAGGTGGAGAAGGGCAATACAATGGTACATTAGTGCAGGTGGAGGAAGGGCAATACAATGGTACATTAGTGCAGGGGAGGAAGGCAATACAATGGTACATTAGTGCAGGGGTAGGAAGGCAATACAATGGTACATTAGTGCAGGGGAGAAGGGCAATACAATGGTACATTAGTGCAGGTGGAGGAAGGGCAATACAATGGTGCATTAGTGCAGGTGGAGAAGGGCAATACAATGGTGCATTAGTGCAGGGGAGGAAGGCAATACAATGGTACATTAGTGCAGGTGGAGAAGGGCAATACAATGGTACATTAGTGCAGGGGTAGGAAGGCAATACAATGGTACATTAGTGCAGGTGGAGGAAGGCAATACAATGGTACATTAGTGCAGGTGGAGGAAGGCAATACAATGGTACATTAGTGCAGGTGGAGGAAGGCAATACAATGGTACATTAGTGCAGGGGAGGAAGGCAATACAATGGTACATTAGTGCAGGGGAGAAGGGCAATACAATGGTACATTAGTGCAGGGGAGAAGGGCAATACAATGGTACATTAGTGCAGGGGAGAAGGGCAATACAATGGTACATTAGTGCAGGGGAGAAGTGCAATACAATGGTACATTAGTGCAGGGGAGAAGGGCAATACAATGGTACATTAGTGCAGGGGAGAAGGACAATACAATGGTACATTAGTGCAGGGGAGGAAGGCAATACAATGATACATTAGTGCAGGGAAGAAGGGCAATACAATGGTACATTAGTGCAGGTGCAGGAAGGCAATACAATGGTACATTAGTGCAGGAAGGCAATACAATGGTACATTAGTGCAGGTGGAGGAAGGGCAATACAATGGTACTTTAGTGCAGGGGAGGAAGGCAATACAATGGTACATTAGTGCAGGGGAGGAAGGCAATACAATGGTACATTAGTGCAGGTGGAGAAGGGCAGTACAATGGTACATTAGTGCAGGTGCAGGAAGGCAATACAATGGTACATTAGTGCAGGGGAAAAGGGCAATACAATGGTACCTTAGTGCAGGTGTAGGAAGGCAATACAATGGTACATTAGTGCAGGGAAGGAAGGCAATACAATGGTACATTAGTGCAGGTGGAGAAGGGCAGTACAATGGTACATTAGTGCAGGTGCAGGAAGGCAATACAATGGTACATTAGTGCAGGGGAGAAGGGCAATACAATGGTACATTAGTGCAGGTGGAAGAAGGCAATACAATGGTACATTAGTGCAGGTGGAGGAAGGGCAATACAATGGTACATTAGTGCAGGTGGAGGAAGGGCAATACAATGGTGCATTAGTGCAGGGGAGGAAGGCAATACAATGGTACATTAGTGCAGGGGTAGGAAGGCAATACAATGGTACATTAGTGCAGGTGGAGGAAGGCAATACAATGGTACATTAGTGCAGGTGGAGGAAGGCAATACAATGGTACATTAGTGCAGGTGCAGGAAGGCAATACAATGGTACATTAGTGCAGGTGGAGGAAGGCAATACAATGGTACATTAGTGCAGGGGAGGAAGGCAATACAATGGTTCATTAGTGCAGGGGAGAAGGGCAATACAATGGTACATTAGTGCAGGGGAGAAGGGCAATACAATGGTACATTAGTGCAGGGGAGAAGGGCAATACAATGGTACATTAGTGCAGGGGAGAAGTGCAATACAATGGTACATTAGTGCAGGGGAGAAGGGCAATACAATGGTACATTAGTGCAGGGGAGAAGGACAATACAATGGTACATTAGTGCAGGTGAGGAAGGCAATACAATGATACATTAGTGCAGGGAAGAAGGGCAATACAATGGTACATTAGTGCAGGTGCAGGAACGCAATACAATGGTACATTAGTGCAGGGGAGGAAGGCAATACAATGGTACATTAGTGCAGGGGAGAAGGCAATACAATGGTATATTTGTGCAGGGGAGGAAGGCAATACAATGGTACATTACTGCAGGTGAGGAAGGCAATACAATGGTACATTAGTGCAGTGGAGGAAGGCAATACAATGGTACATTAGTGCAGGTGCAGGAAGGCAATACAATGTTACATTAGTGCAGGTGGAGGAAGGCAATACAATGGTACATTAGTGCAGGTGGAGGAAGGCAATACAATGGTACATTAGTGCAGGTGGAGGAAGGCAATATAATGGTACATTAGTGCAGGTGGAGGAAGGGCAATACAATGGTACATTAGTGCAGATGGAGGAAGGCAATACAATGGCACATTAGTGCAGGTGGAGGAAGGCAATACAGTGGCACATTAGTGCAGGTGGAGGAAGGCAATACAGTGGTGCATTAGTGCAGGTGGAGGAAGGAAAAACAATGGTACATTAGTACAGGGGAGAAGGACAATACATTGGTACATTAGTGCAGGTGGAGGAAGGCAATACAATGGTACATTAGTGCAGGTGGAGGAAGGCAATACAATGGTACATTAGTGCAGGGGAGAAGAGCAATACAATGGTACATTAGTGCAGGGGAGAAGGGCAATACAATGGTACATTAGAGCAGGTGGAAGAAGGCAATACAATGCTACATTAGTGCAGGTGGAGGAAGGGAAATACAATGGTACATTAGTGCAAGTGCAGGAAGGCAATACAATGGTACATTAGTGCAGGGGAGAAGGGCAATACAATGGTACATTAGTGCAGGTGGAGGAAGGGCAATACAATGGTACATTAGTGCAGGGGAGAAGGGCAATAAAATGGTGCATTAGTGCAGGGGAGGAAGGCAATACATTGGTACATTAGTGCAGGGGTAGGAAGGCAATACAATGGTACATTAGTGCAGGTGGAGGAAGGCAGTACAATGGTACATTAGTGCAGGGGAGGAAGGCAATACAATGGTACATTAGTGCAGGTGGAGGAAGGCAATACAATGGTACATTAGTGCAGGAGGAGAAGGGCAATACAATGGTACATTAGTGCAGGGGAGAAGGGCAATACAATGGTACATTAGTGCTGGTGCAGGAAGGCAATACAATGGTACATTAGTGCAGGTGGAGGAAGGGCAATACAATGGTACATTAGTGCAGGTGGAGGAAGGCAATACAATGGTACATTAGGGCAGGGGAGGAAGGCAATACAATGGTACATTAGTGCAGGTGGAGGAAGGGCAATACAATGGTACATTAGTGCAGGTGGAGGAAGGCAATACAATGGTACATTAGTGCAGGTGGAGGAAGGCAATACAATGGTACTTTAGTGCAGGTGGAGGAAGGCAATACAATGGTACATTAGTGCAGGTGCAGGAAGGCAATACAATGGTACATTAGTGCAGGTGGAGGAAGGCAATACAATGGTACATTAGTGCAGGGGAGAAGGGCAATACAATGGTGCATTAGTGCAGGTGGAGGAAGGCAATACAATGGTACATTAGTGCAGGTGTCGGAAGGCAATACAATGGTACATTAGTGCAGGTGTAGAAAGGCAATACTATGGTACATTAGTGCAGGTGCAGGAAGGCAATACAATGGTACATTAGTGCAGGTGCAGGAAGGCAATACAATGGTACATTAGTGCAGGGGAGGAAGGCAATAGAATGGTACATTAGTGCAGGGGAGAAGGGCAATACAATGGTACATTAGTGCAGGTGGAGGAAGGCAATACAATGGTACTTTAGTGCAGGTGGAGGAAGGCAATACAATGGTACATTAGTGCAGGTGCAGGAAGGCAATACAATGGTACATTAGTGCAGGTGGAGGAAGGCAATACAATGGTACATTAGTGCAGGGGAGAAGGGCAATACAATGGTGCATTAGTGCAGGTGGAGGAAGGCAATACAATGGTACATTAGTGCAGGTGTCGGAAGGCAATACAATGGTACATTAGTGCAGGTGTAGAAAGGCAATACTATGGTACATTAGTGCAGGTGCAGGAAGGCAATACAATGGTACATTAGTGCAGGTGCAGGAAGGCAATACAATGGTACATTAGTGCAGGGGAGAAGGGCAATACAATGGTACATTAGTGCAGGTGGAGGAAGGCAATACAATGGTACATTAGTGCAGGAAGGCAATACAATGGTACATTAGTGCAGGTGTAGGAAGGGCAATACAATGGTACTTTAGTGCAGGGGAGGAAGGCAATACAATGGTACATTAGTGCAGGAGGAGAAGGGCAATACAATGGTACATTAGTGCAGGGGAGAAGGGCAATACAATGGTACATTAGTGCTGGTGCAGGAAGGCAATACAATGGTACATTAGTGCAGGTGGAGGAAGGGCAATACAATGGTACATTAGTGCAGGTGGAGGAAGGCAATACAATGGTACATTAGGGCAGGGGAGGAAGGCAATACAATGGTACATTAGTGCAGGTGGAGGAAGGGCAATACAATGGTACATTAGTGCAGGTGGAGGAAGGCAATACAATGGTACATTAGTGCAGGTGGAGGAAGGCAATACAATGGTACTTTAGTGCAGGTGGAGGAAGGCAATACAATGGTACATTAGTGCAGGTGCAGGAAGGCAATACAATGGTACATTAGTGCAGGTGTAGAAAGGCAATACTATGGTACATTAGTGCAGGTGCAGGAAGGCAATACAATGGTACATTAGTGCAGGTGCAGGAAGGCAATACAATGGTACATTAGTGCAGGGGAGGAAGGCAATACAATGGTACATTAGTGCAGGGGAGAAGGGCAATACAATGGTACATTAGTGCAGGTGGAGGAAGGCAATACAATGGTACTTTAGTGCAGGTGGAGGAAGGCAATACAATGGTACATTAGTGCAGGTGCAGGAAGGCAATACAATGGTACATTAGTGCAGGTGGAGGAAGGCAATACAATGGTACATTAGTGCAGGGGAGAAGGGCAATTCAATGGTGCATTAGTGCAGGTGGAGGAAGGCAATACAATGGTACATTAGTGCAGGTGTCGGAAGGCAATACAATGGTACATTAGTGCAGGTGTAGAAAGGCAATACTATGGTACATTAGTGCAGGTGCAGGAAGGCAATACAATGGTACATTAGTGCAGGTGCAGGAAGGCAATACAATGGTACATTAGTGCAGGGGAGAAGGGCAATACAATGGTACATTAGTGCAGGTGGAGGAAGGCAATACAATGGTACATTAGTGCAGGAAGGCAATACAATGGTACATTAGTGCAGGTGTAGGAAGGGCAATACAATGGTACTTTAGTGCAGGGGAGGAAGGCAATACAATGGTACATTAGTGCAGGGGAGGAAGGCAATACAATGGTACATTAGTGCAGGTGGAGAAGGGCAGTACAATGGTACATTAGTGCAGGTGGAAGAAGGCAATACAATGGTACATTAGTGCAGGTGGAGAAGGGCAATACAATGGTACATTAGTGCAGGTGGAGGAAGGGCAATACAATGGTACATTAGTGCAGGGGAGGAAGGCAATACAATGGTACATTAGTGCAGGGGTAGGAAGGCAATACAATGGTACATTAGTGCAGGGGAGAAGGGCAATACAATGGTACATTAGTGCAGGTGGAGGAAGGGCAATACAATGGTGCATTAGTGCAGGTGGAGAAGGGCAATACAATGGTGCATTAGTGCAGGGGAGGAAGGCAATACAATGGTACATTAGTGCAGGTGGAGAAGGGCAATACAATGGTACATTAGTGCAGGGGTAGGAAGGCAATACAATGGTACATTAGTGCAGGTGGAGGAAGGCAATACAATGGTACATTAGTGCAGGTGGAGGAAGGCAATACAATGGTACATTAGTGCAGGTGGAGGAAGGCAATACAATGGTACATTAGTGCAGGGGAGGAAGGCAATACAATGGTACATTAGTGCAGGGGAGAAGGGCAATACAATGGTACATTAGTGCAGGGGAGAAGGGCAATACAATGGTACATTAGTGCAGGGGAGAAGGGCAATACAATGGTACATTAGTGCAGGGGAGAAGTGCAATACAATGGTACATTAGTGCAGGGGAGAAGGGCAATACAATGGTACATTAGTGCAGGGGAGAAGGACAATACAATGGTACATTAGTGCAGGGGAGGAAGGCAATACAATGATACATTAGTGCAGGGAAGAAGGGCAATACAATGGTACATTAGTGCAGGTGCAGGAAGGCAATACAATGGTACATTAGTGCAGGAAGGCAATACAATGGTACATTAGTGCAGGTGGAGGAAGGGCAATACAATGGTACTTTAGTGCAGGGGAGGAAGGCAATACAATGGTACATTAGTGCAGGGGAGGAAGGCAATACAATGGTACATTAGTGCAGGTGGAGAAGGGCAGTACAATGGTACATTAGTGCAGGTGCAGGAAGGCAATACAATGGTACATTAGTGCAGGGGAAAAGGGCAATACAATGGTACCTTAGTGCAGGTGTAGGAAGGCAATACAATGGTACATTAGTGCAGGGAAGGAAGGCAATACAAATGTACATTAGTGCAGGTGGAGAAGGGCAGTACAATGGTACATTAGTGCAGGTGCAGGAAGGCAATACAATGGTACATTAGTGCAGGGGAGAAGGGCAATACAATGGTACATTAGTGCAGGTGGAAGAAGGCAATACAATGGTACATTAGTGCAGGTGGAGGAAGGGCAATACAATGGTACATTAGTGCAGGTGGAGGAAGGGCAATACAATGGTGCATTAGTGCAGGGGAGGAAGGCAATACAATGGTACATTAGTGCAGGGGTAGGAAGGCAATACAATGGTACATTAGTGCAGGTGGAGGAAGGCAATACAATGGTACATTAGTGCAGGTGGAGGAAGGCAATACAATGGTACATTAGTGCAGGTGCAGGAAGGCAATACAATGGTACATTAGTGCAGGTGGAGGAAGGCAATACAATGGTACATTAGTGCAGGGGAGGAAGGCAATACAATGGTTCATTAGTGCAGGGGAGAAGGGCAATACAATGGTACATTAGTGCAGGGGAGAAGGGCAATACAATGGTACATTAGTGCAGGGGAGAAGGGCAATACAATGGTACATTAGTGCAGGGGAGAAGTGTAATACAATGGTACATTAGTGCAGGGGAGAAGGGCAATACAATGGTACATTAGTGCAGGGGAGAAGGACAATACAATGGTACATTAGTGCAGGTGAGGAAGGCAATACAATGATACATTAGTGCAGGGAAGAAGGGCAATACAATGGTACATTAGTGCAGGTGCAGGAACGCAATACAATGGTACATTAGTGCAGGGGAGGAAGGCAATACAATGGTACATTAGTGCAGGGGAGAAGGCAATACAATGGTATATTTGTGCAGGGGAGGAAGGCAATACAATGGTACATTACTGCAGGTGAGGAAGGCAATACAATGGTACATTAGTGCAGTGGAGGAAGGCAATACAATGGTACATTAGTGCAGGTGCAGGAAGGCAATACAATGGTACATTAGTGCAGGTGGAGGAAGGCAATACAATGGTACATTAGTGCAGGTGGAGGAAGGCAATACAATGGTACATTAGTGCAGGTGGAGGAAGGCAATATAATGGTACATTAGTGCAGGTGGAGGAAGGGCAATACAATGGTACATTAGTGCAGATGGAGGAAGGCAATACAATGGCACATTAGTGCAGGGGAGGAAGGCAATACAATGGTACATTAGTGCAGGTGGAGGAAGGCAATACAGTGGCACATTAGTGCAGGTGGAGGAAGGCAATACAGTGGTGCATTAGTGCAGGTGGAGGAAGGAAATACAATGGTACATTAGTACAGGGGAGAAGGACAATACATTGGTACATTAGTGCAGGTGGAGGAAGGCAATACAATGGTACATTAGTGCAGGTGGAGGAAGGCAATACAATGGTACATTAGTGCAGGGGAGAAGAGCAATACAATGGTACATTAGTGCAGGGGAGAAGGGCAATACAATGGTACATTAGAGCAGGTGGAAGAAGGCAATACAATGCTACATTAGTGCAGGTGGAGGAAGGGAAATACAATGGTACATTAGTGCAAGTGCAGGAAGGCAATACAATGGTACATTAGTGCAGGGGAGAAGGGCAATACAATGGTACATTAGTGCAGGTGGAGGAAGGGCAATACAATGGTACATTAGTGCAGGGGAGAAGGGCAATAAAATGGTGCATTAGTGCAGGGGAGGAAGGCAATACATTGGTACATTAGTGCAGGGGTAGGAAGGCAATACAATGGTACATTAGTGCAGGTGGAGGAAGGCAGTACAATGGTACATTAGTGCAGGGGAGGAAGGCAATACAATGGTACATTAGTGCAGGTGGAGGAAGGCAATACAATGGTACATTAGTGCAGGAGGAGAAGGGCAATACAATGGTACATTAGTGCAGGGGAGAAGGGCAATACAATGGTACATTAGTGCTGGTGCAGGAAGGCAATACAATGGTACATTAGTGCAGGTGGAGGAAGGGCAATACAATGGTACATTAGTGCAGGTGGAGGAAGGCAATACAATGGTACATTAGGGCAGGGGAGGAAGGCAATACAATGGTACATTAGTGCAGGTGGAGGAAGGGCAATACAATGGTACATTAGTGCAGGTGGAGGAAGGCAATACAATGGTACTTTAGTGCAGGTGGAGGAAGGCCATACAATGGTACATTAGTGCAGGTGCAGGAAGGCAATACAATGGTACATTAGTGCAGGTGGAGGAAGGCAATACAATGGTACATTAGTGCAGGGGAGAAGGGCAATACAATGGTGCATTAGTGCAGGTGGAGGAAGGCAATACAATGGTACATTAGTGCAGGTGTCGGAAGGCAATACAATGGTACATTAGTGCAGGTGTAGAAAGGCAATACTATGGTACATTAGTGCAGGTGCAGGAAGGCAATACAATGGTACATTAGTGCAGGTGCAGGAAGGCAATACAATGGTACATTAGTGCAGGGGAGGAAGGCAATACAATGGTACATTAGTGCAGGGGAGAAGGGCAATACAATGGTACATTAGTGCAGGTGGAGGAAGGCAATACAATGGTACTTTAGTGCAGGTGGAGGAAGGCAATACAATGGTACATTAGTGCAGGTGCAGGAAGGCAATACAATGGTACATTAGTGCAGGTGGAGGAAGGCAATACAATGGTACATTAGTGCAGGGGAGAAGGGCAATACAATGGTGCATTAGTGCAGGTGGAGGAAGGCAATACAATGGTACATTAGTGCAGGTGTCGGAAGGCAATACAATGGTACATTAGTGCAGGTGTAGAAAGGCAATACTATGGTACATTAGTGCAGGTGCAGGAAGGCAATACAATGGTACATTAGTGCAGGTGCAGGAAGGCAATACAATGGTACATTAGTGCAGGGGAGGAAGGCAATACAATGGTACATTAGTGCAGGGGAGAAGGGCAATACATTGGTACATTAGTGCAGGTGCAGGATGGCAAAACAATGGTACATTAGTGCAGGGGAGAAGGGCAATACAATGGTATATTAGTGCAGGGGAGGAAGGCAATACAATGGTACATTAGTGCAGGTGGAAGAAGGCAATACAATGGTACATTAGTGCAGGTGGAGGAAGGGCAATACAATGGTACATTAGTGCAGGTGGAGGAAGGCAATACAATGGTACATTAGTGCAAGTGGAGGAAGGCAATACAATGGTACATTAGTGCAGGTGGAGGAAGGCAATACAATGGTACATTAGTGCAGGTGGAGGAAGGCAATACAATGGTACATTAGTGCAGGAAGGCAATACAATGGTACATTAGTGCAGGTGGACGAAGGGCAATACAATGGTACATTAGTGCAGGGGAGGAAGGCAATACAATGGTACATTAGTGCAGGGGAGGAAGGCAATACAATGGTACATTAGTGCAGGTGCAGGAAGGCAATACAATGGTACATTAGTCCAGGGGAGAAGGGCAATACAATGGTACATTAGTGCAGGTGTAGGAAGGCAATACAATGGTACATTAGTGCAGGGGAGGAAGGCAATACAATGGTACATTAGTGCAGGTGGAGAAGGGCAGTACAATGGTACATTAGTGCAGGTGCAGGAAGGCAATACAATGGTACATTAGTGCAGGGGAGAAGGGCAATACAATGGTACATTAGTGCAGGTGGAAGAAGGCTATACAATGGTACATTAGTGCAGGTGGAGGAAGGGCAATACAATGGTACATTAGTGCAGGTGGAGGAAGGGCAATACAATGGTACATTAGTGCAGGGGAAAAGGGCAATACAATGGTGCATTAGTGCAGGGGAGGAAGGCAATACAATGGTGCATTAGTGCAGGTGGAGGAAGGCAATACAATGGTACATTAGTGCAGGTGCAGGAAGGCAATACAATGGTACATTAGTGCAGGTGGAGGAAGGCAATACAATGTTACATTAGTGCAGGGGAGAAGGGCAATACAATGGTGCATTAGTGCAGGTGGAGGAAGGCAATACAATGGTACATTAGTGCAGGTGTCGGAAGGCAATACAATGGTACATTAGTGCAGGTGTAGAAAGGCAATACAATAGTACATTAGTGCAGGGGAGGAAGGCAATACAATGGTACATTCGTGCAGGTGGAGAAGGGCAATACAATGGTACATTAGTGCAGGGGAGAAGGGCAATACAATGGTGCATTAGTGCTGGTGCAGGAAGGCAATACAATGGTACATTAGTGCAGGTGCAGGAAGGCAATACAATGGTACATTAGTGCAGGTGCAGAAAGGCAATACAATGGTACATTAGTGCAGGTGGAGGAAGGCAATACAATGGTGCATTAGTGCAGGGGAGAAGGTAAATACATTGGTACATTAGTGTAGGTGGAGGAAGGCAATAAAATGGTACATTTGTGCAGGTGCAGGAAGGCAATACAATGGTACATTAGTGCAGGTGGAGGAAGGCAATACAATGGTGCATTAGAGCAGGGGAGGAAGGCAATACAATGGTACATTAGTGCAGGGGTAGGAAGGCAATGCAATGGTACATTAGTGCAGGGGAGAAAGGCAATACAATGGTACATTAGTGCAGGGGAGAAGGGCAATACAATGGTACATTAGTGCAGGGGAGATGGGCAATACAATGGTACATTAGTGCAGGGGAGAAGGGCAATACAATGGTACATTAGTGCAGGGGAGAAGTGCAATACAATGGTACATTAGTGCAAGTGGAGGAAGGCAATACAATGGTACATTAGTGCAGGTGGAGGAAGGCAATACAATGGTACATTAGTGCAGGTGGAGGAAGGCAATACAATGGTACATTAGTGCAGGAAGGCAATACAATGGTACATTAGTGCAGGTGGACGAAGGGCAATACAATGGTACATTAGTGCAGGGGAGGAAGGCAATACAATGGTACATTAGTGCAGGGGAGGAAGGCAATACAATGGTACATTAGTGCAGGTGGAGAAGGGCAGTACAATGGTACATTAGTGCAGGTGCAGGAAGGCAATACAATGGTACATTAGTGCAGGTGGAGGAAGGCAATACAATGGTACATTAGTGCAAGAGGAGGAAGCCAATACAATGGTACATTAGTGCAGGTGGAGGAAGGCAATACAATGGTACATTAGTGCAGGTGGAGGAAGGCAATACAATGGTACATTAGTGCAGGAAGGCAATACAATGGTACATTAGTGCAGGTGGACGAAGGGCAATACAATGGTACATTAGTGCAGGGGAGGAAGGCAATACAATGGTACATTAGTGCAGGGGAGGAAGGCAATACAATGGTACATTAGTGCAGGGGAGAAAGGCAATACAATGGTACATTAGTGCAGGGGAGAAGGGCAATACAATGGTACATTAGTGCAGGGGAGATGGGCAATACAATGGTACATTAGTGCAGGGGAGAAGGGCAATACAATGGTACATTAGTGCAGGGGAGAAGTGCAATACAATGGTACATTAGTGCAAGTGGAGGAAGGCAATACAATGGTACATTAGTGCAGGTGGAGGAAGGCAATACAATGGTACATTAGTGCAGGTGGAGGAAGGCAATACAATGGTACATTAGTGCAGGAAGGCAATACAATGGTACATTAGTGCAGGTGGACGAAGGGCAATACAATGGTACATTAGTGCAGGGGAGGAAGGCAATACAATGGTACATTAGTGCAGGGGAGGAAGGCAATACAATGGTACATTAGTGCAGGTGGAGAAGGGCAGTACAATGGTACATTAGTGCAGGTGCAGGAAGGCAATACAATGGTACATTAGTGCAGGTGGAGGAAGGCAATACAATGGTACATTAGTGCAAGAGGAGGAAGCCAATACAATGGTACATTAGTGCAGGTGGAGGAAGGCAATACAATGGTACATTAGTGCAGGTGGAGGAAGGCAATACAATGGTACATTAGTGCAGGAAGGCAATACAATGGTACATTAGTGCAGGTGGACGAAGGGCAATACAATGGTACATTAGTGCAGGGGAGGAAGGCAATACAATGGTACATTAGTGCAGGGGAGGAAGGCAATACAATGGTACATTAGTGCAGGTGGAGAAGGGCAGTACAATGGTACATTAGTGCAGGTGCAGGAAGGCAATACAATGGTACATTAGTGCAGGGGAGGAAGGCAATACAATGGTACATTAGTGCAGGTGGAGAAGGGCAGTACAATGGTACATTAGTGCAGGTGGAAGAAGGCTATACAATGGTACATTAGTGCAGGTGGAGGAAGGGCAATACAATGGTACATTAGTGCAGGTGGAGGAAGGGCAATACAATGGTACATTAGTGCAGGGGAAAAGGGCAATACAATGGTGCATTAGTGCAGGGGAGGAAGGCAATACAATGGTGCATTAGTGCAGGTGGAGGAAGGCAATACAATGGTACATTAGTGCAGGGGAGAAGGGCAATACAATGGTACATTAGTGCAGGTGGAGGAAGGCAATACAATGGTACATTAGTGCAGGTGCAGGAAGGCAATACAATGGTACATTAGTGCAGGTGGAGGAAGGCAATACAATGGTACATTAGTGCAGGTGCAGGAAGGCAATACAATGGTACATTAGTGCAGGTGGAGGAAGGCAATACAATGGTACATTAGTGCAGGGGAGAAGGGCAATACAATGGTGCATTAGTGCAGGTGGAGGAAGGCAATACAATGGTACATTAGTGCAGGTGTCGGAAGGCAATACAATGGTACATTAGTGCAGGTGTAGAAAGGCAATACAATGGTACATTAGTGCAGGGGAGGAAGGCAATACAATGGTACATTCGTGCAGGTGCAGGAAGGCAATACAATGGTACATTCGTGCAGGTGGAGAAGGGCAATACAATGGTACATTAGTGCAGGGGAGAAGGGCAATACAATGGTGCATTAGTGCTGGTGCAGGAAGGCAATACAATGGTACATTAGTGCAGGTGCAGGAAGGCAATACAATGGTACATTAGTGCAGGTGCAGAAAGGCAATACAATGGTACATTAGTGCAGGTGGAGGAAGGCAATACAATGGTGCATTAGTGCAGGGGAGAAGGTAAATACATTGGTACATTAGTGTAGGTGGAGGAAGGCAATAATACGGGTACATTTGTGCAGGTGCAGGAAGGCAATACAATGGTACATTAGTGCAGGTGGAGGAAGGCAATACAATGGTGCATTAGTGCAGGGGAGGAAGGCAATACAATGGTGCATTAGTGAAGGGGTAGGAAGGCAATGCAATGGTACATTAGTGCAGGGGAGAAAGGGAATACAATGGTACATTAGTGCAGGGGAGAAGGGCAATACAATGGTACATTAGTGCAGGGGAGATGGGCAATACAATGGTACATTAGTGCAGGGGAGAAGGGCAATACAATGGTACATTAGTGCAGGGGAGAAGTGCAATACAATGGTACATTAGTGCAGGGGAGAAGGGCAATACAATGGTACATTAGTGCAGGGGAGAAGGACAATACAATGGTACATTAGTGCAGGGGAGGAAGGCAATACAATGGTACATTAGTGCAGGGAAGAAGGGCAATACAATGGTACATTAGTGCAGGTGCAGGAAGGCAATACAATGGTACATTAGTGCAGGGGAGGAAGGCAATACAATGGTACATTAGTGCAGGGGAGACGGGCAATACAATGGTACATTAGTGCAGGTGCAGGAAGGCAATACAATGGTACATTAGTGCAGGTGCAGGAAGGCAATACAATGGTGCATTACTGCAGGTGAGGAAGGCAATACAATGGTACATTAGTGCAGTGGAGGAAGGCAATACAATGGTACATTAGTGCAGGTGGAGGAAGGGCAATACAATGGTACATTATTGCAGGTGGAGGAAGGGCAATACAATGGTGCATTAGTGCAGGGGAGAAGGGCAATACTGGTACATTAGTGCAGGTGGAGGAAGGCAATACAATGGTACATTAGTGCAGGTGGAGGAAGGCAATATAATGGTACATTAGTGCAGGTGGAGGAAGGGCAATCCAATGGTACATTAGTGCAGGTGGAGGAAGGCAATACAGTGGTACATTAGTGCAGGGGAGGAAGGCAATACAGTGGTACATTAGTGTAGGTGGAGGAAGGCAATACAATGGTACATTAGTGCAGGTGGAGGAAGGCAATACAATGGTACATTAGTGCAGATGGAGGAAGGCAATACAATGGCACATTAGTGCAGGTGGAGGAAGGCAATACAGTGGCACATTAGTGCATGTGGAGGAAGGCAATACAGTGGTGCATTAGTGCAGGTGGAGGAAGGAAATACAATGGTACATTAGTACAGGGGAAAAGGACAATACATTGGTACATTAGTGCAGGTGGAGGAAGGCAATACAATGGTACATTAGTGCAGGTGGAGGAAGGCAATACAATGGTACATTAGTGCAGGTGGAGGAAGGCAATACAATGGTACATTAGTGCAGGTGGAGGAAGGCAATACAATGGTACATTAGTGCAGGGGAGAAGGGCAATACAATGGTACATTAGTGCAAGTGCAGGAAGGCAATACAATGGTACATTAGTGCAGGGGAGAAGGGCAATACAATGGTACATTAGTGCAGGTGGAAGATGACAATACAATGGTACATTAGTGCAGGTGGAGGAAGGGAAATACAATGGTACATTAGTGCAGGTGGAGGAAGGCAATACAATGGTACATTAGTGCAGGTGGAGGAAGGCAATACAATGGTACATTAGTGCAGGTGGAGAAAGGCAATGCAATGGTACATTAGTGCAGGTGGAGGAAGGGCAATACAATGGTACATTAGTGCAGGTGGAGGAAGGCAATACAGTGGCAGATTAGTGCAGGTGGAGGAAGGCAATACAATGGTGCATTAGTGCAGGTGGAGGAAGGAAATACAATGGTGCATTAGTGCAGGGGAGAAGGACAATACATTGGTGCATTAGTGCAGGTGGAGGAAGGCAATACAATGGTACATTAGTGCAGGTGGAGGAAGGCAATACAATGGTACATTAGTGCAGGTGTAGAAAGGCAATACAATGGTACATTAGTGCAGGGGAGGAAGGCAATACAATGGTACATTAGTGCAGGTGCAGGAAGGCAATACAATGGTACATTTGTGCAGGTGGAGAAGGGCAATACAATGGTACATTAGTGCAGGGGAGAAGGGCAATACAATGGTGCATTAGTGCTGGTGCAGGAAGGCAATACAAAGGTACATTAGTGCAGGTGCAGGAAGGCAATACAATGGTACATTAGTGCAGGTGCAGAAAGGCAATACAATGGTACATTAGTGCAGGTGGAGGAAGGCAATACAGTGGTGCATTAGTGCAGGTGGAGGAAGGAAATACAATGGTACATTAGTACAGGGGAGAAGGACAATACATTGGTACATTAGTGCAGGTGGAGGAAGGCAATACAATGGTACATTAGTGCAGGTGGAGGAAGGCAATACAATGGTACATTAGTGCAGGTGGAGGAAGGCAATACAATGGTACATTAGTGCAGGTGGAGGAAGGCAATACAATGGTACATTAGTGCAGGGGAGAAGGGCAATACAATGGTACATTAGTGCAGGTGCAGGAAGGCAATACAATGGTACATTAGTGCAGGGGAGAAGGGCAATACAATGGTACATTAGTGCAGGTGGAAGATGACAATACAATGGTACATTAGTGCAGGTGGAGGAAGGGAAATACAATGGTACATTAGTGCAGGTGGAGGAAGGCAATACAATGGTACATTAGTGCAGGTGGAGGAAGGCAATACAATGGTACATTAGTGCAGGTGGAGAAAGGCAATACAATGGTACATTAGTGCAGGTGGAGGAAGGGCAATACAATGGTACATTAGTGCAGGTGGAGGAAGGCAATATAGTGGCAGATTAGTGCAGGTGGAGGAAGGCAATACAATGGTGCATTAGTGCAGGTGGAGGAAGGAAATACAATGGTGCATTAGTGCAGGGGAGAAGGACAATACATTGGTACATTAGTGCAGGTGGAGGAAGGCAATACAATGGTACATTAGTGCAGGTGGAGGAAGGCAATACAATGGTACATTAGTGCAGGTGGAGGAAGGCAATACAATGGTACATTAGTGCAGGTGGAGGAAGGCAATACAATGGTTCATTAGTGCAGGTGGAGGAAGGCAATACAATGGTACATTAGTGCAGGGGAGAAGGGCAATACAATGGTACATTAGTGCAGGGGAGAAGGGCAATACAATGGTACATTAGTGCAGGTGGAAGAAGGCAATACAATGCTACATTAGTGCAGGTGGAGGAAGGGAAATACAATGGTACATTAGTGCAAGTGGAGGAAGGCAATACAATGGTACATTAGTGCAGGGGAGAAGGGCAATACAATGGTACATTAGTGCAGGTTGTGGAAGGGCAATACAATGGTACATTAGTGCAGGGGAGAAGGGCAATACAATGGTGCATTAGTGCAGGGGAGGAAGGCAATACAATGGTACATTAGTGCAGGGGTAGGAAGGCAATACAATGGTACATTAGTGCAGGTGGAGGAAGGCAACACAATGGTACATTAGTGCAGGTGGAGGAAGGCAATACAATGGTACATTAGTGCAGGTGCAGGAAGGCAATACAATGGTACATTAGTGCAGGTGGAGGAAGGCAATACAATGGTACATTAGTGCAGGGGAGAAGGGCAATACAATGGTGCATTAGTGCAGGTGTCGGAAGGCAATACAATGGTGCATTAGTGCAGGTGTCGGAAGGCAATACAATGGTACATTAGTGCAGGTGTAGAAAGGCAATACAATGGTACATTAGTGCAGGGGAGGAAGGCAATACAATGGTACATTAGTGCAGGTGCAGGAAGGCAATACAATGGTACATTCGTGCAGGTGGAGAAGGGCAATACAATGGTACATTAGTGCAGGGGAGAAGGGCAATACAATGGTGCATTAGTGCTGGTGCAGGAAGGCAAGACAAAGGTACATTAGTGCAGGTGCAGGAAGGCAATACAATGGTACATTAGTGCAGGTGCAGAAAGGCAATACAATGGTACATTAGTGCAGGTGGAGGAAGGCAATACAATGGTGCATTAGTGCAGGGGAGAAGGGAAATACATTGGTTCATTAGTGTAGGTGGAGGAAGGCAATACAATGGTACATTAGTGCTGGTGCAGGAAGGCAATACAATGGTACATTAGTGCTGGTGCAGGAAGGCAATACAATGGTACATTAGTGCAGGTGCAGGAAGGCAATACAATGGTACATTAGTGCAGGTGCAGGAAGGCAATACAATGGTGCATTAGTGCAGGGGAGGAAGGCAATACAATGGTACATTAGTGCAGGGGTAGGAAGGCAATACAATGGTACATTAGTGCAGGGGTAGGAAGGCAATACAATGGTACATTAGTGCAGGGGAGGAAGGCAATACAATGGTACATTAGTGCAGGTGGAGGAAGGCAATACAATGGTACATTAGTGCAGGAGGAGAAGGGCAATACAATGGTACATTAGTGCAGGGGAGAAGGGCAATACAATGGTACATTAGTGCTGGTGCAGGAAGGCAATACAATCGTACATTAGTGCAGGTGGAGGAAGGGCAATACATGGGTACATTAGTGCAGGTGGAGGAAGACAATACAATGGTACATTAGGGCAGGGGAGGAAGGCAATACAATGGTACATTAGTGCAGGTGGAGGAAGGGCAATACAATGGTACATTAGTGCAGGTGGAGGAAGGCAATACAATGGTACATTAGTGCAGGTGGAGGAAGGCAATACAATGGTACTTTAGTGCAGGTGGAGGAAGGCAATACAATGGTACATTAGTGCAGGGGAGAAGGGCAATACAATGGTACATTAGTGCAGGTGCAGGAAGGCAATACAATGGTACATTAGTGCAGGGGAGAAGGGCAATACAATGGTATATTAGTGCAGGGGAGGTAGGCAATACAATGGTACATTAGTGCAGGTGGAAGAAGGCAATACAATGGTACATTAGTGCAGGTGGAGGAAGGGCAATACAATGGTACATTAGTGCAGGTGGAGGAAGGCAATACAATGGTACATTAGTGCAAGTGGAGGAAGGCAATACAATGGTACATTAGTGCAGGTGGAGGAAGGCAATACAATGGTACATTAGTGCAGGTGGAGGAAGGCAATACAATGGTACATTAGTGCAGGAAGGCAATACAATGGTACATTAGTGCAGGTGGAGGAAGGGCAATACAATGGTACATTAGTGCAGGGGAGGAAGGCGATACAATGGTACATTAGTGCAGGGGAGGAAGGCAATACAATGGTACATTAGTGCAGGTGGAGAAGGGCAGTACAATGGTACATTAGTGCAGGTGCAGGAAGGCAATACAATGGTACATTAGTGCAGGGGAGAAGGGCAATACAATGGTACATTAGTGCAGGTGTAGGAAGGCAATACAATGGTACATTAGTGCAGGGGACGAAGGCAATACAATGGTACATTAGTGCAGGTGGAGAAGGGCAGTACAATGGTACATTAGTGCAGGTGCAGGAAGGCAATACATTGGTACATTAGTGCAGGGGAGAAGGGCAATACAATGGTACATTAGTGCAGGTGGAAGAAGGCTATACAATGGTACATTAGTGCAGGTGGAGGAAGGGCAATACAATGGTACATTAGTGCAGGTGGACGAAGGGCAATACAATGGTACATTAGTGCAGGGGAAAAGGGCAATACAATGGTGCATTAGTGCAGGGGAGGAAGGCAATACAATGGTGCATTAGTGCAGGGGTAGGAAGGCAATACATTGGTACATTAGTGCAGGTGGAGGAAGGCAATACAATGGTACATTAGTGCAGGTGGAGGAAGGCAATACAATGGTACATTAGTGCAGGTGCAGGAAGGCAATACAATGGTACAGTAGTGCAGGTGGAGGAAGGCAATACAATGGTACATTAGTGCAGGGGAGAAGGGCAATACAATGGTGCATTAGTGCAGGTGGAGGAAGGCAATACAATGGTACATTAGTGCAGGTGTCGGAAGGCAATACAATGGTACATTAGTGCAGGTTTCGGAAGGCAATACAATGGTACATTAGTGCAGGTGTAGAAAGGCAATACAATGGTACATTAGTGCAGGGGAGGAAGGCAATACAATGGTACATTCGTGCAGGTGGAGAAGGGCAATACAATGGTACATTAGTGCAGGGGAGAAGGGCAATACAATGGTGCATTAGTGCTGGTGCAGGAAGGCAATACAATGGTACATTAGTGCAGGTGCAGGAAGGCAATACAATGGTACATTAGTGCAGGTGCAGAAAGGCAATACAATGGTACATTAGTGCAGGTGGAGGAAGGCAATACAATGGTGCATTAGTGCAGGGGAGAAGGTAAATACATTGGTACATTAGTGTAGGTGGAGGAAGGCAATAAAATGGTACATTTGTGCAGGTGCAGGAAGGCAATACAATGGTACATTAGTGCAGGTGGAGGAAGCCAATACAATGGTGCATTAGTGCAGGGGAGGAAGGCAATACAATGGTACATTAGTGCAGGGGTAGGAAGGCAATACAATGGTATATTAGTGCAGGGGAGGAAGGCAATACAATGGTACATTAGTGCAGGGGAGAAGGGCAATACAATGATACATTAGTGCAGGGGAGAAGGGCAATACAATGGTACATTAGTGCAGGGGAGAAGTGCAATACAATGCTACATTAGTGCAGGGGAGAAGGGCAATACAATGGTGCATTAGTGCAGGGGAGAAGTGCAATACAATGGTACATTAGTGCAGATGGAGGAAGGCAATACAATGGCACATTAGTGCAGGTGGAGGAAGGCAATACAGTGGCACATTAGTGCAGGTGGAGGAAGGCAATACAGTGGTGCATTAGTGCAGGTGGAGGAAGGAAATACAATGGTACATTAGTACAGGGGAGAAGGACAATACATTGGTACATTAGTGCAGGTGGAGGAAGGCAATACAATGGTACATTAGTGCAGGTGGAGGAAGGCAATACAATGGTACATTAGTACAGGTGGAGGAAGGCAATACAATGGTACATTAGTGCAGGTGGAGGAAGGCAATACAATGGTACATTAGTGCAGGGGAGAAGGGCAATACAATGGTACATTAGTGCAGATGCAGGAAGGCAATACAATGGTACATTAGTGCAGGGGAGAAGGGCAATACAATGGTACATTAGTGCAGGTGGAAGATGACAATACAATGGTACATTAGTGCAGGTGGAGGAAGGGAAATACAATGGTACATTAGTGCAGGTGGAGGAAGGCAATACAATGGTACATTAGTGCAGGTGGAGGAAGGCAATACAATGGTACATTAGTGCAGGTGGAGAAAGGCAATACAATGGTACATTAGTGCAGGTGGAGGAAGGGCAATACAATGGTACATTAGTGCAGGTGGAGGAAGGCAATACAATGGTACATTAGTGCAGGTGGAGGAAGGCAATACAGTGGCAGATTAGTGCAGGTGGAGGAAGGCAATACAATGGTGCATTAGTGCAGGTGGAGGAAGGAAATACAATGGTGCATTAGTGCAGGGGAGAAGGACAATACATTGGTACATTAGTGCAGGTGGACGAAGGCAATACAATGGTACATTAGTGCAGGTGGAGGAAGGCAATACAATGGTACATTAGTGCAGGTGGAGGAAGGCAATACAATGGTACATTAGTGCAGGTGGAGGAAGGCAATACAATGGTACATTAGTGCAGGTGGAGGAAGGCAATACAATGGTACATTAGTGCAGGGGAGAAGGGCAATACAATGGTACATTAGTGCAGGGGAGAAGGGCAATACAATGGTACATTAGTGCAGGTGGAGGAAGGCAATACAATGCTACATTAGTGCAGGTGGAGGAAGGGAAATACAATGGTACATTAGTGCAAGTGGAGGAAGGCAATACAATGGTACATTAGTGCAGGGGAGAAGGGCAATACAATGGTACATTAGTGCAGGTTGTGGAAGGGCAATACAATGGTACAATAGTGCAGGGGAGAAGGGCAATACAATGGTGCATTAGTGCAGGGGAGGAAGGCAATACAATGGTACATTAGTGCAGGGGTAGGAAGGCAATACAATGGTACATTAGTGCAGGTGGAGGAAGGCAACACAATGGTACATTAGTGCAGGTGGAGGAAGGCAATACAATGGTACATTAGTGCAGGTGCAGGAAGGCAATACAATGGTACATTAGTGCAGGTGGAGGAAGGCAATACAATGGTACATTAGTGCAGGGGAGAAGGGCAATACAATGGTGCATTAGTGCAGGTGGAGGAAGGCAATACAATGGTACATTAGTGCAGGGGAGAAGGGCAATACAATGGTGCATTAGTGCAGGTGGAGGAAGGCAATACAATGGTACATTAGTGCAGGTGTAGAAAGGCAATACAATGGTACATTAGTGCAGGGGAGGAAGGCAATACAATGGTACATTAGCGCAGGTGCAGGAAGGCAATACAATGGTACATTTGTGCAGGTGGAGAAGGGCAATACAATGGTACATTAGTGCAGGGGAGAAGGGCAATACAATGGTGCATTAGTGCTGGTGCAGGAAGGCAATACAAAGGTACATTAGTGCAGGTGCAGGAAGGCAATACAATGGTACATTAGTGCAGGTGCAGAAAGGCAATACAATGGTACATTAGTGCAGGTGGAGGAAGGCAATACAATGGTGCATTAGTGCAGGGGAGAAGGGAAATACATTGGTTCATTAGTGTAGGTGGAGGAAGGCAATACAATGGTACATTAGTGCTGGTGCAGGAAGGCAATACAATGGTACATTAGTGCTGGTGCAGGAAGGCAATAAAATGGTACATTAGTGCAGGTGCAGGAAGGCAATACAATGGTACATTAGTGCAGGTGCAGGAAGGCAATACAATGGTGCATTAGTGCAGGGGAGGAAGGCAATACAATGGTACATTAGTGCAGGGGTAGGAAGGCAATACAATGGTACATTAGTGCAGGGGTAGGAAGGCAATACAATGGTACATTAGTGCAGGGGAGGAAGGCAATACAATAGTACATTCGTGCAGGTGGAGAAGGGCAATACAATGGTACATTAGTGCAGGGGAGAAGGGCAATACAATTGTGCATTAGTGCTGGTGCAGGAAGGCAATACAATGGTGCATTAGTGCAGGTGCAGGAAGGCAATACAATGGTACATTAGTGCAGGTGCAGAAAGGCAATACAATGGTACATTAGTGCAGGTGGAGGAAGGCAATACAATGGTGCATTAGTGCAGGGGAGAAGGTAAAGACATTGGTACATTAGTGTAGGTGGAGGAAGGCAATAAAATGGTACATTTGTGCAGGTGCAGGAAGGCAATACAATGGTACATTAGTGCAGGTGGAGGAAGGCAATACAATGGTGCATTAGTGCAGGGGAGGAAGGCAATACAATGGTACATTAGTGCAGGGGTAGGAAGGCAATACAATGGTTCATTAGTGCAGGGGAGGAAGGCAATACAATGGTACATTAGTGCAGGGGAGAAGGGCAATACAATTGTACATTAGTGCAGGGGAGAAGGGCAATACAATGGTACATTAGTGCAGGGGAGAAGGGCAATACAATGGTACATTAGTGCAGGGGAGAAGGACAATACAATGGTACATTAGTGCAGGGGAGGAAGGCAATACAATGGTACATTAGTGCAGGGAAGAAGGGCAATACAATGGTACATTAGTGCAGGTGCAGGAAGGCAATACAATGGTACATTAGTGCAGGGGAGGAAGGCAATACAATGGTACATTAGTGCAGGGGAGACGGGCAATACAATGGTACATTAGTGCAGGTGCAGGAAGGCAATACAATGGTACATTAGTGCAGGTGCAGGAAGGCAATACAATGGTGCATTACTGCAGGTGAGGAAGGCAATACAATGGTACATTAGTGCAGTGGAGGAAGGCAATACAATGGTACATTAGTGCAGGTGGAGGAAGGGCAATACAATGGTACATTAGTGCAGGTGGAGGAAGGGCAATACAATGGTGCATTAGTGCAGGGGAGAAGGGCAATACAATGGTACATTAGTGCAGGTGCAGGAAGGCAATACAATGGTACATTAGTGCAGGTGGAGGAAGGCAATACAATGGTACATTAGTGCAGGTGGTGGAAGGCAATATAATGGTACATTAGTGCAGGTGGAGGAAGGGCAATACAATGGTACATTAGTGCAGGTGGAGGAAGGGCAATACAATGGTACATTAGTGCAGGTGGAGGAAGGCAATACAGTGGTACATTAGTGCAGGGGAGGAAGGCAATACAGTGGTACATTAGTGTAGGTGGAGGAAGGCAATACAGTGGTACATTAGTGCAGGTGGAGGAAGGCAATACAATGGCACATTAGTGCAGGTGGAGGAAGGCAATACAGTGGTGCATTAGTGCAGGTGGAGGAAGGAAATACAATGGTACATTAGTACAGGGGAGAAGGACAATACATTGGTACATTAGTGCAGGTGGAGGAAGGCAATACAATGGTACATTAGTGCAGGTGGAGGAAGGCAATACAATGGTACATTAGTGCATTTGAAGGAAGGCAATACAATGGTACATTAGTGCAGGTGGAGGAAGGCAATACAATGGTACTTTAGTGCAGGGGAGAAGGGCAATACAATGGTACCTTAGTGCAGGTGTAGGAAGGCAATACAATGGTACATTAGTGCAGGGGAGAAGGGCAATACAATGGTACATTAGTGCAGGTGGAGAAGGGCAGTACAATGGTACATTAGTGCAGGTGCAGGAAGGCAATACAATGGTACATTAGTGCAGGGGAGAAGGGCAATACAATGGTACTTTAGTGCAGGTGGAAGAAGGCAATACAATGGTACATTAGTGCAGGTGGAAGAAGGGCAATACAATGGTACATTAGTGCAGGTGGAAGAAGGGCAATACAATGGTACATTAGTGCAGGGGAGGAAGGCAATACAATGGTACATTAGTGCAGGGGTAGGAAGGCAATACAATGGTACATTAGTGCAGGGGTAGGAAGGCAATACAATGGTACATTAGTGCAGGTGGAGGAAGGCAACAAAATGGTACATTAGTACAGGTGGAGGAAGGCAATACAATGGTACATTAGTGCAGGTGCAGGAAGGCAATACAATGGTACATTAGTGCAGGTGGAGGAAGGCAATACAATGGTGCATTAGTGCAGGTGGAGGAATGCAATACAATGGTGCATTAGTGCAGGTGTCGGAAGGCAATACAATGGTACATTAGTGCTGGTGTAGAAAGGCAATACAATGGTACATTAGTGCAGGGGAGGAAGGCAATACAATGGTACATTAGTGCAGGTGCAGGAAGGCAATACAATGGTACATTCGTGCAGGTGGAGAAGGGCAATACAATGGTACATTAGTGCAGGGGAGAAGGGCAATACAATGGTGCATTAGTGCTGGTGCAGGAAGGCAATACAAAGGTACATTAGTGCAGGTGCAGGAAGGCAATACAATGGTACATTAGTGCAGGTGCAGAAAGGCAATACCATGGTACATTAGTGCAGGTGGAGGAAGGCAATACAATGGTGCATTAGTGCAGGGGAGAAGGGAAATACATTGGTTCATTAGTGTAGGTGGAGGAAGGCAATACAATGGTACATTAGTGCTGGTGCAGGAAGGCAATAAAATGGTACATTAGTGCAGGTGCAGGAAGGCAATACAATGGTACATTAGTGCAGGTGCAGGAAGGCAATACAATGGTGCATTAGTGCAGGGGAGGAAGGCAATACAATGGTGCATTAGTGCAGGGGTAGGAAGGCAATACAATGGTACATTAGTGCAGGGGTAGGAAGGCAATACAATGGTACATTAGTGCAGGGGAGGAAGGCATTACAATGGTACAGTAGTGCAGGGGAGAAGGGCAATACAATGGTACATTAGTGCAGGGGAGAAGTGCAATACAATGGTACATTAGTGCAGGGGAGAAGGGCAATACAATGGTACATTAGTGCAGGTGTAGGAAGGCAATACAATGGTACATTAGTGCAGGGGAGGAACGCAATACAATGGTTCATTAGTGCAGGGGAGAAGGGCAATACAATGGTACATTACTGCAGGTGAGGAAGGCAATACAATGGTACATTAGTGCAGTGGAGAAGGCAATACAATGGTACATTAGTGCAGGTGGAGGAAGGCAATACAGTGGCACATTAGTGCAGGTGGAGGAAGGAAATACAATGGTACATTAGTGCAGGGGAGAAGGACAATACATTGGTACATTAGTGCAGGTGGAGGAAGGCAATAGATTGGTACATTAGTGCAGGTGGAGGAAGGCAATACAATGGTACATTAGTGCAGGTGGAGGAAGGCAATACAATGGTACATTAGTGCAGGTGGAGGAAGGCAATACAATGGTACATTAGTGCAGGGGAGAAGGGCAATACAATGGTACATTAGTGCAGGGGAGAAGGGCAATACAATGGTACATTAGTGCAGGTGGAGGAAGGGAAATACAATGGTACATTAGTGCAGGTGGAGGAAGGCAATACAATGGTACATTAGTGCAGGTGGAGGAAGGCAATACAATGGTACATTAGTGCAGGTGGAGGAAGGGCAATACAATGGTACATTAGTGCAGGTGGATGAAGGGCAATACAATGGTGCATTAGTGCAGGGGAGAAGCGCAATACAATGGTACATTAGTGCAGGGGTAGGAAGGCAATACAATGGTACATTAGTGCAGGTGGAGGAAGGCAATACAATGGTGCATTAGTGTAGGTGGAGGAAGGCAATACAATGGTATATTAGTGCATGGGTAGGAAGGCAATACAATGGTACATTAGTGCAGGTGGAGGAAGGCAATACAATGGTACATTAGTGCAGGTGGAGGAAGGCAATACAATGGTACATTAGTGCAGGTGGAGGAAGTCAATACAATGGTACATTAGTGCAGGGCAGAAGGGCAATACAATGGTACATTAGTGCAGGTGCAGGAAGGCAATACAATGGTACATTAGAGCAGGGGAGAAGGGCAATACAATGGTACATTAGTGTAGGTGGAAGAAGGCAATACAATGGTACATTAGTGCAGGTGGAGGAAGGGAAATACAATGGTACATTAGTGCAGGTGGAGGAAGGCAATACAATGGTACATAAGTGCAGGTGGAAGAAGGCAATACAATGGTACATTAGTGCAGGTGGAGGAAGGGCAATACAATGATACATTAGTGCAGGTGGAGGAAGGGCAATACATTGGTGCATTAGTGCAGGGGAGAAGGGCAATACAATGGTACATTAGTGCAGGGGTAGTAAGGCAATACAATGGTACATTAGTGCAGGGGTAGGAAGGCAATACAATGGTACATTAGTGCAGGTGGAGGAAGGCAATACAATGGTGCATTAGTGCAGGGGAGGAAGGCAATACAATGGTACATTAGTGCACGGGTAGGAAGGCAATACAATGGTACATTAGTGCAGGTGGAGGAAGGCAATACAATGGTACATTAGTGCAGGGGAGGAAGGCAATACAATGGTACATTAGTGCAGGGGAGGAAGGCAATACAATGGTACTTTGGTGCAGGGGAGGAAGGGCAATACAATGGTACATTAGTGCAGGTGCAGGAAGGCAATAGAATAGTACATTAGTGCAGGTGTCGGAAGGCAATACAATGGTACATTAGTGCAGGTGTAGGAAGGGCAATACAATGGTACATTAGTGCAGGGGAGGAAGGCAATACAATGGTACATTAGTGCAGGTGGAGGAAGGCAATACAATGTTACATTAGTGCAGGTGGAGGAAGGCAATACAATGGTACATTAGTGCAGGGGAGGAAGGCTATACAATGGTACATTAGTGCAGGTGCACGAAGGCAATACAATGGTACATTAGTGCAGGGAAGGAAGGCAATACAATGGTACATTAGTGCAGCGGAGAAGGGCAATACAATGGTACATTAGTGCAGGTGGAGGAAGGCAATACAATGGTACATTAATTCAGGTGCAGGAAGGCAATACAATGGTACATTAGTGCAGGTGCAGGAAGGCAATACAATGGTACATTACTGCAGGGGAGGAAGGCAATACAATGGTACATTAGTGCAGGGGAGAAGGGCAATACAATGGTACATTAGTGCAGGTGCAGGAAGGCAATACAATGGTACATTAGTGCAGGGGAGAAGGGCAATACAATGTTACATTAGTGCAGGTGCAGGAAGGCAATACAATGGTACATTAGTGCAGGTGGAGGAAGGCAATACAATGGTACATTAGTGCAGGTGGAGGAAGACAATATAATGGTACATTAGTGCAGGGGAAAAGGGCAATACAATGGTATATTAGTGCAGGGGAGCAAGGCAATACAATGGTACATTAGTGCAGGTGGAGGAAGGGCAATACAATGGTACATTAGTGCAGGTGGAGGAAGGCCATACAATGGTACATTAGTGCAGGTGGAGGAAGACAATATAATGGTACATTAGTGCAGGGGAAAAGGGCAATACAATGGTATATTAGTGCAGGGGAGCAAGGCAATACAATGGTACATTAGTGCAGGTGGAGGAAGGGCAATACAATGGTACATTAGTGCAGGTGGAGGAAGGCCATACAATGGTACATTAGTGCAGGTGGAAGAAGGCAATACAATGGTACATTAGTGCAGGTGGAGGAAGGGCAATACAATGGTACATTAGTGCAGGGGAGGAAGGCAATACAATGGTACATTACTGCTGGGGAGGAAGGCAATACAATGGTACTTTTGTGCAGGTGGAGAAGGGCAGTACAATGGTACATTAGTGCAGGTGCAGGAAGGCAATACAATGGTACATTAGTGCAGGGGAGAAGGGCAATACAATGGTACATTAGTGCAAGTGTAGGAAGGCAATACAATGGTACATTAGTGCAGGGGAGGAAGGCAATACAATGGTACATTAGTGCAGGTGGAGAAGGGCAGTACAATGGTACATTAGTGCAGGTGCAGGAAGGCAATGCAATAGTACATTAGTGCAGGGGAGAAGGGCAATACAATGGTACATTAGTGCAGGTGGAAGAAGGCAATACAATGGTACATTAGTGCAGGTGGAGGAAGGCAATACAATGCTACATTAGTGCAGGTGGAGGAAGGGCAATACAATGGTACATTAGTGCAGGGGAGAAGGGCAATACAATGGTGCATTAGTGCAGGGGAGGAAGGCAATACAATGGTGCATTAGTGCAGGGGTAGGAAGGCAATACAATGGTGCATTAGTGCAGGTGGAGGAAGGCAATACAATGGTAAATTAGTGCAGGTGGAGGAAGGCAATACAATGGTACATTAGTGCAGGTGCAGGAAGGCAATACAATGGTACATTAGTGCAGGTGGAGGAAGGCAATACAATGGTACATTAGTGCAGGTGGAGGAAGGCAATACAATGGTACATTAGTGCAAGTGGAGGAAGGCAATACAATGGTACATTAGTGCAGGTGGAGGAAGGCAATACAATGGTACATTAGTGCAGGGGAGAAGGGCAATACAATGGTACATTAGTGCAGGGGAGAAGGGCAATACAATGGTACATTAGTGCAGGTGGAAGAAGGCAATACAATGCTACATTAGTGCAGGTGGAGGAAGGGAAATACAATGGTACATTAGTGCAAGTGGAGGAAGGCAATACAATGGTACATTAGTGCAGGGGAGAAGGGCAATACAATGGTACATTAGTGCAGGTTGTGGAAGGGCAATACAATGGTACATTAGTGCAGGGGAGAAGGGCAATACAATGGTGCATTAGTGCAGGGGAGGAACGCAATACAATGGTGCATTAGTGCAGGGGTAGGAAGGCAATACAATGGTACATTAGTGCAGGTGGAGGAAGGCAACACAATGGTACATTAGTGCAGGTGGAGGAAGGCAATACAAGGGTACATTAGTGCAGGTGCAGGAAGGCAATACAATGGTACATTAGTGCAGGTGGAGGAAGGCAATACAATGGTACATTAGTGCAGGGGAGAAGGGCAATACAATGGTGCATTAGTGCAGGTGGAGGAAGGCAATACAATGGTGCATTAGTGCAGGTGTCGGAAGGCAATACAATGGTACATTAGTGCAGGTGTAGAAAGGCAATACAATGGTACATTAGTGCTGGGGAGGAAGGCAATACAATGGTACATTAGTGCAGGTGCAGGAAGGCAATACAATGGTACATTCGTGCAGGTGGAGAAGGGCAATACAATGGTACATTAGTGCAGGGGAGAAGGGCAATACAATGGTGCATCAATCATACACATTAAGCGTTACATCAGTCACACACACCGTTACCCCCGGTCACACTAAGCATTACATCAGTCACACACCCCATTACCCCTGCTCACACTAAGCGTTACATCAGTCATACACACCGTTACCCCTGCTCACACTAAGCATTACATCAGTCACACACACCGTTACCCCTGCTCACACTAAGCGTTACATCAGTCACACACACCATTACCCCTGCTCACACTAAGCGTTACATCAGTCATACACACCATTACCCCTGCTCACACTAAGCTTTACATCAGTCATAGACACCGTTACCCCTGCTCACACTAAGCGTTACTTCAGTCATACACACCGTTACCCCTGCTCACACTAAGCATTACATCAGTCATACACACTAAGCGTTACATCAGTCACACACACCGTAACCCCTGCTCACACTAAGCGTTACATCAGTCACACACACACCTTTACCCCTGCTCATACTAAGCGTTACATCAGTCACACACACCGTTACCCCTGCTCACACTAAGCGTTACATCAGTCATACACACCGTTACCCCTGCTCACACTAAGCGTTACATCAGTCATACACACCGTTACCCCTGCTCACACAAAGCGTTACATCAGTCATACACACCATTACCCCTGCTCACACTAAGCGTTACATCAGTCACACACACCGTTACCCCTGCTCACACTAAGCATTACATCAGTCATACAAACCATTACCCCTGCTCACACTAAGCGTTACATCAGTCATACACACCATTACCCATGCTCACACTAAGCGTTACATCAGTCATACACACCGTTACCCCTGTTCACACTAAGCGTTACATCAGTCACACACACCGTTACCCCTGCTCACACTAAGCGTTATATCAGTCATAGCCAGCCTTAACCCCTGCTCACACTAAGCGTTACATCAGTCATACACACCGTTACCCCTGCTCACACTAAGCTTTACATCATTCATACACATTAAGCGTTACATCAGTCATACACAACGTTACCCCTGCTCACACTAAGCATTACATCAGTCATACACACTAACCATTACATCAGTCACACACACCATTACCCCTGCTCACACTAAGCGTTACATCAGTCACACACACCGTTACCCCTGCACATACTAAGCTTTACATCAGTCATACACACCGTTACCCCTGCTCACACTAAGCATTACATCAGTCATACACACTAAGCGTTACATCAGTCACACACACCGTTACCTCTGCTCACACTAAGCGTTACATCAGTCAGACACACTAAGCGTTACATCAGTCATACACACCGTTACCCCTGCTCACACTAAGCGTTACATCAGTCTTCCACAACGTTACCCCTGCTCACACTAAGCGTTACATCAGTCATACACACTAAGCGTTACATCAGTCATACACACCGTTACCCCTGCTCACACTAAGCGTTACATCAGTCATACACACCGTTACCCATGCTCACACTAAGCATTACATCATTCATACACACTAACCGTTACATCAGTCACACACACCATTACCCCTGCTCACACTAAGCGTTACATCAGTCATACACACCGTTACCCCTGCTCACACTAAGCGTTACATCAGTCATACACACTAAGCGTTACATCAGTCACTCACACCGTTACCTCTGCTCACACTAAGCGTTACATCAGTCATACACACTATTACCCCTGCTCACACTAAGCGTTACATCAATCATACACACTAATACCCCTGCTCATACTAAGCGTTACATCAGTCACACACACGTAACCCCTGCTCACACTAAGCATTACATCAGTCACACACACCGTTACCCCTGCTCATACTAAGCGTTACATCAGTCACACACACCGTTACCCCTGCTCACACTAAGCGTTACATCAGTCATACACACCGTTACCCCTGCTCACACTAAGCGTTACATCAGTCATACACACCGTTACCCCTGCTCACTCAAAGCATTACATCAGTCATACACACCATTACCCCTGCTCACACTAAGCGTTACATCAGTCACACACACCGTTACCGCTGCTCACACTAAGCATTACATCATTCATACACACTAAGCATTACATCAGTCACACACACCGTTACCCCTGCTCACACTAAGCATTACATCAGTCATACACTCCGTTACCCCTACTCACACTAAGCGTTACATCAGTCACACACACCGTTACCCCTGCTCACACTAAGCATTACATCAGTCACACACACCGTAACCCCTGCTCACACTAAGCGTTACATCAGTCATACACACTAAGCGTTACATCAGTCACACACACTAAGCGTTACATCAGTCACACACACACCGTTACCCCTGCTCACACTAAGCGTTACATCAGTCACACACACCGTTACCACTGCTAACACACCGTTACCCCTGCTCACACTGAGCGTTACATCAATCATACACACTAAGCGTTACATCAGTCACACACACCGTTACCCCTGCTCACACTAAGCGTTACATCAGTCATACACACCATTACCCCTGCTCACACTAAGCGTTACATCAGTCATACACACCGTTACCCCAGCTCACACTAAGCGTTACATCAATCATACACACCGTTACCCCAGCTCACACTAAGCGTTACATCAGTCATACACACCTTTACCCCTGCTCACACTAAGCGTTACATCAGTCATACACACCATTACCCCTGCTCACACTAAGCGCTACATCATTCACACACACCGTTACCCCTGCTCACACTAAGCATTACATCAGTCATACACAACGTTACCCCTGCTCACACTAAGCGTTACATCAGTCATACACACTAAGCATTACATCAGTCACACACACCATTACCCCTGCTCACACTAAGCGTTACATCAGTCATACACACCATTACCCCTGCTCACACTAAGCATTACATTAGTCATACACACTAAGCGTTACATCAGTCACACACACCGTTACCTCTGCTCACACTAAGCGTTACATCAGTCATACACACTAAGAGTTACATCAGTCATACACACCGTTACCCCTGCTCACACTAAGCATTACATCAGTCATACACAACGTTACCCCTGCTCACACTAAGCTTTACATCAGTCATACACACTAAGCGTTACATCAGTCATACACACCGTTACCCCTGCTCACACTAAGCATTACATCAGTCATACACACTAAGCATTACATCAGTCACACACACCATTACCCATGCTCACACTAAGCATTACATCAGTCATACACACCATTACCCCTGCTCACACTAAGCATTACATCAGTCATACACACCAAGCGTTACATCAGTCAGACACACCGTTACCCCTGCTCACACTAAGAGTTACATCAGTCATACACACTAAGCGTTACAACAGTCACACACACCATTACCCCTGCTCACACTAAGCGTTACATCAGTCATACACAACGTTACACCTGCTCACACTAAGCGTTACATCAGTCATACACACCGTTACCCCTGCTCACACTAAGCATTACATCATTCATACACACCGTTACCCCTGCTCACACTAAGCATTACATCATTCATACACACTAAGAGTTACATCAGTCATACACACTAAGCGTTACATCAGTCATACACACCGTTACCACTGCTCACACTAAGCAATACATCATTCATACACACTAAGCGTTACATCATTCATACACACTAAGCGTTACATCATTCATACACACTAAGCATTACATCATTCATACACACTAAGCGTTATATCATTCATACACACTAAGCATTACATCAGTCATACACACCGTGCTCACACTAAGCTTTACATCATTCAAATACACTAAGCGTTACATCATTCATACACACTAAGCGTTACATCATTCATACACACTAAGTGTTACATCAGTCATACACACCGTTACCCCTGCTCACACTGAGCGTTACATCAATCATACACACTAAGCGTTACATCAGTCATACACACCGTTACCCCTGCTCACACTAAGCATTACATCAGTCATACACACCGTTACCACTGCTCACACTAAGCGTTACATCATTCATACACACTAAGCGTTACATCAGTCATACACACCATTACCCGTGCTCACACTAAGCTTTAAATCATTCATATACACTAAGCGTTACATCACTCATACACACTAAGCGTTACATCAGTCACACACACCGTTACCCCTGCTCACACTGAGCGCTAAATCATTCATACACACTAAGCGTTACATCATTCATACACACTAAGCGTTACATCAGTCATACACACCGTTACCCCTGCTCACACTGAGCGTTACATCAATCATACACACTATGCGTTACATCAGTCACACACACCGTTACCCCTGCTCACACTAAGCGTTACATCAGTCATACACACCATTACCCCTGCTCACACTAAGCGTTACATCAGTCATACACACCGTTACCCCAGCTCACACTAAGCGTTACATCAATCATACACACCGTTACCCCAGCTCACACTAAGCGTTACATCAGTCATACACACCTTTACCCCTGCTCACACTAAGCGTTACATCAGTCATACACACCATTGCCCCTGCTCACACTAAGCGCTACATCATTCACACACACCGTTACCCCTGCTCACACTAAGCATTACATCAGTCATACACAACGTTACCCCTGCTCACACTAAGCGTTACATCAGTCATACACACTAAGCATTACATCAGTCACACACACCATTACCCCTGCTCACACTAAGCGTTACATCAGTCATACACACCATTACCCCTGCTCACACTAAGCATTACATTAGTCATACACACTAAGCGTTACATCAGTCACACACACCGTTACCTCTGCTCACACTAAGCGTTACATCAGTCATACACACTAAGAGTTACATCAGTCATACACACCGTTACCCCTGCTCACACTAAGCATTACATCAGTCATACACAACGTTACCCCTGCTCACACTAAGCTTTACATCAGTCATACACACTAAGCGTTACATCAGTCATACACACCGTTACCCCTGCTCACACTAAGCATTACATCAGTCATACACACTAAGCATTACATCAGTCACACACACCATTACCCATGCTCACACTAAGCATTACATCAGTCATACACACCATTACCCCTGCTCACACTAAGCATTACATCAGTCATACACACCAAGCGTTACATCAGTCAGACACACCGTTACCCCTGCTCACACTAAGAGTTACATCAGTCATACACACTAAGCGTTACAACAGTCACACACACCATTACCCCTGCTCACACTAAGCGTTACATCAGTCATACACAACGTTACACCTGCTCACACTAAGCGTTACATCAGTCATACACACCGTTACCCCTGCTCACACTAAGCATTACATCATTCATACACACCGTTACCCCTGCTCACACTAAGCATTACATCATTCATACACACTAAGAGTTACATCAGTCATACACACTAAGCGTTACATCAGTCATACACACCGTTACCACTGCTCACACTAAGCAATACATCATTCATACACACTAAGCGTTACATCATTCATACACACTAAGCGTTACATCATTCATACACACTAAGCATTACATCATTCATACACACTAAGCGTTATATCATTCATACACACTAAGCATTACATCAGTCATACACACCGTGCTCACACTAAGCTTTACATCATTCAAATACACTAAGCGTTACATCATTCATACACACTAAGCGTTACATCATTCATACACACTAAGTGTTACATCAGTCATACACACCGTTACCCCTGCTCACACTGAGCGTTACATCAATCATACACACTAAGCGTTACATCAGTCATACACACCGTTACCCCTGCTCACACTAAGCATTACATCAGTCATACACACCGTTACCCATGCTCACACTAAGCATTACATCAGACATACTCACCATTACCCCTGCTCAGACTAAGCGTTACATCAGTCATACACACCGTTACCCCTACTCACACTAAGCGTTACATCAGTCATACACACCTTTACCCCTGCTCACACTAAGCGTTACATCAGTCATACACACCATTACCCCTGCTCACACTAAGCGTTACATCAGTCATACACACCATTACCCCTGCTCACACTAAGCGTTACATCTGTCATACACACCGTTACCCCTGCTCACACTAAGCGTTACATCAGTCACACAAACCATTACCCCTGCTCACACTAAGCGTTACATCAGTCATACACAACGTTACCCCTGCTCACACTAAGCATTACATCAGTCATACACACTAACCATTACATCAGTCACACACACCATTACCCCTGCTCACTCTAACCATTACATCAGTCATACACAACGTTACCCCTGCTCACACTAAACGTTACATCAGTCATACACACTAAGCGTTACATCAGTCATACACACCGATACCCCTGCTCACACTAAGCATTACATCAGTCATACACACCATTACCCCTGCTCACACTAAGCGTTACATCAGTCATACACACTAAGCGTTACATCAGTCATACACACAAAGCGTTACATCAGTCATACACACCGTTAGCCCTGCTCACACTAAGCATTACATCAGTCATACACACCGTTACCCCTGCTCACACTAAGCGTTACATCAGTCATACACACTAAGCGTTACATCAGTCATACACAAGGTTACCCCTGCTCACACTAAGCATTACATCAGTCATACAGACCGCACACTAAACGTTACATCAGTCATACACACCGCACACTAAGCGTTACATCAATCATACACACTAAGCGTTACATCAGTCATACACACCGTAACTCCTGCTCACACTAAGCATTACATCAGTCACACACACCGTTACCCCTGCTCACACTAAGCATTACATCAGTCACACACACCGTTACCCCTGCTCACACTAAGCGTTACATCAGTCATAGACACCGTTACCCCTGCTCACACTAAGCGTTACATCAGTCATACACACCGTTACCACTGCTCACACTAAGCGTTACATCAGTCACACAGACCGTAACCCCTGCTCACACTAAGCGTTACATCATTCATACACACTAAGTATTACATCAGTCACACACACCGTTACGCCTGCTCACACTAAGCGCTACATCAGTCATACACACTAATCATTACATTAGACATACACACCGTTACCCCTGCTCACACTAAGCGTTACATCAGTCACACACACCATTACCCCTGCTCACACTAAGCGTTGCATCAGTCACACACACCATAACCCCTGCTCACACTAAGCGTTACATCAGTCATACACACTAAGCATTACATCAGTCACACACACCGTTACCCCTACACATACTAAGCGTTACATCAGTCATACACACCGTTATCCCTGCTCACACTAAGCTTTACATCAGTCACACACACCGTTACCCCTGCTCACACTAAGCGTTACATCAGTCATACACACCGTTACCCCTGCTCACACTAAGCGTTACATCAGTCATACACACCGTTACCCCTGCTCACACTAAGCGTTACATCAGTCATACACACCTTTACCACTGCTCACACTAAGCGTTACATCATTCACACACACCGTTACCCCTGCTCACACTAAGCGTTACATCATTCACACACACCGTTACCCCTGCTCACACTAAGCGTTACATCAGTCACACAAACCATTACCCCTGCTCACACTAAGCGTTACATCAGTCACACACACCGTAACCCCTGCTCACACTAAGCGTTACATCAGTCATACACACTAAGCGTTACATCAGTCACACACACTAAGCGTTACATCAGTCACACACACACCGTTACCCCTGCTCACACTAAGCGTTACATCAGTCACACACACTAAGCATTACATCAGTCACACACACCGTTACCCCTACACATACTAAGCGTTACATCAGTCATACACACCGTTATCCCTGCTCACACTAAGCTTTACATCAGTCACACACACCGTTACCCCTGCTCACACTAAGCGTTACATCAGTCATACACACCGTTACCCCTGCTCACACTAAGCGTTACATCAGTCATACACACCGTTACCCCTGCTCACACTAAGCGTTACATCAGTCATACACACCTTTACCACTGCTAACACTAAGTGTTACATCAGTCATTCACACCGTTAACCCTGCTCACACTAAGCGTTACATCAGTCATACACACCGTTACCCCTGCTCACACTAAGCGTTACATCAGTCATACTCACCGTTACCCCTGCTCACACTAAGCGTTACATCAGTCATACACACTAAGCGTTACATCAGTCACACACACCGTTACATCGGCTCACACTAAGCGTTACATCAGTCATACACAACGTTACCCCTGCTCACACTAAGCATTACATCAGTCATACACACTAACCATTACATCAGTCACACACACCATTACCCCTGCTCACTCTAACCGTTACATCAGTCATACACAACGTTACCCCTGCTCACACTAAGCGTTACATCAGTCATACACACTAAGCGTTACATCAGTCATACACACCGATACCCCTGCTCACACTAAGCATTACATCAGTCATACACACCATTACCCCTGCTCACACTAAGCGTTACATCAGTCATACACACTAAGCGTTACATCAGTCATACACACAAAGCGTTACATCAGTCATACACACCGTTAGCCCTGCTCACACTAAGCGTTACATCAGTCATACACACCGTTACCCCTGCTCACACTAAGCGTTACATCAGTCATACACACTAAGCGTTACATCAGTCATACACAAGGTTACCCCTGCTCACACTAAGCATTACATCAGTCATACAGACCGCACACTAAACGTTACATCAGTCATACACACCGCACACTAAGCGTTACATCAATCATACACACTAAGCGTTACATCAGTCATACACACCGTAACCCCTGCTCACACTAAGCATTACATCAGTCACACACACCGTTACCCCTGCTCACACTAAGCATTACATCAGTCACACACACCGTTACCCCTGCTCACACTAAGCGTTACATCAGTCATAGACACCGTTACCCCTGCTCACACTAAGCGTTACATCAGTCATACACACCGTTACCACTGCTCACACTAAGCGTTACATCAGTCACACACACCGTAACCCCTGCTCACACTAAGCGTTACATCATTCATACACACTAAGTATTACATCAGTCACACACACCGTTACGCCTGCTCACACTAAGCGCTACATCAGTCATACACACTAATCATTACATTAGACATACACACCGTTACCCCTGCTCACACTAAGCGTTACATCAGTCACACACACCATTACCCCTGCTCACACTAAGCGTTACATCAGTCACACACACCATAACCCCTGCTCACACTAAGCGTTACATCAGTCATACACACTAAGCATTACATCAGTCACACACACCGTTACCCCTACACATACTAAGCGTTACATCAGTCATACACACCGTTATCCCTGCTCACACTAAGCTTTACATCAGTCACACACACCGTTACCCCTGCTCACACTAAGCGTTACATCAGTCATACACACCGTTACCCCTGCTCACACTAAGCGTTACATCAGTCATACACACCGTTACCCCTGCTCACACTAAGCGTTACATCAGTCATACACACCTTTACCCCTGCTCACACTAAGCGTTAAATCAGTCATACACACCATTACCCCTGCTCACACTATGCGTTACATCAGTCATACACACCATTACCCCTGCTCACACTAAGCGTTACATCATTCACACACACCGTTACCCCTGCTCACACTAAGCGTTACATCATTCACACACACCGTTACCCCTGCTCACACTAAGCGTTACATCAGTCATACACAACGTTACCCCTGCTCACACTAAGCGTTACAACAGTCATACACACCGTTACCCCTGCTCACACTAAGCATTACATCAGTCATACACGCTAAGCATTACATCAGTCACACACACAATTACCCCTGCTCACACTAAGCGTTACATCAGTCATGCACAACATTACCCCTGCTCACACTAAGCATTACATCATTCATACACACCATTACCCCTGCTCACACTAAGCGTTACATCATTCACACACACCGTTACCCCTGCTCACACTAAGCGTTACATCAGTCATACACAACGTTACCCCTGCTCACACTAAGCGTTACAACAGTCATACACACCGTTACCCCTGCTCCCACTAAGCATTACATCAGTCATACACGCTAAGCATTACATCAGTCACACACACAATTACCCCTGCTCACACTAAGCGTTACATCAGTCATACACAACATTACCCCTGCTCACACTAAGCATTACATCATTCATACACACCGTTACCCCTGCTCACACTAAGCGTTACATCAGTCACACACACCGTTACCCCTGCTCACACTAAGCATTACATCAGTCATACACACTAAGCGTTACATCAGTCACACACACACCGTTACCCCTGCTCACACTAAGCGTTACATCAGTCACACACACCGTTACCCCTGCTAACACTAAGCGTTACATCAGTCATTCACACCGTTACCCCTGCTCACACTAAGCGTTACATGTCATACACACTGTTACCCTGCTCCCACTAATCGTTACATCAGTCATACACACCGTTACCCCTGCTCACACTAAGCGTTACATCAGTCTTACACACTAAGCGTTACATCAGTCACACACACCGTTACACCGGCTCACACTAAGCGTTACATCAGTCACACACACCGTTACCCCTGCTAACACTAAGCGTTACATCAGTCATTCACACCGTTACCCCTGCTCACACTAAGCGTTACATCAGTCATACACACTGTTACCCCTGCTCCCACTAAGCGTTACATCAGTCATACACACCGTTACCCCTGCTCACACTAAGCGTTACATCAGTCATACACACTAAGCATTACATCATTCATACACACTAAGCATTACATCATTCATACACACTAAGCATTACATCATTCATACACACTAAGCGTTACATCATTCATAAACACTAAGCGTTAAATCAGTCACACACACCATTACACCGGCTCACACTAAGCGTTACATCAGTCATACACACCATTACCCCTGCTCACACTAAGCGTTACATCAGTCATACACACCGTTACCCCTGCTCACACTAAGCTTTACATCATTCATACACACCGTTACCCCTGCTCACACTAAGCATTACATCATTCATACACACTAAGAGTTACATCAGTCATACACACTAAGCGTTACATCAGTCATACACACCGTTACCACTGCTCACACCAAGCAATACATCATTCATACACACTAAGTGTTACATCATTCATACACACTAAGCGTTACATCATTCATACACACTAAGCATTACATCATTTATACACACTAAGCGTTACATCATTCATACACACTAAGCGTTACATCAGTCACACACCATTACACCGGCTCACACTAAGCGTTACATCAGTCATACACACCGTTACCCCTGCTCACACTAAGCGTTAAATCAGTCATACACACCGTTACCCCTGCTGACAGTAAGCATTACATCATTCATACACACCGTTACCCCTGATCACACTAAGCATTACATCATTCATACACACTAAGAGTTACATCAGTCATACACGCTAAGCATTACATCAGTCATACACACTGTTACCACTGCTCACACTAAGCAATACATCATTCATACACACTAAGCGTTACATCATTCATACACACTAAGCGTTACATCATTCATACACACTAAGCATTACATCATTCATACACACTAAGCGTTACATCAGACATACACACCGTGCTCACACTAAGCTTTACATCATTCATATATACTAAGCGTTACATGACTCATACACACCGATACCCCTGCTCACACTGAGCGCTACTTCATTCATACACACTAAGCGTTTCATCATTCATACACACCATTACCCCTGCTCACACTAAGCGTTACATCAGTCATACACACCATTACCCCTGCTCACACTAAGCGTTACATCAGTCATACACACCGTTACCCCTGCTCACACTAAGCGTTACATCAGTCATACACACCGTTACCCCTGCTCACACTAAGCGTTACATCAGTCATACACACCTTTACCCCTGCTCACACTAAGTGTTACATCAGTCATACACACCATTACCCCTGCTCACACTAAGCGTTACATCAGTCATACACACCGTTACCCCTGCTCACACTAAGTGTTACATCAGTCACACACACCATTACCCCTGCTCACACTAAGCATTACATCATTCACACACACCGTTACCCCTGCTCACACTAAGCATTACATCAGTCATACACAACGTTACCCCTGCTCACACTAAGCGTTACATCAGTCATACACACCGTTACCCCTGCTCACACTAAGCATTACATCAGTCATACACACTAACCATTACATCAGTCACACACACCATTACCCCTGCTCACACTAAGCGTTACATCAGTCATACACAACGTTACCCCTGCTCACACTAAGCGTTACATCAGTCATACACACTAAGCGTTACATCAGTCATACACACCGATACCCCTGCTCACACTAAGCATTACATCAGTCATACACACCATTACCCCTGCTCACACTAAGCGTTACATCAGTCATACACACTAAGCGTTACATCAGTCACAAACACCGTTACCCCTGCTCCCACTAAACGTTACATCAGTCATACACACAAAGCGTTACATCAGTCATACACACCGTTACCCCTGCTCACACTAAGCGTTACATCAGTCATACACACTAAGCGTTACATCAGTCATACACACCGTTACCCCTGCTCACACTGAGCGTTACATCAGTCATACACACTAAGCGTTACATCAGTCATACACAAGGTTACCCCTGCTCACACTAAGCGTTACATCAGTCATACACACCGCACACTAAATGTTACATCAGTCATACACACCGCACACTAAGCGTTACATCAATCATACACACTATTTCCCCTGCTCACACTAAGCGTTACATCAGTCATACACACCATTTCCCCTGCTCATACTAAGCATTCCATCATTCACACACCGTAACCCCTGCTCACACTAAGCATTACATCAGTCACACACACCGTTACCCCTGCTCACACTAAGCGTTACATCAGTCACACACACCGTTACCCCTGCTCACACTAAGCGTTACATCAGTCATAGACACCGTTACCCCTGCTCACACTAAGCGTTACATCAGTCATACACACCATTACCCCTGCTCACACTAAGCGTTACATCAGTCACACACACCATTACCCCTGCTCACACTAAGCATTACATCATTCACACACACCGTTACCCCTGCTCACACTAAGCGTTACATCAGTCATACACAACGTTACCCCTGCTCACACTAAGCATTACAACAGTCATACACACCGTTACCCCTGCTCACACTAAGCATTACAACAGTCATACACACTAAGCATTACATCAGTCACACACACAATTACCCCTGCTCACACTAAGCGTTACATCAGTCATACACAACGTTACCCCTGCTCACACTAAGCATTACATCATTCATACACACCATTACCCCTGCTCACACTAAGCGTTACATCAGTCACACACACCGTTACCCCTGCTCACACTAAGCATTACATCAGTCATACACAACGTTACCCCTGCTCACACTAAGCGTTACATCAGTCATACACACTAAGCGTTACATCAGTCATACACACCGATACCCCTGCTCACACTAAGCATTACATCAGTCATACACACCATTACCCCTGCTCACACTAAGCGTTACATCAGTCATACACACTAAGCATTACATCAGTCACAAACACCGTTACCCCTGCTCACACTAAGTGTTACATCAGTCATACACACTAAGCGTTACATCAGTCATACACACTGTTACCCCTGCTCACACTAAGCGTTACATCAGTCATACACACTAAGCATTACATCAGTCATAGACACCGTAACCACTGCTCACACTAAGCAATACATCATTCATACACAATAAGCGTTACATCATTCTTACACACTAAGCGTTACATCATTCATACACACTAAGCATTACATCATTCATACACACCGTTACCACTGCTCACACTAAGCGTTACATCATTCATACACACTAAGCGTTACATCAGTCATACACACCATTACCCATGCTCACACTAAGCGTTACATCATTCATACACACTAAGCGTTACATCAGTCATACACACTAAGCGTTACATCAGTCACACACACCGTTACCCCTGATCACATTGAGCGTTACATCATTCATACACACTAAACTTTACATCATTCATACACACTAAGCGTTACATCAGTCATACACACCGTTACACCTGCTCACACTAAGCGTTACATCAGTCACACACACCATTACCCCTGCTCACACTAAGTGTTACATCAGTCATACACACCATTACCCCTGCTCACACTAAGCGTTACATCAGTCATACACACCATTACCCCTGCGCACACTAAGCATTACATCAGTCATACACACCGTTACCCCTGCTCACACTAAGTGTTACATCAGTCACACACACCATTACCCCTGCTCACACTAAGCATTACATCATTCACACACACTGTTACCCCTGCTTACACTAAGCATTACATCAGTCATACACAACGTTACCCCTGCTCACACTAAGCGTTATATCAGTCATACACACCGTTACCCCTGCTCACACTAAGCATTACATCAGTCATACACACTAAGCATTACATCAGTCACACACACAATTACCCCTGCTCACACTAAGTGTTACATCAGTCATACACAACGTTACCCCTGCTCACACTAAGCATTACATCAGTCATACACACTAAGCATTACATCAGTCACACACACCATTACCCATGCTCACACTAAGCGTTACATCAGTCATACACACCGTTACCCCTGCTCACACTAAGCATTACATTAGTCATACACACTAAGCGTTACATCAGTCACTCACACCGTTACCTCTGCTCACACTAAGCGTTACATCATTCATACACACTAAGCGTTACATCAGTCATACACACCGTTACCCCTGCTCACACTAAGTGTTACATCAGTCTTCCACAACGTTACCCCTGCTCACACTAAGCGTTACATCAGTCATACACACTAAGCGTTACATCAGTCATACACACCGTTACCCCTGCTCACACTAAGCATTACATCAGTCACACACACCATTACCCCTGCTCACACTAAGTGTTACATCAATCATACACACCATTACCCCTGCACACACTAAGCATTAAATCAGTCATACACACTAAGCATTACATCAGTCACACACACCATTACCCCTGCTCACACTAAGTGTTACAGCAGTCATACACACCATTACCCCTGCTCACACTAAGCGTTACATCAGTCACACACACCATTACCCCTGCTCACACTAAGCATTACATCATTCACACACACCGTTACCCCTGCTCACACTAAGCGTTACATCAGTCATACACAACGTTACCCCTGCTCACACTAAGTGTTACATCAGTCATACACAGTAAGCGTTACATCAGTCATACACACCGTTACCCCTGCTCACACTAAGCATTACATCAGTCATACACACTAAGCATTACATCAGTCACACACACCATTACCCATGCTCACACTAAGCGTTACATCAGTCATACACACCATTACCCCTGCTCACACTAAGCATTACATCAGTCATACACACTAAGCGTTACATCAGTCACACACACCATTACCCCTGCTCACACTAAGCATTACATCAGTCTTACACACTAAGCGTTACATCAGTCACACACACCGTTACCCCTGCTCACTCTAAGCGTTACATCAGTCATACACAACATTACCCCTGCTCACACTAAGCGTTACATCAGTCATACACACTAAGCATTACATCAGTCATACACACCGTTACCCCTGCTCACACTAAGCATTACATCAGTCATACACACTAAGCATTTCATCAGTCACACACACCGTTATCCCTGCTCACACTAAGCGTTACATCAGTCATACACACCATTACCCCTGCTCACACTAAGCATTACATCAGTCATACACACTAAGTGTTACATCAGTCACACACACCATTACCCCTGCTCACTCTAAGCTTTACATCAGTCATACACACTAAGCGTTACATCAGTCATACACACCGTTACCCCTGCTCACACTAAGCGTTACATCAGTCACACACAACATTACCCCTGCTCACTCTAAGCTTTACATCAGTCATACACACTAAGCGTTACATCAGTCATACACACCGTTACCCCTGCTCACTCTAAGCATTACATCAGTCATACACACCGCACACTAAGCGTTACAACAGTCATACACACCGCACACTAAGCGTTACATCAATCATACACACTATTACCCCTGCTCATACTAAGCGTTACATCAGTCACACACACCGTTACCCCTGCTCACACTAAGCGTTACATCAGTCATACACACCGTTACCCCTGCTCACACTAAGCGTTACATCAGTCATACACACCATTACCCCTGCTCACACTAAGCGTTACATCTGTCATACACACCGTTACCCCTGCTCACACTAAGCGTTACATCAGTCACACACACCATTACCCCTGCTCACACTAAGCATTACATCATTCACACACATCATTACCCCTGCTCACACTAAGCGTTACATCAGTCATACACAACGTTACCCCTGCTCACACTAAGCATTACATCAGTCATACACACCATTACCCCTGCTCACATTAAGCATTACATCAGTCATACACACTAACCATTACATCAGTCACACACACCATTATCCCTGCTCACTCTAACCGTTACATCAGTCATACACAACGTTACCCCTGCTCACACTAAGCGTTACATCAGTCATACACACTAAGCGTTACATCAGTCATACACACCGATACCCCTGCTCACACTAAGCATTACATCAGTCATACACACCATTACCCCTGCTCACACTAAGCGTTACATCAGTCATACACACAAAGCGTTACATCAGTCATACACACCGTTACCCCTGCTCACACTAAGCGTTACATCAGTCATACACACTAAGCGTTACATCAGTCATACACACCGTTACCCCTGCTCACACTAAGCGTTACATCAGTCATACACACTAAGCGTTACATCAGTCATACACAAGGTTACCCCTGCTCACACTAAGCGTTACATCAGTCATACACACCGCACACTAAATGTTACATCAGTCATACACACCGCACACTAAGCGTTACATCAATCATACACACTATTTCCCCTGCTCACACTAAGCGTTACATCAGTCATACACACCATTTCCCCTGCTCATACTAAGCATTCCATCATTCACACACCGTAACCCCTGCTCACACTAAGCATTACATCAGTCACACACACCGTTACCCCTGCTCACACTAAGCGTTACATCAGTCACACACACCGTTACCCCTGCTCACACTAAGCGTTACATCAGTCATAGACACCGTTACCCCTGCTCACACTAAGCGTTACATCAGTCATACACACCATTACCCCTGCTCACACTAAGCGTTACATCAGTCACACACACCATTACCCCTGCTCACACTAAGCATTACATCATTCACACACACCATTACCCCTGCTCACACTAAGCATTACATCAGTCATACACAACGTTACCCCTGCTCACACTAAGCATTACAACAGCCATACACACCGTTACCCCTGCTCACACTAAGCATTACAACAGTCATACACACTAAGCATTACATCAGTCACACACACAATTACCCCTGCTCACACTAAGCGTTACATCAGTCATACACACCGTTACCCCTGCTCACATTAAGCATTACATCAGTCATACACACTAACCATTACATCAGTCACACACACCATTACCCCTGCTCACTCTAACCGTTACATCAGTCATACACAACGTTACCCCTGCTCACACTAAGCGTTACATCAGTCATACACACTAAGCGTTACATCAGTCATACACACCGATACCCCTGCTCACACTAAGCATTACATCAGTCATACACACCATTACCCCTGCTCACACTAAGCGTTACATCAGTCATACACACTAAGCGTTACATCAGTCATACACACTAAGCGTTACATCAGTCATACACACCGTTAGCCCTGCTCACACTAAGCGTTACATCAGTCATACACACCGTTACCCCTGCTCACACTAAGCGTTACATCAGTCATACACACTAAGCGTTACATCAGTCATACACAAGGTTACCCCTGCTCACACTAAGCATTACATCAGTCATACACACCGCACACTAAACGTTACATCAGTCATACACACCGCACACTAAGCGTTACATCAATCATACACACTAAGCGTTACATCAGTCATACACACCGTAACCCCTGCTCACACTAAGCATTACATCAGTCACACACACCGTTACCCCTGCTCACACTAAGCATTACATCAGTCACACACACCGTTACCCCTGCTCACACTAAGCGTTACATCAGTCATAGACACCGTTACCCCTGCTCACACTAAGCGTTACATCAGTCATACACACCGTTACCACTGCTCACACTAAGCGTTACATCAGTCACACACACCGTAACCCCTGCTCACACTAAGCGTTACATCATTCATACACACTAAGCATTACATCAGTCACACACACCGTTACGCCTGCTCACACTAAGCGCTACATCAGTCATACACACTAAGCATTACATTAGACATACACACCATTACCCCTGCTCACACTAAGCGTTACATCAGTCACACACACCATTACCCCTGCTCACACTAAGCGTTACATCAGTCACACACACCATAACCCCTGCTCACACTAAGCGTTACATCAGTCATACACACTAAGCATTACATCAGTCACACACACCGTTACCCCTGCACATACTAAGCGTTACATCAGTCATACACACCGTTACCCCTGCTCACACTAAGCTTTACATCAGTCACACACACCATTACCCCTGCTCACACTAAGCGTTACATCAGTCATACACACCATTACCCCTGCTCACACTAAGCGTTACATCAGTCATACACACCGTTACACCTGCTCACACTAAGCGTTACATCAGTCATACACACCTTTACCCCTGCTCACACTAAGCGTTACATCAGTCATACACACCATTACCCCTGCTCACACTATGCATTACATCAGTCATACACACCATTACCCCTGCTCACACTAAGCGTTACATCAGTCATACACACCGTTACCCCTGCTCACACTAAGCGTTACATCATTCACACACACCGTTACCCCTGCTCACACTAAGCGTTACATCAGTCATACACAACGTTACCCCTGCTCACACTAAGCGTTACAACAGTCATACACACCGTTACCCCTGCTCACACTAAGCATTACATCAGTCATACACGCTAAGCATTACATCAGTCACACACACAATTACCCCTGCTCACACTAAGCATTACCTCAGTCATACACAACATTACCCCTGCTCACACTAAGCATTACATCATTCATACACACCGTTACCCCTGCTCACACTAAGTGTTACATCAGTCACACACACCGTTACCCCTGCTCACACTAAGCATTACATCAGTCATACACACTAAGCGTTACATCAGTCACACACACACCGTTACCCCTGCTCACACTAAGCGTTACATCAGTCACACACACCGTTACCCCTGCTAACACTAAGCGTTACATCAGTCATTCACACCGTTACCCCTGCTCACACTAAGCGTTACATCAGTCATACACACTGTTACCCCTGCTCCCACTAAGCGTTACATCAGTCATACACACCGTTACCCCTGCTCACACTAAGCGTTACATCAGTCATACACACTAAGCATTACATCATTCATACACACTAAGCATTACATCATTCATACACACTAAGCATTACATCATTCATACACACTAAGCGTTACATCATTCATACACACTAAGCGTTACATCAGTCACACACACCATTACACCGGCTCACACTAAGCGTTACATCAGTCATACACACCGTTACCCCTGCTCACACTAAGCGTTACATCAGTCATACACACCGTTACCCCTGCTCACACTAAGCTTTACATCATTCATACACACCGTTACCCCTGCTCACACTAAGCATTACATCATTCATACACACTAAGAGTTACATCAGTCATACACACTAAGCGTTACATCAGTCATACACACCGTTACCACTGCTCACACCAAGCAATACATCATTCATACACACTAAGTGTTACATCATTCATACACACTAAGCGTTACATCATTCATACACACTAAGCATTACATCATTCATACACACTAAGCGTTACATCATTCATACACACTAAGCGTTACATCAGTCACACACACCATTACACCGGCTCACACTAAGCGTTACATCAGTCATACACACCGTTACCCCTGCTCACACTAAGCATTACATCATTCATACACACCGTTACCCCTGATCACACTAAGCATTACATCATTCATACACACTAAGAGTTACATCAGTCATACATGCTAAGCGTTACATCAGTCATACACACTGTTACCACTGCTCACACTAAGCAATACATCATTCATACACACTAAGCGTTACATCATTCATACACACTAAGCGTTACATCATTCATACACACTAAGCATTACATCATTCATACACACTAAGCGTTACATCAGTCATACACACCGTGCTCACACTAAGCTTTACATCATTCATATACACTAAGCGTTACATGACTCTTACACACCGATACCCCTGCTCACACTGAGCGCTACATCATTCATACACACTAAGCGTTTCATCATTCATACACACCTTTACCCCTGCTCACACTAAGCGTTACATCAGTCATACACACCATTACCCCTGCTCACACTAAGCGTTACATCAGTCATACACACCGTTACCCCTGCTCACACTAAGCGTTACATCAGTCATACACACCGTTACCCCTGCTCACACTAAGCGTTACATCAGTCATACACACCTTTACCCCTGCTCACACTAAGCGTTACATCAGTCATACACACCATTACCCCTGCTCACACTAAGTGTTACATCAGTCACACACACCATTACCCCTGCTCACACTAAGCATTACATCATTCACACACACCGTTACCCCTGCTCACACTAAGCATTACATCAGTCATACACAACGTTACCCCTGCTCACACTAAGCGTTACATCAGTCATACACACCGTTACCCCTGCTCACACTAAGCATTACATCAGTCATACACACTAACCATTACATCAGTCACACACACCATTACCCCTGCTCACACTAAGCGTTACATCAGTCATACACAACGTTACCCCTGCTCACACTAAACGTTAGATCAGTCATACACACTAAGCGTTACATCAGTCATACACACCGATACCCCTGCTCACACTAAGCATTACATCAGTCATACACACCATTACCCCTGCTCACACTAAGCGTTACATCAGTCATACACACAAAGCGTTACATCAGTCATACACACCGTTACCCCTGCTCACACTAAGCGTTACATCAGTCATACACACTAAGCGTTACATCAGTCATACACACCGTTACCCCTGCTCACACTAAGTGTTACATCAGTCTTCCACAACGTTACCCCTGCTCACACTAAGCGTTACATCAGTCATACACACTAAGCGTTACATCAGTCATACACACCGTTACCCCTGCTCACACTAAGCATTACATCAGTCACACACACCATTACCCCTGCTCACACTAAGTGTTACATCAATCATACACACCATTACCCCTGCACACACTAAGCATTAAATCAGTCATACACACTAAGCATTACATCAGTCACACACACCATTACCCCTGCTCACACTAAGTGTTACAGCAGTCATACACACCATTACCCCTGCTCACACTAAGCGTTACATCAGTCACACACACCATTACCCCTGCTCACACTAAGCATTACATCATTCACACACACCGTTACCCCTGCTCACACTAAGCGTTACATCAGTCATACACAACGTTACCCCTGCTCACACTAAGTGTTACATCAGTCATACACAGTAAGCGTTACATCAGTCATACACACCGTTACCCCTGCTCACACTAAGCATTACATCAGTCATACACACTAAGCATTACATCAGTCACACACACCATTACCCATGCTCACACTAAGCGTTACATCAGTCATACACACCATTACCCCTGCTCACACTAAGCATTACATCAGTCATACACACTAAGCGTTACATCAGTCACACACACCATTACCCCTGCTCACACTAAGCATTACATCAGTCTTACACACTAAGCGTTACATCAGTCACACACACCGTTACCCCTGCTCACTCTAAGCGTTACATCAGTCATACACAACATTACCCCTGCTCACACTAAGCGTTACATCAGTCATACACACTAAGCATTACATCAGTCATACACACCGTTACCCCTGCTCACACTAAGCATTACATCAGTCATACACACTAAGCATTTCATCAGTCACACACACCGTTATCCCTGCTCACACTAAGCGTTACATCAGTCATACACACCATTACCCCTGCTCACACTAAGCATTACATCAGTCATACACACTAAGTGTTACATCAGTCACACACACCATTACCCCTGCTCACTCTAAGCTTTACATCAGTCATACACACTAAGCGTTACATCAGTCATACACACCGTTACCCCTGCTCACACTAAGCGTTACATCAGTCACACACAACATTACCCCTGCTCACTCTAAGCTTTACATCAGTCATACACACTAAGCGTTACATCAGTCATACACACCGTTACCCCTGCTCACTCTAAGCATTACATCAGTCATACACACCGCACACTAAGCGTTACAACAGTCATACACACCGCACACTAAGCGTTACATCAATCATACACACTATTACCCCTGCTCATACTAAGCGTTACATCAGTCACACACACCGTTACCCCTGCTCACACTAAGCGTTACATCAGTCATACACACCGTTACCCCTGCTCACACTAAGCGTTACATCAGTCATACACACCATTACCCCTGCTCACACTAAGCGTTACATCTGTCATACACACCGTTACCCCTGCTCACACTAAGCGTTACATCAGTCACACACACCATTACCCCTGCTCACACTAAGCATTACATCATTCACACACATCATTACCCCTGCTCACACTAAGCGTTACATCAGTCATACACAACGTTACCCCTGCTCACACTAAGCATTACATCAGTCATACACACCATTACCCCTGCTCACATTAAGCATTACATCAGTCATACACACTAACCATTACATCAGTCACACACACCATTATCCCTGCTCACTCTAACCGTTACATCAGTCATACACAACGTTACCCCTGCTCACACTAAGCGTTACATCAGTCATACACACTAAGCGTTACATCAGTCATACACACCGATACCCCTGCTCACACTAAGCATTACATCAGTCATACACACCATTACCCCTGCTCACACTAAGCGTTACATCAGTCATACACACAAAGCGTTACATCAGTCATACACACCGTTACCCCTGCTCACACTAAGCGTTACATCAGTCATACACACTAAGCGTTACATCAGTCATACACACCGTTACCCCTGCTCACACTAAGCGTTACATCAGTCATACACACTAAGCGTTACATCAGTCATACACAAGGTTACCCCTGCTCACACTAAGCGTTACATCAGTCATACACACCGCACACTAAATGTTACATCAGTCATACACACCGCACACTAAGCGTTACATCAATCATACACACTATTTCCCCTGCTCACACTAAGCGTTACATCAGTCATACACACCATTTCCCCTGCTCATACTAAGCATTCCATCATTCACACACCGTAACCCCTGCTCACACTAAGCATTACATCAGTCACACACACCGTTACCCCTGCTCACACTAAGCGTTACATCAGTCACACACACCGTTACCCCTGCTCACACTAAGCGTTACATCAGTCATAGACACCGTTACCCCTGCTCACACTAAGCGTTACATCAGTCATACACACCATTACCCCTGCTCACACTAAGCGTTACATCAGTCACACACACCATTACCCCTGCTCACACTAAGCATTACATCATTCACACACACCATTACCCCTGCTCACACTAAGCATTACATCAGTCATACACAACGTTACCCCTGCTCACACTAAGCATTACAACAGCCATACACACCGTTACCCCTGCTCACACTAAGCATTACAACAGTCATACACACTAAGCATTACATCAGTCACACACACAATTACCCCTGCTCACACTAAGCGTTACATCAGTCATACACACCGTTACCCCTGCTCACATTAAGCATTACATCAGTCATACACACTAACCATTACATCAGTCACACACACCATTACCCCTGCTCACTCTAACCGTTACATCAGTCATACACAACGTTACCCCTGCTCACACTAAGCGTTACATCAGTCATACACACTAAGCGTTACATCAGTCATACACACCGATACCCCTGCTCACACTAAGCATTACATCAGTCATACACACCATTACCCCTGCTCACACTAAGCGTTACATCAGTCATACACACTAAGCGTTACATCAGTCATACACACTAAGCGTTACATCAGTCATACACACCGTTAGCCCTGCTCACACTAAGCGTTACATCAGTCATACACACCGTTACCCCTGCTCACACTAAGCGTTACATCAGTCATACACACTAAGCGTTACATCAGTCATACACAAGGTTACCCCTGCTCACACTAAGCATTACATCAGTCATACACACCGCACACTAAACGTTACATCAGTCATACACACCGCACACTAAGCGTTACATCAATCATACACACTAAGCGTTACATCAGTCATACACACCGTAACCCCTGCTCACACTAAGCATTACATCAGTCACACACACCGTTACCCCTGCTCACACTAAGCATTACATCAGTCACACACACCGTTACCCCTGCTCACACTAAGCGTTACATCAGTCATAGACACCGTTACCCCTGCTCACACTAAGCGTTACATCAGTCATACACACCGTTACCACTGCTCACACTAAGCGTTACATCAGTCACACACACCGTAACCCCTGCTCACACTAAGCGTTACATCATTCATACACACTAAGCATTACATCAGTCACACACACCGTTACGCCTGCTCACACTAAGCGCTACATCAGTCATACACACTAAGCATTACATTAGACATACACACCATTACCCCTGCTCACACTAAGCGTTACATCAGTCACACACACCATTACCCCTGCTCACACTAAGCGTTACATCAGTCACACACACCATAACCCCTGCTCACACTAAGCGTTACATCAGTCATACACACTAAGCATTACATCAGTCACACACACCGTTACCCCTGCACATACTAAGCGTTACATCAGTCATACACACCGTTACCCCTGCTCACACTAAGCTTTACATCAGTCACACACACCATTACCCCTGCTCACACTAAGCGTTACATCAGTCATACACACCATTACCCCTGCTCACACTAAGCGTTACATCAGTCATACACACCGTTACACCTGCTCACACTAAGCGTTACATCAGTCATACACACCTTTACCCCTGCTCACACTAAGCGTTACATCAGTCATACACACCATTACCCCTGCTCACACTATGCATTACATCAGTCATACACACCATTACCCCTGCTCACACTAAGCGTTACATCAGTCATACACACCGTTACCCCTGCTCACACTAAGCGTTACATCATTCACACACACCGTTACCCCTGCTCACACTAAGCGTTACATCAGTCATACACAACGTTACCCCTGCTCACACTAAGCGTTACAACAGTCATACACACCGTTACCCCTGCTCACACTAAGCATTACATCAGTCATACACGCTAAGCATTACATCAGTCACACACACAATTACCCCTGCTCACACTAAGCATTACCTCAGTCATACACAACATTACCCCTGCTCACACTAAGCATTACATCATTCATACACACCGTTACCCCTGCTCACACTAAGTGTTACATCAGTCACACACACCGTTACCCCTGCTCACACTAAGCATTACATCAGTCATACACACTAAGCGTTACATCAGTCACACACACACCGTTACCCCTGCTCACACTAAGCGTTACATCAGTCACACACACCGTTACCCCTGCTAACACTAAGCGTTACATCAGTCATTCACACCGTTACCCCTGCTCACACTAAGCGTTACATCAGTCATACACACTGTTACCCCTGCTCCCACTAAGCGTTACATCAGTCATACACACCGTTACCCCTGCTCACACTAAGCGTTACATCAGTCATACACACTAAGCATTACATCATTCATACACACTAAGCATTACATCATTCATACACACTAAGCATTACATCATTCATACACACTAAGCGTTACATCATTCATACACACTAAGCGTTACATCAGTCACACACACCATTACACCGGCTCACACTAAGCGTTACATCAGTCATACACACCGTTACCCCTGCTCACACTAAGCGTTACATCAGTCATACACACCGTTACCCCTGCTCACACTAAGCTTTACATCATTCATACACACCGTTACCCCTGCTCACACTAAGCATTACATCATTCATACACACTAAGAGTTACATCAGTCATACACACTAAGCGTTACATCAGTCATACACACCGTTACCACTGCTCACACCAAGCAATACATCATTCATACACACTAAGTGTTACATCATTCATACACACTAAGCGTTACATCATTCATACACACTAAGCATTACATCATTCATACACACTAAGCGTTACATCATTCATACACACTAAGCGTTACATCAGTCACACACACCATTACACCGGCTCACACTAAGCGTTACATCAGTCATACACACCGTTACCCCTGCTCACACTAAGCATTACATCATTCATACACACCGTTACCCCTGATCACACTAAGCATTACATCATTCATACACACTAAGAGTTACATCAGTCATACATGCTAAGCGTTACATCAGTCATACACACTGTTACCACTGCTCACACTAAGCAATACATCATTCATACACACTAAGCGTTACATCATTCATACACACTAAGCGTTACATCATTCATACACACTAAGCATTACATCATTCATACACACTAAGCGTTACATCAGTCATACACACCGTGCTCACACTAAGCTTTACATCATTCATATACACTAAGCGTTACATGACTCTTACACACCGATACCCCTGCTCACACTGAGCGCTACATCATTCATACACACTAAGCGTTTCATCATTCATACACACCTTTACCCCTGCTCACACTAAGCGTTACATCAGTCATACACACCATTACCCCTGCTCACACTAAGCGTTACATCAGTCATACACACCGTTACCCCTGCTCACACTAAGCGTTACATCAGTCATACACACCGTTACCCCTGCTCACACTAAGCGTTACATCAGTCATACACACCTTTACCCCTGCTCACACTAAGCGTTACATCAGTCATACACACCATTACCCCTGCTCACACTAAGTGTTACATCAGTCACACACACCATTACCCCTGCTCACACTAAGCATTACATCATTCACACACACCGTTACCCCTGCTCACACTAAGCATTACATCAGTCATACACAACGTTACCCCTGCTCACACTAAGCGTTACATCAGTCATACACACCGTTACCCCTGCTCACACTAAGCATTACATCAGTCATACACACTAACCATTACATCAGTCACACACACCATTACCCCTGCTCACACTAAGCGTTACATCAGTCATACACAACGTTACCCCTGCTCACACTAAACGTTAGATCAGTCATACACACTAAGCGTTACATCAGTCATACACACCGATACCCCTGCTCACACTAAGCATTACATCAGTCATACACACCATTACCCCTGCTCACACTAAGCGTTACATCAGTCATACACACAAAGCGTTACATCAGTCATACACACCGTTACCCCTGCTCACACTAAGCGTTACATCAGTCATACACACTAAGCGTTACATCAGTCATACACACCGTTACCCCTGCTCACACTAAGCGTTACATCAGTCATACACACTAAGCGTTACATCAGTCATACACAAGGTTACCCCTGCTCACACTAAGCGTTACATCAGTCATACACACCGCACACTAAATGTTACATCAGTCATACACACCGCACACTAAGCGTTACATCAATCATACACACTATTTCCCCTGCTCACACTAAGCGTTACATCAGTCATACACACCATTTCCCCTGCTCATACTAAGCATTCCATCATTCACACACCGTAACCCCTGCTCACACTAAGCATTACATCAGTCACACACACCGTTACCCCTGCTCACACTAAGCGTTACATCAGTCACACACACCGTTACCCCTGCTCACACTAAGCGTTACATCAGTCATAGACACCGTTACCCCTGCTCACACTAAGCGTTACATCAGTCATACACACCATTACCCCTGCTCACACTAAGCGTTACATCAGTCACACACACCATTACCCCTGCTCACACTAAGCATTACATCATTCACACACACCATTACCCCTGCTCACACTAAGCGTTACATCAGTCATACACAACGTTACCCCTGCTCACACTAAGCATTACAACAGCCATACACACCGTTACCCCTGCTCACACTAAGCATTACAACAGTAATACACACTAAGCATTACATCAGTCACACACACAATTACCCCTGCTCACACTAAGCGTTACATCAGTCATACACACCGTTACCCCTGCTCACATTAAGCATTACATCAGTCATACACACTAACCATTACATCAGTCACACACACCATTACCCCTGCTCACTCTAACCGTTACATCAGTCATACACAACGTTACCCCTGCTCACACTAAGCGTTACATCAGTCATACACACTAAGCGTTACATCAGTCATACACACCGATACCCCTGCTCACACTAAGCATTACATCAGTCATACACACCATTACCCCTGCTCACACTAAGCGTTACATCAGTCATACACACTAAGCGTTACATCAGTCATACACACTAAGCGTTACATCAGTCATACACACCGTTAGCCCTGCTCACACTAAGCGTTACATCAGTCATACACACCGTTACCCCTGCTCACACTAAGCGTTACATCAGTCATACACACTAAGCGTTACATCAGTCATACACAAGGTTACCCCTGCTCACACTAAGCATTACATCAGTCATACACACCGCACACTAAACGTTACATCAGTCATACACACCGCACACTAAGCGTTACATCAATCATACACACTAAGCGTTACATCAGTCATACACACCGTAACCCCTGCTCACACTAAGCATTACATCAGTCACACACACCATTACCCCTGCTCACACTAAGCGTTACATCAGTCACACACACCGTTACCCCTGCTCACACTAAGCGTTACATCAGTCATAGACACCGTTACCCCTGCTCACACTAAGCGTTACATCAGTCATACACACCGTTACCACTGCTCACACTAAGCGTTACATCAGTCACACACACCGTAACCCCTGCTCACACTAAGCGTTACATCATTCATACACACTAAGCATTACATCAGTCACACACACCGTTACGCCTGCTCACACTAAGCGCTACATCAGTCATACACACTAAGCATTACATTAGACATACACACCATTACCCCTGCTCACACTAAGCGTTACATCAGTCACACACACCATTACCCCTGCTCACACTAAGCGTTACATCAGTCACACACACCATAACCCCTGCTCACACTAAGCGTTACATCAGTCATACACACTAAGCATTACATCAGTCACACACACCGTTACCCCTGCACATACTAAGCGTTACATCAGTCATACACACTGTTACCCCTGCTCACACTAAGCTTTACATCAGTCACACACACCATTACCCCTGCTCACACTAAGCGTTACATCAGTCATACACACCATTACCCCTGCTCACACTAAGCGTTACATCAGTCATACACACCGTTACACCTGCTCACACTAAGCGTTACATCAGTCATACACACCTTTACCCCTGCTCACACTAAGCGTTACATCAGTCATACACACCATTACCCCTGCTCACACTATGCATTACATCAGTCATACACACCATTACCCCTGCTCACACTAAGCGTTACATCAGTCATACACACCGTTACCCCTGCTCACACTAAGCGTTACATCATTCACACACACCGTTACCCCTGCTCACACTAAGCGTTACATCAGTCATACACAACGTTACCCCTGCTCACACTAAGCGTTACAACAGTCATACACACCGTTACCCCTGCTCACACTAAGCATTACATCAGTCATACACGCTAAGCATTACATCAGTCACACACACAATTACCCCTGCTCACACTAAGCATTACCTCAGTCATACACAACATTACCCCTGCTCACACTAAGCATTACATCATTCATACACACCGTTACCCCTGCTCACACTAAGTGTTACATCAGTCACACACACCGTTACCCCTGCTCACACTAAGCATTACATCAGTCATACACACTAAGCGTTACATCAGTCACACACACACCGTTACCCCTGCTCACACTAAGCGTTACATCAGTCACACACACCGTTACCCCTGCTAACACTAAGCGTTACATCAGTCATTCACACCGTTACCCCTGCTCACACTAAGCGTTACATCAGTCATACACACTGTTACCCCTGCTCCCACTAAGCGTTACATCAGTCATACACACCGTTACCCCTGCTCACACTAAGCGTTACATCAGTCATACACACTAAGCATTACATCATTCATACACACTAAGCATTACATCATTCATACACACTAAGCATTACATCATTCATACACACTAAGCGTTACATCATTCATACACACTAAGCGTTACATCAGTCACACACACCATTACACCGGCTCACACTAAGCGTTACATCAGTCATACACACCGTTACCCCTGCTCACACTAAGCGTTACATCAGTCATACACACCGTTACCCCTGCTCACACTAAGCTTTACATCATTCATACACACCGTTACCCCTGCTCACACTAAGCATTACATCATTCATACACACTAAGAGTTACATCAGTCATACACACTAAGCGTTACATCAGTCATACACACCGTTACCACTGCTCACACCAAGCAATACATCATTCATACACACTAAGTGTTACATCATTCATACACACTAAGCGTTACATCATTCATACACACTAAGCATTACATCATTCATACACACTAAGCGTTACATCATTCATACACACTAAGCGTTACATCAGTCACACACACCATTACACCGGCTCACACTAAGCGTTACATCAGTCATACACACCGTTACCCCTGCTCACACTAAGCGTTACATCAGTCATACACACCGTTACCCCTGCTGACACTAAGCATTACATCATTCATACACACCGTTACCCCTGATCACACTAAGCATTACATCATTCATACACACTAAGAGTTACATCAGTCATACATGCTAAGCGTTACATCAGTCATACACACTGTTACCACTGCTCACACTAAGCAATACATCATTCATACACACTAAGCGTTACATCATTCATACACACTAAGCGTTACATCATTCATACACACTAAGCATTACATCATTCATACACACTAAGCGTTACATCAGTCATACACACCGTGCTCACACTAAGCTTTACATCATTCATATACACTAAGCGTTACATGACTCTTACACACCGATACCCCTGCTCACACTGAGCGCTACATCATTCATACACACTAAGCGTTTCATCATTCATACACACCTTTACCCCTGCTCACACTAAGCGTTACATCAGTCATACACACCATTACCCCTGCTCACACTAAGCGTTACATCAGTCATACACACCATTACCCCTGCTCACACTAAGCGTTACATCAGTCATACACACCGTTACCCCTGCTCACACTAAGCGTTACATCAGTCATACACACCTTTACCCCTGCTCACACTAAGCGTTACATCAGTCATACACACCATTACCCCTGCTCACACTAAGTGTTACATCAGTCACACACACCATTACCCCTGCTCACACTAAGCATTACATCATTCACACACACCGTTACCCCTGCTCACACTAAGCATTACATCAGTCATACACAACGTTACCCCTGCTCACACTAAGCGTTACATCAGTCATACACACCGTTACCCCTGCTCACACTAAGCATTACATCAGTCATACACACTAACCATTACATCAGTCACACACACCATTACCCCTGCTCACACTAAGCGTTACATCAGTCATACACAACGTTACCCCTGCTCACACTAAACGTTAGATCAGTCATACACACTAAGCGTTACATCAGTCATACACACCGATACCCCTGCTCACACTAAGCGTTACATCAGTCATACACACTAAGCGTTACATCAGTCACAAACACCGTTACCACTGCTCACACTAAGCGTTACATCAGTCATACACACAAAGCGTTACATCAGTCATACACACCGTTACCCCTGCTCACACTAAGCGTTACATCATTCACACACACCGTTACCCCTGCTCACACTAAGCGTTACATCAGTCATACACAACGTTACCCCTGCTCACACTAAGCGTTACAACAGTCATACACACCGTTACCCCTGCTCACACTAAGCATTACATCAGTCAAACACGCTAAGCATTACATCAGTCACACACACAATTACCCCTGCTCACAATAAGCGTTACATCAGTCATACACAACATTACCCCTGCTCACACTAAGCATTACATCATTCATACACACCGTTACCCCTGCTCACACTAAGCGTTACATCAGTCACACACACCGTTACCCCTGCTCACACTAAGCATTACATCAGTCATACACACTAAGCGTTACATCAGTCACACACACCGTTACCCCTGCTCAAACTAAGCGTTACATCAGTCACACACACCGTTACCCCTGCTAACACTAAGCGTTACATCAGTCATTCACACCGTTACCCCTGCTCACACTAAGCGTTACATCAGTCATACACACTGTTACCCCTGCTCCCACTAAGCGTTACATCAGTCATACACACCGTTACCCCTGCTCACACTAAGCGTTACATCAGTCATACACACTAAGCATTACATCAGTCACACACACCGTTACACCGGCTCACGCTAAGCGTTACATCAGTCACACACACCGTTACCCCTGCTAACACTAAGCGTTACATCAGTCATTCACACCGTTACCCCTGCTCACACTAAGCGTTACATCAGTCATACACACTGTTACCCCTGCTCCCACTAAGCGTTACATCAGTCATACACACCGTTACCCCTGCTCACACTAAGCGTTACATCAGTCATACACACTAAGCATTACATCATTCATACACACTAAGCATTACATCATTCATACACACTAAGCATTACATCATTCATACACACTAAGCGTTACATCAGTCACACACACCATTACACCGGCTCACACTAAGCGTTACATCAGTCATACACACCGTTACCCCTGCTCACACTAAGCGTTACATCAGTCATACACACCGTTACCCCTGCTCACACTAAGCTTTACATCATTCATACACACCGTTACCCCTGCTCACACTAAGCATTACATCATTCATACACACTAAGAGTTACATCAGTCATACACACTAAGCGTTACATCAGTCATACACACCGTTACCACTGCTCACACCAAGCAATACATCATTCATACACACTAAGTGTTACATCATTCATACACACTAAGCGTTACATCATTCATACACACTAAGCATTACATCATTCATACACACTAAGCGTTACATCATTCATACACACTAAGCGTTACATCAGTCACACACACCATTACACCGGCTCACACTAAGCGTTACATCAGTCATACACACCGTTACCCCTGCTCACACTAAGCGTTACATCAGTCATACACACCGTTGCCCCTGCTGACACTAAGCATTACATCATTCATACACACCGTTACCCCTGATCACACTAAGCATTACATCATTCATACACACTAAGAGTTACATCAGTCATACACGATAAGCGTTACATCAGTCATACACACTGTTACCACTGCTCACACTAAGCAATACATCATTCATACACACTAAGCGTTACATCATTCATACACACTAAGCGTTACATCATTCATACACACTAAGCATTACATCATTCATACACACTAAGCGTTACATCAGTCATACACACCGTGCTCACACTAAGCTTTACATCATTCATATACACTAAGCGTTACATGACTCATACACACCGATACCCCGGCTCACACTGAGCGCTACATCATTCATACACACTAAGCGTTTCATCATTCATACACACCATTACCCCTGCTCACACTAAGCGTTACATCAGTCATACACACCATTACCCCTGCTCACACTAAGCGTTACATCTGTCATACACACCATTACCCCTGCTCACACTAAGCGTTACATCAGTCATACACACCGTTACCCCTGCTCACACTAAGTGTTACATCAGTCACACACACCGTTACCCCTGCTCACACTAAGCATTACATCATTCACACACACCGTTACCCCTGCTCACACTAAGCATTACATCAGTCATACACACCGTTACCCCTGCTCACACTAAGCGTTACATCAGTCATACACACCGTTACCCCTGCTCACACTAAGCATTACATCAGTCATACACACTAACCATTACATCAGTCACACACACCATTACCCCTGCTCACACTAAGCGTTACATCAGTCATACACAACGTTACCCCTGCTCACACTAAGCGTTACATCAGTCATACACACTAAGCGTTACATCAGTCATACACAGCGATACCCCTGCTCACACTAAGCATTACATCAGTCATACACACCATTACCCCTGCTCACACTAAGCGTTACATCAGTCATACACACTAAGCGTTACATCAGTCACAAACACTGTTACCCCTGCTCACACTAAGCGTTACATCAGTCATACACACAAAGCGTTACATCAGTCATACACACCGTTACCCCTGCTCACACTAAGCGTTACATCAGTCATACACACTAAGCGTTACATCAGTCATACACACCGTTACCCCTGCTCACACTAAGCGTTACATCAGTCATACACACTAAGTCTTACATCAGTCATACACAAGGTTACCGCTGCTCACACTAAGCGTTACATCAGTCATACACACCGCACACTAAATGTTACATCAGTCATACACACCGCACACTAAGCGTTACATCAATCATACACACTATTTCCCCTGCTCACACTAAGCGTTACATCAGTCATACACACCATTTCCCCTGCTCATACTAAGCATTCCATCATTCACACACCGTAACCCCTGCTCACACTAAGCATTACATCAGTCACACACACTGTTACCCCTGCTCACACTATGCGTTACATCAGTCACACACACCGTTACCCCTGCTCACACTAAGCGTTACATCAGTCATAGACACCGTTACCCCTGCTCACACTAAGCGTTACATCAGTCATACACACCATTACCCCTGCTCACACTAAGCGTTACATCAGTCACACACACCATTACCCCTGCTCACACTAAGCATTACATCATTCACACACACCGTTACCCCTGCTCACACTAAGCGTTACATCAGTCATACACAACGTTACCCCTGCTCACACTAAGCATTACAACAGTCATACACACCGTTACCCCTGCTCACACTAAGCATTACAACAGTCATACACACTAAGCATTACATCAGTCACACACACAATTACCCCTGCTCACACTAAGCGTTACATCAGTCATACACAACGTTACCCCTGCTCACACTAAGCATTACATCATTCATACACACCGTTACCCCTGCTCACACTAAGCGTTACATCAGTCACACACACCGTTACCCCTGCTCATACTAAGCGTTACATCTGTCATACACAACGTTACCCCTGCTCACACTAAGCGTTACATCAGTCATACACACTAAGCGTTACATCAGTCATACACACCGATACCCCTGCTCACACTAAGCATTACATCAGTCATACACACCATTACCCCTGCTCACACTAAGCGTTACATCAGTCATACACACTAAGCATTACATCAGTCACAAACACCGTTACCCCTGCTCACACTAAGCGTTACATCAGTCATACACACTAAGCGTTACATCAGTCATACACACCGTTACCCCTGCTCACACTAAGCGTTACATCAGTCATACACACTAAGCGTTACATCAGTCATACATACCATTACCCCTGCTCACACTAAGCGTTACATCAGTCATACACACTAAGCGTTACATCAGTCATACACAAGGTTACCCCTGCTCACACTAAGCGTTACATCAGTCATACACACCGCACACTAAATGTTACATCAGTCATACACACCGCACACTAAGCGTTACATCAATCATACACACTATTTCCCCTGCTCACACTAAGCGTTACATCAGTCATACACACCATTTCCCCTGCTCATACTAAGCATTCCATCATTCACACACCGTAACCCCTGCTCACACTAAGCATTACATCAGTCACACACACCGTTACCCCTGCTCACACTAAGCGTCACATCAGTCACACACACCGTTACCCCTGCTCACACTAAGCATTACATCAGTCATAGACACCGTTACCCCTGCTCACACTAAGCGTTACATCAGTCATACACACCATTACCCCTGCTCACACTAAGCGTTACATCAGTCACACACACCATTACCCCTGCTCACACTAAGCATTACATCATTGACACACACCGTTACCCCTGCTCACACTAAGCGTTACATCAGTCATACACAACGTTACCCCTGCTCACACTAAGCATTACAAAAGTCATACACACCGTTACCCCTGCTCACACTAAGCATTACATCAGTCATACACACTAAGCATTACATCAGTCACACACACAATTACCCCTGCTCACACTAATCGTTACATCAGTCATACACAACATTACCCCTGCTCACACTAAGCATTACATCATTCATAAACACCGTTACCCCTGCTCACACTAAGCGTTACATCAGTCACACACACCGTTACCCCTGCTCACACTAAGCGTTACATCAGTCACACACACCATAACCCCTGCTCACACTAAGCTTTACATCAGTCATACACACTAAGCGTTACATCAGTCACACACACACCGTTACCCCTGCTCACACTAAGTGTTACATCAGTCACACACACCGTTACCCCTGCTAACACTAAGTGTTACATCAGTCATTCACACCGTTACCCCTGCTCACACTAAGCGTTACATCAGTCATACACACTGTTACCCCTGCTCACACTATGCGTTACATCAGTCATACACACCGTTACCCTTGCTCACACTAAGCATTACATCAGTCATACACACCGTTACCCCTGCTCACACTAAGCATTACATCATTCATTCACACCGTTACCCCTGCTCACACTAAGCATTACATCATTCATACACACTAAGAGTTACATCAGTCATATACACTAAGCGTTACATCAGTCATACACACCGTTACCCCTGCTCACACTAAGCATTACATCATTCATACACACCGTTACCCCTGCTCACACTAAGCATTACATCATTCATACACACTAAGAGTTACATCAGTCATACACACTAAGCGTTACATCAGTCATACACACCGTTACCACTGCTCACACCAAGCAATACATCATTCATACACACTAAGTGTTACATCATTCATACACACTAAGCGTTACATCATTCATACACACTAAGCATTACATCATTCATACACACTAAGCGTTACATCATTCATACACACTAAGCGTTTCATCAGTCACACACACCGTTACACCGGCTCACACTAAGCGTTACATCAGTCATACACACCGTTACCCCTGCTCACACTAAGCGTTACATCAGTCATACACACCGTTACCCCTGCTCACACTAAGCATTACATCATTCATACACACTAAGAGTTACATCAGTCATACACACTAAGCATTACATCAGTCATACACACCGTTACCACTGCTCACACTAAGCAATACATCATTCATACACACTAAGCGTTACATCATTCATACACACTAAGCGTTACATCATTCATACACACTAAGCATTACATCATTCATACACACTAAGCGTTACATCATTCATACACACTAAGCGTTACATCAGTCATACACACCGTGCTCACACTAAGCTTTACATCATTCATATACACTAAGCGTTACATCACTCATACACACTAAGCGTTACATCAGTCACACACACCGTTACCCCTGCTCACACTGAGCGCTACATCATTCATACACACTAAGAGTTACGTCATTCATACACACCGTTTCCCCTGCTCACACTGAGCATTACATCAATCATACACACTAAGCGTTACATCAGTCACACACACCATTACCCCTGCTCACACTAAGCTTTACATCAGTCATACACACCATTACCCCTGCTCACACTAAGCGTTACATCAGTCATTCACACCGTTACCCCTGCTCACACTAAGCGTTACATCAGTCATACACACCATTACCCCAGCTCACACTAAGCGTTACATCAGTCATACACACCATTACCCCTGCTCACACTAAGCGTTACTTCAGTCATACACACCATTACCCCTGCTCACACTAAGCGTTACATCAGTCATACACACCGTTACCCCTGCTCACACTAAGCGTTACATCAGTCACACACACCATTACCCCTGCTCACACTAAGCATTACATCATTCACACACACCGTTACCCCTGCTCACACTAAGCGTTACATCAGTCATACACAACGTTACCCCTGCTCGCACTAAGCGTTACATCAGTCATACACAGCGTTACCCCTGCTCACACTAAGCATTACAGCAGTCATACACACTAACCATTACATCAGTCACACACACCATTACCCCTGCTCACACTAAGCGTTACATCAGTCATACACAATGTTACCCCTGCTCACACTAAGCGTTACATCAGTCATACACACTAAGCGTTACATCAGTCATACACACCGATACCCCTGCTCACACTAAGCTTTACATCATTCATACACACCTTTACTCCTGCTCACACTAAGCATTACATCATTCATACACACTAAGAGTTACATCAGTCATACACACCGTTACCACTGCTCACACCAAGCAATACATCATTCATACACACTAAGTGTTACATTCATACACACTAAGCGTTACATCACTCATACACACTAAGCATTACATCATTCATACACACTAAGCGTTACATCATTCATACACACTAAGCATTACATCAGTCACACACACTGTTACACCGGCTCACACTAAGCGTTACATCAGTCATACACACCGTTACCCCTGCTCACACTAAGAGTTACATCAGTCATACACACCGTTACCCCTGCTCACACTAAGCATTACATCATTCTTACACACCGTTACCCCTGATCACACTAAGCATTACATCATTCATACACACTAAGCGTTACATCAGTCATACCCACTAAGCGTTACATCAGTCATACACACTGTTACCACTGCTCACACTAAGCAATACATCATTCATACACACTAAGCGTTACATCATTCATACACACTAAGCGTTACATCATTCATACACACTAAGCATTACATCATTCATACACACTAAGCGTTACATCATTCATACACACTAAGCGTTACATCAGTCATACACACCGTGCTCACACTAAGCTTTACATCATTCATATACACTAAGCGTTACATCACTCATACACACCGTTACCCCTGCTCACACTGAGCGTTACATCATTCATACACACTAAGCGTTACATCATTCATACACACCATTTCCCCTGCTCACACTAAGCGATACATCAGTCATACACACCATTACCCCTGCTCACACTAAGCGTTACATCAGTCATACACACCGTTACCCCTGCTCACACTAAGCGTTACATCAGTCATACACACCGTTACCCTTGCTCACACTAAGCGTTACATCAGTCATACACACCTTTACCCCTGCTCACACTAAGCGTTACATCAGTCATACACACCATTACCCCTGCTCACACTAAGCATTACATCAGTCATACACACCTTTACCCCTGCTCACACTAAGCGTTACATCAGTCATACACACCATTACCCCTGCTCACACTAAGCGTTACATCAGTCACATACACCATTACCCCTGCTCACACTAAGCATTACATCATTCACACACACCGTTACCCCTGCTCACACTAAGCGTTACATCAGTCATACACAAAGTTACCCCTGCTCACACTAAGCGTTACATCAGTCATACACACCGTTACCCCTGCTCACACTAAGCATTACATCAGTCATACACCCTAACCATTACATCAGTCACACACACCATTACCCCTGCTCACACTAAGCGTTACATCAGTCGTACACAACGTTACCCCTGCTCACACTAAGTGTTACATCAGTCATACACACTAAGCGTTACATCAGTCATACACACCGATACCCCTGCTCACACTAAGCATTACATCAGTCATACACACCATTACCCCTGCTCACACTAAGCGTTACATCAGTCATACACACTAAGCGTTACATCAGTCACAAACACCGTTACCCCTGCTCACACTAAGCGTTACATCAGTCATACACACTAAGCGTTACATCAGTCATACACACCGTTACCCCTGCTCACACTAAGCGTTACATCAGTCATACACACTAAGCATTACATCAGTCATACACACCGTTACCCCTGCTCACACTAAGCGTTACATCAGTCATACACACTAAGCGTTACATCAGTCATACACAAGGTTACCCCTGCTCACACTAAGCGTTACATCAGTCATACACACCGCACACTAAATGTTACATCAGTCATACACACCGCACACTAAGCATTACATCAATCATACACACTATTTCCCCTGCTCACACTAAGCGTTACATCAGTCATACACACCATTTCCCATGCTCATACTAAGCATTCCATCATTCACACACCGTAACCCCTGCTCACACTAAGCATTACATCAGTCACACACACCGTTACCCCTGCTCACACTAAGCATTAGATCAGTCACACACACCGTTACCCCTGCTCACACTAAGCGTTACATCAGTCATAGACACCGTTACCCCTGCTCACACTAAGCGTTACATCAGTCATACACACCATTATCACTGCTCACACTAAGCGTTACATCAGTCACACACACCGTAACCCCTGCTCACACTAAGCGTTACATCATTCATACACACTAAGCATTACATCAGTCACACACACCGTTATGCCTGCTCACACTAAGCGCTACATCAGTCATACACACTAAGCATTAAATTAGACATACACACCGTTACCCCTGCTCACACTAAGCATTACATCAGTCACACACACCATTACCCCTGCTCACACTAAGCGTTACATCAGTCACACACACCATAACCCCTGCTCACACTAAGCGTTACATCAGTCATACACACTAAGCATTACATCAGTCACACACACCGTTACCCCTGCACATACTAAGCGTTACATCAGTCATACACACCATTACCCCTGCTCACACTAAGCTTTACATCAGTCACACACACCGTTACCCCTGCTCGCACTAAGCGTTACATCAGTCATACACACCGTTACCCCTGCTCACACTAAGCGTTACATCAGTCATACACACCGTTACCCCTGCTCACACTAAGCATTACATCATTCATACACACTAAGAGTTACATCAGTCATACACACTAAGCATTACATCAGTCATACACACCGTTACCACTGCTCACACTAAGCAATACATCATTCATACACACTAAGCGTTACATCATTCATACACACTAAGCGTTACATCATTCATACACACTAAGCATTACATCATTCATACACACTAAGCGTTACATCATTCATACACACTAAGCGTTACATCAGTCATACACACCGTGCTCACACTAAGCTTTACATCATTCATATACACTAAGCGTTACATCACTCATACACACTAAGCGTTACATCAGTCACACACACCGTTACCCCTGCTCACACTGAGCGCTACATCATTCATACACACTAAGAGTTACGTCATTCATACACACCGTTTCCCCTGCTCACACTGAGCATTACATCAATCATACACACTAAGCGTTACATCAGTCACACACACCATTACCCCTGCTCACACTAAGCTTTACATCAGTCATACACACCATTACCCCTGCTCACACTAAGCGTTACATCAGTCATTCACACCGTTACCCCTGCTCACACTAAGCGTTACATCAGTCATACACACCATTACCCCAGCTCACACTAAGCGTTACATCAGTCATACACACCATTACCCCTGCTCACACTAAGCGTTACTTCAGTCATACACACCATTACCCCTGCTCACACTAAGCGTTACATCAGTCATACACACCGTTCCCCCTGCTCACACTAAGCGTTACATCAGTCACACACACCATTACCCCTGCTCACACTAAGCATTACATCATTCACACACACCGTTACCCCTGCTCACACTAAGCGTTACATCAGTCATACACAACGTTACCCCTGCTCGCACTAAGCGTTACATCAGTCATACACAGCGTTACCCCTGCTCACACTAAGCATTACAGCAGTCATACACACTAACCATTACATCAGTCACACACACCATTACCCCTGCTCACACTAAGCGTTACATCAGTCATACACAATGTTACCCCTGCTCACACTAAGCGTTATATCAGTCATACACACTAAGCGTTACATCAGTCATACACACCGATACCCCTGCTCACACTAAGCTTTACATCATTCATACACACCTTTACTCCTGCTCACACTAAGCATTACATCATTCATACACACTAAGAGTTACATCAGTCATACACACCGTTACCACTGCTCACACCAAGCAATACATCATTCATACACACTAAGTGTTACATCATTCATACACACTAAGCGTTACATCACTCATACACACTAAGCATTACATCATTCATACACACTAAGCGTTACATCATTCATACACACTAAGCATTACATCAGTCACACACACTGTTACACCGGCTCACACTAAGCGTTACATCAGTCATACACACCGTTACCCCTGCTCACACTAAGCGTTACATCAGTCATACACACCGTTACCCCTGCTCACACTAAGCATTACATCATTCTTACACACCGTTACCCCTGATCACACTAAGCATTACATCATTCATACACACTAAGCGTTACATCAGTCATACCCACTAAGCGTTACATCAGTCATACACACTGTTACCACTGCTCACACTAAGCAATACATCATTCATACACACTAAGCGTTACATCATTCATACACACTAAGCGTTACATCATTCATACACACTAAGCATTACATCATTCATACACACTAAGCGTTACATCATTCATACACACTAAGCGTTACATCAGTCATACACACCGTGCTCACACTAAGCTTTACATCATTCATATACACTAAGCGTTACATCACTCATACACACCGTTACCCCTGCTCACACTGAGCGTTACATCATTCATACACACTAAGCGTTACATCATTCATACACACCATTTCCCCTGCTCACACTAAGCGATACATCAGTCATACACACCATTACCCCTGCTCACACTAAGCGTTACATCAGTCATACACACCGTTACCCCTGCTCACACTAAGCGTTACATCAGTCATACACACCGTTACCCTTGCTCACACTAAGCGTTACATCAGTCATACACACCTTTACCCCTGCTCACACTAAGCGTTACATCAGTCATACACACCATTACCCCTGCTCACACTAAGCATTACATCAGTCATACACACCTTTACCCCTGCTCACACTAAGCGTTACATCAGTCATACACACCATTACCCCTGCTCACACTAAGCGTTACATCAGTCACATACACCATTACCCCTGCTCACACTAAGCATTACATCATTCACACACACCGTTACCCCTGCTCACACTAAGCGTTACATCAGTCATACACAACGTTACCCCTGCTCACACTAAGCGTTACATCAGTCATACACACCGTTACCCCTGCTCACACTAAGCATTACATCAGTCATACACCCTAACCATTACATCAGTCACACACACCATTACCCCTGCTCACACAAAGCGTTACATCAGTCGTACACAACGTTACCCCTGCTCACACTAAGCGTTACATCAGTCATACACACTAAGCGTTACATCAGTCATACACACCGATACCCCTGCTCACACTAAGCATTACATCAGTCATACACACCATTACCCCTGCTCACACTAAGCGTTACATCAGTCATACACACTAAGCGTTACATCAGTCACAAACACCGTTACCCCTGCTCACACTAAGCGTTACATCAGTCATACACACTAAGCGTTACATCAGTCATACACACCGTTACCCCTGCTCACACTAAGCGTTACATCAGTCATACACACTAAGCATTACATCAGTCATACACACCGTTACCCCTGCTCACACTAAGCGTTACATCAGTCATACACACTAAGCGTTACATCAGTCATACACAAGGTTACCCCTGCTCACACTAAGCGTTACATCAGTCATACACACCGCACACTAAATGTTACATCAGTCATACACACCGCACACTAAGCATTACATCAATCATACACACTATTTCCCCTGCTCACACTAAGCGTTACATCAGTCATACACACCATTTCCCATGCTCATACTAAGCATTCCATCATTCACACACCGTAACCCCTGCTCACACTAAGCATTACATCAGTCACACACACCGTTACCCCTGCTCACACTAAGCATTAGATCAGTCACACACACCGTTACCCCTGCTCACACTAAGCGTTACATCAGTCATAGACACCGTTACCCCTGCTCACACTAAGCGTTACATCAGTCATACACACCATTATCACTGCTCACACTAAGCGTTACATCAGTCACACACACCGTAACCCCTGCTCACACTAAGCGTTACATCATTCATACACACTAAGCATTACATCAGTCACACACACCGTTATGCCTGCTCACACTAAGCGCTACATCAGTCATACACACTAAGCATTAAATTAGACATACACACCGTTACCCCTGCTCACACTAAGCATTACATCAGTCACACACACCATTACCCCTGCTCACACTAAGCGTTACATCAGTCACACACACCATAACCCCTGCTCACACTAAGCGTTACATCAGTCATACACACTAAGCATTACATCAGTCACACACACCGTTACCCCTGCACATACTAAGCGTTACATCAGTCATACACACCGTTACCCCTGCTCACACTAAGCTTTACATCAGTCACACACACCGTTACCCCTGCTCGCACTAAGCGTTACATCAGTCATACACACCGTTACCCCTGCTCACACTAAGCGTTACATCAGTCATACACACCATTACCCCTGCTCACACTAAGCGTTACATCAGTCATACACACCGTTACCCCTGCTCACACTAAGCGTTACATCAGTCATACACACCGTTACCCCTACTCACACTAAGCGTTACATCAGTCATACACACCTTTACCCCTGCTCACACTAAGCGTTGCATTAGTCATACACACCATTACCCCTGCTCACACTAAGCGTTACATCAGTCATACACACCATTACCCCTGCTCACACTAAGCGTTACTTCAGTCATACACATCGTTACTTCTGCTCACACTAAGCGTTACATCAGTCACACACACCATTACCCCTGCTCACACTAAGCATTACATCATTCACACACACCATTACCCCTGCTCACACTAAGCATTACATCAGTCATACACAACGTTACCCCTGCTCACACTAAGTGTTACAACAGTCATACACACCGTTACCCCTGCTCACACTAAGCATTACATCAGTCATACACACTAAGCATTACATCAGTCACACACACAATTACCCTGCTCACACTAAGCATTACATCAGTCATACACAACGTTACCCCTGCTCACACTAAGCATTACATCATTCATACACACCTTTACCCCTGCTCACACTAAGCGTTACATCAGTCACACACACCGTTACCCCTGCTCACACTAAGCGTTACATCAGTCACACACACCGTAACCCCTGCTCACACTAAGCGTTACATCAGTCATACACATTAAGCGTTACATCAGTCACACACGCACCGTTACCCCTGCTCACACTAAGCGTTACATCAGTCACACACACCGTTACCCCTGCTAACACTAAGCGTTACATCAGTCATTCACACCGTTACCCCTGCTCACACTAAGCGTTACTTCAGTCATACACACTGTTACCCCTGCTCACACTAAGCGTTCCATCAGTCATACACACTGTTACCCCTGCTCACACTAAGCGTTACATCAGTCATACACACCGTTACCACTGCTCACACTAAGCATTACATCATTCATACACACCGTTACCCCTGCTCACACTAAGCATTACATCATTCATGCACACCGTTACCCCTGCTCACACTAAGCATTACATCATTCATACACACTAAGAGTTACATCAGTCATACACACTAAGCGTTACATCAGTCATACACACCATTACCCCTGCTCACACTAAGCATTACATCATTCATACACACCGTTACTCCTGCTCACACTAAGCATTAGCATTCATACACACTAAGAGTTACATCAGTCATACACACTAAGCGTTACATCAGTCATACACACCGTTACCTCTGCTCACACCAAGCAATACATCATTCATACACACTAAGTGTTACATCATTCATACACACTAAGCGTTACATCATTCATACACAAAGCATTACATCATTCATACACACTAAGCGTTACATCATTCATACACACTAAGCGTTACATCAGTCATACAAACCGTTATCCCTGCTCACACTAAGCGTTACATCAGTCATACACACCGTTACCCCTGCTCACACTAAGCAATACATCATTCATACACACCGTTACCCCTGCTCACACTAAGCATTACATCATTCATACACACTAAGAGTTACATCAGTCATACACACTAAGCATTACATCAGTCATACACACCTTTACCACTGCTCACACTAAGCAATACATCATTCATACACACTATGCGTTACATCATTCATACACACTAAGCGTTACATCATTCATACACACTAAGCATTACATCATTCATACACACTAAGCGTTACATCATTCACACACACTAAGCGTTACATCAGTTATACACACCGTGCTCACACTAAGCTTTACATCATTCATATACACTAAGCGTTACATCACTCATACACACTAAGCGTTACATCAGTCACACACACCGTTACCCCTGCTCACACTGAGCGCTACATCATTCATACACACTAAGCGTTACGTCATTCATACACACCGTTACCCCTGCTCACACTGAGCGTTACATCAATCATACACACTAAGCGTTACATCAGTCACACACACCATCACCCCTGCTCACACTAAGCTTTACATCAGTCATACACACCATTACCCCTGCTCACACTAAGCGTTACATCAGTCATACACACCGTTACCCCTGCTCACACTAAGCGTTACATCAGTCATACACACCATTACCCCTGCTCACACTAAGCGTTACATCAATCATACACACCATTACCCCTGCTCACACTAAGCGTTACATCAGTCATACACACCATTACCCCTGCTCACACTAAGCATTACATCAGTCATACACACCGTTACCCCTGCTCACACTAAGCGTTACATCAGTCACACACACCATTACCCCTGCTCACACTAAGCATTACATCATTCACACACACCGTTACCCCTGCTCACACTAAGCGTTACATCAGTCATACACAACGTTACCCCTGCTCGCACTAAGCTTTACATCAGTCATACACAGCGTTACCCCTGCTCACACTAAGCATTACATCAGTCATACACACTAACCATTACATCAGTCACACACACCATTACCCCTGCTCACACTAAGCGTTACATCAGTCATACACAACGTAACCCCTGCTCACACTAAGCGTTACATCAGTCATACACACTAAGCGTTACATCAGTCATACACACCGATACCCCTGCTCACACTAAGCATTACATTAGTCATACACACCATTACCCCTGCTCACACTAAGCTTTACATCAGTCATACACACTAAGCGTTACATCAGTCACAAACACCGTTACCCCTTCTCACACTAAGCGTTACATCAGTCATACACACTAAGCGTTACATCAGTCATACACACCGTTACCCCTGCTCACAATAAGCGTTACATCAGTTATACACACCGCACACTAAACAGTACATCAGTCATACACACCGCACACTAAGCGTTACATCAATCATACACACTATTTCCCCTGCTCACACTAAGCGTTACATCAGTCATACACACCATTACCCCTGCTCATACTAAGCATTACATCATTCACACACCGTAACCCCTGCTCACACTAAGCATTACATCAGTCACACACACCGTTACCCCTACTCACACTAAGCATTACATCAATCACACACACCGTTACCCCTGCTCACACTAAGCGTTACATCAGTCATAGACACCGTTACCCCTGCTCACACTAAGCGTTACATCAGTGATACACACCGTTACCACTGCTCACACTAAGCGTTACATCAGTCATACACACCGTTACCCCTGCTCACACTAAGCGTTACATCAGTCATACACACTAAGCGGTACATCAGTCATACACACCGTTACCACTGCTCACACTAAGCGTTACATCAGTCACACACCGTAACCCCTGCTCACACTAAGCGTTACATCATTCATACACACTAAGCATTACATCAGTCACACACACCGTTACGCCTGCTCACACTAAGCGCTACATCAGTCATACACACTAAGCATTACATTAGTCATACACACCGTTACCCCTGCTCACACTAAGCGTTACATCAGTCACACACACCATTACCTCTGCTCACACTAAGCGTTCATCAGTCACACACACCATAACCCCTGCTCACACTAAGCGTTACATCAGTCATACACACTAAGCATTACATCAGTCACACACACCATTACCCCTGCACATACTAAGCGTTACATCAGTCATACACACCGTTACCCCTGCTCACACTAAGCTTTACAGCAGTCACACACACCGTTACCCCTGCTCACACTAAGCGTTACATCAGTCATACACACCGTTACCCCTGCTCACACTAAGCGTTACATCAGTCATACACACCGTTACCCCTGCTCACACTAAGCGTTACATCAGTCACACACACCGTTACACCTGCTCACACTAAGCGTTACATCAGTCATACACACCGTTACCCCTGCTCACACTAAGCGTTACATCAGTCGTACACACTAAGCGTTACATCAGTCACATAAACCGTTACCCCTGCTCACACTAAGCGTTACATCAGTCACACACACCGTTACCCCTGCTCACACTAAGCGTTACATCAGTCATACACACATACCCCTGCTCACACTAAGCGTTACATCAGTCACACACACCGTTACCCCTGCTCACACTAAGCGTTACATCAGTCACACACACCGTTACCCCTGCTCACAATAAGCGTTACATCAGTCACACACACCGTTACCCCTGCTCACACTAAGCGTTACATCAGTCATACACACCTTTTCCCCTGCTCACACTAAGCGTTACGTCAGTCATACACACCGTCACCCCTGCTCACACTAAGCGTTACATCAGTCATACACACTAAGCGTTACATCAGTCACACACACCGTTACCCCTGCTCACACTAAGCGTTACATCAGTCATACACACTAAGCGTTACATCAGTCATACACACCGTTACCCCTGCTCACACTAAGCGTTACATCAGTCATACACACTAAGCGTTACATCAGTCACACACACCGTTACCCCTGCTCACACTAAGCGATACATCAGTCATACACACTAAGCGTTACATCAGTCATACACACCGTTACCCCTGCCCACACTAAGCGTTACATCAGTCATGCACACTAAGCGTTACATCAGTCATACACACCGTTACCCCTGCTCACACTAAGCGTTACATCAGTCATACACACTAAGCATTACCTCAGTCACACACACCGTTACCCCTGCTCACACTTAGCGTTACATCAGTCATACACACCATTACCCCTGCTCACACTAATCATTACATCAGTCATACACACTAAGCGTTACATCAGTCATACACACCGTTACCCCTGCTCACACTAAGCATTACATCAGTCATGCAAACTAAGCGTTACATCAGTCATACACAAGGTTACCCCTGCTCACACTAAGCGTTATATCAGTCATACACACCGCACACTAAACGTTACATCAATCATACACACTATTTCCCCTGCTCACACTAAGCGTTACATCAGTCATACACACCATTACCCGTGCTCATACTAAGCATTACATCATTCACACACCGTAACCCCTGCTCACACTAAGCATTACATCAGTCACACACACCGTTACCCCTGCTCACACTAAGCGTTACATCAGTCATAGACACCGTTACCCCTGCTCACACTAAGCATTACATCAGTCATACACACCGTTACCACTGCTCACACTAAGCGTTACATCAGTCACACACACCGTAACCCCTGCTCACACTAAGCATTACATCATTCATACACACTAAGCATTACATCAGTCACACACACCATTACGCCTGCTAACACTAAGCGCTACATCAGTCATACACACTAAGCATTACATTAGTCATACACACCGTTACCCCTGCTCACACTAAGCGTTACATCAGTCACACACACCATTACCCCTGCTCACACTAAGCGTTACATCAGTCACACACACCATAACCCCTGCTCACACTAAGCGTTACATCAGTCATACACACTAAGCATTACATCAGTCACAAACACCGTTACCCCTGCACATACTAAGCGTTACATTAGTTATACACACCGTTACCCCTGCTCACACTAAGCGTTACATCAGTTATACACACCGTTACCCCTGCTCACTCTAAGCATTACAACAGTCACACACCGTTACCCCTGCTCACACTAAGCGTTACATCAGTCACACACACCGTTACACCTGCTCACACTAATCGTTACATCAGTCATACACACCATTACCCCTGCTCACACTAAGCGTTACATCAGTCGTACACACCGTTACCCCTGCTCACACTAATCGTTACATCAGTCATACACACATACCCCTGCTCACACTAAGCGTTACATCAGTCACACACACCGTTACCCCTGCACACACTAAGCGTTACATCAGTCACACACACCGTTACCCCTGCTCACACTAAGCATTACATCAGTCACACACACCGTTACCCCTGCTCACACTAAGCGTTACATCAGTCATACACACCTTTTCCCCTGCTCACACTAAGCGTTACGTCAGTCATACACACCGTCACCCCTGCTCACACTAAGCGTTACATCAGTCATACACACTAAGCGTTACATCAGTCACACACACCGTTACCCCTGCCAACACTAAGCGTTACATCAGTCATACACACTGAGCATTACATCAGTCATACACACCGTTACCCCTGCTCACACTAAGCGTTACATCAGTCATACACACCATTACCCCTGCTCACACTAAGCATTACATCAGTCATACACACCATTACCCCTGCTCACACTAAGCATTACATCAGTCACACACACCATTACCCCTGCTCACACTAAGCATTACATCATTCACACACACCGTTACCCCTGCTCACACTAAGCGTTACATCAGTCATACACAACGTTACCCCTGCTCGCACTAAGCTTTACATCAGTCATACACAGCGTTACCCCTGCTCACACTAAGCATTACATCAGTCATACACACTAACCATTACATCAGTCACACACACCATTACCCCTGCTCACACTAAGCGTTACATCAGTCATACACAACGTAACCCCTGCTCACACTAAGCGTTACATCAGTCATACACACTAAGCGTTACATCAGTCATACACACCGATACCCCTGCTCACACTAAGCATTACATCAGTCATACACACCATTACCCCTGCTCACACTAAGCTTTACATCAGTCATACACACTAAGCGTTACATCAGTCACAAACACCGTTACCCCTGCTCACACTAAGCGTTACATCAGTCATACACACTAAGCGTTACATCAGTCATACACACCGTTACCCCTGCTCACAATAAGCGTTACATCAGTTATACACACCGCACACTAAACAGTACATCAGTCATACACACCGCACACTAAGCGTTACATCAATCATACACACTATTTCCCCTGCTCACACTAAGCGTTACATCAGTCATACACACCATTTCCCCTGCTCATACTAAGCATTACATCATTCACACACCGTAACCCCTGCTCACACTAAGCATTACATCAGTCACACACACCGTTACCCCTGCTCACACTAAGCGTTACATCAGTCATACACACCTTTTCCCCTGCTCACACTAAGCGTTACGTCAGTCATACACACCGTCACCCCTGCTCACACTAAGCGTTACATCAGTCATACACACTAAGCGTTACATCAGTCACACACACCGTTACCCTTGCTCACACTAAGCGATACATCAGTCATACACACTAAGCGTTACATCAGTCATACACACCGTTACCCCTGCCCACACTAAGCGTTACATCAGTCATACACACTGAGCGTTACATCAGTCATACACACCGTTACCCCTGCTCACACTAAGCGTTACATCAGTCATACACACCGCTCACTAAGCGTTACATCAGTTATACACACCGCACACTAAGCGTTACATCAATCATACACACTATTTCCCCTGCTCACACTAAGCGTTACATCAGTCATACACACCATTACCCCTGCTCATACTAAGCGTTACATCATACACACACACCGTAACCCCTGCTCACACTAAGCGTTACATAAGTCACACACACCTTTACCCCTGTTCACACTAAGCGTTACATCAGTCACACACACCGTTACCCTTGCTCACACTAAGCGTTATATCAGTCATAGCCAGCCTTAACCCCTGCTCACACTAAGCGTTACATCAGTCATACACACCGTTACCCCTGCTCACACTAAGCGTTACATCAGTCATACACACCATTACCCCTGCTCACACTAAGCGTTACATCAGTCACACACACCGTAACCCCTGCTCACACTAAGCATTACATCATTCATACACACTAAGCATTACATCAGTCACACACAACGTTACGCCTGCACACACTAACCGCTACATCAGTCATACACAGTAAGCATTACATTAGTCATACACACCGTTACCCCTGCTCACACTAAGCGTTACATCAGTCACACACACTGTTACCCCTGCTCACACTAAGCGTTACATCAGTCACACACACCGTAACCCCTGCTCACACTAAGCGTTACATCAGTCATACACACCGTAACCCCTGCTCACACTAAGCGTTACATCAGTCATGCACTCTAAGCTTTACATCAGTCATACACACCACACACTAAGCGTTACATCAATCATACACACTATTACCCCTGCTCACACTAAGCGTTACATAAGTCACACACACCATTACCCCTGCTCACACTAAGCGTTACATCAGTCACACACACCGTAACCCCTGCTCACACTAAGCGTTACATCAGTCACACACACTGTTACCCCTGCTCACACTGAGCGTTACATCAGTCATACACACTAAGCGTTACATCAGTCATACACACTAAGCGTTACATCAGTCATACACACCGTTACCCCCGCTCACACTGAGCGTTACATCAGTCATACACACTAAGCGTTACATCAGTCATACACACCGTTACCCCTGCTCACACTAAGCGTTACATCAGTCATACACACCGTTACCCCTGCTCACGCTAAGCATTACATCAGTCATACACACTAAGCGTTACATCAGTCATACACACCGTTACCCCTGCTCACGCTAAGCATTACATCAGTCATACACACTAAGCGTTACATCAGTAATACACACTGTTACCCCTGCTCATACTCACCATTCTTTCTGCTTACACTCACAGGTACATTTACTCACACTCATTATTATCTCTGCTCACACTCTGTATTATCTCTACTCACACTCAGTTCCTTTGCTCACTCTCACAGCTATGCCTGCTCATACTCAGTAACTTTGCTCACCCTCAAAGCTATACCTGCTCATACTCAGTACCTTTGCTCACCCTCACAGCTATACCTGCTCATACTCAGTACCTTTGCTCACTCTCACAGCTATGCCTGTTCATACTCAGTACCTTTGCTCACCCTCACAGCTATACCTGCTCATACTCAGTACCTTTGCTCACTCTCACAGCTATACCTGCTCATACTCAGTACCTTTGCTCACTCTCACAGCTATACCTGCTCATACTCAGTACCTTTACTCACTCTCACAGCTATACCTGCTCATACTCAGTACCTTTACTCACCCTCACAGCTATGCCTGCTCATACTCAGTAACTTTACTCACTCTCACAGCTATGCCTGCACACACTCAGTATCTTTGCTCACTCTCACAGCTATGCCTGCTCACACTCAGTACCTTTGCTCACTCTCACAGCTATGCCTACTCATACTCAGTACCTTTACTCACCCTCACAGCTATGCCTGCTCATACTCAGTACCTTTTCTCACTCTCACAGCTATGCCTGCTCATACTCAGTACCTTTGCTCACTCTCACAGCTATGCCTGCTCATACTCAGTACCTTTACTCACTCTCACAGCTATATCTGCTCACACTCAGTACCTTTGCTCACCCTCACAGCTATACCTGCTCATACTCAGTACCTTTACTCACTCTCACAGCTATGCCTGCTCATACTCAGTAACTTTACTCACTCTCACAGCTATACCTGCTCATACTCAGTACCTTTACTCACCCTCACAGCTATGCCTGCTCATACTCAGTAACTTTTCTCACTCTCACAGCTATACCTGCTCATACTCAGTACCTTTACTCACTCTCACAGCTACGCCTGCTCACACTCAGTACCTTTGCTCACCCTCACAGCTATACCTGCTCATACTCAGTACCTTTACTCACTCTCACAGCTATGCCTGCTCATACTCAGTAACTTTACTCACTTTCACAGCTATACCTGCTCATACTCAGTACCTTTACTCACCCTCACAGCTATGCCTGCTCATACTCAGTAACTTTACTCACTCTCACAGCTATACCTGCTCATACTCAGTACCTTTACTCACCCTCACAGCTATGCTTGCTCATACTCAGTACCTTTATTCACCCTCACAGCTATGCCTGCTCATACTCAGTACCTTTGCTCACTCTCACAGCTTTGCATGCTCATACTCAGTACATTTACTCACCCTCACAGCGATACCTGCTCACACTCAGTACCTTTGCTCACTCTCACAGCTATGCCTGCTCACACTCAGTATCTTTGCTCACTCTCACAGCTATGCCTACTCATACTCAGTACCTTTACTCACCCTCACAGGTATGCCTGCTCATACTCAGTACCTTTGCTCACTCTCACAGCTATGCCTGCTCATACTCAGTACCTTTGCTCACTCTCACAGCTATGCCTGCTCATACTCAGTACCTTTGCTCACTCTCACAGCTATGCCTGCTCATACTCAGTACCTTTACTCACTTTACCTGCTCATACTCAGTACGTTTACTCACTCTCACAACTATACCTGCTCATACTCAGTACCTTTACTCACCCTCACAACTATACCTGCTCATACTCAGTACCTTTACTCACTCTCACAACTATACCTGCTCATACTCAGTACCTTTACTCACTCTCACAGCTATACCTGCTCATACTCAGTACCTTTACTCACTCTCACAGCTATGCCTGCTCATACTCAGTACCTTTGCTCACTCTCACAGCTATACCTGCTCATACTCAGTACCTTTGCTCACTCTCACAGCTATGCCTGCTCATACTCAGTACCTTTACTCACCCTCACAGCTATGCCTGCTCATACTCAGTAACTTTACTCACTCTCACAGCTATACCTGCTCATACTCAGTACCTTTACTCACTCTCACAGCTACGCCTGCTCATACTTAGTACCTTTGCTAACCCTCACAGCTATGCCTGCTCATACTCAGTACCTTTACTCACTCTCACAGCTATGCCTGCTCATACTCAGTACCTTTGGTCACTCTCCCAGCTATGCTTGCTCATACTCAGTACCTTTATTCACCCTCACAGCTATGAGTGCTCATACTCAGTACCTTTGCTCACTCTCACAGCTATGCCTGCTCATTCTCAGTACCTTTGCTCACTCTCACAGCTATGCCTGTTCATACTCAGTACCTTTGCTCACCCTCACAGCTATACCTGCTCATACTCAGTACCTTTGCTCACTCTCACAGCTATACCTGCTCATACTCAGTACCTTTGCTCACTCTCACAGCTATACCTGCTCATACTCAGTACCTTTACTCACTCTCACAGCTATACCTGCTCATACTCAGTACCTTTGCTCACTCTCACAGCTATGCCTGCACACACTCAGTATCTTTGCTCACTCTCACAGCTATACCTGCTCATACTCAGTACCTTTACTCACTCTCACAGCTATGCCTGCTCATACTCAGTACCTTTACTCACCCTCACAGCTATGCCTGCTCATACTCAGTACCTTTACTCACTCTCACTGCTATGCCTGCTCACACTCAGTACCTTTGCTCACTCTCACAGCTATGCCTACTCATACTCAGTACCTTTTCTCACCCTCACAGCTATGCCTGCTCATACTCAGTACCTTTGCTCACTCTCACAGCTATGCCTGCTCATACTCAGTACCTTTGCTCACTCTCACAGCTATGCCTGCTCATACTCAGTACCTTTACTCACTCTCACAGCTATACCTGCTCACACTCAGTACCTTTGCTCACCCTCACAGCTATACCTGCTCATACTCAGTACCTTTACTCACTCTCACAGCTATGCCTGCTCATACTCAGTACCTTTGCTCACTCTCACAGCTATACCTGCTCATACTCAGTAACTTTACTCACTCTCACAGCTATACCTGCTCATACTCAGTACCTTTACTCACCCTCACAGCTATGCCTGCTCATACTCAGTAACTTTACTCACTCTCACAGCTATACCTGCTCATACTCAGTACCTTTACTCACTCTCACAGCTACGCCTGCTCATACTTAGTACCTTTGCTAACCCTCACAGCTATACCTGCTCATACTCAGTACCTTTACTCACTCTCACAGCTATGCCTGCTCATACTCAGTACCTTTGGTCACTCTCACAGCTATGCTTGCTCATACTCAGTACCTTTATTCACCCTCACAGCTATGCCTGCTCATACTCAGTACCTTTACTCACTCTCACAGCTATGCCTGCTCATACTCAGTACCTTTACTCACCCTCACAGCAATACCTGCTCATACTCAGTACCTTTGCTCACCCTCACAGCTATGCCTGCTCATACTCAGTACCTTTAATCACTCTCACAGCTATACCTGCTCATACTCAGTACCTTTACTCACCCTCACAGCTATGCCTGCTCATACTCAGTACCTTTGCTCACTCTCACAGCTATGCCTGCTCATACTCAGTACCTTTACTCACTCTCACAGCTATACCTGCTCATACTCAGTACCTTTGCTCACCCTCACAGCTATGCCTGCTCATACTCAGTATCTTTACTCACCTTCACAGCTATGCCTGCTCATACTCAGTACCTTTGCTCACCCTCACAGCTATGCCTGCTCATACTCAGTACCTTTGCTCACCCTCACAGCTACGCCTGCTCATACTCAGTACCTTTAATCACTCTCACAGCTATGCCTGCTCATACTCAATACCTTTAATCACTCTCACAGCTATACCTGCTCATACTCAGTACCTTTACTCACTCTCACAGCTATACCTGCTCATACTCAGTACCTTTGCTCACCCTCACAGCTATGCCTGCTCATACTCAGTACCTTTACTCACTCTCACAGCTATGCCTGCTCATACTCAGTACCTTTACTCACCCTCACAGCTATGCCTGCTCATACTCAGTACCTTTACTCACTCTCACAGCTATGCCTGCACACGCTCAGTATCTTTACTCACTCTCACAGCTATGCCTGCTCATATTCAGTACCTTTGCTCATCCTCACAGCTATGCCTGCTCAAACTCAGTACCTTTGCTCACCCTCACAGCTATGCCTGCTCATACTCAGTACCTTTACTCACTCTACCTGCTCATACTCAGTACCTTTACTCACTCTCACAACTATACCTGCTCATACTCAGTACCTTTACTCACCCTCACAACTATACCTGCTCATACTCAGTACCTTTACTCACTCTCACAACTATACCTGCTCATACTCAGTACCTTTACTCACTCTCACAGCTATACCTGCTCATACTCAGTACCTTTGCTCATCCTCACAGCTATGCCTGCTCAAACTCAGTACCTTTGCTCACCCTCACAGCTATGCCTGCTCATACTCAGTACCTTTACTCACTCTACCTGCTCATACTCAGTACCTTTACTCACTCTCACAACTATACCTGCTCATACTCAGTACCTTTACTCACCCTCACAACTATACCTGCTCATACTCAGTACCTTTACTCACTCTCACAACTATACCTGCTCATACTCAGTACCTTTACTCACTCTCACAGCTATACCTGCTCATACTCAGTACCTTTGCTCTCTCTCACAGCTATGCCTGGTCATACTCAGTACCTTTACTCACTCTCACAGCTATGCCTGCTCATACTCAGTACCTTTGCTCACCCTCACAGCTATGCCTGCTCATACTCAGTACCTTTACTCACCCTCACAGCTGTACCTGCTCATACTCAGTACCTTTAATCACTCTCACAGCTATACCTGCTCATACTCAGTACCTTTACTCACTCTCACAGTTATACCTGCTCATACTCAGTACCTTTACTCACTCTCACAGCTATGCCTGCTCATACTCAGTACCTTTACTCACCCTCACAGCTATGCCTGCTCATACTCAGTACCTTTACTCACTCTCACAGCTATGCCTGCTCATACTCAGTACCTTTACTCACCCTCACAGCTATGCCTGCTCATACTCAGTACCTTTACTCACTCTCACAGCTATGCCTGCTCATACTCAGTACCTTTACTCACTCTCACAGCTATGCCTGCTCATATTCAGTACCTTTGCTCATCCTCACAGCTATGCCTGCTCAAACTCAGTACCTTTGCTCACCCTCACAGCTATGCCTGCTCATACTCAGTACCTTTACTCACTCTACCTGCTCATACTCAGTACCTTTACTCACTCTCACAACTATACCTGCTCATACTCAGTACCTTTACTCACCCTCACAACTATACCTGCTCATACTCAGTACCTTTACTCACTCTCACAACTATACCTGCTCATACTCAGTACCTTTACTCACTCTCACAGCTATACCTGCTCATACTCAGTACCTTTGCTCATCCTCACAGCTATGCCTGCTCAAACTCAGTACCTTTACTCACTCTCACAGCTATACCTGCTCATACTCAGTAGCTTTACTCACTCTCACAGCTATACCTGCTCATACTCAGTACCTTTGCTCACCCTCACAGCTATGCCTGCTCATACTCAGTACCTTTACTCACTCTACCTGCTCATACTCAGTACCTTTACTCACTCTCACAACTATACCTGCTCATACTCAGTACCTTTACTCACCCTCACAACTATACCTGCTCATACTCAGTACCTTTACTCACTCTCACAACTATACCTGCTCATACTCAGTACCTTTACTCACTCTCACAGCTATACCTGCTCATACTCAGTACCTTTGCTCTCTCTCACAGCTATGCCTGGTCATACTCAGTACCTTTACTCACTCTCACAGCTATGCCTGCTCATACTCAGTACCTTTGCTCACCCTCACAGCTATGCCTGCTCATACTCAGTACCTTTACTCACCCTCACAGCTGTACCTGCTCATACTCAGTACCTTTAATCACTCTCACAGCTATACCTGCTCATACTCAGTACCTTTACTCACTCTCACAGTTATACCTGCTCATACTCAGTACCTTTACTCACTCTCACAGCTATGCCTGCTCATACTCAGTACCTTTACTCACCCTCACAGCTATACCTGCTCATACTCAGTACCTTTGCTCACTCTCACAGCTATACCTGCTCATACTCAGTACCTTTACTCACTCTCACAGTTATACCTGCTCATACTCAGTACCTTTACTCACCCTCACAGCTATACCTGCTCATACTCAGTACCTTTGCTCACTCTCACAGCTATACCTGCTCATACTCAGTACCTTTACTCACTCTCACAGCTATGCCTGCTTATACTCAGTACGTTTACTCACTCTCACAGCTATGCCTGCTCATACTCAGTACCTTTGCTCACCCTCACAGCTATGCCTGCTCATACTCAGTACCTTTACTCACTCTCACAGCTATGCCTGCTCATATTCAGTACCTTTGCTCACCCTCACAGCTATACCTGCTCATACTCAGTACCTTTACTCACCCTCACAACTATACCTGCTCATACTCAGTACCTTTACTCACTCTCACAACTATACCTGCTCATACTCAGTACCTTTGCTCACTCTCACAGCTATACCTGCTCATACTCAGTACATTTACTCACCCTCACAGCTATACCTGCTCATACTCAGTACCTTTAATCACTCTCACAGCTATACCTGCTCATACTCAGTACCTTTACTCACTCTCACAGCTATACCTGCTCATACTCAGTACCTTTACTCACTCTCACAGCTATGCCTGCTCATACTCAGTACCTTTACTCACCCTCACAACTATACCTGCTCATACTCAGTACCTTTACTCACTCTCACAGCTATACCTGCTCATACTCAGTACCTTTACTCACTCTCACAGCTATGCCTGCTCATACTCAGTACCTTTACTCACCCTCACAACTATACCTGCTCATACTCAGTACCTTTACTCACTCTCACAGCTATACCTGCTCATACTCAGTACCTTTAATCACTCTCACAGCTATACCAGCTCATACTCAGTACCTTTGCTCACCCTCACAGCTATACCTGCTCATACTCAGTACCTTTACTCACCCTCACAGCTATGCCTGCTCATACTCAGTACCTTTACTCACCCTCACAGCTATACCTGCTCATACTCAGTACCTTTACTCACTCTCACAGCTATGCCTGCTCATACTCAGTACCTTTACTCACTCTCACAGCTATGCCTGCTCATACTCAGTACCTTTGCTCACTCTCACAGCTATGCCTGCTCATACTCAGTACCTTTACTCACTCTCACAGCTATACCTGCTCATACTCAGTACCTTTGCTCACTCTCACAGCTATGCCTGCTCATACTCAGTACCTTTACTCACTCTCACAGCTATACCTGCTCATACTCAGTACCTTTGCTCACTCTCACAGCTATGCCTGCTCATACTCAGTACCTTTACTCACCCTCACAGCTATGCCTGCTCATACTCAGTACCTTTGCTCACCCTCACAGGTATGCCTGCTCATACTCAGTTCCTTTGCTCACCCTCACAGCTATGCCTGCTCATACTCAGTACCTTTACTCACCCTCACAGCTATACCTGCTCATACTCAGTACCTTTACTCACCATCTCAGCTATACCTGCTCATGCTCAGTACCTTTACTCACCCTCACAACTATACCTGCTCATACTCAGTACCTTTACTCACTCTCACAACTATACGTGCTCATACTCAGTACCTTTACTCACTCTCACAGCTATACCTGCTCATACTCAGTACCTTTACTCACTCTCACAGCTATGCCTGCTCATACTCAGTACCTTTGCTCACTCTCACAGCTATGCCTGCTCATACTCTGTACCTTTACTCACTCTCACAGCTATATGCCTGCTCATTCTCAGTACCTTTACTCACTCTCACAGCAATACCTGCTCATACTCAGTACCTTTACTCACTCTCACAGCTATGCCTGCTCATACTCAGTACCTTTACTCACTCTCACAGCTATGCCTGCTCATACTCAGTACCTTTGCTCACTCTCACAGCTATGCCTGCTCATACTCAGTACCTTTACTCACTCTCACAGCTATGCCTGCTCATACTCAGTACCTTTACTCACTCTCACAGCTATACCTGCTCTTACTCAGTACCTTTGCTCACTCTCACAGCTATACCTGCTCATACTCAGTACCTTTGCTCACCCTCACAGCTATACCTGCTCATACTCAGTACCTTTACTCACTCTCACAGCTATATGCCTGCTCATACTCAGTACCTTTGCTCACTTTCCCAGCTATACCTGCTCATACTCAGTACCTTTACTCACCCTCACAGCTATACCTGCTCATACTCAGTACCTTTACTCACTCTCACAGCTATACCTGCTCATACTCAGTACCTTTACTCACTCTCACTGCTATGCCTGCTCATACTCAGTACCTTTGCTCACTCTCACAGCTATACCTGCTCATACTCAGTACCTTTACTCACTCTCACAGCTATACCTGCTCATACTCAGTACCTTTACTCACTCTCACAGCTATGCCTGCTCATACTCAGTACCTTTACTCACTCTCACAGCTATGCCTGCTCATACTCAGTACCTTTACTCACTCTCACAGCTATACCTGCTCATACTCAGTACCTTTACTCACCCTCACAGCTATACCTGCTCATACTCCGTATCTTTGCTCACTCTCACAACTATGCCTGCTCATACTCAGTACCTTTACTCACTCTCACAGCTATACCTGCTCATACTCAGTACCTTTACTCACCCTCACAGCTATGCCTGCTCATACTCAGTACCTTTGCTCACCCTCACAGCTATACCTGCTCATACTCAGTACCTTTACTCACCCTCACAGCTATGCCTGCTCATACTCAGTACCTTTACTCACCCTCACAGCTATGCCTGCTCATACTCAGTACCTTTACTCACTCTCACAGCTATACCTACTCATACTCAGTACCTTTGCTCACCCTCACAGCTATGCCTGCTCATACTCAGTTCCTTTACTCACTCTCACAGCTATACCTACTCATACTCAGTATCTTTGCTCACTCTCACAACTATGCCTGCTCCTACTCAGTACCTTTGCTCACTCTCACAGCTATACCTACTCATACTCAGTATCTTTACTCACTCTCACAACTATGCCTGCTCATACTCAGTACCTTTACTCACTCTCACAGCTATACCTGCTCATACTCAGTACCTTTACTCACCCTCACAGCTATGCCTGCTCATACTCAGTACCTTTACTCACTCTCACAGCTATACCTACTCATACTCAGTATCTTTGCTCACTCTCACAACTATGCCTGCTCATACTCAGTACCTTTACTCACTCTCACAGCTATACCTGCTCATACTCAGTATCTTTACTCACCCTCACAGCTATGCCTGCTCATACTCAGTATCTTTTCTCACTCTCACAGCTATACCTACTCATACTCAGTATCTTTGCTCACTCTCACAACTATGCCTGCTCATACTCAGTACCTTTGCTCACTCTCACAGCTATACCTGCTCATACTCAGTACCTTTACTCACCCTCACAGCTATACCTGCTCATACTCAGTTCCTTTGCTCACCCTCACAGCTATGCCTGCTCATACTCAGTACCTTTGGTCACTCTCACAGCTATGCCTGCTCATACTCAGTACCTTTACTCACTCTCACAGCTATGCCTGCTCATACTCAGTACCGTTACTCACTCTCACAGCTATACCTGCTCATACTCAGTACCTTTACTCACCCTCACAGCTATGCCTGCTCATACTCAGTACCTTTGGTCACTCTCACAGATAAACCAGCTCATACTCAGTACCATTACTCACTCTCACAGCTATACCTGCTCATACTCAGTACCTTTACTCACTCTCACAGCTATGCCTGCTCATACTCAGTACCTTTACTCACTCTCACAGCTATGCCTGCTCATACTCAGTACCATTACTCACTCTCACAGCTATACCTGCTCATACTCAGTACCTTTACTCACTCTCACAGCTATGCCTGCTCATACTCAGTACCTTTGCTCACTCTCCCAGCTATACCTGCTCATACTCAGTACCTTTACTCACCCTCACAGCTATACCTGCTCATGCTCAGTACCTTTACTCACTCTCACAGCTATGCCTGCTCATACTCAGTACCTTTACTCACTCTCACTGCTATGCCTGCTCATACTCAGTACCTTTGCTCACTCTCACAGCTATACCTGCTCATACTCAGTACCTTTACTCACTCTCACAGCTATACCTGCTCATACTCAGTACCTTTGCTCACTCTCACAGCTATACCTGCTCATTCTCAGTACCTTTACTCACTCTCACAGCTATACCTGCTCATTCTCAGTACCTTTACTCACTCTCACAGCTATGCCTGCTCATACTCAGTACCTTTACTCACTCTCACAGCTATGCCTGCTCATACTCAGTACCTTTGCTCACTCTCCCAGCTATACCTGCTCATACTCAGTACCTTTACTCACCCTCACAGCTATGCCTGCTCATACTCAGTTCCTTTGCTCACCCTCACAGCTATACCTACTCATACTCAGTACCTTTGCTCACTCTCCCAGCTATACCTGCTCATACTCAGTACCTTTACTCACCCTCACAGCTATACCTGCTCATACTCAGTACCTTTACTCACTCTCACAGCTATGCCTGCTCATACTCAGTACCTTTACTCACCCTCACAGCTATACCTGCTTATACTCAGTACCTTTACTCACTCTCACTGCTATGCCTGCTCATACTCTGTACCTTTGCTCACTCTCACAGCTATACCTGCTCATAATCAGTACCTTTGCTCACTCTCACAACAATGCCTGCTCATACTCAGTACCTTTACTCACCCTCACAGCTATACCTGCTCATACTCAGTACCTTTACTCACTCTCACAACAATGCCTGCTCATACTCAGTACCTTTACTCACCCTCACAGCTATACCTGCTCATACTCAGTACCTTTACTCACCCTCACAGCTATGCCTACTCATACTCAGTACCTTTGCTCACCCTCACAGCTATACCTGCTCATACTCAGTACCTTTGCTCACTCTCACAGCTATACCTGCTCATACTCAGTACCTTTATTCACCCTCACAGCTATGCCTGCTCATACTCAGTACCTTTACTCACCCTCACAGCTATGCCTGCTCATACTCAGTACCTTTACTAACTCTCACAGCTATACCTGCTCATACTCAGTACCTTTACTCACTCTCACTGCTATGCCTGCTCATACTCAGTACCTTTGCTCACTCTCACAGATATACCTGCTCATACTCAGTACCTTTACTCACTCTCACAGCTATACCTGCTCATACTCAGTACCTTTACTCACTCTCACTGCTATGCCTGCTCATACTCAGTACCTTTACTCACTCTCACAGCTATGCCTGCTCATACTCAGTACCTTTACTCACTCTCACAGCTATGCCTGCTCATACTCAGTACCTTTACTCTCTCTCACAGCTATACCTACTCATACTCAGTACCTTTGCTCACTCTCACAGCTATGCCTGCTCATACTCAGTACCTTTGCTCACTCTCACAGCTATACCTACTCATACTCAGTATCTTTGCTCACTCTCACAACTATGCCTGCTCATACTCAGTACCTTTGCTCACTCTCACAGCTATACCTGCTCATACTCAGTACCTTTACTCACTCTCACAGCTATGCCTGCTCATACTCAGTACCTTTACTCACTCTCACAGCTATACCTGCTCATACTCAGTACCTTTACTCACCCTCACAGCTACGCCTGCTCATACTCAGTACCTTTACTCACTCTCACAGCTATACCTGCTCATACTCAGTACCTTTACTCACTCTCACAGCTATGCCTGCTCATACTCAGTATCTTTGCTCACTCTCACAACTATGCCTGCTCATACTCAGTACCTTTGCTCACTCTCACAGCTATACCTGCTCATACTCAGTACCTTTACTCACTCTCACAGCTATGCCTGCTCATACTCAGTACCTTTACTCACTCTCACAGCTATACCTGCTCATACTCAGTACCTTTACTCACCCTCACAGCTACGCCTGCTCATTCTCAGTACCTTTACTCACTCTCACAGCTATGCCTGCTCATACTCAGTACCTTTACTCACTCTCACAGCTATGCCTGCTCATACTCAGTACCTTTGCTCACTCTCCCAGCTATACCAGCTCATACTCAGTACCTTTACTCACTCTCACAGCTATGCCTGCTCATACTCAGTACCTTTACTCACCCTCACAGCTATACCTGCTCATACTCAGTACCTTTACTCACTCTCACAGCTATGCCTGCTCATACTCAGTACCTTTACTCACCCTCACAGCTATACCTGCTTATACTCAGTACCTTTACTCACTCTCACTGCTATGCCTGCTCATACTCAGTACCTTTGCTCACTCTCACAGCTATACCTGCTCATACTCAGTACCTTTACTCACTCTCACAGCTATACCTACTCATACTCAGTATCTTTGCTCACTCTCACAACTATGCCTGCTCATACTCAGTACCTTTACTCACCCTCACAGCTATACCTGCTCATACTCAGTACCTTTGCTCACTCTCACAGCTATACCTGCTCATACTCAGTACCTTTGCTCACTCTCCCAGCTATACCTGCTCATACTCACAGCTATACCTGCTCATGCTCACAGCTATGCCTGCTCATACTCAGTACCTTTACTCACCTTCACAGCTATGCCTGCTCATACTCAGTACCTTTACTCACCCTCACAGCTATACCTGCTCATGCTCAGTACCTTTACTCACTCTCACAGCTATACCTGCTCATACTCAGTACCTTTACTCACTCTCACTGCTATGCCTGCTCATACTCAGTACCTTTGCTCACTCTCACAGCTATACCTGCTCATACTCAGTACCTTTACTCACTCTCACAGCTATACCTGCTCATACTCAGTACCTTTACTCACTCTCACTGCTATGCCTGCTCATACTCAGTACCTTTACTCTCTCTCACAGCTATACCTACTCATACTCAGTATCTTTGCTCACTCTCACAACTATGCCTGCTCATACTCAGTACCTTTACTCACTCTCACAGCTATACCTGCTCATACTCAGTACCTTTACTCACCCTCACAGCTATGCCTGCTCATACTCAGTACCTTTGCTCACCCTCACAGCTATGCCTGCTCATACTCAGTACCTTTACTCACTCTCACAGCTATACCTACTCATACTCAGTACCTTTGCTCACTCTCACAGCTATACCTGCTCATACTCAGTACCTTTGCTCACTCTCACAGCTATACCTACTCATACTCAGTATCTTTGCTCACTCTCACAACTATGCCTGCTCATACTCAGTACCTTTGCTCACTCTCACAGCTATACCTGCTCATACTCAGTACCTTTACTCACTCTCACAGCTATGCCTGCTCATACTCAGTACCTTTACTCACTCTCACAGCTATACCTGCTCATACTCAGTACCTTTACTCACCCTCACAGCTATACCTGCTCATACTCAGTACCTTTGCTCACCCTCACAGCTATGCCTGCTCATACTCAGTACCTTTGGTCACTCTCACAGCTATGCCTGCTCATACTCAGTACCTTTACTCACTCTCACAGCTATACCTGCTCATACTCAGTATCTTTGCTCACTCTTACAACTATGCCTGCTCATACTCAGTACCTTTACTCACTCTCACAGCTATACCTGCTCATACTCAGTACCTTTACTCACCCTCACAGCTATGCCTGCTCATACTCAGTACCTTTACTCACTCTCACAGCTATACCTGCTCATACTCAGTACCTTTGCTCACTCTCACAGCTATACCTGCTCATACTCAGTACCTTTACTCATTCTCACAGCTACGCCTGCTCATACTCAGTACTTTAACTCACTCTCACAGCTATACCTGCTCATACTCAGTACCTTTACTCACTCTCACAGCTATACCTGCTCATACTCAGTACCTTTACTCACTCTCACAGCTATACCTGCTCATACTCAGTACCTTTGCTCACTCTCACAGCTATGCCTGCTCATACTCAGTACCTTTGCTCACCCTCACAGCTATGCCTGCTCATACTCAGTACCTTTACTCACTCTCACAGCTATACCTGCTCATACTCAGTACCTTTACTCACTCTCACAGCTATACCTGCTCATACTCAGTACCTTTACTCACTCTCACAGCTATACCTGCTCATACTCAGTACCTTTACTCACTCTCACAGCTATGCCTGCTCATACTCAGTACCTTTGCTCACCCTCGCGGCTATACCTGCTCATACTCAGTACCTTTACTCACTCTCACAGCTATGCCTGCTCATACTCAGTACCTTTACTCACTCTCACAGCTATACCTGCTCATACTCAGTACCTTTGCTCACTCTCACAGCTATACCTGCTCATACTCAGTACCTTTACTCACTCTCACAGCTATACCTGCTCATACTCAGTACCTTTACTCACTCTCACAGCTATACCTGCTCATACTCAGTACCTTTACTCACTCTCACAGCTATGCCTGCTCATACTCAGTACCTTTGCTCACTCTCACAGCTATGCCTGCTCATACTCAGTACTTTTACTCACTCTCACAACTATACCTGCTCATACTCAGTACCTTTACTCACTCTCACAGCTATACCTGCTCATACTCAGTACCTTTACTCACTCTCACAGCTATGCCTGCTCATACTCAGTACCTTTGCTCACTCTCACAGCTATGCCTGCTCATACTCAGTACCTTTACTCACTCTCACAGCTATACCTGCTCATACTCAGTACCTTTACTCACTCTCACAGCTATACCTGCTCATACTCAGTACCTTTACTCACTCTCACAGCTATGCCTGCTCATACTCAGTACCTTTACTCACTCTCACAGCTATGCCTGCTCATACTCAGTACCTTTGCTCACTCTCACAGCTATGCCTGCTCATACTCAGTACTTTTACTCACTCTCACAGCTATATGCCTTCTCATACTCAGTACCTTTAATCACTCTCACAGCTATACCTGCTCATACTCAGTACCTTTACTCACCCTCACAGCTATGCCTTCTCATACTCAGTACCTTTGCTCACTCTCACAGCTATACCTACTCATACTCAGTACCTTTACTCACTCTCACAGCTATGCCTTCTCATACTCAGTACCTTTACTCACCCTCACAGCTATGCCTTCTCATACTCAGTACCTTTGCTCACTCTCACAGCTATACCTACTCATACTCAGTACTTTTACTCACTCTCACAGCTATATGCCTTCTCATACTCAGTACCTTTAATCACTCTCACAGCTATGCCTGCTCATACTCAGTACCTTTGCTCACCTTCACAGCTATGCCTTCTCATACTCAGTACCTTTGCTCACTCTCACAGCTATACCTACTCATACTCAGTACCTTTACTCACTCTCACAGCTATGCCTGCTCATACTCAGTACCTTTGCTCACTCTCACAGCTATACCTGCTCATACTCAGTATCTTTACTCACTCTCACAGCTATGCCTGCTCATACTCAGTACCTTTACTCACTCTCACAGCTATGCCTGCTCATACTCAGTACCTTTGCTCACTCTCACAGCTATGCCTGCTCATACTCAGTACCTTTACTCACTCTCATAGCTATGCCTGCTCATACTCAGTACCTTTGCTCACTCTCACAGCTATACCTGCTCATACTTAGTACCTTTACTCACCCTCACAGCTATACCTGCTCATACTCAGTACCTTTGCTCACTCTCACAGCTATATGCCTGCTCATACTCAGTACCTTTGCTCACTCTCCCAGCTATACCTGCTCATACTCAGTACCTTTACTCACTCTCACAGCTATGCCTGCTCATACTCAGTACCTTTACTCACCCTCACAGCTATACCTGCTCATACTCAGCACCTTTACTCACTCTCACAGCTACACCTGCTCGTACTCAGTACCTTTACTCACTCTCACAGCTATGCCTGCTCATACTCAGTACCTTTACTCACTCTCACAGCTATGCCTGCTCATACTCAGTACCTTTGCTCACTCTCCCAGCTATACCTGCTCATACTCAGTACCTTTACTCACCCTCACAGCTATGCCTGCTCATACTCAGTACCTTTGCTCACCCTCACAGCTATACCTGCTCATACTCAGTACCTTTGCTCACTCTCCCAGCTATACCTGCTCATACTCAGTACCTTTACTCACTCTCACAGCTATGCCTGCTCATACTCAGTACCTTTACTCACCCTCACAGCTATACCTACTTATACTCAGTACCTTTACTCACTCTCACTGCTATGCCTGCTCATACTCAGTACCTTTGCTCACTCTCACAGCTATACCTGCTCTTACTCAGTACCTTTACTCACCCTCACAGCTATACCTGCTTATACTCAGTACCTTTACTCACTCTCACTGCTATGCCTGCTCATACTCAGTACCTTTGCTCACTCTGCCAGCTATACCTGCTCATACTCAGTACCTTTGCTCACTCTCCCAGCTATACCTGCTCATACTCAGTACCTTTGCTCACTCTCACAGCTATACCTGCTCATACTCAGTACCTTTACTCACTCTCACTGCTATGCCTGCTCATACTCAGTACCTTTGCTCACTCTCACAGCTATACCTGCTCATACTCAGTACCTTTACTCACTCTCACAGCTATACCTGCTCATACTCAGTACCTTTACTCACTCTCACTGCTATACCTACTCATACTCCGTATCTTTGCTCACTCTCACAACTATGCCTGCTCATACTCAGTACCTTTACTCACTCTCACAGCTATACCTGCTCATACTCAGTACCTTTACTCACCCTCACAGCTATGCCTGCTCATACTCAGTACCTTTGCTCACCCTCACAGCTATGCCTTCTCATACTCAGTACCTTTACTCACTCTCACAACTATACCTGCTCATACTCAGTACCTTTGCTCACCCTCACAGCTATGTCTGCTCATACTCAGTACCTTTACTCACTCTCACTGCTATGCCTGCTCATACTCAGTACCTTTGCTCACTCTCACAGCTATATCTGCTCATACTCAGTACCTTTGCTCACTCTCCCAGCTATACCTGCTCATACTCAGTACCTTTGCTCACTCTCCCAGCTATACCTGCTCATACTCACAGCTATACCTGCTCATACTCAGTACCTTTGCTCACTCTCACAGCTATACCTGCTCATACTCAGTACCTTTACTCACCCTCACAGCTATGCCTGCTCATACTCAGTACCTTTACTCACTCTCACAGCTATACCTGCTCATACTCAGTACCTTTACTCACTCTCACTGCTATGCCTGCTCATACTCAGTACCTTTGCTCACTCTCACAGCTATACCTGCTCATACTCAGTACCTTTACTCACTCTCACAGCTATACCTGCTCATACTCAGTACCTTTACTCACTCTCACAGCTATGCCTGCTCATACTCAGTACCTTTACTCACTCTCACAGCTATGCCTGCTCATACTCAGTACCTTTACTCACTCTCACAGCTATACCTGCTCATACTCCGTACCTTTACTCACCCTCACAGCTATACCTGCTCATACTCCGTATCTTTGCTCACTCTCACAACTATGCCTGCTCATACTCAGTACCTTTACTCACTCTCACAGCTATACCTGCTCATACTCAGTACCTTTACTCACCCTCACAGCTTAGCCTGCTCATACTCAGTACCTTTGCTCACCCTCACAGCTATACCTGCTCATACTCAGTACCTTTACTTACTCTCACAGCTATACCTACTCATACTCAGTACCTTTGCTCACCCTCACAGCTATGCCTGCTCATACTCAGTTCCTTTACTCACTCTCACAGCTATACCTACTCATACTCAGTATCTTTGCTCACTCTCACAACTATGCCTGCTCCTACTCAGTACCTTTGCTCACTCTCACAGCTATACCTACTCATACTCAGTACCTTTGCTCACTCTCACAGCTATGCCTGCTCATACTCAGTACCTTTACTCACTCTCACAGCTATACCTACTCATACTCAGTATCTTTGCTCACTCTCACAACTATGCCTGCTCATACTCAGTACCTTTACTCACTCTCACAGCTATACCTGCACATACTCAGTACCTTTACTCACCCTCACAGCTATGCCTGCTCATACTCAGTACCTTTACTCACTCTCACAGCTATACCTACTCATACTCAGTATCTTTGCTCACTCTCACCACTATGCCTGCTCATACTCAGTACCTTTACTCACTCTCACAGCTATACCTGCTCATACTCAGTACCTTTACTCACCCTCACAGCTATACCTGCTCATACTCAGTTCCTTTGCTCACCCTCACAGCTATGCCTGCTCATACTCAGTACCTTTGGTCACTCTCACAGCTATGCCTGCTCATACTCAGTACCTTTGCTCACCCTCACAGCTATGCCTGCTCATACTCAGTACCGTTACTCACTCTCACAGCTATACCTGCTCATACTCAGTACCTTTACTCACCCTCACAGCTATGCCTGCTCATACTCAGTACCTTTGGTCACTCTCACAGATAAACCAGCTCATACTCAGTACCATTACTCACTCTCACAGCTATACCTGCTCATACTCAGTACCTTTACTCACTCTCACAGCTATGCCTGCTCATACTCAGTACCATTACTCACTCTCACAGCTATGCCTGCTCATACTCAGTACAATTACTCACCCTCACAGCTATACCTGCTCATACTCAGTACCATTACTCACCCTCACAGCGATGCCTGCTCATACTCAGTACCATTGCTCACTCTCACTGCTTTGCCTGCTCATACTCAGTACCTTTGCTCACTCTCACAGCCATGCCTGCTCATACTCAGTACCTTTACTCACTCTCACAGCTATAGCTGCTCATACTCAGTACCTTTGCTCACCCTCACAGCTATGCCTGCTCATACTCAGTACCTTTACTCACCCTCACAGCTATGCCTGCTCATACTCAGTACCTTTACTCACCCTCACAGCTATACCTGCTCATACTCAGTACCTTTACTCACTCTCACAGCTATGCCTGCTCATACTCATTACCTTTACTCACTCTCACAGCTATGCCTGCTCATACTCAGTACCTTTACTCACTCTCACAGCTATGCCTGCTCATACTCAGTACCTTTACTCACTCTCACAGCTATGCCTGCTCATACTCAGTACCTTTACTCACTCTCACAGCTATGCCTGCTCATACTCAGTACCTTTACTCACTCTCACAGCTATACCTGCTCATACTCCGTACCTTTACTCACCCTCACAGCTATACCTGCTCATACTCCGTATCTTTGCTCACTCTCACAACTATGCCTGCTCATACTCAGTACCTTTACTCACTCTCACAGCTATACCTGCTCATACTCAGTACCTTTACTCACCCTCACAGCTTAGCCTGCTCATACTCAGTACCTTTGCTCACCCTCACAGCTATACCTGCTCATACTCAGTACCTTTACTTACTCTCACAGCTATGCCTGCTCATACTCAGTACCTTTGCTCACCCTCACAGCTATGCCTGCTCTTACTCAGTTCCTTTACTCACTCTCACAGCTATACCTACTCATACTCAGTACCTTTGCTCACCCTCACAGCTATGCCTGCTCATACTCAGTTCCTTTACTCACTCTCACAGCTATACCTACTCATACTCAGTATCTTTGCTCACTCTCACAACTATGCCTGCTCCTACTCAGTACCTTTGCTCACTCTCACAGCTATACCTACTCATACTCAGTACCTTTGCTCACTCTCACAGCTATGCCTGCTCATACTCAGTACCTTTACTCACTCTCACAGCTATACCTACTCATACTCAGTATCTTTGCTCACTCTCACAACTATGCCTGCTCATACTCAGTACCTTTACTCACTCTCACAGCTATACCTGCACATACTCAGTACCTTTACTCACCCTCACAGCTATGCCTGCTCATACTCAGTACCTTTACTCACTCTCACAGCTATACCTACTCATACTCAGTATCTTTGCTCACTCTCACCACTATGCCTGCTCATACTCAGTACCTTTACTCACTCTCACAGCTATACCTGCTCATACTCAGTACCTTTACTCACCCTCACAGCTATACCTGCTCATACTCAGTTCCTTTGCTCACCCTCACAGCTATGCCTGCTCATACTCAGTACCTTTGGTCACTCTCACAGCTATGCCTGCTCATACTCAGTACCTTTGCTCACCCTCACAGCTATGCCTGCTCATACTCAGTACCGTTACTCACTCTCACAGCTATACCTGCTCATACTCAGTACCTTTACTCACCCTCACAGCTATGCCTGCTCATACTCAGTACCTTTGGTCACTCTCACAGATAAACCAGCTCATACTCAGTACCATTACTCACTCTCACAGCTATACCTGCTCATACTCAGTACCTTTACTCACTCTCACAGCTATGCCTGCTCATACTCAGTACCATTACTCACTCTCACAGCTATGCCTGCTCATACTCAGTACAATTACTCACCCTCACAGCTATACCTGCTCATACTCAGTACCATTACTCACCCTCACAGCGATGCCTGCTCATACTCAGTACCATTGCTCACTCTCACTGCTTTGCCTGCTCATACTCAGTACCTTTGCTCACTCTCACAGCCATGCCTGCTCATACTCAGTACCTTTACTCACTCTCACAGCTATAGCTGCTCATACTCAGTACCTTTGCTCACCCTCACAGCTATGCCTGCTCATACTCAGTACCTTTACTCACCCTCACAGCTATGCCTGCTCATACTCAGTACCTTTACTCACCCTCACAGCTATACCTGCTCATACTCAGTACCTTTACTCACTCTCACAGCTATGCCTGCTCATACTCATTACCTTTACTCACTCTCACAGCTATGCCTGCTCATACTCAGTACCTTTACTCACTCTCACAGCTATGCCTGCTCATACTCAGTACCTTTACTCACTCTCACAGCTATGCCTGCTCATACTCAGTACCTTTACTCACTCTCACAGCTATGCCTGCTCATACTCAGTACCTTTGCTCACTCTCACAGCTATGCCTGCTCATACTCAGTACCTTTACTCACTCTCACAGCTATGCCTGCTCATACTCGGTACCTTTACTCACCCTCACAGCTTCGCCTGCTCATACTCAGTATCTTTGCTCACTCTCACAGCTATACCTGCTCATACTCAGTACCTTTACTCACCCTCACAACTATACCTGCTCATACTCAGTACCTTTACTCACTCTCACAACTATACCTGCTCATACTCAGTACCTTTACTCACTCTCACAACTATACCTGCTCATACTCAGTACCTTTACTCACTCTCACAGCTATACCTGCTCATACTCAGTACCTTTACTCACTCTCACAGCTATACCTGCTCATACTCAGTACCTTTACTCACTCTCACAGCTATGCCTGCTCATACTCAGTACCTATACTCACCCTCACAGCTATACCTGCTCATACTCAGTACCTTTGCTCACCCTCACAGCTATGCCTGCTCATACTCAGTATCTTTAATCACTCTCACAGCTATACCTGCTCATACTCAGTACCTTTACTCACCCTCACAGCTATACCTGCTCATACTCAGTACCTTTACTCACCCTCACAGCTATGCCTGCTCATACTCAGTATCTTTAATCACTCTCACAGCTATACCTGCTCATACTCAGTACCTTTACTCACCCTCACAGCTATACCTGCTCATACTCAGTACCTTTACTCACCCTCACAGCTATACCTGCTCATACTCAGTACCTTTACTCACTCTCACAGCTATACCTGCTCATACTCATTACCTTTACTCACTCTCACAACTATACCTGCTCATACTCAGTACCTTTACTCACTCTCACAGCTATACCTGCTCATACTCAGTACCTTTACTCACTCTCACAGTTATACCTGCTCATACTCAGTACCTTTACTCACTCTCACAGCTATGCCTGCTCATACTCAGTACCTTTACTCACCCTCACAGCAATACCTGCTCATACTCAGTACCTTTACTCACCCTCACAGCTATGCCTGCTCATACTCAGTACCTTTAATCACTCTCACAGCTATACCTGCTCATACTCAGTACCTTTACTCACCCTCACAACTATACCTGCTCATACTCAGTACCTTTACTCACTCTCACAACTATACCTGCTCATACTCAGTACCTTTACTCACTCTCACAACTATACCTGCTCATACTCAGTACCTTTACTCACTCTCACAGCTATATCTGCTCATACTCAGTACCTTTACTCACTCTCACAGCTATACCTGCTCATACTCAGTACCTTTACTCACTCTCACAGCTATGCCTGCTCATACTCAGTACCTTTACTCACCCTCACAGCTATACCTGCTCATACTCAGTACCTTTGCTCACCCTCACAGCTATGCCTGCTCATACTCAGTATCTTTAATCACTCTCACAGCTATACCTGCTCATACTCAGTACCTTTACTCACCCTCACAGCTATGCCTGCTCATACTCAGTACCTTTGCTCACTCTCACAGCTATGCCTGCTCATACTCAGTACCTTTACTCACTCTCACAGCTATACCTGCTCATACTCATTACCTTTACTCACTCTCACAACTATACCTGCTCATACTCAGTACCTTTACTCACTCTCACAGCTATACCTGCTCATACTCAGTACCTTTACTCACTCTCACAGCTATACCTGCTCATACTCAGTACCTTTACTCACTCTCACAGCTATGCCTGCTCATACTCAGTACCTTTACTCACCCTCACAGCAATACCTGCTCATACTCAGTACCTTTGCTCACCCTCACAGCTATGCCTGCTCATACTCAGTACCTTTAATCACTCTCACAGCTATACCTGCTCATACTCAGTAGCTTTACTCACCCTCACAGCTATGCCTGCTCATACTCAGTACCTTTGCTCACTCTCACAGCTATGCCTGCTCATACTCAGTACCTTTACTCACTCTCACAGCTATACCTGCTCATACTCAGTACCTTTGCTCACCCTCACAGCTATGCCTGCTCATACTCAGTATCTTTACTCACCCTCACAGCTATGCCTGCTCATACTCAGTACCTTTGCTCACCCTCACAGCTATGCCTGCTCATACTCAGTACCTTTGCTCACCCTCACAGCTACGCCTGCTCATACTCAGTACCTTTACTCACCCTCACAGCTATACCTGCTCATACTCAGTACCTTTACTCACCCTCACAGCTTCGCCTGCTCATACTCAGTATTTTTGCTCACTCTCACAGCTATACCTGCTCATACTCAGTACCATTGCTCACCCTCACAGCTATACCTGCTCATACTCAGTACCTTTGCTCACTCTCACAGCTATACCTGCTCATACTCAGTACCTTTAATCACTCTCACAGCTATACCTGCTCATACTCAGTACCTTTACTCACTCTCACAGCTATGCCTGCTCATACTCAGTACCTTTGCTCACTCTCACAGCTATGCCTGCTCATACTCAGTACCTTTGCTCACTCTCACAGCTATACCTGCTCATACTCAGTACCTTTGCTCACTCTCACAGCTATGCCTGCTCATACTCAGTACCTTTAATCACTCTCACAGCTATACCTGCTCATACTCAGTACCTTTACTCACTCTCACAGCTATACCTGCTCATACTCAGTACCTTTACTCACTCTCACAGCTATGTCTGCTCATACTCAGTACCTTTACTCACTCTCACAGCTATACCTGCTCATACTCAGTACCTTTACTCACTCTCACAGCTATACCTGCTCATACTCAGTACCTTTACTCACCCTCACAGCTATGCCTGCTCATACTCAGTACCTTTACTCACTCTCACGGCTATGCCTGCTCATACTCAGTAGCTTTACTCACTCTCACAGCTATGCCTGCTCATATTCAGTACCTTTGCTCACCCTCACAGCTATGCCTGCTCATACTCAGTACCTTTACTCACTCTACCTGCTCATACTCAGTACCTTTACTCACTCTCACAACTATACCTGCTCATACTCAGTACCTTTACTCACCCTCACAACTATACCTGCTCATACTCAGTACCTTTACTCACTCTCACAACTATACCTGCTCATACTCAGTACCTTTACTCACTCTCACTGCTATACCTGCTCATACTCAGTACCTTTGCTCACTCTCACAGCTATGCCTGCTCATACTCAGTACCTTTACTCACCCTCACAGCTGTACCTGCTCATACTCAGTACCTTTAATCACTCTCACAGCTATACCTGCTCATACTCAGTACCTTTACTCACTCTCACAGCTATGCCTGCTCATACTCAGTACCTTTAATCACTCTCACAGTTATACCTGCTCATACTCAGTACCTTTACTCACCCTCACTGCTATACCTGCTCATACTCAGTACCTTTACTCACTCTCACAGCTATGCCTGCTCATACTCAGTACCTTTACTCACCCTCACAGCTATACCTGCTCATACTCAGTACCTTTAATCACTCTCACAGCTATACCTGCTCATACTCAGTACCTTTACTCACTCTCACAGCTATGCCTGCTTATACTCAGTACGTTTACTCACTCTCACAGCTATGCCTGCTCATACTCAGTACCTTTGCTCACCCTCACAGCTATACCTGCTCATACTCAGTACCTTTACTCACTCTCACAGCTATGCCTGCTCATACTCAGTACCTTTGCTCACCCTCACAGCTATGCCTGCTCATACTCAGTACCTTTGCTCACCCTCACAGCTATGCCTGCTCATACTCAGTACCTTTACTCACTCTACCTTCTCATACTCAGTACCTTTACTCACTCTCACAACTATACCTGCTCATACTCAGTACCTTTACTCACCCTCACAACTATACCTGCTCATACTCAGTACCTTTACTCACTCTCACAACTATACCTGCTCATACTCAGTACCTTTACTCACTCTCACAGCTATACCTGCTCATACTCAGTACCTTTGCTCACTCTCACAGCTATACCTGCTCATACTCAGTACCTTTACTCACTCTCACTGCTATGCCTGCTCATACTCAGTACCTTTACTCACCCTCACAGCTATACCTGCTCATACTCAGTACCTTTACTCACTCTCACAGCTATACCTGCTTATACTCAGTACGTTTACTCACTCTCACAGCTATACCTGCTCATACTCAGTACCTTTACTCACTCTCACAGCTATACCAGCTCATACTCAGTACCTTTGCTCACCCTCACAGCTATACCTGCTCATACTCAGTACCTTTACTCACACTCACAGCTATGCCTGCTCATACTCAGTCCCTTTACTCACTCTCACAGCTATACCTGCTCATACTCAGTCCCTTTACTCACTCTCACAGCTATGCCTGCTCATACTCAGTACCTTTACTCTCACAGCTATACCTGCTCATACTCAGTACCTTTACTCACTCTCACAGCTATGCCTGCTCATACTCAGTACCTTTGCTCACTCTCACAGCTATGCCTGCTCATACTCAGTACCTTTACTCACTCTCACAGCTATACCTGCTCATACTCAGTACCTTTGCTCACTCTCACAGCTATGCCTGCTCATACTCAGTACGTTTGCTCACCCTCACAGCTATTCCTGCTCATACTCAGTACCTTTACTCACCCTCACAACTATACCTGCTCATACTCAGTACCTTTACTCACTCTCACAACTATACCTGCTCATACTCAGTACCTTTACTCACTCTCACAGCTATACCTGCTCATACTCAGTACCTTTACTCACTCTCACAGCTATGCCTGCTCATACTCAGTACCTTTGCTCACTCTCACAGCTATGCCTGCTCATACTCAGTACCTTTACTCACTCTCACAGCTATGCCTGCTCATACTCAGTACCTTTGCTCACTCTCACAGCTATGCCTGCTCATACTCAGTACCTTTACTCACTCTCACAGCTATATGCCTGCTCATTCTCAGTACCTTTACTCACTCTCACAGCAATACCTGCTCATACTCAGTACCTTTACTCACTCTCACAGCTATACCTGCTCATGCTCAGTACCTTTGCTCACTCTCACAGCTATACCTGCTCATACTCAGTACCTTTACTCACTCTCACAGCTATATGCCTGCTCATTCTCAGTACCTTTACTCACTCTCACAGCAATACCTGCTCATACTCAGTACCTTTACTCACTCTCACAGCTATGCCTGCTCATACTCAGTACCTTTACTCACTCTCACAGCTATGCCTGCTCATACTCAGTACCTTTGCTCACTCTCACAGCTATGCCTGCTCATACTCAGTACCTTTACTCCCTCTCACAGCTATGCCTGCTCATACTCAGTACCTTTACTCACTCTCACAGCTATACCTGCTCTTACTCAGTACCTTTGCTCACTCTCACAGCTATACCTGCTCATACTCAGTACCTTTGCTCACCCTCACAGCTATACCTGCTCATACTCAGTACCTTTACTCACTCTCACAGCTATATGCCTGCTCATACTCAGTACCTTTGCTCACTTTCCCAGCTATACCTGCTCATACTCAGTACCTTTACTCACCCTCACAGCTATACCTGCTCATGCTCAGTACCTTTGCTCACCCTCACAGCTATACCTGCTCATACTCAGTACCTTTGCTCACTCTCACAGCTATGCCTGCTCTTACTCAGTACCTTTGCTCACTCTCCCAGCTATACCTGCTCATACTCAGTACCTTTACTCACCCTCACAGCTATACCTGCTCATGCTCAGTACCTTTACTCACTCTCACAGCTATGCCTGCTCATACTCAGTACCTTTACTCACTCTCACTGCTATGCCTGCTCATACTCAGTACCTTTGCTCACTCTCACAGCTATACCTGCTCATACTCAGTACCTTTACTCACTCTCACAGCTATGCCTGCTCATACTCAGTACCTTTACTCACCCTCACAGCTATGCCTGCTCATACTCAGTACCTTTGCTCACTCTCACAGCTACGCCTGCTCATACTCAGTACCTTTACTCACTCTCACAGCTATACCTGCTCATACTCATTACCTTTACTCACTCTCACAACTATACCTGCTCATACTCAGTACCTTTACTCACTCTCACAGCTATACCTGCTCATACTCAGTACCTTTACTCACTCTCACAGCTATACCTGCTCATACTCAGTACCTTTACTCACTCTCACAGCTATGCCTGCTCATACTCAGTACCTTTACTCACCCTCACAGCAATACCTGCTCATACTCAGTACCTTTGCTCACCCTCACAGCTATGCCTGCTCATACTCAGTACCTTTAATCACTCTCACAGCTATACCTGCTCATACTCAGTACCTTTACTCACCCTCACAACTATACCTGCTCATACTCAGTACCTTTACTCACTCTCACAACTATACCTGCTCATACTCAGTACCTTTACTCACTCTCACAACTATACCTGCTCATACTCAGTACCTTTACTCACTCTCACAGCTATACCTGCTCATACTCAGTACCTTTACTCACTCTCACAGCTATACCTGCTCATACTCAGTACCTTTACTCACTCTCACAGCTATGCCTGCTCATACTCAGTACCTTTACTCACCCTCACAGCTATACCTGCTCATACTCAGTACCTTTGCTCACCCTCACAGCTATGCCTGCTCATACTCAGTATCTTTAATCACTCTCACAGCTATACCTGCTCATACTCAGTACCTTTACTCACCCTCACAGCTATGCCTGCTCATACTCAGTACCTTTACTCACTCTCACAGCTATACCTGCTCATACTCATTACCTTTACTCACTCTCACAACTATACCTGCTCATACTCAGTACCTTTACTCACTCTCACAGCTATACCTGCTCATACTCAGTACCTTTACTCACTCTCACAGCTATACCTGCTCATACTCAGTACCTTTACTCACTCTCACAGCTATGCCTGCTCATACTCAGTACCTTTACTCACCCTCACAGCAATACCTGCTCATACTCAGTACCTTTGCTCACCCTCACAGCTATGCCTGCTCATACTCAGTACCTTTAATCACTCTCACAGCTATACCTGCTCATACTCAGTAGCTTTACTCACCCTCACAGCTATGCCTGCTCATACTCAGTACCTTTGCTCACTCTCACAGCTATGCCTGCTCATACTCAGTACCTTTACTCACTCTCACAGCTATACCTGCTCATACTCAGTACCTTTGCTCACCCTCACAGCTATGCCTGCTCATACTCAGTATCTTTACTCACCCTCACAGCTATGCCTGCTCATACTCAGTACCTTTGCTCACCCTCACAGCTATGCCTGCTCATACTCAGTACCTTTGCTCACCCTCACAGCTACGCCTGCTCATACTCAGTACCTTTACTCACCCTCACAGCTATACCTGCTCATACTCAGTACCTTTACTCACCCTCACAGCTTCGCCTGCTCATACTCAGTATCTTTGCTCACTCTCACAGCTATACCTGCTCATACTCAGTACCTTTACTCACTCTCACAGCTATACCTGCTCATACTCAGTACCTTTACTCACTCTCACAGCTATACCTGCTCATACTCAGTACCTTTACTCACTCTCACAGCTATACCTGCTCATACTCAGTACCTTTGCTCACCCTCACAGCTATGCCTGCTCATACTCAGTACCTTTACTCACTCTCACAGCTATGCCTGCTCATACTCAGTACCTTTACTCACCCTCACAGCTATGCCTGCTCATACTCAGTACCTTTACTCACTCTCACGGCTATGCCTGCTCATACTCAGTACCTTTGCTCACCCTCACAGCTATGCCTGCTCATACTCAGTACCTTTACTCACTCTCACAGCTATGCCTGCTCATATTCAGTACCTTTGCTCACCCTCACAGCTATGCCTGCTCATACTCAGTACCTTTACTCACTCTACCTGCTCATACTCAGTACCTTTACTCACTCTCACAACTATACCTGCTCATACTCAGTACCTTTACTCACTGTCACAACTATACCTGCTCATACTCAGTACCTTTACTCACTCTCACAGCTATACCTGCTCATACTCAGTACCTTTGCTCACTCTCACAGCTATACCTGCTCATACTCAGTACCTTTGCTCACTCTCACAGCTATGCCTGCTCATACTCAGTACCTTTACTCACCCTCACAGCTGTACCTGCTCATACTCAGTACCTTTAATCACTCTCACAGCTATACCTGCTCATACTCAGTACCTTTACTCACTCTCACAGCTATACCTGCTCATACTCAGTACCTTTGCTCACTCTCACAGCTATACCTGCTCATACTCAGTACCTTTGCTCACTCTCACAGCTATGCCTGCTCATACTCAGTACCTTTACTCACCCTCACAGCTGTACCTGCTCATACTCAGTACCTTTAATCACTCTCACAGCTATGCCTGCTCATACTCAGTACCTTTACTCACCCTCACAGCTGTACCTGCTCATACTCAGTACCTTTAATCACTCTCACAGCTATACCTGCTCATACTCAGTACCTTTACTCACTCTCACAGCTATACCTGCTCATACTCAGTACCTTTACTCACTCTCACAGCTATACCTGCTCATACTCAGTACCTTTACTCACTCTCACAGCTATGCCTGCTTATACTCAGTACGTTTACTCACTCTCACAGCTATGCCTGCTCATACTCAGTACCTTTACTCACTCTCACAGCTATGCCTGCTCATATTCAGTACCTTTGCTCACCCTCACAGCTATGCCTGCTCATACTCAGTACCTTTGCTCACCCTCACAGCTATGCCTGCTCATACTCAGTACCTTTACTCACTCTACCTTCTCATACTCAGTACCTTTACTCACTCTCACAACTATACCTGCTCATACTCAGTACCTTTACTCACCCTCACAACTATACCTGCTCATACTCAGTACCTTTACTCACTCTCACAACTATACCTGCTCATACTCAGTACCTTTACTCACTCTCACAGCTATACCTGCTCATACTCAGTACCTTTGCTCACTCTCACAGCTATACCTGCTCATACTCAGTACCTTTACTCACTCTCACAGCTATGCCTGCTCATACTCAGTACCTTTACTCACCCTCACAGCTATACCTGCTCATACTCAGTACCTTTGCTCACTCTCACAGCTATGCCTGCTCATACTGAGTACCTTTACTCACCCTCACAGCTATGCCTGCTTATACTCAGTACGTTTACTCACTCTCACAGCTATGCCTGCTCATACTCAGTACCTTTACTCACTCTCACAGCTATACCAGCTCATACTCAGTACCTTTGCTCACCCTCACAGCTATACCTGCTCATACTCAGTACCTTTACTCACCCTCACAGCTATGCCTGCTCATACTCAGTCCCTTTACTCACTCTCACAGCTATACCTGCTCATACTCAGTACCTTTACTCACTCTCACAGCTATACCTGCTCATACTCAGTACCTTTACTCACCCTCACAGCTATGCCTGCTCATACTCAGTACCTTTACTCACCCTCACAGCTATGCCTGCTCATACTCAGTACCTTTACTCACTCTCACAGCTATACCTGCTCATACTCAGTACCTTTGCTCACCCTCACAGCTATGCCTGCTCATACTCAGTCCCTTTACTCACTCTCACAGCTATACCTGCTCATACTCAGTACCTTTACTCACTCTCACAGCTATGCCTGCTCATACTCAGTACCTTTGCTCACTCTCACAGCTATGCCTGCTCATACTCAGTACCTTTACTCACTCTCACAGCTATACCTGCTCATACTCAGTACCTTTACTCACTCTCACAGCTATGCCTGCTCATACTCAGTACCTTTGCTCACTCTCACAGCTATGCCTGCTCATACTCAGTACGTTTGCTCACCCTCACAGCTATACCTGCTCATACTCAATACCTTTACTCACCCTCACAGCTATACCTGCTCATACTCAGTACCTTTACTCACTCTCACTGCTATACCTGCTCATACTCAGTACCTTTACTCACTCTCACAGCTATGCCTGCTCATACTCAGTACCTTTGCTCACTCTCACAGCTATGCCTGCTCATACTCAGTACGTTTGCTCACCCTCACACCTATACCTGCTCATACTCAGTACCTTTACTCACCATCTCAGCTATACCTGCTCATACTCAGTACCTTTACTCACCATCTCAGCTATACCTGCTCATACTCAGTACCTTTACTCACCCTCACAACTATACCTGCTCATACTCAGTACCTTTACTCACTCTCACAACTATACCTGCTCATACTCAGTACCTTTACTCACTCTCACAGCTATACCTGCTCATACTCAGTACCTTTACTCACTCTCACAGCTATGCCTGCTCATACTCAGTACCTTTACTCACTCTCACAGCTATGCCTGCTCATACTCAGTACCTTTGCTCACTCTCACAGCTATGCCTGCTCATACTCAGTACCTTTACTCACTCTCACAGCTATGCCTGCTCATACTCAGTACCTTTGCTCACTCTCACAGCTATGCCTGCTCATACTCAGTACCTTTACTCACTCTCACAGCTATATGCCTGCTCATACTCAGTACCTTTACTCACTCTCACAGCAATACCTGCTCATGCTCAGTACCTTTGCTCACTCTCACAGCTATACCTGCTCATACTCAGTACCTTTACTCACTCTCACAGCTATACCTGCTCATGCTCAGTACCTTTACTCACTCTCACAGCTATACCTGCTCATACTCAGTACCTTTACTCACCCTCACAGCTATATGCCTGCTCATTCTCAGTACCTTTACTCACTCTCACAGCAATACCTGCTCATACTCAGTACCTTTACTCACTCTCACAGCTATGCCTGCTCATACTCAGTACCTTTACTCACTCTCACAGCTATGCCTGCTCATACTCAGTACCTTTGCTCACTCTCACAGCTATGCCTGCTCATACTCAGTACCTTTACTCCCTCTCACAGCTATGCCTGCTCATACTCAGTACCTTTACTCACTCTCACAGCTATACCTGCTCTTACTCAGTACCTTTGCTCACTCTCACAGCTATACCTGCTCATACTCAGTACCTTTGCTCACCCTCACAGCTATACCTGCTCATACTCAGTACCTTTACTCACTCTCACAGCTATATGCCTGCTCATACTCAGTACCTTTGCTCACTTTCCCAGCTATACCTGCTCATACTCAGTACCTTTACTCACCCTCACAGCTATACCTGCTCATGCTCAGTACCTTTGCTCACCCTCACAGCTATACCTGCTCATACTCAGTACCTTTACTCACTCTCACAGCTATGCCTGCTCTTACTCAGTACCTTTACTCACTCTCACAGCTATACCTGCTCATACTCAGTACCTTTACTCACTCTCACAGCTATGCCTGCTCATACTCAGTACCTTTGCTCACTCTCCCAGCTATACCTGCTCATACTCAGTACCTTTACTCACCCTCACAGCTATACCTGCTCATGCTCAGTACCTTTACTCACTCTCACAGCTATGCCTGCTCATACTCAGTACCTTTACTCACTCTCACTGGTATGCCTGCTCATACTCAGTACCTTTGCTCACTCTCACAGCTATACCTGCTCATACTCAGTACCTTTACTCACTCTCACAGCTATACCTGCTCATTCTCAGTACCTTTACTCACTCTCACAGCTATGCCTGCTCATACTCAGTACCTTTGCTCACTCTCCCAGCTATACCTGCTCATACTCAGTACCTTTACTCACCCTCACAGCTATGCCTGCTCATACTCAGTTCCTTTGCTCACCCTCACAGCTATACCTACTCATACTCAGTACCTTTGCTCACTCTCCCAGCTATACCTGCTCATACTCAGTACCTTTGCTCACCCTCACAGCTATACCTACTCATACTCAGTTCCTTTGCTCACCCTCACAGCTATGCCTGCTCATACTCAGTTCCTTTGCTCACCCTCACAGCTATGCCTGCTCATACTCAGTTCCTTTGCTCACCCTCACAGCTATGCCTGCTCATACTCAGTACCTTTACTCACCCTCACAGCTATACCTGCTCATACTCAGTACCTTTACTCACCCTCACAGCTATGCCTACTCATACTCAGTACCTTTGCTCACCCTCACAGCTATACCTGCTCATACTCAGTACCTTTGCTCACTCTCACAGCTATACCTGCTCATACTCAGTACCTTTATTCACCCTCACAGCTATGCCTGCTCATACTCAGTACCTTTACTCACCCTCACAGCTATGCCTGCTCATACTCAGTACCTTTAATAACTCTCACAGCTATACCTGCTCATACTCAGTACCTTTACTCACTCTCACTGCTATGCCTGCTCATACTCAGTACCTTTGCTCACTCTCACAGCTATACCTGCTCATACTCAGTACCTTTACTCACTCTCACAGCTATACCTGCTCATACTCAGTACCTTTACTCACTCTCACTGCTATGCCTGCTCATACTCAGTACCTTTACTCTCTCTCACAGCTATACCTACTCATACTCAGTATCTTTGCTCACTCTCACAACTATGCCTGCTCATACTCAGTACCTTTACTCACTCTCACTGCTATACCTGCTCATACTCAGTACCTTTACTCACCCTCACAGCTATGCCTGCTCATACTCAGTACCTTTGCTCACCCTCACAGCTATGCCTGCTCATACTTAGTACCTTTACTCACTCTCACAGCTATACCTACTCATACTCAGTACCTTTACTCACTCTCACAGCTATACCTGCTCATACTCAGTACCTTTACTCACCCTCACAGCTACGCCTGCTCATACTCAGTACCTTTACTCACTCTCACAGCTATACCTGCTCATACTCAGTACCTTTACTCACTCTCACAGCTATGCCTGCTCATACTCAGTATCTTTGCTCACTCTCACAACTATGCCTGCTCATACTCAGTACCTTTGCTCACTCTCACAGCTATACCTGCTCATACTCAGTACCTTTACTCACTCTCACAGCTATGCCTGCTCATACTCAGTACCTTTACTCACTCTCACAGCTATACCTGCTCATACTCAGTACCTTTACTCACCCTCACAGCTACGCCTGCTCATTCTCAGTACCTTTACTCACTCTCACAGCTATGCCTGCTCATACTCAGTACCTTTACTCACTCTCACAGCTATGCCTGCTCATACTCAGTACCTTTGCTCACTCTCCCAGCTATACCAGCTCATACTCAGTACCTTTACTCACTCTCACAGCTATGCCTGCTCATACTCAGTACCTTTACTCACCCTCACAGCTATACCTGCTCATACTCAGTACCTTTACTCACTCTCACAGCTATGCCTGCTCATACTCAGTACCTTTACTCACCCTCACAGCTATACCTGCTTATACTCAGTACCTTTACTCACTCTCACTGCTATGCCTGCTCATACTCAGTACCTTTGCTCACTCTCACAGCTATACCTGCTCATACTCAGTACCTTTACTCACTCTCACAGCTATACCTACTCATACTCAGTATCTTTGCTCACTCTCACAACTATGCCTGCTCATACTCAGTACCTTTACTCACCCTCACAGCTATACCTGCTCATACTCAGTACCTTTGCTCACTCTCACAGCTATACCTGCTCATACTCAGTACCTTTGCTCACTCTCCCAGCTATACCTGCTCATACTCACAGCTATACCTGCTCATGCTCACAGCTATGCCTGCTCATACTCAGTACCTTTACTCACCCTCACAGCTATGCCTGCTCATACTCAGTACCTTTACTCACCCTCACAGCTATACCTGCTCATGCTCAGTACCTTTACTCACTCTCACAGCTATACCTGCTCATACTCAGTACCTTTACTCACTCTCACTGCTATGCCTGCTCATACTCAGTACCTTTGCTCACTCTCACAGCTATACCTGCTCATACTCAGTACCTTTACTCACTCTCACAGCTATACCTGCTCATACTCAGTACCTTTACTCACTCTCACTGCTATGCCTGCTCATACTCAGTACCTTTACTCTCTCTCACAGCTATACCTACTCATACTCAGTATCTTTGCTCACTCTCACAACTATGCCTGCTCATACTCAGTACCTTTACTCACTCTCACAGCTATACCTGCTCATACTCAGTACCTTTACTCACCCTCACAGCTATGCCTGCTCATACTCAGTACCTTTGCTCACCCTCACAGCTATGCCTGCTCATACTCAGTACCTTTACTCACTCTCACAGCTATACCTACTCATACTCAGTACCTTTGCTCACTCTCACAGCTATGCTTCTCATACTCAGTACCTTTGCTCACTCTCACAGCTATACCTACTCATACTCAGTACCTTTGCTCACTCTCACAGCTATACCTGCTCATACTCAGTACCTTTGCTCACTCTCACAGCTATACCTGCTCATACTCAGTACCTTTACTCACTCTCACAGCTATGCCTGCTCATACTCAGTACCTTTACTCACTCTCACAGCTATACCTGCTCATACTCAGTACCTTTACTCACCCTCACAGCTATACCTGCTCATACTCAGTACCTTTGCTCACCCTCACAGCTATGCCTGCTCATACTCAGTACCTTTGGTCACTCTCACAGCTATGCCTGCTCATACTCAGTACCTTTACTCACTCTCACAGCTATACCTGCTCATACTCAGTATCTTTGCTCACTCTTACAACTATGCCTGCTCATACTCAGTACCTTTACTCACTCTCACAGCTATACCTGCTCATACTCAGTACCTTTACTCACCCTCACAGCTATGCCTGCTCATACTCACTACCTTTACTCACTCTCACAGCTATGCCTGCTCATACTCAGTACCTTTGCTCACTCTCACAGCTATACCTGCTCATACTCAGTACCTTTACTCATTCTCACAGCTACGCCTGCTCATACTCAGTACTTTAACTCACTCTCACAGCTATACCTGCTCATACTCAGTACCTTTACTCACTCTCACAGCTATACCTGCTCATACTCAGTACCTTTACTCACTCTCACAGCTATACCTGCTCATACTCAGTACCTTTGCTCACTCTCACAGCTATGCCTGCTCATACTCAGTACCTTTGCTCACCCTCACAGCTATGCCTGCTCATACTCAGTACCTTTACTCACTCTCACAGCTATACCTGCTCATACTCAGTACCTTTACTCACTCTCACAGCTATACCTGCTCATACTCAGTACCTTTACTCACTCTCACAGCTATACCTGCTCATACTCAGTACCTTTACTCACTCTCACAGCTATGCCTGCTCATACTCAGTACCTTTGCTCACCCTCGCGGCTATACCTGCTCATACTCAGTACCTTTACTCACTCTCACAGCTATGCCTGCTCATACTCAGTACCTTTACTCACTCTCACAGCTATACCTGCTCATACTCAGTACCTTTGCTCACTCTCACAGCTATACCTGCTCATACTCAGTACCTTTACTCACTCTCACAACTATACCTGCTCATACTCAGTACCTTTACTCACTCTCACAGCTATTCCTGCTCATACTCAGTACCTTTACTCACTCTCACAGCTATGCCTGCTCATACTCAGTACCTTTGCTCACTCTCACAGCTATGCCTGCTCATACTCAGTACTTTTACTCACTCTCACAGCTATACCTGCTCATACTCAGTACCTTTACTCACTCTCACAGCTATGCCTGCTCATACTCAGTACCTTTGCTCACTCTCACAGCTATACCTGCTCATACTCAGTATCTTTACTCACTCTCACAGCTATGCCTGCTCATACTCAGTACCTTTACTCACTCTCACAGCTATGCCTGCTCATACTCAGTACCTTTGCTCACTCTCACAGCTATGCCTGCTCATACTCAGTACCTTTACTCACTCTCATAGCTATGCCTGCTCATACTCAGTACCTTTGCTCACTCTCACAGCTATACCTGCTCATACTTAGTACCTTTACTCACCCTCACAGCTATACCTGCTCATACTCAGTACCTTTGCTCACTCTCACAGCTATATGCCTGCTCATACTCAGTACCTTTGCTCACTCTCCCAGCTATACCTGCTCATACTCAGTACCTTTACTCACTCTCACAGCTATGCCTGCTCATACTCAGTACCTTTACTCACCCTCACAGCTATACCTGCTCATACTCAGCACCTTTACTCACTCTCACAGCTACACCTGCTCGTACTCAGTACCTTTACTCACTCTCACAGCTATGCCTGCTCATACTCAGTACCTTTACTCACTCTCACAGCTATGCCTGCTCATACTCAGTACCTTTGCTCACTCTCCCAGCTATACCTGCTCATACTCAGTACCTTTACTCACCCTCACAGCTATGCCTGCTCATACTCAGTACCTTTGCTCACCCTCACAGCTATACCTGCTCATACTCAGTACCTTTGCTCACTATCCCAGCTATACCTGCTCATACTCAGTACCTTTACTCACTCTCACAGCTATGCCTGCTCATACTCAGTACCTTTACTCACCCTCACAGCTATACCTGCTTATACTCAGTACCTTTACTCACTCTCACTGCTATGCCTGCTCATACTCAGTACCTTTGCTCACTCTCACAGCTATACCTGCTCTTACTCAGTACCTTTACTCACCCTCACAGCTATACCTGCTTATACTCAGTACCTTTACTCACTCTCACTGCTATGCCTGCTCATACTCAGTACCTTTGCTCACTCTGCCAGCTATACCTGCTCATACTCAGTACCTTTGCTCACTCTCCCAGCTATACCTGCTCATACTCAGTACCTTTGCTCACTCTCACAGCTATACCTGCTCATACTCAGTACCTTTACTCACTCTCACTGCTATGCCTGCTCATACTCAGTACCTTTGCTCACTCTCACAGCTATACCTGCTCATACTCAGTACCTTTACTCACTCTCACAGCTATACCTGCTCATACTCAGTACCTTTACTCACTCTCACAGCTATGCCTGCTCATACTCAGTACCTTTACTCACTCTCACAGCTATACCTACTCATACTCCGTATCTTTGCTCACTCTCACAACTATGCCTGCTCATACTCAGTACCTTTACTCACTCTCACAGCTATACCTGCTCATACTCAGTACCTTTACTCACCCTCACAGCTATGCCTGCTCATACTCAGTACCTTTGCTCACCCTCACAGCTATGCCTGCTCATACTCAGTACCTTTACTCACTCTCACAACTATACCTGCTCATACTCAGTACCTTTGCTCACCCTCACAGCTATATCTGCTCATACTCAGTACCTTTACTCACTCTCACTGCTATGCCTGCTCATACTCAGTACCTTTGCTCACTCTCACAGCTATATCTGCTCATACTCAGTACCTTTGCTCACTCTCCCAGCTATACCTGCTCATACTCAGTACCTTTGCTCACTCTCCCAGCTATACCTGCTCATACTCACAGCTATATCTGCTCATACTCAGTACCTTTGCTCACTCTCACAGCTATACCTGCTCATACTCAGTACCTTTACTCACCCTCACAGCTATGCCTGCTCATACTCAGTACCTTTACTCACTCTCACAGCTATACCTGCTCATACTCAGTACCTTTACTCACTCTCACTGCTATGCCTGCTCATACTCAGTACCTTTGCTCACTCTCACAGCTATACCTGCTCATACTCAGTACCTTTACTCACTCTCACAGCTATACCTGCTCATACTCAGTACCTTTACTCACTCTCACAGCTATGCCTGCTCATACTCAGTACCTTTACTCACTCTCACAGCTATGCCTGCTCATACTCAGTACCTTTACTCACTCTCACAGCTATACCTGCTCATACTCAGTACCTTTACTCACCCTCACAGCTATACCTGCTCATACTCCGTATCTTTGCTCACTCTCACAACTATGCCTGCTCATACTCAGTACCTTTACTCACTCTCACAGCTATACCTGCTCATACTCAGTACCTTTACTCACCCTCACAGCTTAGCCTGCTCATACTCAGTACCTTTGCTCACCCTCACAGCTATACCTGCTCATACTCAGTACCTTTACTTACTCTCACAGCTATACCTACTCATACTCAGTACCTTTGCTCACCCTCACAGCTATGCCTGCTCATACTCAGTTCCTTTACTCACTCTCACAGCTATACCTACTCATACTCAGTATCTTTGCTCACTCTCACAACTATGCCTGCTCCTACTCAGTACCTTTGCTCACTCTCACAGCTATACCTACTCATACTCAGTATCTTTGCTCACTCTCACAGCTATGCCTGCTCATACTCAGTACCTTTACTCACTCTCACAGCTATACCTACTCATACTCAGTATCTTTGCTCACTCTCACAACTATGCCTGCTCATACTCAGTACCTTTACTCACTCTCACAGCTATACCTGCACATACTCAGTACCTTTACTCACCCTCACAGCTATGCCTGCTCATACTCAGTACCTTTACTCACTCTCACAGCTATACCTACTCATACTCAGTATCTTTGCTCACTCTCACCACTATGCCTGCTCATACTCAGTACCTTTACTCACTCTCACAGCTATACCTGCTCATACTCAGTACCTTTACTCACCCTCACAGCTATGCCTGCTCATACTCAGTACCTTTACTCACTCTCACAGCTATACCTACTCATACTCAGTATCTTTGCTCACTCTCACCACTATGCCTGCTCATACTCAGTACCTTTACTCACTCTCACAGCTATACCTGCTCATACTCAGTACCTTTACTCACCCTCACAGCTATACCTGCTCATACTCAGTTCCTTTGCTCACCCTCACAGCTATACCTGCTCATACTCAGTACCTTTGGTCACTCTCACAGCTATGCCTGCTCATACTCAGTACCTTTGCTCACCCTCACAGCTATGCCTGCTCATACTCATTACCGTTACTCACTCTCACAGCTATACCTGCTCATACTCAGTACCTTTACTCACCCTCACAGCTATGCCTGCTCATACTCAGTACCTTTGGTCACTCTCACAGATAAACCAGCTCATACTCAGTACCATTACTCACTCTCACAGCTATACCTGCTCATACTCAGTACCTTTACTCACTCTCACAGCTATGCCTGCTCATACTCAGTACCATTACTCACTCTCACAGCTATGCCTGCTCATACTCAGTACCATTACTCACCCTCACAGCTATACCTGCTCATACTCAGTACCATTACTCACCCTCACAGCGATGCCTGCTCATACTCAGTACCATTGCTCACTCTCACTGCTTTGCCTGCTCATACTCAGTACCTTTGCTCACTCTCACAGCCATGCCTGCTCATACTCAGTACCTTTACTCACTCTCACAGCTATACCTGCTCATACTCAGTACCTTTGCTCACCCTCACAGCTATGCCTGCTCATACTCAGTACCTTTACTCACCCTCACAGCTATGCCTGCTCATACTCAGTACCTTTACTCACCCTCACAGCTATACCTGCTCATACTCAGTACCTTTACTCACTCTCACAGCTATGCCTGCTCATACTCATTACCTTTACTCACTCTCACAGCTATGCCTGCTCATACTCAGTACCTTTACTAACTCTCACAGCTATGCCTGCTCATACTCAGTACCTTTACTCACTCTCACAGCTATGCCTGCTCATACTCAGTACCTTTACTCACTCTCACAGCTATGCCTGCTCATACTCAGTACCTTTGCTCACTCTCACAGCTATGCCTGCTCATACTCAGTACCTTTACTCACTCTCACAGCTATGCCTGCTCATACTCAGTACCTTTACTCACTCTCACAGCTATGCCTGCTCATACTCAGCACCTTTGCTCACTCTCACAGCTATGCCTGCTCATACTCAGTACCTTTACTCACTCTCACAGCTATGCCTGCTCATACTCGGTACCTTTACTCACCCTCACAGCTTCGCCTGCTCATACTCAGTATCTTTGCTCACTCTCACAGCTATACCTGCTCATACTCAGTACCATTGCTCACCCTCACAGCTATACCTGCTCATACTCAGTACCTTTACTCACCCTCACAACTATACCTGCTCATACTCAGTACCTTTACTCACTCTCACAACTATACCTGCTCATACTCAGTACCTTTACTCACTCTCACAACTATACCTGCTCATACTCAGTACCTTTACTCACTCTCACAGCTATACCTGCTCATACTCAGTACCTTTACTCACTCTCACAGCTATACCTGCTCATACTCAGTACCTTTACTCACTCTCACAGCTATGCCTGCTCATACTCAGTACCTTTACTCACCCTCACAGCTATACCTGCTCATACTCAGTACCTTTGCTCACCCTCACAGCTATGCCTGCTCATACTCAGTATCTTTAATCACTCTCACAGCTATACCTGCTCATACTCAGTACCTTTACTCACCCTCACAGCTATGCCTGCTCATACTCAGTACCTTTGCTCACTCTCACAGCTACGCCTGCTCATACTCAGTACCTTTACTCACTCTCACAGCTATACCTGCTCATACTCAGTACCTTTACTCACTCTCACAACTATACCTGCTCATACTCAGTACCTTTACTCACTCTCACAGCTATACCTGCTCATACTCAGTACCTTTACTCACTCTCACAGCTATACCTGCTCATACTCAGTACCTTTACTCACTCTCACAGCTATGCCTGCTCATACTCAGTACCTTTACTCACCCTCACAGCAATACCTGCTCATACTCAGTACCTTTGCTCACCCTCACAGCTATGCCTGCTCATACTCAGTACCTTTGCTCACCCTCACAGCTACGCCTGCTCATACTCAGTACCTTTACTCACCCTCACAGCTATACCTGCTCATACTCAGTACCTTTACTCACCCTCACAGCTTCGCCTGCTCATACTCAGTATCTTTGCTCACTCTCACAGCTATACCTGCTCATACTCAGTACCTTTACTCACTCTCACAGCTATACCTGCTCATACTCAGTACCTTTACTCTCTCTCACAGCTATGCCTGCTCATACTCAGTACTTTTACTCACTCTCACAGCTATACCTGCTCATACTCAGTACCTTTACTCACTCTCACAGCTATACCTGCTCATACTCAGTACCTTTACTCACTCTCACAGCTATACCTGCTCATACTCAGTACCTTTACTCACTCTCACAGCTATACCTGCTCATACTCAGTACCTTTACTCACTCTCACAGCTATACCTGCTCATACTCAGTACCTTTACTCACTCTCACAGCTATACCTGCTCATACTCAGTACCTTTACTCACCCTCACAGCTATACCTGCTCATACTCAGTACCTTTACTTACTCTCACAGCTATGCCTGCTCATACTCAGTACCTTTAATCACTCTCACAGCTATACCTGCTCATACTCAGTACCTTTACTCACCCTCACAGCTATGCCTGCTCATACTCAGTACCTTTACTCACTCTCACAGCTATGCCTGCTCATACTCAGTACCTTTACTTACTCTCACAGCTATGCCTGCTCATACTCAGTACCTTTAATCACTCTCACAGCTATACCTGCTCATACTCAGTACCTTTACTCACTCTCACAGCTATACCTGCTCATACTCAGTACCTTTGCTCACCCTCACAGCTATGCCTGCTCATACTCAGTACCTTTACTCACTCTCACAGCTATGCCTGCTCATACTCAGTACCTTTACTCACCCTCACAGCTATGCCTGCTCATACTCAGTACCTTTGCTCACCCTCACAGCTATGCCTGCTCATACTCAGTACCTTTACTCACTCTCACAGCTATACCTGCTCATATTCAGTACCTTTGCTCACCCTCACAGCTATGCCTGCTCATACTCAGTACCTTTACTCACTCTCACAGCTATGCCTGCTCATACTCAGTACCTTTGCTCACCCTCACAGCTATGCCTGCTCATACTCAGTACCTTTACTCACTCTCACAGCTATGCCTGCTCATATTCAGTACCTTTGCTCACCCTCACAGCTATGCCTGCTCAAACTCAGTACCTTTGCTCACCCTCACAGCTATGCCTGCTCATACTCAGTACCTTTACTCACTCTACCTGCTCATACTCAGTACCTTTACTCACTCTCACAACTATACCTGCTCATACTCAGTACCTTTACTCACCCTCACAACTATACCTGCTCATACTCAGTACCTTTACTCACTCTCACAACTATACCTGCTCATACTCAGTACCTTTACTCACTCTCACAGCTATACCTGCTCATACTCAGTACCTTTGCTCACTCTCACAGCTATACCTGCTCATACTCAGTACCTTTGCTCACTCTCACAGCTATGCCTGCTCATACTCAGTACCTTTACTCACCCTCACAGCTGTACCTGCTCATACTCAGTACCTTTAATCACTCTCACAGCTATACCTGCTCATACTCAGTACCTTTACTCACTCTCAGTTATACCTGCTCATACTCAGTACCTTTGCTCACCCTCACAGCTATGCCTGCTCATACTCAGTACCTTTGCTCACCCTCACAGCTATGCCTGCTCATACTCAGTACCTTTACTCACTCTACCTTCTCATACTCAGTACCTTTACTCACTCTCACAACTATACCTGCTCATACTCAGTACCTTTACTCACCCTCACAACTATACCTGCTCATACTCAGTACCTTTACTCACTCTCACAGCTATACCTGCTCATACTCAGTACCTTTACTCACTCTCACAGCTATGCCTGCTCATACTCAGTACCTTTACTCACCCTCACAGCTATACCTGCTCATACTCAGTACCTTTGCTCACTCTCACAGCTATGCCTGCTCATACTCAGTACCTTTACTCACCCTCACAGCTATACCTGCTCATACTCAGTACCTTTAATCACTCTCACAGCTATACCTGCTCATACTCAGTACCTTTACTCACTCTCACAGCTATGCCTGCTTATACTCAGTACGTTTACTCACTCTCACAGCTATGCCTGCTCATACTCAGTACCTTTACTCACTCTCACAGCTATACCAGCTCATACTCAGTACCTTTGCTCACCCTCACAGCTATACCTGCTCATACTCAGTACCTTTACTCACCCTCACAGCTATGCCTGCTCATACTCAGTCCCTTTACTCACTCTCACAGCTATACCTGCTCATACTCAGTCCCTTTACTCACTCTCACAGCTATACCTGCTCATACTCAGTACCTTTACTCTCACAGCTATACCTGCTCATACTCAGTACCTTTACTCACTCTCACAGCTATGCCTGCTCATACTCAGTACCTTTGCTCACTCTCACAGCTATGTCTGCTCATACTCAGTACCTTTACTCACCCTCACAGCTATACCTGCTCATACTCAGTACCTTTGCTCACCCTCACAGCTATGCCTGCTCATACTCAGTTCCTTTGCTCACCCTCACAGCTATGCCTGCTCATACTCAGTTCCTTTGCTCACCCTCACAGCTATGCCTGCTCATACTCAGTTCCTTTGCTCACCCTCACAGGTATGCCTGCTCATACTCAGTTCCTTTTCTCACTCTACCTGCTCATACTCAGTTCCTTTGCTCACCCTCACAGCTATGCCTGCTCATACTCAGTTCCTTTGCTCACCCTCACAGCTATGCCTGCTCATACTCAGTTCCTTTGCTCACCCTCACAGGTATGCCTGCTCATACTCAGTTCCTTTTCTCACTCTACCTGCTCATACTCAGTTCCTTTGCTCACCCTCACAGCTATGCCTGCTCATACTCAGTTCCTTTGCTCACCCTCACAGGTATGCCTGCTCATACTCAGTTCCTTTTCTCACTCTACCTGCTCATACTCAGTTCCTTTGCTCACTCTCACAGCTATGCCTGCTCATACTCAGTACGTTTGCTCACCCTCACAGCTATACCTGCTCATACTCAGTACCTTTACTCACCATCTCAGCTATACCTGCTCATACTCAGTACCTTTACTCACCCTCACAACTATACCTGCTCATACTCAGTACCTTTACTCACTCTCACAACTATACCTGCTCATACTCAGTACCTTTACTCACTCTCACAGCTATACCTGCTCATACTCAGTACCTTTACTCACTCTCACAGCTATGCCTGCTCATACTCAGTACCTTTACTCACTCTCACAGCTATGCCTGCTCATACTCAGTACCTTTGCTCACTCTCACAGCTATGCCTGCTCATACTCAGTACCTTTACTCACTCTCACAGCTATATGCCTGCTCATTCTCAGTACCTTTACTCACTCTCACAGCAATACCTGCTCATACTCAGTACCTTTACTCACTCTCACAGCTATGCCTGCTCATACTCAGTACCTTTGCTCACTCTCACAGCTATACCTGCTCATGCTCAGTACCTTTGCTCACTCTCACAGCTATACCTGCTCATACTCAGTACCTTTACTCACTCTCACAGCTATATGCCTGCTCATTCTCAGTACCTTTACTCACTCTCACAGCAATACCTGCTCATACTCAGTACCTTTACTCACTCTCACAGCTATGCCTGCTCATACTCAGTACCTTTACTCACTCTCACAGCTATGCCTGCTCATACTCAGTACCTTTACTCACTCTCACAGCTATACCTACTCATACTCAGTACCTTTGCTCACTCTCACAGCTATGCCTGCTCATACGCAGTACCTTTACTCACTCTCACAGCTATGCCTGCTCATACTCAGTACCTTTACTCACTCTCACAGCTATACCTGCTCTTACTCAGTACCTTTGCTCACTCTCACAGCTATACCTGCTCATACTCAGTACCTTTGCTCACCCTCACAGCTATACCTGCTCATACTCAGTACCTTTACTCACTCTCACAGCTATATGCCTGCTCATACTCAGTACCTTTGCTCACTTTCCCAGCTATACCTGCTCATACTCAGTACCTTTACTCACCCTCACAGCTATACCTGCTCATGCTCAGTACCTTTACTCACTCTCACAGCTATGCCTGCTCTTACTCAGTACCTTTGCTCACTCTCCCAGCTATACCTGCTCATACTCAGTACCTTTACTCACCCTCACAGCTATACCTGCTCATGCTCAGTACCTTTACTCACTCTCACAGCTATGCCTGCTCATACTCAGTACCTTTACTCACTCTCACTGCTATGCCTGCTCATACTCAGTACCTTTGCTCACTCTCACAGCTATACCTGCTCATACTCAGTACCTTTACTCACTCTCACAGCTATACCTGCTCATACTCAGTACCTTTACTCACCCTCACAGCTATACCTGCTCATTCTCAGTACCTTTACTCACTCTCACAGCTATGCCTGCTCATACTCAGTACCTTTACTCACTCTCACAGCTATGCCTGCTCATACTCAGTACCTTTGCTCACTCTCACAGCTATGCCTGCTCATACTCAGTACCTTTACTCACTCTCCCAGCTATACCTGCTCATACTCAGTACCTTTACTCACCCTCACAGCTATGCCTGCTCATACTCAGTTCCTTTGCTCACCCTCACAGCTATACCTACTCATACTCAGTACCTTTGCTCACTCTCACAGCTATACCTGCTCATACTCAGTACCTTTACTCACCCTCACAGCTATACCTGCTCATTCTCAGTACCTTTACTCACTCTCACAGCTATGCCTGCTCATACTCAGTACCTTTACTCACTCTCACAGCTATGCCTGCTCATACTCAGTACCTTTGCTCACTCTCACAGCTATGCCTGCTCATACTCAGTACCTTTACTCACTCTCCCAGCTATACCTGCTCATACTCAGTACCTTTACTCACCCTCACAGCTATGCCTGCTCATACTCAGTTCCTTTGCTCACCCTCACAGCTATACCTGCTCATACTCAGTACCTTTGCTCACTCTCCCAGCTATACCTGCTCATACTCAGTACCTTTGCTCACTCTCCCAGCTATACCTGCTCATACTCACAGCTATACCTGCTCATACTCAGTACCTTTGCTCACTCTCACAGCTATACCTGCTCATACTCAGTACCTTTACTCACCCTCACAGCTATGCCTGCTCATACTCAGTACCTTTACTCACTCTCACAGCTATACCTGCTCATACTCAGTACCTTTACTCACTCTCACTGCTATGCCTGCTCATACTCAGTACCTTTGCTCACTCTCACAGCTATACCTGCTCATACTCAGTACCTTTACTCACTCTCACAGCTATACCTGCTCATACTCAGTACCTTTACTCACTCTCACAGCTATGCCTGCTCATACTCAGTACCTTTACTCACTCTCACAGCTATACCTGCTCATACTCAGTACCTTTACTCACCCTCACAGCTATACCTGCTCATACTCCGTATCTTTGCTCACTCTCACAACTATGCCTGCTCATACTCAGTACCTTTACTCACTCTCACAGCTATACCTGCTCATACTCAGTACCTTTACTCACCCTCACAGCTATGCCTGCTCATACTCAGTACCTTTGCTCACCCTCACAGCTATACCTGCTCATACTCAGTACCTTTACTCACTCTCACAGCTATACCTACTCATACTCAGTACCTTTGCTCACCCTCACAGCTATGCCTGCTCATACTCAGTTCCTTTACTCACTCTCACAGCTATACCTACTCATACTCAGTATCTTTGCTCACTCTCACAACTATGCCTGCTCCTACTCAGTACCTTTGCTCACTCTCACAGCTATACCTACTCATACTCAGTATCTTTGCTCACTCTCACAACTATGCCTGCTCATACTCAGTACCTTTACTCACTCTCACAGCTATACCTGCTCATACTCAGTACCTTTACTCACCCTCACAGCTATGCCTGCTCATACTCAGTACCTTTACTCACTCTCACAGCTATACCTACTCATACTCAGTATCTTTGCTCACTCTCACAACTATGCCTGCTCATACTCAGTACCTTTACTCACTCTCACAGCTATACCTGCTCATACTCAGTACCTTTACTCACCCTCACAGCTATGCCTGCTCATACTCAGTACCTTTTCTCACTCTCACAGCTATACCTACTCATACTCAGTATCTTTGCTCACTCTCACAACTATGCCTGCTCATACTCAGTACCTTTACTCACTCTCACAGCTATACCTGCTCATACTCAGTACCTTTACTCACCCTCACAGCTATACCTGCTCATACTCAGTTCCTTTGCTCACCCTCACAGCTATGCCTGCTCATACTCAGTACCTTTGGTCACTCTCACAGCTATGCCTGCTCATACTCAGTACCTTTGCTCACCCTCACAGCTATGCCTGCTCATACTCAGTACCTTTACTCACTCTCACAGCTATACCTGCTCATACTCAGTACCTTTACTCACCCTCACAGCTATGCCTGCTCATACTCAGTACCTTTGGTCACTCTCACAGATAAACCAGCTCATACTCAGTACCATTACTCACTCTCACAGCTATACCTGATCATACTCAGTACCTTTACTCACTCTCACAGCTATGCCTGCTCATACTCAGTACCATTACTCACTCTCACAGCTATGCCTGCTCATACTCAGTACCATTACTCACCCTCACAGCTATACCTGCTCATACTCAGTACCATTACTCACCCTCACAGCGATGCCTGCTCATACTCAGTACCATTGCTCACTCTCACTGCTTTGCCTGCTCATACTCAGTACCTTTGCTCACTCTCACAGCCATGCCTGCTCATACTCAGTACCTTTACTCACTCTCACAGCTATACCTGCTCATACTCAGTACCTTTACTCACTCTCACAGCTATGCCTGCTCATACTCATTACCTTTACTCACTCTCACAGCTATGCCTGCTCATACTCAGTACCTTTACTCACTCTCACAGCTATGCCTGCTCATACTCAGTACCTTTACTCACTCTCACAGCTATGCCTGCTCATACTCAGTACCTTTACTCACTCTCACAGCTATGCCTGCTCATACTCAGTACCTTTGCTCACTCTCACAGCTATGCCTGCTCATACTCAGTACCTTTACTCACTCTCACAGCTATGCCTGCTCATACTCAGTACCTTTACTCACTCTCACAGCTATGCCTGCTCATACTCAGCACCTTTGCTCACTCTCACAGCTATGCCTGCTCATACTCAGTACCTTTACTCACTCTCACAGCTATGCCTGCTCATACTCGGTACCTTTGCTCACCCTCACAGCTATGCCTGCTCATACTCGGTACCTTTGCTCACTCTCACAGCTATACCTGCTCATACTCGGTACCTTTACTCACTCTCACAGCTATACCTGCTCATACTCGGTACCTTTACTCACTCTCACAGCTATACCTGCTCATACTCGGTACCTTTACTCACCCTCACAGTTATACCTGCTCATACTCAGTACCTTTGCTCACTCTCACAGCTATGCCTGCTCATACTCAGTACCTTTACTCACTCTCACAGCTATGCCTGCTCATGCTCAGTACCTTTACTCACTCTCACAGCTATACCTGCTCATACTCAGTACCTTTACTCACCCTCACAGCTATTCCTGCTCATACTCAGTACCTTTACTCACTCTCACAGCTATACCTACTCATACTCAGTATCTTTGCTCTCTCTCACAACTATGCCTGCTCATACTCAGTACCTTTACTCACTCTCACAGCTATACCTGCTCATACTCAGTACCTTTACTCACCCTCACAGCTATGCCTGCTCATACTCAGTACCTTTGGTCACTCTCACAGCTATACCTGCTCATACTCAGTACCATTACTCACTCTCACAGCTATACCTGCTCATATTCAGTACCATTACTCACCCTCACAGCTATGCCTGCTCATACTCAGTACCATTACTCACTCTCACTGCTATGCCTGCTCATACTCAGTACCTTTGCTCACTCTCACAGCTATGCCTGCTCATACTCAGTACCTTTACTCACTCTCACAGCTATGCCTGCTCATACTCATTACCTTTACTCACTCTCACAGCTATGCCTGCTCATACTCAGTACCTTTACTCACTCTCACAGCTATGCCTGCTCATACTCAGTACCTTTGCTCACTCTCACAGCTATGCCTGCTCATACTCAGTACCTTTACTCACTCTCACAGCTATGCCTGCTCATACTCGGTACCTTTACTCACTCTCACAGCTATGCCTGCTCATACTCAGTACCTTTGCTCACTCTCACAGATAAACCAGCTCATACTCAGTACCATTACTCACTCTCACAGCTATACCTGCTCATACTCAGTACCTTTACTCACTCTCACAGCTATGCCTGCTCATACTCAGTACCTTTGCTCACCCTCACAGCTATGCCTGCTCATACTCAGTTCCTTTACTCACTCTCACAGCTATACCTGCTCATACTCAGTACCTTTGCTCACCCTCACAGCTATGCCTGCTCATACTCAGTTCCTTTGCTCACCCTCACAGCTATGCCTGCTCATACTCAGTTCCTTTTCTCACTCTACCTGCTCATACTCAGTACCTTTGCTCACTCTCACAGCTATGCCTGCTCATACTCAGTACGTTTGCTCACCCTCACAGCTATACCTGCTCATACTCAGTACCTTTACTCACCATCTCAGGTATACCTGCTCATACTCAGTACCTTTACTCACCCTCACAACTATACCTGCTCATACTCAGTACCTTTACTCACTCTCACAACTATACCTGCTCATACTCAGTACCTTTACTCACTCTCACAGCTATACCTGCTCATACTCAGTACCTTTACTCACTCTCACAGCTATGCCTGCTCATACTCAGTACCTTTACTCACTCTCACAGCTATGCCTGCTCATACTCAGTACCTTTGCTCACTCTCACAGCTATGCCTGCTCATACTCATTACCTTTACTCACTCTCACAGCTATATGCCTGCTCATTCTCAGTACCTTTACTCACTCTCACAGTAATACCTGCTCATACTCAGTACCTTTACTCACTCTCACAGCTATGCCTGCTCATACTCAGTACCTTTGCTCACTCTCACAGCTATACCTGCTCATACTCAGTACCTTTACTCACTCTCACAGCTATATGCCTGCTCATTCTCAGTACCTTTACTCACTCTCACAGCAATACCTGCTCATACTCAGTACCTTTACTCACTCTCACAGCTATGCCTGCTCATACTCAGTACCTTTACTCACTCTCACAGCTATGCCTGCTCATACTCAGTACCTTTGCTCACTCCCACAGCTATGCCTGCTCACACTCAGTACCTTTACTCACTCTCACAGCTATGCCTGCTCATACTCAGTACCTTTACTCACTCTCACAGCTATACCTGCTCTTACTCAGTACCTTTGCTCACTCTCACAGCTATGCCTGCTCATACTCAGTACCTTTACTCACCATCTCAGGTATACCTGCTCATACTCAGTACCTTTACTCACCCTCACAACTATACCTGCTCATACTCAGTACCTTTGCTCACCCTCACAGCTATACCTGCTCATACTCAGTACCTTTACTCACTCTCACAGCTATATGCCTGCTCATACTCAGTACCTTTGCTCACTTTCCCAGCTATACCTGCTCATACTCAGTACCTTTACTCACCCTCACAGCTATACCTGCTCATACTCAGTACCTTTACTCACCCTCACAGCTATACCTGCTCATGCTCAGTACCTTTGCTCACCCTCACAGCTATACCTGCTCATACTCAGTACCTTTACTCACTCTCACAGCTATGCCTGCTCATACTCAGTACCTTTGCTCACTCTCCCAGCTATACCTGCTCATACTCAGTACCTTTACTCACCCTCACAGCTATACCTGCTCATGCTCAGTACCTTTACTCACTCTCACAGCTATGCCTGCTCATACTCAGTACCTTTACTCACTCTCACAGCTATGCCTGCTCATACTCAGTACCTTTGCTCACTCTCACAGCTATGCCTGCTCATACTCAGTACCTTTACTCACCCTCACAGCTATGCCTGCTCATACTCAGTACCTTTACTCACCCTCACAGCTATGCCTGCTCATACTCAGTACCTTTACTCACCCTCACAGCTATGCCTGCTCATACTCTGTACCTTTACTCACTCTCACAGCTATGCCTGCTCATACTCAGTACCTTTGCTCACTCTCACAGCTATACCTGCTCATACTCAGTACCTTTACTCACTCTCACAGCTATACCTGCTCATACTCAGTACCTTTACTCACTCTCACAGCTATACCTGCTCATACTCAGTACCTTTACTCACTCTCACAGCTATACCTGCTCATACTCAGTACCTTTACTCACTCTCACAGCTATACCTGCTTATACTCAGTATCTTTGCTCACTCTCACAACTATGCCTGCTCATACTCAGTACCTTTACTCACCCTCACAGCTATACCTGCTCATACTCAGTACCTTTGCTCACTCTCACAGCTATACCTGCTCATACTCAGTACCTTTACTCACTTTCACAGCTATGCCTGCTCATACTCAGTACCTTTGCTCACCCTCACAGCTATGCCTGCTCATACTCAGTACCTTTACTCACTCTCACAGCTATGCCTGCTCATACTCAGTACCTTTGCTCACTCTCCCAGCTATACCTGCTCATACTCAGTACCTTTACTCACCCTCACAGCTATGCCTGCTCATACTCAGTTCCTTTGCTCACCCTCACAGCTATACCTGCTCATACTCAGTACCTTTGCTCACTCTCCCAGCTATACCTGCTCATACTCAGTACCTTTACTCACTCTCACAGCTATGCCTGCTCATACTCAGTACCTTTACTCACCCTCACAGCTATACCTGCTCATACTCAGTACCTTTACTCACTCTCACAGCTATGCCTGCTCATACTCAGTACCTTTACTCACCCTCACAGCTATACCTGCTTATACTCAGTACCTTTACTCACTCTCACTGCTATGCCTGCTCATACTCTGTACCTTTGCTCACTCTCACAGCTATACCTGCTCATACTCAGTACCTTTACTCAGTCTCACAGCTATACCTGCTCATACTCAGTACCTTTACTCACTCTCACAGCTATGCCTGCTCATACTCAGTACCTTTGCTCACTCTCCCAGCTATACCTGCTCATACTCACAGCTATACCTGCTCATGCTCACAGCTATGCCTGCTCATACTCAGTACCTTTACTCACCCTCACAGCTATGCCTGCTCATACTCAGAACCTTTGCTCACTCTCACAACTATGCCTGCTCATACTCAGTACCTTTACTCACCCTCACAGCTATACCTGCTCATACTCAGTACCTTTATTCACCCTCACAGCTATGCCTACTCATACTCAGTACCTTTGCTCACCCTCACAGCTATACCTGCTCATACTCAGTACCTTTGCTCACTCTCACAGCTATACCTGCTCATACTCAGTACCTTTATTCACCCTCACAGCTATGCCTGCTCATACTCAGTACCTTTACTCACCCTCTCAGCTATACCTGCTCATACTCAGTACCTTTACTCACTCTCACAGCTATACCTGCTCATACTCAGTACCTTTACTCACTCTCACTGCTATGCCTGCTCATACTCAGTACCTTTGCTCACTCTCACAGCTATACCTGCTCATACTCAGTACCTTTACTCACTCTCACAGCTATGCCTGCTCATACTCAGTACCTTTACTCTCTCTCACAGCTATACCTACTCATACTCAGTATCTTTGCTCACTCTCACAACTATGCCTGCTCATACTCAGTACCTTTACTCACTCTCACAGCTATACCTGCTCATACTCAGTACCTTTACTCACCCTCACAGCTATGCCTGCTCATACTCAGTACCTTTACTCACTCTCACAGCTATACCTACTCATACTCAGTACCTTTGCTCACTCTCACAGCTATGCCTGCTCATACTCAGTACCTTTGCTCACTCTCACAGCTATACCTACTCATACTCAGTATCTTTGCTCACTCTCACAACTATGCCTGCTCATACTCAGTACCTTTGCTCACTCTCACAGCTATACCTGCTCATACTCAGTACCTTTACTCACTCTCAGAGCTATGCCTGCTCATACTCAGTACCTTTGCTCACCCTCACAGCTACGCCTGCTCATACTCAGTACCTTTACTCACCCTCACAGCTATACCTGCTCATACTCAGTACCTTTACTCACCCTCACAGCTTCGCCTGCTCATACTCAGTATCTTTGCTCACTCTCACAGCTATACCTGCTCATACTCAGTACCATTGCTCACCCTCACAGCTATACCTGCTCATACTCAGTACCTTTACTCACCCTCACAGCTATACCTGCTCATGCTCAGTACCTTTAATCACTCTCACAGCTATGCCTGCTCATACTCAGTACCTTTACTCACCCTCACAGCTATACCTGCTCATACTCAGTACCTTTACTCACTCTCACAGCTATACCTGCTCATACTCAGTACCTTTAATCACTCTCATAGCTATGCCTGCTCATACTCAGTACCTTTAATCACTCTCACAGCTATACCTGCTCATACTCAGTACCTTTACTCACTCTCACAGCTATACCTGCTCATACTCAGTACCTTTGCTCACCCTCACAGCTATGCCTGCTCATACTCATTACCTTTACTCACTCTCACAGCTATGCCTGCTCATACTCAGTACCTTTACTCACCCTCACAGCTATGCCTGCTCATACTCAGTACCTTTACTCACTCTCACAGCTATGCCTGCTCATACTCAGTACCTTTGCTCACCCTCACAGTTATGCCTGCTCATACTCAGTACCTTTACTCACTCTCACAGCTATGCCTGCTCATATTCAGTACCTTTGCTCACCCTCACAGCTATGCCTGCTCAAACTCAGTACCTTTGCTCACCCTCACAGCTATGCCTGCTCATACTCAGTACCTTTACTCACTCTACCTGCTCATACTCAGTACCTTTACTCACTCTCACAACTATACCTGCTCATACTCAGTACCTTTACTCACCCTCACAACTATACCTGCTCATACTCAGTACCTTTACTCACTCTCACAACTATACCTGCTCATACTCAGTACCTTTACTCACTCTCACAGCTATACCTGCTCATACTCAGTACCTTTGCTCACTCTCACAGCTATACCTGCTCATACTCAGTACCTTTGCTCACTCTCACAGCTATGCCTGCTCATACTCAGTACCTTTACTCACCCTCACAGCTGTACCTGCTCATACTCAGTACCTTTAATCACTCTCACAGCTATACCTGCTCATACTCAGTACCTTTACTCACTCTCACAGTTATACCTGCTCATACTCAGTACCTTTACTCACTCTCACAGCTATGCCTGCTCATACTCAGTACCTTTACTCACCCTCACAGCTATACCTGCTCATACTCAGTACCTTTACTCACTCTCACAGTTATACCTGCTCATACTCAGTACCTTTACTCACTCTCACAGCTATGCCTGCTCATACTCAGTACCTTTGCTCACTCTCACAGCTATACCTGCTCATACTCAGTACCTTTACTCACCCTCACAGCTATACCTGCTCATACTCAGTACCTTTACTCACTCTCACAGTTATACCTGCTCATACTCAGTACCTTTACTCACTCTCACAGCTATGCCTGCTCATACTCAGTACCTTTACTCACTCTCCCAGCTATGCCTGCTCATACTCAGTACCTTTGCTCACTCTCACAGCTATACCTGCTCATACTCAGTACCTTTACTCACTCTCCCAGCTATACCTGCTCATACTCAGTACCTTTGCTCACCCTCACAGCTATGCCTGCTCATACTCAGTACCTTTGCTCACCCTCACAGCTATGCCTGCTCATACTCAGTACCTTTACTCACTCTCACAACTATACCTGCTCATACTCAGTACCTTTACTCACCCTCACAACTATACCTGCTCATACTCAGTACCTTTACTCACTCTCACAACTATACCTGCTCATACTCAGTACCTTTACTCACTCTCACAGCTATACCTGCTCATACTCAGTACCTTTGCTCACTCTCACAGCTATACCTGCTCATACTCAGTACCTTTACTCACTCTCACAGCTATGCCTGCTCATACTCAGTACCTTTACTCACCCTCACAGCTATACCTGCTCATACTCAGTACCTTTACTCACTCTCACAGCTATGCCTGCTCATACTCAGTACCTTTGCTCACTCTCACAGCTATGCCTGCTCATACTCAGTACCTTTACTCACTCTCACAGCTATGCCTGCTCATATTCAGTACCTTTGCTCACCCTCACAGCTATGCCTGCTCAAACTCAGTACCTTTGCTCACCCTCACAGCTATGCCTGCTCATACTCAGTACCTTTACTCACTCTACCTGCTCATACTCAGTACCTTTACTCACTCTCACAACTATACCTGCTCATACTCAGTACCTTTACTCACCCTCACAACTATACCTGCTCATACTCAGTACCTTTACTCACTCTCAAACTATACCTGCTCATACTCAGTACCTTTACTCACTCTCACAGCTATACCTGCTCATACTCAGTACCTTTGCTCACTCTCACAGCTATACCTGCTCATACTCAGTATCTTTGCTCACTCTCACAGCTATGCCTGCTCATACTCAGTACCTTTACTCACCCTCACAGCTATACCTGCTCATACTCAGTACCTTTAATCACTCTCACAGCTATACCTGCTCATACTCAGTACCTTTACTCACTCTCACAGTTATACCTGCTCATACTCAGTACCTTTACTCACTCTCACAGCTATGCCTGCTCATACTCAGTACCTTTACTCACCCTCACAGCTATACCTGCTCATACTCAGTACATTTAATCACTCTCACAGCTATACCTGCTCATACTCAGTACCTTTACTCACCCTCACAGCTATGCCTGCTCATACTCAGTACCTTTACTCACTCTCACAGCTATGCCTGCTTATACTCAGTACGTTTACTCACTCTCACAGCTATGCCTGCTCATACTCAGTACCTTTACTCACTCTCACAGCTATGCCTGCTTATACTCAGTACGTTTACTCACTCTCACAGCTATGCCTGCTCATACTCAGTACCTTTACTCACTCTCACAGCTATGCCTGCTCATATTCAGTACCTTTACTCACTCTCACAGTTATACCTGCTCATACTCAGTACCTTTACTCACTCTCACAGTTATACCTGCTCATACTCAGTACCTTTACTCACTCTCACAGCTATGCCTGCTTATACTCAGTACGTTTACTCACTCTCACAGCTATACCTGCTCATACTCAGTACCTTTGCTCACCCTCACAGCTATACCTGCTCATACTCAGTACCCTTACTCACCCTCACAGCTATACCTGCTCATACTCAGTACATTTACTCACTCTCACAGCTATACCTGCTCATACTCAGTACCTTTGCTCACCCTCACAGCTATACCTGCTCATACTCAGTACCCTTACTCACCCTCACAGCTATACCTGCTCATACTCAGTACATTTACTCACCCTCACAGCTATACCTGCTCATACTCAGTACCTTTGCTCACCCTCACAGCTATACCTGCTCATACTCAGTACCTTTACTCACTCTCACAGCTATGCCTGCTCATACTCAGTACCTTTGCTCACCCTCACAGCTATGCCTGCTCATACTCAGTAGCTTTACTCACTCTACCTTCTCATACTCAGTACCTTTACTCACTCTCACAACTATACCTGCTCATACTCAGTACCTTTACTCACCCTCACAACTATACCTGCTCATACTCAGTACCTTTACTCACTCTCACAACTATACCTGCTCATACTCAGTACCTTTACTCACTCTCACAGCTATACCTGCTCATACTCAGTACCTTTACTCACTCTCACAGCTATACCTGCTCATACTCAGTACCTTTACTCACTCTCACAGTTATACCTGCTCATACTCAGTACCTTTACTCACTCTCACAGCTATGCCTGCTCATACTCAGTACCTTTACTCACCCTCACAGCTATACCTGCTCATACTCAGTACATTTAATCACTCTCACAGCTATACCTGCTCATACTCAGTACCTTTACTCACCCTCACAGCTATGCCTGCTCATACTCAGTACCTTTACTCACTCTCACAGCTATGCCTGCTTATACTCAGTACGTTTACTCACTCTCACAGCTATGCCTGCTCATACTCAGTACCTTTACTCACTCTCACAGCTATGCCTGCTTATACTCAGTACGTTTACTCACTCTCACAGCTATGCCTGCTCATACTCAGTACCTTTACTCACTCTCACAGCTATGCCTGCTCATATTCAGTACCTTTACTCACTCTCACAGTTATACCTGCTCATACTCAGTACCTTTACTCACTCTCACAGTTATACCTGCTCATACTCAGTACCTTTACTCACTCTCACAGCTATGCCTGCTTATACTCAGTACGTTTACTCACTCTCACAGCTATACCTGCTCATACTCAGTACCTTTGCTCACCCTCACAGCTATACCTGCTCATACTCAGTACCTTTACTCACCCTCACAGCTATACCTGCTCATACTCAGTACCTTTGCTCACCCTCACAGCTATACCTGCTCATACTCAGTACCTTTACTCACTCTCACAGCTATGCCTGCTCATACTCAGTACCTTTGCTCACCCTCACAGCTATGCCTGCTCATACTCAGTACCTTTACTCACTCTACCTTCTCATACTCAGTACCTTTACTCACTCTCACAACTATACCTGCTCATACTCAGTACCTTTACTCACCCTCACAACTATACCTGCTCATACTCAGTACCTTTACTCACTCTCACAACTATACCTGCTCATACTCAGTACCTTTACTCACTCTCACAGCTATACCTGCTCATACTCAGTACCTTTACTCACTCTCACAGCTATACCTGCTCATACTCAGTACCTTTACTCACTCTCACAGCTATACCTGCTCATACTCAGTACCTTTGCTCACTCTCACAGCTATGCCTGCTCATACTCAGTACCTTTACTCACCCTCACAGCTATGCCTGCTCATACTCAGTACCTTTGCTCACCCTCACAGCTATGCCTGCTCATACTCAGTTCCTTTGCTCACCCTCACAGCTATGCCTGCTCATACTCAGTTCCTTTGCTCACCCTCACAGGTATGCCTGCTCATACTCAGTTCCTTTTCTCACTCTACCTGCTCATACTCAGTACCTTTGCTCACTCTCACAGCTATGCCTGCTCATACTCAGTACGTTTGCTCACCCTCACAGCTATACCTGCTCATACTCAGTACCTTTACTCACCCTCACAACTATACCTGCTCATACTCAGTACCTTTACTCACTCTCACAACTATACCTGCTCATACTCAGTACCTTTACTCACTCTCACAGCTATGCCTGCTCATACTCAGTACCTTTACTCACTCTCACAGCTATGCCTGCTCATACTCAGTACCTTTGCTCACTCTCACAGCTATGCCTGCTCATACTCAGTACCTTTACTCACTCTCACAGCTATATGCCTGCTCATTCTCAGTACCTTTACTCACTCTCACAGCAATACCTGCTCATACTCAGTACCTTTACTCACTCTCACAGCTATGCCTGCTCATACTCAGTACCTTTGCTCACTCTCACAGCTATACCTGCTCATGCTCAGTACCTTTGCTCACTCTCACAGCTATACCTGCTCATACTCAGTACCTTTACTCACTCTCACAGCTATACCTGCTCATTCTCAGTACCTTTACTCACTCTCACAGCAATACCTGCTCATACTCAGTACCTTTACTCACTCTCACAGCTATGCCTGCTCATACTCAGTACCTTTACTCACTCTCACAGCTATGCCTGCTCATACTCAGTACCTTTGCTCACTCTCACAGCTATGCCTGCTCATACTCAGTACCTTTACTCACTCTCACAGCTATGCCTGCTCATACTCAGTACCTTTACTCACTCTCACAGCTATACCTGCTCTTACTCAGTACCTTTGCTCACTCTCACAGCTATGCCTGCTCATACTCAGTACCTTTACTCACTCTCACAGCTATACCTGCTCATACTCAGTACCTTTGCTCACCCTCACAGCTATACCTGCTCATACTCAGTACCTTTACTCACTCTCACAGCTATATGCCTGCTCATACTCAGTACCTTTGCTCACTTTCCCAGCTATACCTGCTCATGCTCAGTACCTTTGCTCACCCTCACAGCTATGCCTGCTCATACTCAGTACCTTTACTCACCCTCACAGCTATACCTGCTCATACTCAGTACCTTTACTCACTCTCACAGCTATACCTGCTCATACTCAGTACCTTTACTCACTCTCACAGTTATACCTGCTCATACTCAGTACCTTTACTCACTCTCACAGCTATGCCTGCTCTTACTCAGTACCTTTGCTCACTCTCCCAGCTATACCTGCTCATACTCAGTACCTTTACTCACCCTCACAGCTATACCTGCTCATGCTCAGTACCTTTACTCACTCTCACAGCTATACCTGCTCATACTCAGTACCTTTACTCACTCTCACAGCTATACCTGCTCATACTCAGTACCTTTACTCACTCTCACAGCTATGCCTGCTCATACTCAGTACCTTTACTCACTCTCACAGCTATGCCTGCTCATACTCAGTAGCTTTGCTCACTCTCCCAGCTATACCTGCTCATACTCAGTACCTTTACTCACCCTCACAGCTATGCCTGCTCATACTCAGTTCCTTTGCTCACCCTCACAGCTATACCTACTCATACTCAGTACCTTTGCTCACTCTCCCAGCTATACCTGCTCATACTCAGTACCTTTGCTCACTCTCACAGCTATGCCTGCTCATACTCAGTACCTTTACTCACCCTCACAGCTATACCTGCTCATACTCAGTACCTTTACTCACTCTCACAGCTATGCCTGCTCATACTCAGTACCTTTACTCACCCTCACAGCTATACCTGCTTATATTCAGTACCTTTACTCACTCTCACTGCTATGCCTGCTCATACTCTGTACCTTTGCTCACTCTCACAGCTATACCTGCTCATACTCAGTACCTTTGCTCACTCTCCCAGCTATACCTGCTCATACTCACAGCTATACCTGCTCATGCTCACAGCTATGCCTGCTCATACTCAGTACCTTTACTCACCCTCACAGCTATGCCTGCTCATACTCAGAACCTTTGCTCACTCTCACAAATATGCCTGCTCATACTCAGTACCTTTACTCACCCTCACAGCTATACCTGCTCATACTCAGTACCTTTATTCACCCTCACAGCTATGCCTGCTCATACTCAGTACCTTTACTCACTCTCACAGCTATGCCTGCTCATACTCAGTACCTTTACTCACTCTCACAGCTATACCTGCTCATACTCAGTACCTTTACTCACCCTCACAGCTATGCCTGCTCATACTCAGTACCTTTACTAACTCTCACAGCTATACCTGCTCATACTCAGTACCTTTACTCACTCTCACAGCTATACCTGCTCATACTCAGTACCTTTACTCACCCTCACAGCTATGCCTGCTCATACTCAGTACCTTTACTAACTCTCACAGCTATACCTGCTCATACTCAGTACCTTTACTCACCCTCACAGCTATACCTGCTCATACTCAGTACCTTTACTCACTCTCACTGCTATACCTGCTCATACTCAGTACCTTTGCTCACTCTCACAGCTATACCTGCTCATACTCAGTACCTTTACTCACTCTCACAGCTATACCTGCTCATACTCAGTACCTTTACTCACTCTCACTGCTATGCCTGCTCATACTCAGTACCTTTACTCTCTCTCACAGCTATACCTACTCATACTCAGTATCTTTGCTCACTCTCACAACTATGCCTGCTCATACTCAGTACCTTTACTCACTCTCACTGCTATACCTGCTCATACTCAGTACCTTTACTCACCCTCACAGCTATGCCTGCTCATACTCAGTACCTTTGCTCACCCTCACAGCTATGCCTGCTCATACTCAGTACCTTTGCTCACTCTCACAGCTATACCTACTCATACTCAGTACCTTTGCTCACTCTCACAGCTATGCCTGCTCATACTCAGTACCTTTGCTCACTCTCACAGCTATACCTACTCATACTCAGTATCTTTGCTCACTCTCACAACTATGCTTGCTCATACTCAGTACCTTTGCTCACTCTCACAGCTATACCTGCTCATACTCAGTACCTTTACTCACTCTCACAGCTATGCCTGCTCATACTCAGTACCTTTACTCACTCTCACAGCTATACCTGCTCATACTCAGTACCTTTACTCACCCTCACAGCTACGCCTGCTCATACTCAGTACCTTTACTCACTCTCACAGCTATACCTGCTCATACTCAGTACCTTTACTCACACTCACAGCTATGCCTGCTCATACTCAGTATCTTTGCTCACTCTCACAACTATGCCTGCTCATACTCAGTACCTTTGCTCACTCTCACAGCTATACCTGCTCATACTCAGTACCTTTACTCACTCTCACAGCTATGCCTGCTCATACTCAGTACCTTTACTCACTCTCACAGCTATACCTGCTCATACTCAGTACCTTTACTCACCCTCACAGCTACGCCTGCTCATTCTCAGTACCTTTACTCACTCTCACAGCTATGCCTGCTCATACTCAGTACCTTTACTCACTCTCCCAGCTATACCTGCTCATACTCAGTACCTTTGCTCACTCTCACAGCTATGCCTGCTCATACTCAGTACCTTTACTCACCCTCACAGCTATACCTGCTCATACTCAGTACCTTTACTCACTCTCACAGCTATGCCTGCTCATACTCAGTACCTTTACTCACCCTCACAGCTATGCCTGCTCATACTCAGCACCTTTGCTCACCCTCACAGCTATACCTGCTTATACTCAGTACCTTTACTCACTCTCACTGCTATGCCTGCTCATACTCTGTACCTTTGCTCACTCTCACAGCTATACCTGCTCATACTCAGTACCTTTACTCACTCTCACAGCTATACCTGCTCATAATCAGTACCTTTGCTCACTCTCCCAGCTATACCTGCTCATACTCACAGCTATACCTGCTCATGCTCACAGCTATGCCTGCTCATACTCAGTACCTTTACTCACCCTCACAGCTATGCCTGCTCATACTTAGAACCTTTGCTCACTCTCACAAATATGCCTGCTCATACTCAGTACCTTTACTCACCCTCACAGCTATACCTGCTCATACTCAGTACCTTTACTCACCCTCACAGCTATGCCTACTCATACTCAGTACCTTTGCTCACCCTCACAGCTATACCTGCTCATACTCAGTACCTTTGCTCACTCTCACAGCTATACCTGCTCATACTCAGTACCTTTATTCACCCTCACAGCTATGCCTGCTCATACTCAGTACCTTTACTCACCCTCACAGCTATGCCTGCTCATACTCAGTACCTTTACTAACTCTCACAGCTATACCTGCTCATACTCAGTACCTTTACTCACTCTCACTGCTATGCCTGCTCATACTCAGTACCTTTGCTCACTCTCACAGCTATACCTGCTCATACTCAGTACCTTTACTCACTCTCACAGCTATACCTGCTCATACTCAGTACCTTTACTCACTCTCACTGCTATGCCTGCTCATACCCAGTACCTTTACTCTCTCTCACAGCTATACCTACTCATACTCAGTATCTTTGCTCACCCTCACAGCTATACCTGCTCATACTCAGTACCTTTACTCACCCTCACAGCTTCGCCTGCTCATACTCAGTATCTTTGCTCACTCTCACAGCTATACCTGCTCATACTCAGTACCATTGCTCACCCTCACAGCTATACCTGCTCATACTCAGTACCTTTAATCACTCTCACAGCTATACCTGCTCATACTCAGTACCTTTACTCACTCTCACAGCTATACCTGCTCATACTCAGTACCTTTGCTCACCCTCACAGCTATGCCTGCTCATACTCAGTACCTTTACTCACTCTCACAGCTATGCCTGCTCATACTCAGTACCTTTACTCACCCTCACAGCTATGCCTGCTCATACTCAGTACCTTTACTCACTCTCACAGCTATGCCTGCTCATACTCAGTACCTTTACTCACCCTCACAGCTATACCTGCTCATACTCAGTACCTTTGCTCACCCTCACAGTTATGCCTGCTCATACTCAGTACCTTTACTCACTCTCACAGCTATGCCTGCTCATATTCAGTACCTTTGCTCACCCTCACAGCTATGCCTGCTCATACTCAGTACCTTTACTCACTCTCACAGCTATGCCTGCTCATACTCAGTTCCTTTGCTCACCCTCACAGCTATGCCTGCTCAAACTCAGTTCCTTTGCTCACCCTCACAGCTATGCCTGCTCATACTCAGTACCTTTGCTCACCCTCACAGCTATGCCTGCTCATACTCAGTACCTTTACTCACTCTCACAACTATACCTGCTCATACTCAGTACCTTTACTCACCCTCACAACTATACCTGCTCATACTCAGTACCTTTACTCACTCTCACAACTATACCTGCTCATACTCAGTACCTTTACTCACTCTCACAGCTATACCTGCTCATACTCAGTACCTTTGCTCACTCTCACAGCTATACCTGCTCATACTCAGTACCTTTGCTCACTCTCACAGCTATGCCTGCTCATACTCAGTACCTTTACTCACCCTCACAGCTGTACCTGCTCATACTCAGTACCTTTACTCACTCTCACAGCTATACCTGCTCATACTCAGTACCTTTAATCACTCTCACAGCTATACCTGCTCATACTCAGTACCTTTACTCACTCTCACAGCTATGCCTGCTCATACTCAGTACCTTTACTCACCCTCACAGCTATACCTGCTCATACTCAGTACCTTTACTCACTCTCACAGTTATACCTGCTCATACTCAGTACCTTTACTCACTCTCACAGCTATGCCTGCTTATACTCAGTACGTTTACTCACTCTCACAGCTATGCCTGCTCATACTCAGTACCTTTGCTCACCCTCACAGCTATGCCTGCTCATACTCAGTACCTTTACTCACTCTCACAGCTATGCCTGCTCATATTCAGTACCTTTGCTCACCCTCACAGCTATGCCTGCTCATACTCAGTACCTTTGCTCACCCTCACAGCTATGCCTGCTCATACTCAGTACCTTTACTCACTCTACCTTCTCATACTCAGTACCTTTACTCACTCTCACAACTATACCTGCTCATACTCAGTACCTTTACTCACCCTCACAACTATACCTGCTCATACTCAGTACCTTTACTCACTCTCACAACTATACCTGCTCATACTCAGTACCTTTACTCACTCTCACAGCTATACCTGCTCATACTCAGTACCTTTACTCACCCTCACAACTATACCTGCTCATACTCAGTACCTTTACTCACTCTCACAGCTATGCCTGCTCATACTCAGTACCTTTGCTCACTCTCACAGCTATACCTGCTCATACTCAGTACCTTTACTCACTCTCACAGCTATGCCTGCTCATACTCAGTACCTTTACTCACCCTCACAGCTATACCTGCTCATACTCAGTACCTTTGCTCACTCTCACAGCTATGCCTGCTCATACTCAGTACCTTTGCTCACCCTCACAGCTATGCCTGCTCATACTCAGTACCTTTACTCACTCTCACAACTATACCTGCTCATACTCAGTACCTTTACTCACTCTACCTGCTCATACTCAGTACCTTTACTCACTCTCACAACTATACCTGCTCATACTCAGTACCTTTACTCACCCTCACAACTATACCTGCTCATACTCAGTACCTTTACTCACTCTACCTGCTCATACTCAGTACCTTTACTCACTCTACCTGCTCATACTCAGTACCTTTACTCACTCTCACAACTATACCTGCTCATACTCAGTACCTTTACTCACCCTCACAACTATACCTGCTCATACTCAGTACCTTTACTCACTCTCACAACTATACCTGCTCATACTCAGTACCTTTGCTCACTCTCACAGCTATACCTGCTCATACTCAGTACCTTTGCTCACCCTCACAGCTATACCTGCTCATACTCAGTACCTTTACTCACTCTCACAACTATACCTGCTCATACTCAGTACCTTTACTCACCCTCACAACTATACCTGCTCATACTCAGTACCTTTACTCACTCTCACAACTATGCCTGCTCATACTCAGTACCTTTACTCACTCTCACAGCTATACCTGCTCATACTCAGTACCTTTGCTCACTCTCACAGCTATGCCTGCTCATACTCAGTACCTTTACTCACCCTCACAGCTATACCTGCTCATACTCAGTACCTTTAATCACTCTCACAGCTATACCTGCTCATACTCAGTACCTTTACTCACTCTCACAGTTATACCTGCTCATACTCAGTACCTTTACTCACCCTCACAGCTATACCTGCTCATACTCAGTACCTTTAATCACTCTCACAGCTATACCTGCTCATACTCAGTACCTTTACTCACTCTCACAGCTATGCCTGCTCATACTCAGTACCTTTACTCACTCTCACAGCTATGCCTGCTTATACTCAGTACGTTTACTCACTCTCACAGCTATGCCTGCTCATACTCAGTACCTTTGCTCACCCTCACAGCTATGCCTGCTCATACTCAGTACCTTTACTCACTCTCACAGCTATGCCTGCTCATATTCAGTACCTTTGCTCACCCTCACAGCTATGCCTGCTCATACTCAGTACCTTTACTCACTCTACCTTCTCATACTCAGTACCTTTACTCACTCTCACAACTATACCTGCTCATACTCAGTACCTTTACTCACCCTCACAACTATACCTGCTCATACTCAGTACCTTTACTCACTCTCACAACTATACCTGCTCATACTCAGTACCTTTACTCACTCTCACAGCTATACCTGCTCATACTCAGTACCTTTACTCACTCTACCTTCTCATACTCAGTACCTTTACTCACTCTCACAACTATACCTGCTCATACTCAGTACCTTTACTCACTCTCACAGCTATACCTGCTCATACTCAGTACCTTTGCTCACTCTCACAGCTATACCTGCTCATACTCAGTACCTTTACTCACTCTCACAGCTATGCCTGCTCATACTCAGTACCTTTACTCACTCTCACAGCTATACCTGCTCATACTCAGTACCTTTACTCACCCTCACAGCTATACCTGCTCATACTCAGTACCTTTGCTCACTCTCACAGCTATGCCTGCTCATACTCAGTACCTTTACTCACCCTCACAGCTATACCTGCTCATACTCAGTACCTTTAATCACTCTCACAGCTATACCTGCTCATACTCAGTACTTTTACTCACTCTCACAGTTATACCTGCTCATACTCAGTACCTTTACTCACTCTCACAGCTATGCCTGCTTATACTCAGTACGTTTACTCACTCTCACAGCTATGCCTGCTCATACTCAGTACCTTTACTCACTCTCAAAGCTATACCAGCTCATACTCAGTACCTTTGCTCACCCTCACAGCTATACCTGCTCATACTCAGTACCTTTACTCACCCTCACAGCTATGCCTGCTCATACTCAGTCCCTTTACTCACTCTCACAGCTATACCTGCTCATACTCAGTCCCTTTACTCACTCTCACAGCTATGCCTGCTCATACTCAGTACCTTTACTCTCACAGCTATACCTGCTCATACTCAGTACCTTTACTCACTCTCACAGCTATGCCTGCTCATACTCAGTACCTTTACTCACTCTCACAGCTATATCTGCTCATACTCAGTACCTTTGCTCACTCTCACAGCTATGCCTGCTCATACTCAGTACCTTTACTCACCCTCACAGCTATGCCTGCTCATACTCAGTACCTTTGCTCACCCTCACAGCTATGCCTGCTCATACTCAGTTCCTTTGCTCACCCTCACAGCTATGCCTGCTCATACTCAGTTCCTTTGCTCACCCTCACAGGTATGCCTGCTCATACTCAGTACCTTTACTCACTCTCACAGCTATACCTGCTCATACTCAGTACCTTTACTCACTCTCACAGCTATGCCTGCTCATACTCAGTACCTTTACTCTCACAGCTATACCTGCTCATACTCAGTACCTTTGCTCACTCTCACAGCTATGCCTGCTCATACTCAGTACCTTTACTCACTCTCACAGCTATATCTGCTCATACTCAGTACCTTTGCTCACTCTCACAGCTATGCCTGCTCATACTCAGTACCTTTACTCACCCTCACAGCTATGCCTGCTCATACTCAGTACCTTTGCTCACCCTCACAGCTATGCCTGCTCATACTCAGTTCCTTTGCTCACCCTCACAGCTATGCCTGCTCATACTCAGTTCCTTTGCTCACCCTCACAGGTATGCCTGCTCATACTCAGTTCCTTTGCTCACCCTCACAGCTATGCCTGCTCATACTCAGTTCCTTTTCTCACTCTACCTGCTCATACTCAGTACCTTTGCTCACTCTCACAGCTATGCCTGCTCATACTCAGTACGTTTGCTCACCCTCACAGCTATACCTGCTCATACTCAGTACCTTTACTCACCATCTCAGCTATACCTGCTCATACTCAGTACCTTTACTCACCCTCACAACTATACCTGCTCATACTCAGTACCTTTACTCACTCTCACAACTATACCTGCTCATACTCAGTACCTTTACTCACTCTCACAGCTATACCTGCTCATACTCAGTACCTTTACTCACTCTCACAGCTATGCCTGCTCATACTCAGTACCTTTACTCACTCTCACAGCTATGCCTGCTCATACTCAGTACCTTTGCTCACTCTCACAGCTATGCCTGCTCATACTCAGTACCTTTACTCACTCTCACAGCTATATGCCTGCTCATTCTCAGTACCTTTACTCACTCTCACAGCAATACCTGCTCATACTCAGTACCTTTACTCACTCTCACAGCTATGCCTGCTCATACTCAGTACCTTTGCTCACTCTCACAGCTATACCTGCTCATACTCAGTACCTTTGCTCACTCTCACAGCTATACCTGCTCATACTCAGTACCTTTACTCACTCTCACAGCTATATGCCTGCTCATTCTCAGTACCTTTACTCACTCTCACAGCAATACCTGCTCATACTCAGTACCTTTACTCACTCTCACAGCTATGCCTGCTCATACTCAGTACCTTTACTCACTCTCACAGCTATGCCTGCTCATACTCAGTACCTTTGCTCACTCTCACAGCTATGCCTGCTCATACTCAGTACCTTTACTCACTCTCACAGCTATGCCTGCTCATACTCAGTACCTTTACTCACTCTCACAGCTATACCTGCTCTTACTCAGTACCTTTGCTCACTCTCACAGCTATACCTGCTCATACTCAGTACCTTTGCTCACCCTCACAGCTATACCTGCTCATACTCAGTACCTTTACTCACTCTCACAGCTATATGCCTGCTCATACTCAGTACCTTTGCTCACTTTCCCAGCTATACCTGCTCATACTCAGTACCTTTACTCACCCTCACAGCTATACCTGCTCATGCTCAGTACCTTTACTCACTCTCACAGCTATATGCCTGCTCATTCTCAGTACCTTTACTCACTCTCACAGCAATACCTGCTCATACTCAGTAACTTTACTCACTCTCACAGCTATGCCTGCTCATACTCAGTACCTTTACTCACTCTCACAGCTATGCCTGCTCATACTCAGTACCTTTGCTCACTCTCACAGCTATGCCTGCTCATACTCAGTACCTTTACTCACTCTCACAGCTATGCCTGCTCATACTCAGTACCTTTACTCACTCTCACAGCTATACCTGCTCTTACTCAGTACCTTTGCTCACTCTCACAGCTATACCTGCTCATACTCAGTACCTTTGCTCACCCTCACAGCTATACCTGCTCATACTCAGTACCTTTACTCACTCTCACAGCTATATGCCTGCTCATACTCAGTACCTTTGCTCACTTTCCCAGCTATACCTGCTCATACTCAGTACCTTTACTCACCCTCACAGCTATACCTGCTCATACTCAGTACCTTTGCTCACCCTCACAGCTATACCTGCTCATACTCAGTACCTTTACTCACTCTCACAGCTATGCCTGCTCTTACTCAGTACCTTTGCTCACTCTCCCAGCTATACCTGCTCATACTCAGTACCTTTACTCACCCTCACAGCTATACCTGCTCATGCTCAGTACCTTTACTCACTCTCACAGCTATGCCTGCTCATACTCAGTACCTTTGCTCACTCTCACAGCTATACCTGCTCATACTCAGTACCTTTGCTCTCTCTCACAGCTATACCTGCTCATTCTCAGTACCTTTACTCACTCTCACAGCTATGCCTGCTCATACTCAGTACCTTTACTCACTCTCACAGCTATGCCTGCTCATACTCAGTAGCTTTGCTCACTCTCCCAGCTATACCTGCTCATACTCAGTACCTTTACTCACCCTCACAGCTATGCCTGCTCATACTCAGTTCCTTTGCTCACCCTCACAGCTATACCTACTCATACTCAGTACCTTTGCTCACTCTCCCAGCTATACCTGCTCATACTCAGTACCTTTGCTCACTCTCACAGCTATGCCTGCTCATACTCAGTACCTTTACTCACCCTCACAGCTATACCTGCTCATACTCAGTACCTTTACTCACTCTCACAGCTATGCCTGCTCATACTCAGTACCTTTACTCACCCTCACAGCTATACCTGCTTATACTCAGTACCTTTACTCACTCTCACTGCCATGCCTGCTCATACTCTGTACCTTTGCTCACTCTCACAGCTATACCTGCTCATACTCAGTACCTTTGCTCACTCTCCCAGCTATACCTGCTCATACTCACAGCTATACCTGCTCATGCTCACAGCTATGCCTGCTCATACTCAGTACCTTTACTCACCCTCACAGCTATGCCTGCTCATACTCAGAACCTTTGCTCACTCTCACAAATATGCCTGCTCATACTCAGTACCTTTACTCACCCTCACAGCTATACCTGCTCATACTCAGTACCTTTACTCACCCTCACAGCTATGCCTACTCATACTCAGTACCTTTGCTCACCCTCACAGCTATACCTGCTCATACTCAGTACCTTTGCTCACTCTCACAGCTATACCTGCTCATACTCAGTACCTTTACTCACCCTCACAGCTATGCCTGCTCATACTCAGTACCTTTATTCACCCTCACAGCTATACCTGCTCATACTCAGTACCTTTACTCACCCTCACAGCTATGCCTGCTCATACTCAGAACCTTTACTAACTCTCACAGCTCTACCTGCTCATACTCAGTACCTTTACTCACCCTCACAGCTATGCCTGCTCATACTCAGTATCTTTGCTCACTCTCACAACTATGCCTGCTCATACTCAGTACCTTTGCTCACTCTCACAGCTATACCTGCTCATACTCAGTACCTTTACTCACTCTCACTGCTATGCCTGCTCATACTCAGTACCTTTACTCACTCTCACAGCTATACCTGCTCATACTCAGTACCTTTACTCTCTCTCACAGCTATACCTACTCATACTCAGTATCTTTGCTCACTCTCACAACTATGCCTGCTCATACTCAGTACCTTTACTCACTCTCACTGCTATACCTGCTCATACTCAGTACCTTTACTCACCCTCACAGCTATGCCTGCTCATACTCAGTACCTTTGCTCACCCTCACAGCTATGCCTGCTCATACTCAGTACCTTTGCTCACTCTCACAGCTATACCTACTCATACTCAGTACCTTTGCTCACTCTCACAGCTATGCCTGCTCATACTCAGTACCTTTGCTCACTCTCACAGCTATACCTACTCATACTCAGTATCTTTGCTCACTCTCACAACTATGCTTGCTCATACTCAGTACCTTTGCTCACTCTCACAGCTATACCTGCTCATACTCAGTACCTTTACTCACTCTCACAGCTATGCCTGCTCATACTCAGTACCTTTACTCACTCTCACAGCTATACCTGCTCATACTCAGTACCTTTACTCACCCTCACAGCTACGCCTGCTCATACTCAGTACCTTTACTCACTCTCACAGCTATACCTGCTCATACTCAGTACCTTTACTCACACTCACAGCTATGCCTGCTCATACTCAGTATCTTTGCTCACTCTCACAACTATGCCTGCTCATACTCAGTACCTTTGCTCACTCTCACAGCTATACCTGCTCATACTCAGTACCTTTACTCACTCTCACAGCTATGCCTGCTCATACTCAGTACCTTTACTCACTCTCACAGCTATACCTGCTCATACTCAGTACCTTTACTCACCCTCACAGCTACGCCTGCTCATTCTCAGTACCTTTACTCACTCTCACAGCTATGCCTGCTCATACTCAGTACCTTTACTCACTCTCCCAGCTATACCTGCTCATACTCAGTACCTTTGCTCACTCTCACAGCTATGCCTGCTCATACTCAGTACCTTTACTCACCCTCACAGCTATACCTGCTCATACTCAGTACCTTTACTCACTCTCACAGCTATGCCTGCTCATACTCAGTACCTTTACTCACCCTCACAGCTATACCTGCTTATACTCAGTACCTTTACTCACTCTCACTGCTATGCCTGCTCATACTCTGTACCTTTGCTCACTCTCACAGCTATACCTGCTCATACTCAGTACCTTTACTCACTCTCACAGCTATACCTGCTCATAATCACAGCTATACCTGCTCATGCTCACAGCTATGCCTGCTCATACTCAGTACCTTTACTCACCCTCACAGCTATGCCTGCTCATACTTAGAACCTTTGCTCACTCTCACAAATATGCCTGCTCATACTCAGTACCTTTACTCACCCTCACAGCTATACCTGCTCATACTCAGTACCTTTACTCACCCTCACAGCTATGCCTACTCATACTCAGTACCTTTGCTCACCCTCACAGCTATACCTGCTCATACTCAGTACCTTTACTCACCCTCACAGCTATGCCTACTCATACTCAGTACCTTTGCTCACCCTCACAGCTATGCCTGCTCATACTCAGTACCTTTACTCACTCTCACAGCTATACCTGCTCATACTCAGTACCTTTATTCACCCTCACAGCTATGCCTGCTCATACTCAGTACCTTTACTCACCCTCACAGCTATGCCTGCTCATACTCAGTACCTTTACTAACTCTCACAGCTATACCTGCTCATACTCAGTACCTTTACTCACTCTCACTGCTATGCCTGCTCATACTCAGTACCTTTACTCACTCTCCCAGCTATACCTGCTCATACTCAGTACCTTTGCTCACTCTCACAGCTATACCTGCTCATACTCAGTACCTTTACTCACTCTCACAGCTATACCTGCTCATACTCAGTACCTTTACTCACTCTCACTGCTATGCCTGCTCATACCCAGTACCTTTACTCACCCTCACAGCTATGCCTGCTCATACTCAGTACCTTTGCTCACCCTCACAGCTATGCCTGCTCATACTCAGTACCTTTACTCTCTCTCACAGCTATACCTACTCATACTCAGTATCTTTGCTCACTCTCACAACTATGCCTGCTCATACTCAGTACCTTTACTCACTCTCACTGCTATACCTGCTCATACTCAGTACCTTTACTCACCCTCACAGCTATGCCTGCTCATACTCAGTACCTTTGCTCACCCTCACAGCTATGCCTGCTCATACTCAGTACCTTTACTCACTCTCACAGCTATACCTACTCATACTCAGTACCTTTGCTCACTCTCACAGCTATGCCTGCTCATACTCAGTACCTTTGCTCACTCTCACAGCTATACCTACTCATACTCAGTATCTTTGCTCACTCTCACAACTATGCTTGCTCATACTCAGTACCTTTGCTCACTCTCACAGCTATACCTGCTCATACTCAGTACCTTTACTCACTCTCACAGCTATGCCTGCTCATACTCAGTACCTTTACTCACTCTCACAGCTATACCTGCTCATACTCAGTACCTTTACTCACCCTCACAGCTACGCCTGCTCATACTCAGTACCTTTACTCACTCTCACAGCTATACCTGCTCATACTCAGTACCTTTACTCACACTCACAGCTATGCCTGCTCATACTCAGTATCTTTGCTCACTCTCACAACTATGCCTGCTCATACTCAGTACCTTTGCTCACTCTCACAGCTATACCTGCTCATACTCAGTACCTTTACTCACTCTCACAGCTATGCCTGCTCATACTCAGTACCTTTACTCACTCTCACAGCTATACCTGCTCATACTCAGTACCTTTACTCACCCTCACAGCTACGCCTGCTCATTCTCAGTACCTTTACTCACTCTCACAGCTATGCCTGCTCATACTCAGTACCTTTACTCACTCTCACAGCTATGCCTGCTCATACTCAGTACCTTTGCTCACTCTCCCAGCTATACCTGCCCATACTCAGTACCTTTACTCACTCTCACAGCTATGCCTGCTCATACTCAGTACCTTTACTCACCCTCACAGCTATACCTGCTCATACTCAGTACCTTTACTCACTCTCACAGCTATGCCTGCTCATACTCATTACCTTTACTCACCCTCACAGCTATACCTGCTTATACTCAGTACCTTTACTCACTCTCACTGCTATGCCTGCTCATACTCAGTACCTTTGCTCACTCTCACAGCTATACCTGCTCATACTCAGTACCTTTGCTCACTCTCACAGCTATGCCTGCTCATACTCAGTACCTTTGCTCACTCTCACAGCTATACCTGCTCATACTCAGTACCTTTACTCACTCTCACAGCTATATGCCTGCTCATTCTCAGTACCTTTGCTCACTCTCACAGCTATACCTGCTCATACTCAGTACCTTTACTCACTCTCACAGCAATACCTGCTCATACTCAGTACCTTTACTCACTCTCACAGCTATGCCTGCTCATACTCAGTACCTTTACTCACTCTCACAGCTATGCCTGCTCATACTCAGTACCTTTGCTCACTCTCACAGCTATGCCTGCTCATACTCAGTACCTTTACTCACTCTCACAGCTATGCCTGCTCATACTCAGTACCTTTACTCACTCTCACAGCTATACCTGCTCTTACTCAGTACCTTTGCTCACTCTCACAGCTATACCTGCTCATACTCAGTACCTTTGCTCACCCTCACAGCTATACCTGCTCATACTCAGTACCTTTGCTCACTCTCACAGCTATATGCCTGCTCATACTCAGTACCTTTGCTCACTTTCCCAGCTATACCTGCTCATACTCAGTACCTTTACTCACCCTCACAGCTATACCTGCTCATGCTCAGTACCTTTACTCACTCTCACAGCTATATGCCTGCTCATACTCAGTACCTTTACTCACTCTCACAGCTATGCCTGCTCATACTCAGTACCTTTGCTCACTCTCACAGCTATGCCTGCTCATACTCAGTACCTTTACTCACTCTCACAGCTATGCCTGCTCATACTCAGTACCTTTACTCACTCTCACAGCTATACCTGCTCTTACTCAGTACCTTTGCTCACTCTCACAGCTATACCTGCTCATACTCAGTACCTTTGCTCACCCTCACAGCTATACCTGCTCATACTCAGTACCTTTACTCACTCTCACAGCTATATGCCTGCTCATACTCAGTACCTTTGCTCACTTTCCCAGCTATACCTGCTCATACTCAGTACCTTTACTCACCCTCACAGCTATACCTGCTCATACTCAGTACCTTTGCTCACCCTCACAGCTATACCTGCTCATACTCAGTACCTTTACTCACTCTCACAGCTATGCCTGCTCTTACTCAGTACCTTTGCTCACTCTCCCAGCTATACCTGCTCATACTCAGTACCTTTACTCACCCTCACAGCTATACCTGCTCATGCTCAGTACCTTTACTCACTCTCACAGCTATGCCTGCTCATACTCAGTACCTTTGCTCACTCTCACAGCTATACCTGCTCATACTCAGTACCTTTACTCACTCTCACAGCTATACCTGCTCATACTCAGTACCTTTGCTCTCTCTCACAGCTATACCTGCTCATTCTCAGTACCTTTACTCACTCTCACAGCTATGCCTGCTCATACTCAGTACCTTTACTCACTCTCACAGCTATGCCTGCTCATACTCAGTAGCTTTGCTCACTCTCCCAGCTATACCTGCTCATACTCAGTACCTTTACTCACCCTCACAGCTATGCCTGCTCATACTCAGTTCCTTTGCTCACCCTCACAGCTATACCTACTCATACTCAGTACCTTTGCTCACTCTCCCAGCTATACCTGCTCATACTCAGTACCTTTGCTCACTCTCACAGCTATGCCTGCTCATACTCAGTACCTTTACTCACCCTCACAGCTATACCTGCTCATACTCAGTACCTTTACTCACTCTCACAGCTATGCCTGCTCATACTCAGTACCTTTACTCACCCTCACAGCTATACCTGCTTATACTCAGTACCTTTACTCACTCTCACTGCCATGCCTGCTCATACTCTGTACCTTTGCTCACTCTCACAGCTATACCTGCTCATACTCAGTACCTTTACTCACTCTCACAGCTATACCTGCTCATAATCAGTACCTTTGCTCACTCTCCCAGCTATACCTGCTCATACTCACAGCTATACCTGCTCATGCTCACAGCTATGCCTGCTCATACTCAGTACCTTTACTCACCCTCACAGCTATGCCTACTCATACTCAGTACCTTTGCTCACCCTCACAGCTATACCTGCTCATACTCAGTACCTTTGCTCACTCTCACAGCTATACCTGCTCATACTCAGTACCTTTACTCACCCTCACAGCTATGCCTGCTCATACTCAGTACCTTTATTCACACTCACAGCTATACCTGCTCATACTCAGTACCTTTACTCACCCTCACAGCTATGCCTGCTCATACTCAGAACCTTTACTAACTCTCACAGCTCTACCTGCTCATACTCAGTACCTTTACTCACCCTCACAGCTATGCCTGCTCATACTCAGTATCTTTACTCACTCTCACAACTATGCCTGCTCATACTCAGTACCTTTGCTCACTCTCACAGCTATACCTGCTCATACTCAGTACCTTTACTCACTCTCACTGCTATGCCTGCTCATACTCAGTACCTTTACTCACTCTCACAGCTATACCTGCTCATACTCAGTACCTTTACTCTCTCTCACAGCTATACCTACTCATACTCAGTATCTTTGCTCACTCTCACAACTATGCCTGCTCATACTCAGTACCTTTACTCACTCTCACTGCTATACCTGCTCATACTCAGTACCTTTGCTCACCCTCACAGCTATGCCTGCTCATACTCAGTACCTTTGCTCACTCTCACAGCTATACCTACTCATACTCAGTACCTTTGCTCACTCTCACAGCTATGCCTGCTCATACTCAGTACCTTTGCTCACTCTCACAGCTATACCTACTCATACTCAGTATCTTTGCTCACTCTCACAACTATGCTTGCTCATACTCAGTACCTTTGCTCACTCTCACAGCTATACCTGCTCATACTCAGTACCTTTACTCACTCTCACAGCTATGCCTGCTCATACTCAGTACCTTTACTCACTCTCACAGCTATACCTGCTCATACTCAGTACCTTTACTCACCCTCACAGCTACGCCTGCTCATACTCAGTACCTTTACTCACTCTCACAGCTATACCTGCTCATACTCAGTACCTTTACTCACACTCACAGCTATGCCTGCTCATACTCAGTATCTTTGCTCACTCTCACAGCTATGCCTGCTCATACTCAGTACCTTTGCTCACTCTCACAGCTATACCTGCTCATAATCAGTACCTTTGCTCACTCTCCCAGCTATACCTGCTCATACTCACAGCTATACCTGCTCATGCTCACAGCTATGCCTGCTCATACTCAGTACCTTTACTCACCCTCACAGCTATGCCTGCTCATACTTAGAACCTTTGCTCACTCTCACAAATATGCCTGCTCATACTCAGTACCTTTACTCACCCTCACAGCTATACCTGCTCATACTCAGTACCTTTACTCACCCTCACAGCTATGCCTACTCATACTCAGTACCTTTGCTCACCCTCACAGCTATACCTGCTCATACTCAGTACCTTTGCTCACTCTCACAGCTATACCTGCTCATACTCAGTACCTTTATTCACCCTCACAGCTATGCCTGCTCATACTCAGTACCTTTACTCACCCTCACAGCTATGCCTGCTCATACTCAGTACCTTTACTAACTCTCACAGCTATACCTGCTCATACTCAGTACCTTTACTCACTCTCACTGCTATGCCTGCTCATACTCAGTACCTTTACTCACTCTCCCAGCTATACCTGCTCATACTCAGTACCTTTGCTCACTCTCACAGCTATACCTGCTCATACTCAGTACCTTTACTCACTCTCACAGCTATACCTGCTCATACTCAGTACCTTTACTCACTCTCACTGCTATGCCTGCTCATACCCAGTACCTTTACTCACCCTCACAGCTATGCCTGCTCATACTCAGTACCTTTGCTCACCCTCACAGCTATGCCTGCTCATACTCAGTACCTTTACTCTCTCTCACAGCTATACCTACTCATACTCAGTATCTTTGGTCACTCTCACAACTATGCCTGCTCATACTCAGTACCTTTACTCACTCTCACTGCTATACCTGCTCATACTCAGTACCTTTACTCACCCTCACAGCTATGCCTGCTCATACTCAGTACCTTTGCTCACCCTCACAGCTATGCCTGCTCATACTCAGTACCTTTACTCACTCTCACAGCTATACCTACTCATACTCAGTACCTTTGCTCACTCTCACAGCTATGCCTGCTCATACTCAGTACCTTTGCTCACTCTCACAGCTATACCTACTCATACTCAGTATCTTTGCTCACTCTCACAACTATGCTTGCTCATACTCAGTACCTTTGCTCACTCTCACAGCTATACCTGCTCATACTCAGTACCTTTACTCACTCTCACAGCTATGCCTGCTCATACTCAGTACCTTTACTCACTCTCACAGCTATACCTGCTCATACTCAGTACCTTTACTCACCCTCACAGCTACGCCTGCTCATACTCAGTACCTTTACTCACTCTCACAGCTATACCTGCTCATACTCAGTACCTTTACTCACACTCACAGCTATGCCTGCTCATACTCAGTATCTTTGCTCACTCTCACAACTATGCCTGCTCATACTCAGTACCTTTGCTCACTCTCACAGCTATACCTGCTCATACTCAGTACCTTTACTCACTCTCACAGCTATGCCTGCTCATACTCAGTACCTTTACTCACTCTCACAGCTATACCTGCTCATACTCAGTACCTTTACTCACCCTCACAGCTACGCCTGCTCATTCTCAGTACCTTTACTCACTCTCACAGCTATGCCTGCTCATACTCAGTACCTTTACTCACTCTCACAGCTATGCCTGCTCATACTCAGTACCTTTGCTCACTCTCCCAGCTATACCTGCCCATACTCAGTACCTTTACTCACTCTCACAGCTATGCCTGCTCATACTCAGTACCTTTACTCACCCTCACAGCTATACCTGCTCATACTCAGTACCTTTACTCACTCTCACAGCTATGCCTGCTCATACTCATTACCTTTACTCACCCTCACAGCTATACCTGCTTATACTCAGTACCTTTACTCACTCTCACTGCTATGCCTGCTCATACTCAGTACCTTTGCTCACTCTCACAGCTATACCTGCTCATACTCAGTACCTTTACTCACTCTCACAGCTATACCTACTCATACTCAGTATCTTTGCTCACTCTCACAACTATGCCTGCTCATACTCAGTACCTTTACTCACCCTCACAGCTATACCTGCTCATACTCAGTACCTTTGCTCACTCTCACAGCTATACCTGCTCATACTCAGTACCTTTGCTCACTCTCCCAGCTATGCCTGCTCATACTCAGAACCTTTGCTCACTCTCACAACTATGCCTGCTCATACTCAGTACCTTTACTCACCCTCACAGCTATACCTGCTCATACTCAGTACCTTTACTCACCCTCACAGCTATGCCTACTCATACTCAGTACCTTTGCTCACCCTCAGCTATACCTGCTCATACTCAGTACCTTTACTCACTCTCACAACTATGCCTGCTCATACTCAGTACCTTTACTCACCCTCACAGCTATACCTGCTCATACTCAGTACCTTTACTCACCCTCACAGCTATGCCTGCTCATACTCAGTACCTTTACTCACCCTCACAGCTATACCTGCTCATGCTCAGTACCTTTACTCACTCTCACAGCTATACCTGCTCATACTCAGTACCTTTACTCACTCTCACTGCTATGCCTGCTCATACCCAGTACCTTTACTCTCTCTCACAGCTATACCTACTCATACTCAGTATCTTTGCTCACTCTCACAACTATGCCTGCTCATACTCAGTACCTTTACTCACTCTCACTGCTATACCTGCTCATACTCAGTACCTTTGCTCACCCTCACAGCTATGCCTGCTCATACTCAGTACCTTTACTCACTCTCACAGCTATACCTACTCATACTCAGTACCTTTGCTCACTCTCACAGCTATGCCTGCTCATACTCAGTACCTTTGCTCACTCTCACAGCTATACCTACTCATACTCAGTATCTTTGCTCACTCCCACAACTATGCTTGCTCATACTCAGTACCTTTGCTCACTCTCACAGCTATACCTGCTCATACTCAGTACCTTTACTCACTCTCACAGCTATGCCTGCTCATACTCAGTACCTTTACTCACTCTCACAGCTATACCTGCTCATACTCAGTACCTTTACTCACCCTCACAGCTACGCCTGCTCATACTCAGTACCTTTACTCACTCTCACAGCTATACCTGCTCATACTCAGTACCTTTACTCACACTCACAGCTATGCCTGCTCATACTCAGTATCTTTGCTCACTCTCACAACTATGCCTGCTCATACTCAGTACCTTTGCTCACTCTCACAGCTATACCTGCTCATACTCAGTACCTTTACTCACTCTCACAGCTATGCCTGCTCATACTCAGTACCTTTACTCACTCTCACAGCTATACCTGCTCATACTCAGTACCTTTACTCACCCTCACAGCTACGCCTGCTCATTCTCAGTACCTTTACTCACTCTCACAGCTATGCCTGCTCATACTCAGTACCTTTACTCACTCTCACAGCTATGCCTGCTCATACTCAGTACCTTTGCTCACTCTCCCAGCTATACCTGCCCATACTCAGTACCTTTACTCACTCTCACAGCTATGCCTGCTCATACTCAGTACCTTTACTCACCCTCACAGCTATACCTGCTCATACTCAGTACCTTTACTCACTCTCACAGCTATGCCTGCTCATACTCAGTACCTTTACTCACCCTCACAGCTATACCTGCCTATACTCAGTACCTTTACTCACTCTCACTGCTATGCCTGCTCATACTCAGTACCTTTGCTCACTCTCACAGCTATACCTGCTCATACTCAGTACCTTTACTCACTCTCACAGCTATACCTACTCATACTCAGTATCTTTGCTCACTCTCACAACTATGCCTGCTCATACTCAGTACCTTTACTCACCCTCACAGCTATACCTGCTCATACTCAGTACCTTTGCTCACTCTCACAGCTATACCTGCTCATACTCAGTACCTTTGCTCACTCTCCCAGCTATACCTGCTCATACTCACAGCTATACCTGCTCATGCTCACAGCTATGCCTGCTCATACTCAGTACCTTTACTCACCCTCACAGCTATGCCTGCTCATACTCAGAACCTTTGCTCACTCTCACAACTATGCCTGCTCATACTCAGTACCTTTACTCACCCTCACAGCTATACCTGCTCATACTCAGTACCTTTACTCACCCTCACAGCTATGCCTACTCATTCTCAGTACCTTTGCTCACCCTCACAGCTATACCTGCTCATACTCAGTACCTTTACTCACTCTCACAACTATGCCTGCTCATACTCAGTACCTTTACTCACCCTCACAGCTATACCTGCTCATACTCAGTACCTTTACTCACCCTCACAGCTATGCCTGCTCATACTCAGTACCTTTACTCACCCTCACAGCTATACCTGCTCATGCTCAGTACCTTTACTCACTCTCACAGCTATACCTGCTCATACTCAGTACCTTTACTCACTCTCACTGCTATGCCTGCTCATACTCAGTACCTTTGCTCACTCTCACAGCTATACCTGCTCATACTCAGTACCTTTACTCACTCTCACAGCTATACCTGCTCATACTCAGTACCTTTACTCACTCTCACTGCTATGCCTGCTCATACTCAGTACCTTTACTCTCTCTCACAGATATACCTACTCATACTCAGTATCTTTGCTCACTCTCACAACTATGCCTGCTCATACTCAGTACCTTTACTCACTCTCACAGCTATACCTGCTCATACTCAGTACCTTTACTCACCCTCACAGCTATGCCTGCTCATACTCAGTACCTTTGCTCACCCTCACAGCTATGCCTGCTCATACTCAGTACCTTTACTCACTCTCACAGCTATACCTACTCATACTCAGTACCTTTGCTCACTCTCACAGCTATGCTTCTCATACTCAGTACCTTTGCTCACTCTCACAGCTATACCTACTCATACTCAGTATCTTTGCTCACTCTCACAACTATGCCTGCTCATACTCAGTACCTTTGCTCACTCTCACAGCTATACCTGCTCATACTCAGTACCTTTACTCACTCTCACAGCTATGCCTGCTCATACTCAGTACCTTTACTCACTCTCACAGCTATACCTGCTCATACTCAGTACCTTTACTCACCCTCACAGCTATACCTGCTCATACTCAGTACCTTTGCTCACCCTCACAGCTATGCCTGCTCATACTCAGTACCTTTGGTCACTCTCACAGCTATGCCTGCTCATACTCAGTACCTTTACTCACTCTCACAGCTATACCTGCTCATACTCAGTATCTTTGCTCACTCTTACAACTATGCCTGCTCATACTCAGTACCTTTACTCACTCTCACAGCTATACCTGCTCATACTCAGTACCTTTACTCACCCTCACAGCTATGCCTGCTCATACTCAGTACCTTTACTCACTCTCACAGCTATGCCTGCTCATACTCAGTACCTTTGCTCACTCTCACAGCTATACCTGCTCATACTCAGTACCTTTACTCACTCTCACAGCTATACCTGCTCATACTCAGTACCTTTACTCACCCTCACAGCTATGCCTGCTCATACTCAGTACCTTTACTCATTCTCACAGCTACGCCTGCTCATACTCAGTACTTTAACTCACTCTCACAGCTATACCTGCTCATACTCAGTACCTTTACTCACTCTCACAGCTATACCTGCTCATACTCAGTACCTTTACTCACTCTCACAGCTATACCTGCTCATACTCAGTACCTTTGCTCACTCTCACAGCTATGCCTGCTCATACTCAGTACCTTTGCTCACCCTCACAGCTATGCCTGCTCATACTCAGTACCTTTACTCACTCTCACAGCTATACCTGCTCATACTCAGTACCTTTACTCACTCTCACAGCTATACCTGCTCATACTCAGTACCTTTACTCACTCTCACAGCTATACCTGCTCATACTCAGTACCTTTACTCACTCTCACAGCTATGCCTGCTCATACTCAGTACCTTTGCTCACCCTCGCGGCTATACCTGCTCATACTCAGTACCTTTACTCACTCTCACAGCTATGCCTGCTCATACTCAGTACCTTTACTCACTCTCACAGCTATACCTGCTCATACTCAGTACCTTTGCTCACTCTCACAGCTATACCTGCTCATACTCAGTACCTTTACTCACTCTCACAACTATACCTGCTCATACTCAGTACCTTTACTCACTCTCACAGCTATACCTGCTCATACTCAGTACCTTTACTCACTCTCACAGCTATGCCTGCTCATACTCAGAACCTTTGCTCACTCTCACAGCTATGCCTGCTCATACTCAGTACTTTTACTCACTCTCACAGCTATACCTGCTCATACTCAGTACCTTTACTCACTCTCACAGCTATACCTGCTCATACTCAGTACCCTTACTCACTCTCACAGCTATGCCTGCTCATACTCAGTACCTTTGCTCACTCTCACAGCTATACCTGCTCATACTCAGTATCTTTACTCACTCTCACAGCTATGCCTGCTCATACTCAGTACCTTTACTCACTATCACAGCTATGCCTGCTCATACTCAGTACCTTTGCTCACTCTCACAGCTATGCCTGCTCATACTCAGTACCTTTTCTCACTCTCACAGCTATGCCTGCTCATACTCAGTACCTTTACTCACTCTCATAGCTATGCCTGCTCATACTCAGTACCTTTGCTCACTCTCACAGCTATACCTGCTCATACTTAGTACCTTTACTCACCCTCACAGCTATACCTGCTCATACTCAGTACCTTTGCTCACTCTCCCAGCTATACCTGCTCATACTCAGTACCTTTACTCACCCTCACAGCTATACCTGCTCATACTCAGCACCTTTACTCACTCTCACAGCTACACCTGCTCGTACTCAGTACCTTTACTCACTCTCACAGCTATGCCTGCTCATACTCAGTACCTTTACTCACTCTCACAGCTATGCCTGCTCATACTCAGTACCTTTGCTCACTCTCCCAGCTATACCTGCTCATACTCAGTACCTTTACTCACCCTCACAGCTATGCCTGCTCATACTCAGTACCTTTGCTCACTCTCCCAGCTATACCTGCTCATACTCAGTACCTTTACTCACTCTCACAGCTATGCCTGCTCATACTCAGTACCTTTACTCACCCTCACAGCTATACCTGCTTATACTCAGTACCTTTACTCACTCTCACTGCTATGCCTGCTCATACTCAGTACCTTTGCTCACTCTCACAGCTATACCTGCTCTTACTCAGTACCTTTACTCACCCTCACAGCTATGCCTGCTCATACTCAGTACCTTTACTCACCCTCACAGCTATACCTGCTTATACTCAGTACCTTTACTCACTCTCACTGCTATGCCTGCTCATACTCAGTACCTTTGCTCACTCTGCCAGCTATACCTGCTCATACTCAGTACCTTTGCTCACTCTCACAGCTATGCCTGCTCATACTCAGTACCTTTACTCACTCTCACTGCTATGCCTGCTCATACTCAGTACCTTTGCTCACTCTCACAGCTATACCTGCTCATACTCAGTACCTTTGCTCACTCTCCCAGCTATACCTGCTCATACTCAGTAGCTTTGCTCACTCTCCCAGCTATGCCTGCTCATACTCAGTACCTTTACTCACTCTCACAGCTATACCTGCTCATACTCAGTACCTTTACTCACTCTCACTGCTATGCCTGCTCATACTCAGTACCTTTGCTCACTCTCACAGCTATACCTGCTCATACTCAGTACCTTTACTCACTCTCACAGCTATGCCTGCTCATACTCAGTACCTTTACTCACTCTCACAGCTATGCCTGCTCATACTCAGTACCTTTACTCACTCTCACAGCTATACCTGCTCATACTCAGTACCTTTACTCACCCTCACAGCTATACCTGCTCATACTCCGTATCTTTGCTCACTCTCACAACTATGCCTGCTCATACTCAGTACCTTTACTCACTCTCACAGCTATACCTGCTCATACTCAGTACCTTTACTCACCCTCACAGCTATGCCTGCTCATACTCAGTACCTTTGCTCACCCTCACAGCTATACCTGCTCATACTCAGTACCTTTACTCACTCTCACAGCTATACCTACTCATACTCAGTACCTTTGCTCACCCTCACAGCTATGCCTGCTCATACTCAGTTCCTTTACTCACTCTCACAGCTATACCTACTCATACTCAGTATCTTTGCTCACTCTCACAACTATGCCTGCTCCTACTCAGTACCTTTGCTCACTCTCACAGCTATACCTACTCATACTCAGTATCTTTGCTCACTCTCACAACTATGCCTGCTCATACTCAGTACCTTTACTCACTCTCACAGCTATACCTGCTCATACTCAGTACCTTTACTCACCCTCACAGCTATGCCTGCTCATACTCAGTACCTTTGCTCACCCTCACAGCTATACCTGCTCATACTCAGTACCTTTACTCACGCTCACAGCTATACCTGCTCATACTCAGTAGCTTTACTCACCCTCACAGCTATGCCTGCTCATACTCAGTACCTTTGGTCACTCTCACAGATAAACCAGCTCATACTCAGTACCATTACTCACTCTCACAGCTATACCTGCTCATACTCAGTACCTTTACTCACTCTCACAGCTATGCCTGCTCATACTCAGTACCATTACTCACTCTCACAGCTATGCCTGCTCATACTCAGTACCATTACTCACCCTCACAGCTATACCTGCTCATACTCAGTACCATTACTCACCCTCACAGCGATGCCTGCTCATACTCAGTACCATTGCTCACTCTCACTGCTTTGCCTGCTCATACTCAGTACCTTTGCTCACTCTCACAGCCATGCCTGCTCATACTCAGTACCTTTACTCACTCTCACAGCTATACCTGCTCATACTCAGTACCTTTGCTCACCCTCACAGCTATGCCTGCTCATACTCAGTACCTTTACTCACCCTCACAGCTATGCCTGCTCATACTCAGTACCTTTACTCACCCTCACAGCTATACCTGCTCATACTCAGTACCTTTACTCACTCTCACAGCTATGCCTGCTCATACTCAGTACCTTTGCTCACTCTCACAGCTATGCCTGCTCATACTCAGTACTTTTACTCCCTCTCACAGCTATACCTGCTCATACTCAGTACTTTTACTCACTCTCACAGCTATATGCCTTCTCATACTCAGTACCTTTAATCACTCTCACAGCTATGCCTGCTCATACTCAGTACCTTTACTCACTCTCACAGCTATGCCTGCTCATACTCAGTACCTTTGCTCACTCTCACAGCTATACCTGCTCATACTCAGTATCTTTACTCACTCTCACAGCTATGCCTGCTCATACTCAGTACCTTTACTCACTCTCACAGCTATGCCTGCTCATACTCAGTACCTTTGCTCACTCTCACAGCTATGCCTGCTCATACTCAGTACCTTTACTCACTCTCATAGCTATGCCTGCTCATACTCAGTACCTTTGCTCACTCTCACAGCTATACCTGCTCATACTTAGTACCTTTACTCACCCTCACAGCTATACCTGCTCATACTCAGTACCTTTGCTCACTCTCACAGCTATATGCCTGCTCATACTCAGTACCTTTGCTCACTCTCCCAGCTATACCTGCTCATACTCAGTACCTTTACTCACTCTCACAGCTATGCCTGCTCATACTCAGTACCTTTACTCACCCTCACAGCTATACCTGCTCATACTCAGTACCTTTGCTCACTCTCACAGCTATATGCCTGCTCATACTCAGTACCTTTACTCACTCTCACAGCTATGCCTGCTCATACTCAGTACCTTTACTCACTCTCACAGCTATGCCTGCTCATACTCAGTACCTTTGCTCACTCTCCCAGCTATACCTGCTCATACTCAGTACCTTTACTCACCCTCACAGCTATGCCTGCTCATACTCAGTACCTTTGCTCACCCTCACAGCTATACCTGCTCATACTCAGTACCTTTGCTCACTCTCCCAGCTATACCTGCTCATACTCAGTACCTTTACTCACTCTCACAGCTATGCCTGCTCATACTCAGTACCTTTACTCACCCTCACAGCTATACCTGCTTATACTCAGTACCTTTACTCACTCTCACAGCTATACCTGCTCATACTCAGTACCTTTGCTCACTCTCACAGCTATACCTGCTCTTACTCAGTACCTTTACTCACCCTCACAGCTATACCTGCTTATACTCAGTACCTTTACTCACTCTCACTGCTATGCCTGCTCATACTCAGTACCTTTGCTCACTTCACAGCTATACCTGCTCTTACTCAGTACCTTTACTCACCCTCACAGCTATACCTGCTTATACTCAGTACCTTTACTCACTCTCACTGCTATGCCTGCTCATACTCAGTACCTTTGCTCACTCTGCCAGCTATACCTGCTCATACTCAGTACCTTTGCTCACTCTCCCAGCTATACCTGCTCATACTCAGTACCTTTGCTCACTCTCACAGCTATACCTGCTCATACTCAGTACCTTTGCTCACTCTCACAGCTATACCTGCTCATACTCAGTACCTTTACTCACTCTCACAGCTATACCTGCTCATACTCAGTACCTTTACTCACTCTCACAGCTATGCCTGCTCATACTCAGTACCTTTACTCACTCTCACAGCCATACCTACTCATACTCCGTATCTTTGCTCACTCTCACAACTATGCCTGCTCATACTCAGTACCTTTACTCACTCTCACAGCTATACCTGCTCATACTCAGTACCTTTACTCACCCTCACAGCTATGCCTGCTCATACTCAGTACCTTTGCTCACCCTCACAGCTATGCCTGCTCATACTCAGTACCTTTACTCACTCTCACAACTATACCTGCTCATACTCAGTACCTTTGCTCACCCTCACAGCTATGCCTGCTCATACTCAGTACCTTTACTCACTCTCACTGCTATGCCTGCTCATACTCAGTACCTTTGCTCACTCTCACAGCTATACCTGCTCATACTCAGTACCTTTGCTCACTCTCCCAGCTATACCTGCTCATACTCAGTACCTTTGCTCACTCTCCCAGCTATACCTGCTCATACTCACAGCTATACCTGCTCATACTCAGTACCTTTGCTCACTCTCACAGCTATACCTGCTCATACTCAGTACCTTTACTCACCCTCACAGCTATGCCTGCTCATACTCAGTACCTTTACTCACTCTCACAGCTATACCTGCTCATACTCAGTACCTTTACTCACTCTCACTGCTATGCCTGCTCATACTCAGTACCTTTGCTCACTCTCACAGCTATACCTGCTCATACTCAGTACCTTTACTCACTCTCACAGCTATACCTGCTCATACTCAGTACCTTTACTCACTCTCACAGCTATGCCTGCTCATACTCAGTACCTTTACTCACTCTCACAGCTATGCCTGCTCATACTCAGTACCTTTACTCACTCTCACAGCTATACCTGCTCATACTCAGTACCTTTACTCACCCTCACAGCTATACCTGCTCATACTCCGTATCTTTGCTCACTCTCACAACTATGCCTGCTCATACTCAGTACCTTTACTCACTCTCACAGCTATACCTGCTCATACTCAGTACCTTTACTCACCCTCACAGCTATGCCTGCTCATACTCAGTACCTTTGCTCACCCTCACAGCTATACCTGCTCATACTCAGTACCTTTACTCACTCTCACAGCTATACCTACTCATACTCAGTACCTTTGCTCACCCTCACAGCTATGCCTGCTCATACTCAGTTCCTTTACTCACTCTCACAGCTATACCTACTCATACTCAGTATCTTTGCTCACTCTCACAACTATGCCTGCTCCTACTCAGTACCTTTGCTCACTCTCACAGCTATACCTACTCATACTCAGTATCTTTGCTCACTCTCACAACTATGCCTGCTCATACTCAGTACCTTTACTCACTCTCACAGCTATACCTGCTCATACTCAGTACCTTTACTCACCCTCACAGCTATGCCTGCTCATACTCAGTACCTTTACTCACTCTCACAGCTATACCTACTCATACTCAGTATCTTTGCTCACTCTCACAACTATGCCTGCTCATACTCAGTACCTTTACTCACTCTCACAGCTATACCTGCTCATACTCAGTACCTTTACTCACCCTCACAGCTATGCCTGCTCATACTCAGTACCTTTTCTCACTCTCACAGCTATACCTACTCATACTCAGTATCTTTGCTCACTCTCACAACTATGCCTGCTCATACTCAGTACCTTTACTCACTCTCACAGCTATACCTGCTCATACTCAGTACCTTTACTCACCCTCACAGCTATACCTGCTCATACTCAGTTCCTTTGCTCACCCTCACAGCTATGCCTGCTCATACTCAGTACCTTTGGTCACTCTCACAGCTATGCCTGCTCATACTCAGTACCTTTGCTCACCCTTACAGCTATGCCTGCTCATACTCAGTACCTTTACTCACTCTCACAGCTATACCTGCTCATACTCAGTACCTTTACTCACCCTCACAGCTATGCCTGCTCATACTCAGTACCTTTGGTCACTCTCACAGATAAACCAGCTCATACTCAGTACCATTACTCACTCTCACAGCTATACCTGCTCATACTCAGTACCTTTACTCACTCTCACAGCTATGCCTGCTCATACTCAGTACCATTACTCACTCTCACAGCTATGCCTGCTCATACTCAGTACCATTACTCACCCTCACAGCTATACCTGCTCATACTCAGTACCATTACTCACCCTCACAGCGATGCCTGCTCATACTCAGTACCATTGCTCACTCTCACTGCTTTGCCTGCTCATACTCAGTACCTTTGCTCACCCTCACAGCCATGCCTGCTCATACTCAGTACCTTTACTCACTCTCACAGCTATACCTGCTCATACTCAGTACCTTTGCTCACCCTCACAGCTATGCCTGCTCATACTCAGTACCTTTACTCACCCTCACAGCTATGCCTGCTCATACTCAGTACCTTTACTCACCCTCACAGCTATACCTGCTCATACTCAGTACCTTTACTCACTCTCACAGCTATGCCTGCTCATACTCATTACCTTTACTCACTCTCACAGCTATGCCTGCTCATACTCAGTACCTTTACTCACTCTCACAGCTATGCCTGCTCATACTCAGTACCTTTACTCACTCTCACAGCTATGCCTGCTCATACTCAGTACCTTTACTCACTCTCACAGCTATGCCTGCTCATACTGAATACCTTTGCTCACTCTCACAGCTATGCCTGCTCATACTCAGTACCTTTACTCACTCTCACAGCTATGCCTGCTCATACTCAGTACCTTTACTCACTCTCACAGCTATGCCTGCTCATACTCAGCACCTTTGCTCACTCTCACAGCTATGCCTGCTCATACTCGGTACCTTTACTCACTCTCACAGCTATGCCTGCTCATACTCGGTACCTTTGCTCACCCTCACAGCTATGCCTGCTCATACTCGGTACCTTTGCTCACTCTCACAGCTATACCTGCTCATACTCGGTACCTTTACTCACTCTCACAGCTATACCTGCTCATACTCGGTACCTTTACTCACTCTCACAGCTATACCTGCTCATACTCGGTACCTTTACTCACCCTCACAGTTATACCTGCTCATACTCAGTACCTTTGCTCACTCTCACAGCTATGCCTGCTCATACTCAGTACCTTTACTCACTCTCACAGCTATGCCTGCTCATGCTCAGTACCTTTACTCACTCTCACAGCTATACCTGCTCATACTCAGTACCTATACTCACCCTCACAGCTATTCCTGCTCATACTCAGTACCTTTACTCACTCTCACAGCTATACCTACTCATACTCAGTATCTTTGCTCTCTCTCACAACTATGCCTGCTCATACTCAGTACCTTTACTCACTCTCACAGCTATACCTGCTCATACTCAGTACCTTTACTCACCCTCACAGCTATACCTGCTCATACTCAGTACCTTTGCTCACCCTCACAGCTATGCCTGCTCATACTCAGTACCTTTACTCACTCTCACAGCTATACCTGCTCATACTCAGTATCTTTGCTCTCTCTCACAACTATGCCTGCTCATACTCAGTACCTTTACTGACTCTCACAGCTATGCCTGCTCATACTCAGTACCTTTACTCACTCTCACAGCTATACCTGCTCATACTCAGTACCTTTACTCACCCTCACAGCTATGCCTGCTCATACTCAGTACCTTTGGTCACTCTCACAGCTATACCTGCTCATACTCAGTACCATTACTCACTCTCACAGCTATACCTGCTCATATTCAGTACCATTACTCACCCTCACAGCTATGCCTGCTCATACTCAGTACCATTACTCACTCTCACTGCTATGCCTGCTCATACTCAGTACCTTTGCTCACTCTCACAGCTATGCCTGCTCATACTCAGTACCTTTACTCACTCTCACAGCTATGCCTGCTCATACTCATTACCTTTACTCACTCTCACAGCTATGCCTGCTCATACTCAGTACCTTTACTCACTCTCACAGCTATGCCTGCTCATACTCAGTACCTTTGCTCACTCTCACAGCTATGCCTGCTCATACTCAGTACCTTTACTCACTCTCACAGCTATGCCTGCTCATACTCGGTACCTTTACTCACTCTCACAGCTATGCCTGCTCATACTCAGTACCTTTGCTCACTCTCACAGATAAACCAGCTCATACTCAGTACCATTACTCACTCTCACAGCTATACCTGCTCATACTCAGTACCTTTACTCACTCTCACAGCTATGCCTGCTCATACTCAGTACCTTTGCTCACCCTCACAGCTATGCCTGCTCATACTCAGTTCCTTTACTCACTCTCACAGCTATACCTGCTCATACTCAGTACCTTTGCTCACCCTCACAGCTATGCCTGCTCATACTCAGTTCCTTTGCTCACCCTCACAGCTATGCCTGCTCATACTCAGTTCCTTTTCTCACTCTACCTGCTCATACTCAGTACCTTTGCTCACTCTCACAGCTATGCCTGCTCATACTCAGTACGTTTGCTCACCCTCACAGCTATACCTGCTCATACTCAGTACCTTTACTCACCATCTCAGGTATACCTGCTCATACTCAGTACCTTTACTCACCCTCACAACTATACCTGCTCATACTCAGTACCTTTACTCACTCTCACAACTATACCTGCTCATACTCAGTACCTTTACTCACTCTCACAGCTATACCTGCTCATACTCAGTACCTTTACTCACTCTCACAGCTATGCCTGCTCATACTCAGTACCTTTACTCACTATCACAGCTATGCCTGCTCATACTCAGTACCTTTGCTCACTCACAGCTATGCCTGCTCATACTCAGTACCTTTACTCACTCTCACAGCTATATGCCTGCTCATTCTCAGTACCTTTACTCACTCTCACAGTAATACCTGCTCATACTCAGTACCTTTACTCACTCTCACAGCTATGCCTGCTCATACTCAGTACCTTTGCTCACTCTCACAGCTATACCTGCTCATACTCAGTACCTTTACTCACTCTCACAGCTATACCTGCTCATACTCAGTACCTTTACTCACTCTCACAGCTATACCTGCTCATACTCAGTACCTTTACTCACTCTCACAACTATGCCTGCTCATACTCAGTACCTTTACTCACCCTCACAGCTATACCTGCTCATTCTCAGTAGCTTTACTCACTTTCACAGCTATGCCTGCTCATACTCAGTACCTTTGCTCACCCTCACAGCTATGCCTGCTCATACTCAGTACCTTTACTCACTCTCACAGCTATGCCTGCTCATACTCAGTACCTTTGCTCACTCTCCCAGCTATACCTGCTCATACTCAGTACCTTTACTCACCCTCACAGCTATGCCTGCTCATACTCAGTTCCTTTGCTCACCCTCACAGCTATACCTGCTCATACTCAGTACCTTTGCTCACTCTCCCAGCTATACCTGCTCATACTCAGTACCTTTACTCACTCTCACAGCTATGCCTGCTCATTCTCAGTACCTTTACTCACCCTCACAGCTATACCTGCTCATACTCAGTACCTTTACTCACTCTCACAGCTATGCCTGCTCATACTCAGTACCTTTACTCACCCTCACAGCTATACCTGCTTATACTCAGTACCTTTACTCACTCTCACTGCTATGCCTGCTCATACTCTGTACCTTTGCTCACTCTCACAGCTATACCTGCTCATACTCAGTACCTTTACTCACTCTCACAGCTATACCTGCTCATACTCAGTACCTTTACTCACTCTCACAGCTATGCCTGCTCATACTCAGTACCTTTGCTCACTCTCCCAGCTATACCTGCTCATACTCACAGCTATACCTGCTCATGCTCACAGCTATGCCTGCTCATACTCAGTACCTTTACTCACCCTCACAGCTATGCCTGCTCATACTCAGAACCTTTGCTCACTCTCACAACTATGCCTGCTCATACTCAGTACCTTTACTCACCCTCACAGCTATACCTGCTCATACTCAGTACCTTTATTCACCCTCACAGCTATGCCTACTCTTACTTAGTACCTTTGCTCACCCTCACAGCTATACCTGCTCATACTCAGTACCTTTACTCACTCTCACAGCTATACCTGCTCATACTCAGTACCTTTACTCACTCTCACTGCTATGCCTGCTCATACTCAGTACCTTTGCTCACTCTCACAGCTATACCTGCTCATACTCAGTACCTTTACTCACTCTCACAGCTATGCCTGCTCATACTCAGTACCTTTACTCTCTCTCACAGCTATACCTACTCATACTCAGTATCTTTGCTCACTCTCACAACTATGCCTGCTCATACTCAGTACCTTTACTCACTCTCACAGCTATACCTGCTCATACTCAGTACCTTTACTCACCCTCACAGCTATGCCTGCTCATACTCAGTACCTTTACTCACTCTCACAGCTATACCTACTCATACTCAGTACCTTTGCTCACTCTCACAGCTATGCCTGCTCATACTCAGTACCTTTGCTCACTCTCACAGCTATACCTACTCATACTCAGTATCTTTGCTCACTCTCACAACTATGCCTGCTCATACTCAGTACCTTTGCTCACTCTCACAGCTATACCTGCTCATACTCAGTACCTTTACTCACTCTCAGAGCTATGCCTGCTCATACTCAGTACCTTTGCTCACCCTCACAGCTACGCCTGCTCATACTCAGTACCTTTACTCACCCTCACAGCTATACCTGCTCATACTCAGTACCTTTACTCACCCTCACAGCTTCGCCTGCTCATACTCAGTATCTTTGCTCACTCTCACAGCTATACCTGCTCATACTCAGTACCTTTACTCACTCTCACAGCTATACCTGCTCATACTCAGTATCTTTACTCACTCTCACAGCTATGCCTGCTCATACTCAGTACCTTTGCTCACCCTCACAGCTATGCCTGCTCATACTCAGTACCTTTACTCACTCTCACAGCTATGCCTGCTCATACTCAGTACCTTTAATCACTCTCACAGCTATACCTGCTCATACTCAGTACCTTTACTCACTCTCACAGCTATACCTGCTCATACTCAGTACCTTTGCTCACCCTCACAGCTATGCCTGCTCATACTCAGTACCTTTACTCACTCTCACAGCTATGCCTGCTCATACTCAGTACCTTTACTCACCCTCACAGCTATGCCTGCTCATACTCAGTACCTTTACTCACTCTCACAGCTATGCCTGCTCATACTCAGTACCTTTGCTCACCCTCACAGCTATGCCTGCTCATACTCAGTACCTTTACTCACTCTCACAGCTATGCCTGCTCATATTCAGTACCTTTGCTCACCCTCACAGCTATGCCTGCTCAAACTCAGTACCTTTGCTCACCCTCACAGCTATGCCTGCTCATACTCAGTACCTTTACTCACTCTACCTGCTCATACTCAGTACCTTTACTCACTCTCACAACTATACCTGCTCATACTCAGTACCTTTACTCACCCTCACAACTATACCTACTCATACTCAGTACCTTTACTCACTCTCACAACTATACCTGCTCATACTCAGTACCTTTACTCACTCTCACAGCTATACCTGCTCATACTCAGTACCTTTGCTCACTCTCACAGCTATACCTGCTCATACTCAGTACCTTTGCTCACTCTCACAGCTATGCCTGCTCATACTCAGTACCTTTACTCACTCTCACAGTTATACCTGCTCATACTCAGTACCTTTACTCACTCTCACAGCTATGCCTGCTCATACTCAGTACCTTTACTCACCCTCACAGCTATACCTGCTCATACTCAGTACCTTTACTCACTCTCACAGTTATACCTGCTCATACTCAGTACCTTTACTCACTCTCACAGCTATGCCTGCTCATACTCAGTACCTTTACTCACTCTACCTTCTCATACTCAGTACCTTTACTCACTCTCACAACTATACCTGCTCATACTCAGTACCTTTACTCACCCTCACAACTATACCTGCTCATACTCAGTACCTTTACTCACTCTCACAACTATACCTGCTCATACTCAGTACCTTTACTCACTCTCACAGCTATACCTGCTCATACTCAGTACCTTTGCTCACTCTCACAGCTATACCTGCTCATACTCAGTACCTTTACTCACTCTCACAGCTATGCCTGCTCATACTCAGTACCTTTACTCACCCTCACAGCTATACCTGCTCATACTCAGTACCTTTGCTCACTCTCACAGCTATGCCTGCTCATACTCAGTACCTTTACTCACCCTCACAGCTATACCTGCTCATACTCAGTACCTTTAATCACTCTCACAGCTATGCCTGCTCATACTCAGTACCTTTACTCACTCTCACAGCTATGCCTGCTTATACTCAGTACGTTTACTCACTCTCACAGCTATGCCTGCTCATACTCAGTACCTTTACTCACTCTCACAGCTATGCCTGCTCATACTCAGTACCTTTACTTACTCTCACAGCTATGCCTGCTCAAAGTCAGTACCTTTGCTCACCCTCACAGCTATGCCTGCTCATACTCAGTACCTTTACTCACTCTACCTGCTCATACTCAGTACCTTTACTCACTCTCACAACTATACCTGCTCATACTCAGTACCTTTACTCACCCTCACAACTATACCTGCTCATACTCAGTACCTTTACTCACTCTCACAACTATACCTGCTCATACTCAGTACCTTTACTCACTCTCACAGCTATACCTGCTCATACTCAGTACCTTTGCTCACTCTCACAGCTATACCTGCTCATACTCAGTACCTTTGCTCACTCTCACAGCTATGCCTGCTCATACTCAGTACCTTTACTCACCCTCACAGCTGTACCTGCTCATACTCAGTACCTTTACTCACTCTCACAGCTATACCTGCTCATACTCAGTACCTTTAATCGCTCTCACAGCTATACCTGCTCATACTCAGTACCTTTACTCACCCTCACAGCTATGCCTGCTCATACTCAGTACCTTTACTCACCCTCACAGCTATACCTGCTTATACTCAGTACCTTTACTCACTCTCACTGCTATGCCTGCTCATACTCAGTACCTTTGCTCACTCTGCCAGCTATACCTGCTCATACTCAGTACCTTTGCTCACTCTCACAGCTATGCCTGCTCATACTCAGTACCTTTACTCACTCTCACTGCTATGCCTGCTCATACTCAGTACCTTTGCTCACTCTCACAGCTATACCTGCTCATACTCAGTACCTTTGCTCACTCTCCCAGCTATACCTGCTCATACTCAGTAGCTTTGCTCACTCTCCCAGCTATGCCTGCTCATACTCAGTACCTTTACTCACTCTCACAGCTATACCTGCTCATACTCAGTACCTTTACTCACTCTCACTGCTATGCCTGCTCATACTCAGTACCTTTGCTCACTCTCACAGCTATACCTGCTCATACTCAGTACCTTTACTCACTCTCACAGCTATGCCTGCTCATACTCAGTACCTTTACTCACTCTCACAGTTATACCTGCTCATACTCAGTACCTTTACTCACTCTCACAGCTATGCCTGCTCATACTCAGTACCTTTACTCACCCTCACAGCTATACCTGCTCATACTCAGTACATTTAATCACTCTCACAGCTATACCTGCTCATACTCAGTACCTTTACTCACTCTCACAGCTATGCCTGCTCATACTCAGTACCTTTACTCACCCTCACAGCTATGCCTGCTTATACTCAGTACGTTTACTCACTCTCACAGCTATGCCTGCTCATACTCAGTACCTTTACTCACTCTCACAGCTATGCCTGCTCATATTCAGTACCTTTGCTCACCCTCACAGCTATGCCTGCTCAAACTCAGTACCTTTACTCACTCTACCTTCTCATACTCAGTACCTTTACTCACTCTCACAACTATACCTGCTCATACTCAGTACCTTTACTCACCCTCACAACTATACCTGCTCATACTCAGTACCTTTACTCACTCTCACAGCTATGCCTGCTCATACTCAGTACCTTTGCTCACCCTCACAGCTATGCCTGCTCATACTCAGTACCTTTACTCACTCTCACAGCTATGCCTGCTCATACTCAGTACCTTTGCTCACCCTCACAGCTATGCCTGCTCATACTCAGTACCTTTACTCACTCTACCTTCTCATACTCAGTACCTTTACTCACTCTCACAACTATACCTGCTCATACTCAGTACCTTTACTCACCCTCACAACTATACCTGCTCATACTCAGTACCTTTACTCACTCTCACAACTATACCTGCTCATACTCAGTACCTTTACTCACTCTCACAGCTATGCCTGCTCATACTCAGTACCTTTACTCACCCTCACAGCTATACCTGCTCATACTCAGTACCTTTGCTCACTCTCACAGCTATGCCTGCTCATACTCAGTACCTTTACTCACCCTCACAGCTATACCTGCTCATACTCAGTACCTTTAATCACTCTCACAGCTATACCTGCTCATACTCAGTACCTTTACTCACTCTCACAGCTATGCCTGCTTATACTCAGTACGTTTACTCACTCTCACAGCTATGCCTGCTCATACTCAGTACCTTTACTCACTCTCACAGCTATACCAGCTCATACTCAGTACCTTTGCTCACCCTCACAGCTATACCTGCTCATACTCAGTACCTTTACTCACCCTCACAGCTATGCCTGCTCATACTCAGTCCCTTTACTCACTCTCACAGCTATACCTGCTCATACTCAGTCCCTTTACTCATTCTCACAGCTATGCCTGCTCATACTCAGTACCTTTACTCTCACAGCTATACCTGCTCATACTCAGTACCTTTACTCACTCTCACAGCTATGCCTGCTCATACTCAGTACCTTTGCTCACCCTCACAGCTATACCTGCTCATACTCAGTACCTTTACTCACTCTCACAGCTATGCCTGCTCATACTCAGTACCTTTGCTCACTCTCACAGCTATGCCTGCTCATACTCAGTACCTTTACTCACTCTCACAGCTATACCTGCTCATACTCAGTACCTTTGCTCACTCTCACAGCTATGCCTGCTCATACTCAGTACCTTTACTCACCCTCACAGCTATGCCTGCTCATACTCAGTACCTTTGCTCACCCTCACAGCTATGCCTGCTCATACTCAGTTCCTTTGCTCACCCTCACAGCTATGCCTGCTCATACTCAGTTCCTTTGCTCACACTCACAGGTATGCCTGCTCATACTCAGTTCCTTTGCTCACCCTCACAGCTATGCCTGCTCATACTCAGTTCCTTTTCTCACTCTACCTGCTCATACTCAGTACCTTTGCTCACTCTCACAGCTATGCCTGCTCATACTCAGTACGTTTGCTCACCCTCACAGCTATACCTGCTCATACTCAGTACCTTTACTCACCATCTCAGCTATACCTGCTCATACTCAGTACCTTTACTCACCCTCACAACTATACCTGCTCATACTCAGTACCTTTACTCACTCTCACAACTATACCTGCTCATACTCAGTACCTTTACTCACTCTCACAGCTATACCTGCTCATACTCAGTACCTTTACTCACTCTCACAGCTATGCCTGCTCATACTCAGTACTTTTACTCACTCTCACAGCTATGCCTGCTCATACTCAGTACCTTTGCTCACTCTCACAGCTATGCCTGCTCATACTCAGTACCTTTACTCACTCTCACAGCTATATGCCTGCTCATTCTCAGTACCTTTACTCACTCTCACAGCAATACCTGCTCATACTCAGTACCTTTACTCACTCTCACAGCTATGCCTGCTCATACTCAGTACCTTTACTCACTCTCACAGCTATATGCCTGCTCATACTCAGTACCTTTGCTCACTCTCACAGCTATACCTGCTCATGCTCAGTACCTTTACTCACTCTCACAGCTATACCTGCTCATACTCAGTACCTTTACTCACTCTCACAGCTATATGCCTGCTCATACTCAGTACCTTTGCTCACTCTCACAGCTATACCTGCTCATGCTCAGTACCTTTACTCACTCTCACAGCTATACCTGCTCATACTCAGTACCTTTACTCACTCTCACAGCTATATGCCTGCTCATTCTCATTACCTTTACTCACTCTCACAGCAATACCTGCTCATACTCAGTACCTTTACTCACTCTCACAGCTATGCCTGCTCATACTCAGTACCTTTACTCACTCTCACAGCTATGCCTGCTCATACTCAGTACCTTTGCTCACTCTCACAGCTATGCCTGCTCATACTCAGTACCTTTACTCACTCTCACAGCTATGCCTGCTCATACTCAGTACCTTTACTCACTCTCACAGCTATACCTGCTCTTACTCAGTACCTTTGCTCACTCTCACAGCTATACCTGCTCATACTCAGTACCTTTACTCACTCTCACAGCTATACCTGCTCATACTCAGTACCTTTACTCACTCTCACAGCTATGCCTGCTCATACTCAGTACCTTTGCTCACCCTCACAGCTATACCTGCTCATACTCAGTACCTTTGCTCACTTTCCCAGCTATACCTGCTCATACTCAGTACCTTTACTCACTCTCACAGCTATACCTGCTCATACTCAGTACCTTTGCTCACTCTCCCAGCTATACCTGCTCATGCTCAGTACCTTTGCTCACCCTCACAGCTATGCCTGCTCATACTCAGTTCCTTTGCTCACCCTCACAGCTATGCCTGCTCATACTCAGTTCCTTTGCTCACACTCACAGGTATGCCTGCTCATACTCAGTTCCTTTGCTCACCCTCACAGCTATGCCTGCTCATACTCAGTTCCTTTTCTCACTCTACCTGCTCATACTCAGTACCTTTGCTCACTCTCACAGCTATGCCTGCTCATACTCAGTACGTTTGCTCACCCTCACAGCTATACCTGCTCATACTCAGTACCTTTACTCACCATCTCAGCTATACCTGCTCATACTCAGTACCTTTACTCACTCTCACAACTATACCTGCTCATACTCAGTACCTTTACTCACTCTCACAACTATACCTGCTCATACTCAGTACCTTTACTCACTCTCACAGCTATACCTGCTCATACTCAGTACCTTTACTCACTCTCACAGCTATGCCTGCTCATACTCAGTACCTTTACTCACTCTCACAGCTATGCCTGCTCATACTCAGTACCTTTGCTCACTCTCACAGCTATGCCTGCTCATACTCAGTACCTTTACTCACTCTCACAGCTATATGCCTGCTCATTCTCAGTACCTTTACTCACTCTCACAGCAATACCTGCTCATACTCAGTACCTTTACTCACTCTCACAGCTATGCCTGCTCATACTCAGTACCTTTGCTCACTCTCACAGCTATACCTGCTCTTACTCAGTACCTTTGCTCACTCTCACAGCTATACCTGCTCATACTCAGTACCTTTGCTCACTCTCCCAGCTATACCTGCTCATACTCAGTACCTTTACTCACCCTCACAGCTATACCTGCTCATGCTCAGTACCTTTACTCACTCTCACAGCTATGCCTGCTCATACTCAGTACCTTTACTCACTCTCACTGCTATGCCTGCTCATACTCAGTACCTTTACTCTCTCTCACAGCTATACCTGCTCATACTCAGTACCTTTACTCTCTCTCACAGCTATACCTGCTCATACTCAGTACCTTTGCTCACTCTCCCAGCTATACCTGCTCATACTCAGTACCTTTACTCACCCTCACAGCTATGCCTGCTCATACTCAGTTCCTTTGCTCACCCTCACAGCTATACCTACTCATACTCAGTACCTTTGCTCACTCTCCCAGCTATACCTGCTCATACTCAGTACCTTTGCTCACTCTCACAGCTATGCCTGCTCATACTCAGTACCTTTACTCACCCTCACAGCTATACCTGCTCATACTCAGTACCTTTACTCACTCTCACAGCTATGCCTGCTCATACTCAGTACCTTTACTCACCCTCACAGCTATACCTGCTTATACTCAGTACCTTTACTCACTCTCACTGCTATGCCTGCTCATACTCTGTACCTTTACTCACTCTCACAGCTATACCTGCTCATACTCACAGCTATACCTGCTCATGCTCACAGCTATGCCTGCTCATACTCAGTACCTATACTCACCCTCACAGCTATGCCTGCTCATACTCAGTACCTTTACTCACTCTCACAGCTATACCTGCTCATAATCAGTACCTTTGCTCACCCTCACAGCTATGCCTGCTCATACTCAGTAACTTTACTCACTCTCACAGCTATACCTGCTCATACTCAGTACCTTTGCTCACTCTCACAGCTATACCTGCTCATACTCTGTACCTTTGCTCACTCTCACAGCTATACCTGCTCATACTCAGTACCTTTACTCACCCTCACAGCTATGCCTGCTCATACTCAGTACCTTTACTCACCCTCACAGCTATGCCTGCTCATACTCAGTACCTTTACTCACTCTCACAGCTATACCTGCTCATAATCAGTACCTTTGCTCACCCTCACAGCTATGCCTGCTCATACTCAGTAACTTTACTCACTCTCACAGCTATACCTGCTCATACTCAGTACCTTTGCTCACTCTCACAGCTATACCTGCTCATACTCAGTACCTTTACTCACTCTCACAACTATACCTGCTCATACTCAGTACCTTTATTCACCCTCACAGCTATGCCTGCTCATACTCAGTACCTTTATTCACCCTCACAGCTATGCCTGCTCATACTCAGTACCTTTACTCACCCTCACAGCTATGCCTGCTCATACTCAGTACCTTTACTAACTCTCACAGCTATACCTGCTCATACTCAGTACCTTTACTCACTCTCACAGCTATGCCTGCTCATACTCAGTACCTTTACTCACTCTCACTGCTATGCCTGCTCATACTCAGTACCTTTGCTCACTCTCACAGCTATACCTGCTCATACTCAGTACCTTTACTCACTCTCACAGCTATACCTGCTCATACTCAGTACCTTTACTCACTCTCACTGCTATGCCTGCTCATACTCAGTACCTTTACTCTCTCTCACAGCTATACCTACTCATACTCAGTATCTTTGCTCACTCTCACAACTATGCCTGCTCATACTCAGTACCTTTACTCACTCTCACTGCTATACCTGCTCATACTCAGTACCTTTACTCACCCTCACAGCTATGCCTGCTCATACTCAGTACCTTTGCTCACCCTCACAGCTATGCCTGCTCATACTCAGTACCTTTACTCACTCTCACAGCTATACCTACTCATACTCAGTACCTTTGCTCACTCTCACAGCTATGCCTGCTCATACTCAGTACCTTTGCTCACTCTCACAGCTATACCTACTCATACTCAGTATCTTTGCTCACTCTCACAACTATGCTTGCTCATACTCAGTACCTTTGCTCACTCTCACAGCTATACCTGCTCATACTCAGTACCTTTACTCACTCTCACAGCTATGCCTGCTCATACTCAGTACCTTTACTCACTCTCACAGCTATACCTGCTCATACTCAGTACCTTTACTCACCCTCACAGCTACGCCTGCTCATACTCAGTACCTTTACTCACTCTCACAGCTATACCTGCTCATACTCAGTACCTTTACTCACACTCACAGCTATGCCTGCTCATACTCAGTATCTTTGCTCACTCTCACAACTATGCCTGCTCATACTCAGTACCTTTGCTCACTCTCACAGCTATACCTGCTCATACTCAGTACCTTTACTCACTCTCACAGCTATGCCTGCTCATACTCAGTACCTTTACTCACTCTCACAGCTATACCTGCTCATACTCAGTACCTTTACTCACCCTCACAGCTACGCCTGCTCATTCTCAGTACCTTTACTCACTCTCACAGCTATGCCTGCTCATACTCAGTACCTTTACTCACTCTCACAGCTATGCCTGCTCATACTCAGTACCTTTGCTCACTCTCCCAGCTATACCTGCCCATACTCAGTACCTTTACTCACTCTCACAGCTATGCCTGCTCATACTCAGTACCTTTACTCACCCTCACAGCTATACCTGCTCATACTCAGTACCTTTACTCACTCTCACAGCTATGCCTGCTCATACTCAGTACCTTTACTCACCCTCACAGCTATACCTGCTTATACTCAGTACCTTTACTCACTCTCACTGCTATGCCTGCTCATACTCAGTACCTTTGCTCACCCTCACAGCTATACCTGCTCATACTCAGTACCTTTACTCACTCTCACAGCTATACCTACTCATACTCAGTATCTTTGCTCACTCTCACAACTATGCCTGCTCATACTCAGTACCTTTACTCACCCTCACAGCTATACCTGCTCATACTCAGTACCTTTGCTCATACTCACAGCTATACCTGCTCATGCTCACAGCTATGCCTGCTCATACTCAGTACCTTTGGTCACTCTCACAGCTATGCCTGCTCATACTCAGTACCTTTACTCACTCTCACAGCTATACCTGCTCATACTCAGTATCTTTGCTCACTCTTACAACTATGCCTGCTCATACTCAGTACCTTTACTCACTCTCACAGCTATACCTGCTCATACTCAGTACCTTTACTCACCCTCACAGCTATGCCTGCTCATACTCAGTACCTTTACTCACTCTCACAGCTATGCCTGCTCATACTCAGTACCTTTGCTCACTCTCACAGCTATACCTGCTCATACTCAGTACCTTTACTCATTCTCACAGCTACGCCTGCTCATACTCAGTACTTTAACTCACTCTCACAGCTATACCTGCTCATACTCAGTACCTTTACTCACTCTCACAGCTATACCTGCTCATACTCAGTACTTTTACTCACTCTCACAGCTATACCTGCTCATACTCAGTACCTTTGCTCACTCTCACAGCTATGCCTGCTCATACTCAGTACCTTTGCTCACCCTCACAGCTATGCCTGCTCATACTCAGTACCTTTACTCACTCTCACAGCTATACCTGCTCATACTCAGTACCTTTACTCACTCTCACAGCTATACCTGCTCATACTCAGTACCTTTACTCACTCTCACAGCTATACCTGCTCATACTCAGTACCTTTACTCACTCTCACAGCTATGCCTGCTCATACTCAGTACCTTTGCTCACCCTCGCGGCTATACCTGCTCATACTCAGTACCTTTACTCACTCTCACAGCTATGCCTGCTCATACTCAGTACCTTTACTCACTCTCACAGCTATACCTGCTCATACTCAGTACCTTTGCTCACTCTCACAGCTATACCTGCTCATACTCAGTACCTTTACTCACTCTCACAACTATACCTGCTCATACTCAGTACCTTTACTCACTCTCACAGCTATACCTGCTCATACTCAGTACCTTTACTCACTCTCACAACTATGCCTGCTCATACTCAGAACCTTTGCTCACTCTCACAGCTATGCCTGCTCATACTCAGTACTTTTACTCACTCTCACAGCTATGCCTGCTCATACTCAGTACCTTTGCTCACTCTCACAGCTATACCTGCTCATACTCAGTATCTTTACTCACTCTCACAGCTATGCCTGCTCATACTCAGTACCTTTACTCACTCTCACAGCTATGCCTGCTCATACTCAGTACCTTTGCTCACTCTCACAGCTATGCCTGCTCATACTCAGTACCTTTACTCACTCTCATAGCTATGCCTGCTCATACTCAGTACCTTTGCTCACTCTCACAGCTATGCCTGCTCATACTTAGTACCTTTACTCACCCTCACAGCTATACCTGCTCATACTCAGTACCTTTGCTCACTCTCACAGCTATATGCCTGCTCATACTCAGTACCTTTGCTCACTCTCCCAGCTATACCTGCTCATACTCAGTACCTTTACTCACCCTCACAGCTATACCTGCTCATACTCAGTACCTTTGCTCACTCTCACAGCTATATGCCTGCTCATACTCAGTACCTTTACTCACTCTCACAGCTATGCCTGCTCATACTCAGTACCTTTACTCACCCTCACAGCTATACCTGCTCATACTCAGCACCTTTACTCACTCTCACAGCTACACCTGCTCGTACTCAGTACCTTTACTCACTCTCACAGCTATACCTGCTCATACTCAGTACCTTTACTCACTCTCACAGCTATGCCTGCTCATACTCAGTACCTTTGCTCACTCTCCCAGCTATACCTGCTCATACTCAGTACCTTTACTCACCCTCACAGCTATACCTGCTCATACTCAGTACCTTTGCTCACTCTCCCAGCTATACCTGCTCATACTCAGTACCTTTACTCACTCTCACAGCTATGCCTGCTCATACTCAGTACCTTTACTCACCCTCACAGCTATACCTGCTTATACTCAGTACCTTTACTCACTCTCACTGCTATACCTGCTCATTCTCAGTACCTTTACTCACTCTCACAGCTATACCTGCTCATACTCAGTACCTTTGCTCACCCTCACAGCTATACCTGCTCATACTCAGTACCTTTACTCACCCTCACAGCTATACCTGCTCATACTCAGTACCTTTGCTCACTCTCCCAGCTATACCTGCTCATACTCAGTACCTTTACTCACTCTCACAGCTATGCCTGCTCATACTCAGTACCTTTGCTCACTCTCACAGCTATACCTGCTCTTACTCAGTACCTTTACTCACCCTCACAGCTATACCTGCTTATACTCAGTACCTTTACTCACTCTCACTGCTATGCCTGCTCATACTCAGTACCTTTGCTCACTCTGCCAGCTATACCTGCTCATACTCAGTACCTTTGCTCACTCTCCCAGCTATACCTGCTCATACTCAGTACCTTTGCTCACCCTCACAGCTATGCCTGCTCATACTCAGTACCTTTGCTCACTCTCACAGCTATGCCTGCTCATACTCAGTACCTTTGCTCACCCTCACAGCTATGCCTGCTCATACTCAGTACCTTTACTCACTCTCACTGCTATGCCTGCTCATACTCAGTACCTTTGCTCACTCTCACAGCTATACCTGCTCATACTCAGTACCTTTGCTCACTCTCCCAGCTATACCTGCTCATACTCAGTACCTTTGCTCACTCTCCCAGCTATACCTGCTCATACTCACAGCTATACCTGCTCATACTCAGTACCTTTGCTCACTCTCACAGCTATACCTGCTCATACTCCGTATCTTTGCTCACTCTCACAACTATGCCTGCTCATACTCAGTACCTTTACTCACTCTCACAGCTATACCTGCTCATACTCAGTACCTTTACTCACCCTCACAGCTATGCCTGCTCATACTCAGTACCTTTGCTCACCCTCACAGCTATACCTGCTCATACTCAGTACCTTTACTCACTCTCACAGCTATACCTACTCATACTCAGTACCTTTGCTCACCCTCACAGCTATGCCTGCTCATACTCAGTTCCTTTACTCACTCTCACAGCTATACCTACTCATACTCAGTATCTTTGCTCACTCTCACAACTATGCCTGCTCCTACTCAGTACCTTTGCTCACTCTCACAGCTATACCTACTCATACTCAGTATCTTTACTCACTCTCACAACTATGCCTGCTCATACTCAGTACCTTTACTCACTCTCACAGCTATACCTGCTCATACTCAGTACCTTTACTCACCCTCACAGCTATGCCTGCTCATACTCAGTACCTTTACTCACTCTCACAGCTATACCTACTCATACTCAGTATCTTTGCTCACTCTCACAACTATGCCTGCTCATGCTCAGTACCTTTACTCACTCTCACAGCTATACCTGCTCATACTCAGTATCTTTACTCACCCTCACAGCTATGCCTGCTCATACTCAGTATCTTTTCTCACTCTCACAGCTATACCTACTCATACTCAGTATCTTTGCTCACTCTCACAACTATGCCTGCTCATACTCAGTACCTTTGCTCACTCTCACAGCTATACCTGCTCATACTCAGTACCTTTACTCACCCTCACAGCTATACCTGCTCATACTCAGTTCCTTTGCTCACCCTCACAGCTATGCCTGCTCATACTCAGTACCTTTGGTCACTCTCACAGCTATGCCTGCTCATACTCAGTACCTTTACTCACTCTCACAGCTATGCCTGCTCATACTCAGTACCGTTACTCACTCTCACAGCTATACCTGCTCATACTCAGTACCTTTACTCACCCTCACAGCTATGCCTGCTCATACTCAGTACCTTTGGTCACTCTCACAGATAAACCAGCTCATACTCAGTACCATTACTCACTCTCACAGCTATACCTGCTCATACTCAGTACCTTTACTCACTCTCACAGCTATGCCTGCTCATACTCAGTACCATTACTCACTCTCACAGCTATGCCTGCTCATACTCAGTACCATTACTCACCCTCACAGCTATACCTGCTCATACTCAGTACCATTACTCACCCTCACAGCGATGCCTGCTCATACTCAGTACCATTGCTCACTCTCACTGCTTTGCCTGCTCATACTCAGTACCTTTGCTCACTCTCACAGCCATGCCTGCTCATACTCAGTACCTTTACTCACTCTCACAGCTATACCTGCTCATACTCAGTACCTTTGCTCACCCTCACAGCTATGCCTGCTCATACTCAGTACCTTTACTCACCCTCACAGCTATGCCTGCTCATACTCAGTACCTTTACTCACCCTCACAGCTATACCTGCTCATACTCAGTACCTTTACTCACTCTCACAGCTATGCCTGCTCATACTCATTACCTTTACTCACTCTCACAGCTATGCCTGCTCATACTCAGTACCTTTACTCACTCTCACAGCTATGCCTGCTCATACTCAGTACCTTTACTCACTCTCACAGCTATGCCTGCTCATACTCAGTACCTTTACTCACTCTCACAGCTATGCCTGCTCATACTCAGTACCTTTGCTCACTCTCACAGCTATGCCTGCTCATACTCAGTACCTTTACTCACTCTCACAGCTATGCCTGCTCATACTCAGTACCTTTACTCACTCTCACAGCTATGCCTGCTCATACTCAGCACCTTTGCTCACTCTCACAGCTATGCCTGCTCATACTCAGTACCTTTACTCACTCTCACAGCTATGCCTGCTCATACTCGGTACCTTTGCTCACCCTCACAGCTATGCCTGCTCATACTCGGTACCTTTGCTCACTCTCACAGCTATACCTGCTCATACTCGGTACCTTTACTCACTCTCACAGCTATACCTGCTCATACTCGGTACCTTTACTCACTCTCACAGCTATACCTGCTCATACTCGGTACCTTTACTCACCCTCACAGCTATACCTGCTCATACTCAGTACCTTTACTCACTCTCACAGCTATGCCTGCTCATGCTCAGTACCTTTACTCACTCTCACAGCTATACCTGCTCATACTCAGTACCTTTACTCACCCTCACAGCTATTCCTGCTCATACTCAGTACCTTTACTCACTCTCACAGCTATACCTACTCATACTCAGTATCTTTGCTCTCTCTCACAACTATGCCTGCTCATACTCAGTACCTTTACTCACTCTCACAGCTATACCTGCTCATACTCAGTACCTTTACTCACCCTCACAGCTATACCTGCTCATACTCAGTACCTTTGCTCACCCTCACAGCTATGCCTGCTCATACTCAGTACCTTTACTGACTCTCACAGCTATACCTGCTCATACTCAGTACCTTTACTCACCCTCACAGCTATGCCTGCTCATACTCAGTACCTTTGGTCACTCTCACAGCTATACCTGCTCATACTCAGTACCATTACTCACTCTCACAGCTATACCTGCTCATACTCAGTACCATTACTCACCCTCACAGCTATGCCTGCTCATACTCAGTACCATTACTCACTCTCACTGCTATGCCTGCTCATACTCAGTACCTTTGCTCACTCTCACAGCTATGCCTGCTCATACTCAGTACCTTTACTCACTCTCACAGCTATGCATGCTCATACTCATTACCTTTACTCACTCTCACAGCTATGCCTGCTCATACTCAGTACCTTTACTCACTCTCACAGCTATGCCTGCTCATACTCAGTACCTTTGCTCACTCTCACAGCTATGCCTGCTCATACTCAGTACCTTTACTCACTCTCACAGCTATGCCTGCTCATACTCGGTACCTTTACTCACTCTCACAGCTATGCCTGCTCATACTCAGTACCTTTACTCACTCTCACAGCTATGCCTGCTCATACTCAGTACCTTTGCTCACCCTCACAGCTATGCCTGCTCATACTCAGTACCTTTACTCACTCTCACAGCTATGCCTGCTCATATTCAGTACCTTTGCTCACCCTCACAGCTATGCCTGCTCAAACTCAGTACCTTTGCTCACCCTCACAGCTATGCCTGCTCATACTCAGTACCTTTACTCACTCTACCTGCTCATACTCAGTACCTTTACTCACTCTCACAACTATACCTGCTCATACTCAGTACCTTTACTCACCCTCACAACTATACCTACTCATACTCAGTACCTTTACTCACTCTCACAACTATACCTGCTCATACTCAGTACCTTTACTCACTCTCACAGCTATACCTGCTCATACTCAGTACCTTTGCTCACTCTCACAGCTATACCTGCTCATACTCAGTACCTTTGCTCACTCTCACAGCTATGCCTGCTCATACTCAGTACCTTTACTCACCCTCACAGCTGTACCTGCTCATACTCAGTACCTTTAATCACTCTCACAGCTATACCTGCTCATACTCAGTACCTTTACTCACTCTCACAGTTATACCTGCTCATACTCAGTACCTTTACTCACTCTCACAGCTATGCCTGCTCATACTCAGTACCTTTACTCACCCTCACAGCTATACCTGCTCATACTCAGTACATTTAATCACTCTCACAGCTATACCTGCTCATACTCAGTACCTTTGCTCACCCTCACAGCTATGCCTGCTCATACTCAGTACCTTTACTCACTCTCACAGCTATGCCTGCTCATATTCAGTACCTTTGCTCACCCTCACAGCTATGCCTGCTCATACTCAGTACCTTTGCTCACCCTCACAGCTATGCCTGCTCATACTCAGTACCTTTACTCACTCTACCTTCTCATACTCAGTACCTTTACTCACTCTCACAACTATACCTGCTCATACTCAGTACCTTTACTCACCCTCACAACTATACCTGCTCATACTCAGTACCTTTACTCACTCTCACAACTATACCTGCTCATACTCAGTACCTTTACTCACTCTCACAGCTATACCTGCTCATACTCAGTACCTTTGCTCACTCTCACAGCTATACCTGCTCATACTCAGTACCTTTACTCACTCTCACAGCTATGCCTGCTCATACTCAGTACCTTTACTCACCCTCACAGCTATACCTGCTCATACTCAGTACCTTTGCTCACTCTCACAGCTATGCCTGCTCATACTCAGTACCTTTACTCACTCTCACAGCTATGCCTGCTCATACTCAGTACCTTTACTCACCCTCACAGCTATGCCTGCTCAAACTCAGTACCTTTGCTCACCCTCACAGCTATGCCTGCTCATACTCAGTACCTTTACTCACTCTACCTGCTCATACTCAGTACCTTTACTCACTCTCACAACTATACCTGCTCATACTCAGTACCTTTACTCACCCTCACAACTATACCTGCTCATACTCAGTACCTTTACTCACTCTCACAACTATACCTGCTCATACTCAGTACCTTTACTCACTCTCACAGCTATACCTGCTCATACTCAGTACCTTTGCTCACTCTCACAGCTATACCTGCTCATACTCAGTACCTTTGCTCACTCTCACAGCTATACCTGCTCATACTCAGTACCTTTACTCACTCTCACAGCTATGCCTGCTCATACTCAGTACCTTTACTCACCCTCACAGCTATACCTGCTCATACTCAGTACATTTAATCACTCTCACAGCTATGCCTGCTCATACTCAGTACCTTTACTCACTCTACCTTCTCATACTCAGTACCTTTACTCACTCTCACAACTATACCTGCTCATACTCAGTACCTTTACTCACCCTCACAACTATACCTGCTCATACTCAGTACCTTTACTCACTCTCACAACTATACCTGCTCATACTCAGTACCTTTACTCACTCTCACAGCTATACCTGCTCATACTCAGTACCTTTGCTCACTCTCACAGCTATACCTGCTCATACTCAGTACCTTTACTCACTCTCACAGCTATGCCTGCTCATACTCAGTAGCTTTACTCACCCTCACAGCTATACCTGCTCATACTCAGTACCTTTGCTCACTCTCACAGCTATGCCTGCTCATACTCAGTACCTTTACTCACCCTCACAGCTATACCTGCTCATACTCAGTACCTTTAATCACTCTCACAGCTATGCCTGCTCATACTCAGTACCTTTACTCACTCTCACAGCTATGCCTGCTTATACTCAGTACGTTTACTCACTCTCACAGCTATGCCTGCTCATACTCAGTACCTTTACTCACTCTCACAGCTATACCAGCTCATACTCAGTACTTTTGCTCACCCTCACAGCTATACCTGCTCATACTCAGTACCTTTACTCACCCTCACAGCTATGCCTGCTCATACTCAGTCCCTTTACTCACTCTCACAGCTATACCTGCTCATACTCAGTCCCTTTACTCACTCTCACAGCTATGCCTGCTCATACTCAGTACCTTTACTCTCACAGCTATACCTGCTCATACTCAGTACCTTTACTCACTCTCACAGCTATGCCTGCTCATACTCAGTACCTTTGCTCACTCTCACAGCTATGCCTGCTCATACTCAGTACCTTTACTCACTCTCACAGCTATACCTGCTCATACTCAGTACCTTTGCTCACTCTCACAGCTATGCCTGCTCATACTCAGTACCTTTACTCACCCTCACAGCTATGCCTGCTCATACTCAGTACCTTTGCTCACCCTCACAGCTATGCCTGCTCATACTCAGTTCCTTTGCTCACCCTCACAGCTATGCCTGCTCATACTCAGTTCCTTTGCTCACACTCACAGGTATGCCTGCTCATACTCAGTTCCTTTGCTCACCCTCACAGCTATGCCTGCTCATACTCAGTACCTTTACTCACCCTCACAGCTATACCTGCTCATACTCAGTACCTTTACTCACTCTCACAGCTATGCCTGCTCATACTCAGTACCTTTACTCACTCTCACAGCTATGCCTGCTCATTCTCAGTACCTTTACTCACTCTCACAGCAATACCTGCTCATACTCAGTACCTTTACTCACTCTCACAGCTATGCCTGCTCATTCTCAGTACCTTTACTCACTCTCACAGCTATGCCTGCTCATTCTCAGTACCTTTACTCACTCTCACAGCTATACCTGCTCATACTCAGTACCTTTACTCACTCTCACAGCTATGCCTGCTCATTCTCAGTACCTTTACTCACTCTCACAGCTATGCCTGCTCATTCTCAGTACCTTTACTCACTCTCACAGCTATACCTGCTCATACTCAGTACCTTTGCTCACTCTCACAGCTATATGCCTGCTCATTCTCATTACCTTTACTCACTCTCACAGCAATACCTGCTCATACTCAGTACCTTTACTCACTCTCACAGCTATGCCTGCTCATACTCAGTACCTTTACTCACTCTCACAGCTATGCCTGCTCATACTCAGTACCTTTGCTCACTCTCACAGCTATGCCTGCTCATACTCAGTACCTTTACTCACTCTCACAGCTATGCCTGCTCATACTCAGTACCTTTACTCACTCTCACAGCTATACCTGCTCTTACTCAGTACCTTTGCTCACTCTCACAGCTATACCTGCTCATACTCAGTACCTTTACTCACCCTCACAGCTAGACCTGCTCATACTCAGTACCTTTACTCACTCTCACAGCTATACCTGCTCATACTCAGTACCTTTGCTCACCCTCACAGCTATACCTGCTCATACTCAGTACCTTTACTCACTCTCACAGCTATATGCCTGCTCATACTCAGTACCTTTGCTCACTTTCCCAGCTATACCTGCTCATACTCAGTACCTTTACTCACCCTCACAGCTATACCTGCTCATACTCAGTACCTTTACTCACTCTCACAGCTATGCCTGCTCATACTCAGTACCTTTGCTCACCCTCACAGCTATACCTGCTCATACTCAGTACCTTTACTCACTCTCACAGCTATGCCTGCTCATACTCAGTACCTTTGCTCACTCTCCCAGCTATACCTGCTCATACTCAGTACCTTTACTCACCCTCACAGCTATACCTGCTCATGCTCAGTACCTTTACTCACTCTCACAGCTATGCCTGCTCATACTCAGTTACTTTGCTCACCCTCACAGCTATGCCTGCTCATACTCAGTTCCTTTGCTCACCCTCACAGCTATGCCTGCTCATACTCAGTTCCTTTGCTCACACTCACAGGTATGCCTGCTCATACTCAGTTCCTTTGCTCACCCTCACAGCTATGCCTGCTCATACTCAGTTCCTTTTCTCACTCTACCTGCTCATACTCAGTACCTTTGCTCACTCTCACAGCTATGCCTGCTCATACTCAGTACGTTTGCTCACCCTCACAGCTATACCTGCTCATACTCAGTACCTTTACTCACCATCTCAGCTATACCTGCTCATACTCAGTACCTTTACTCACCCTCACAACTATACCTGCTCATACTCAGTACCTTTACTCACTCTCACAACTATACCTGCTCATACTCAGTACCTTTACTCACTCTCACAGCTATACCTGCTCATACTCAGTACCTTTACTCACTCTCACAGCTATGCCTGCTCATACTCAGTACCTTTACTCACTCTCACAGCTATGCCTGCTCATACTCAGTACCTTTGCTCACTCTCACAGCTATGCCTGCTCATACTCAGTACCTTTACTCACTCTCACAGCTATATGCCTGCTCATTCTCAGTACCTTTACTCACTCTCACAGCAATACCTGCTCATACTCAGTACCTTTACTCACTCTCACAGCTATGCCTGCTCATACTCAGTACCTTTGCTCACTCTCACAGCTATACCTGCTCTTACTCAGTACCTTTGCTCACTCTCACAGCTATACCTGCTCATACTCAGTACCTTTGCTCACTCTCCCAGCTATACCTGCTCATACTCAGTACCTTTACTCACCCTCACAGCTATACCTGCTCATGCTCAGTACCTTTACTCACTCTCACAGCTATGCCTGCTCATACTCAGTACCTTTACTCACTCTCACAGCTATACCTGCTCATGCTCAGTACCTTTACTCACTCTCACAGCTATGCCTGCTCATACTCAGTACCTTTACTCACTCTCACTGCTATGCCTGCTCATACTCAGTACCTTTGCTCACTCTCACAGCTATACCTGCTCATACTCAGTACCTTTACTCACTCTCACAGCTATACCTGCTCATACTCAGTACCTTTACTCACTCTCACAGCTATACCTGCTCATTCTCAGTACCTTTACTCACTCTCACAGCTATGCCTGCTCATACTCAGTACCTTTACTCACTCTCACAGCTATGCCTGCTCATACTCAGTAGCTTTGCTCACTCTCCCAGCTATACCTGCTCATACTCAGTACCTTTACTCACCCTCACAGCTATGCCTGCTCATACTCAGTTCCTTTGCTCACCCTCACAGCTATACCTACTCATACTCAGTACCTTTGCTCACTCTCCCAGCTATACCTGCTCATACTCAGTACCTTTGCTCACTCTCACAGCTATGCCTGCTCATACTCAGTACCTTTACTCACCCTCACAGCTATACCTGCTCATACTCAGTACCTTTACTCACTCTCACAGCTATGCCTGCTCATACTCAGTACCTTTACTCACCCTCACAGCTATACCTGCTTATACTCAGTACCTTTACTCACTCTCACTGCTATGCCTGCTCATACTCTGTACCTTTGCTCACTCTCACAGCTATACCTGCTCATACTCAGTACCTTTACTCACCCTCACAGCTATACCTGCTTATACTCAGTACCTTTACTCACTCTCACTGCTATGCCTGCTCATACTCTGTACCTTTGCTCACTCTCACAGCTATACCTGCTCATACTCAGTACCTTTACTCACTCTCCCAGCTATACCTGCTCATACTCACAGCTATACCTGCTCATGCTCACAGCTATGCCTGCTCATACTCAGTACCTTTACTCACCCTCACAGCTATGCCTGCTCATACTCAGAACCTTTTCTCACTCTCACAAATATGCCTGCTCATACTCAGTACCTTTACTCACCCTCACAGCTATACCTGCTCATACTCAGTACCTTTACTCACCCTCACAGCTATGCCTACTCATACTCAGTACCTTTGCTCACTCTCACAGCTATGCCTGCTCATACTCAGTACCTTTGCTCACTCTCACAGCTATACCTACTCATACTCAGTATCTTTGCTCACTCTCACAACTATGCTTGCTCATACTCAGTACCTTTGCTCACTCTCACAGCTATACCTGCTCATACTCAGTACCTTTACTCACTCTCACAGCTATGCCTGCTCATACTCAGTACCTTTACTCACTCTCACAGCTATACCTGCTCATACTCAGTACCTTTACTCACCCTCACAGCTACGCCTGCTCATACTCAGTACCTTTACTCACTCTCACAGCTATACCTGCTCATACTCAGTACCTTTACTCACACTCACAGCTATGCCTGCTCATACTCAGTATCTTTGCTCACTCTCACAACTATGCCTGCTCATACTCAGTACCTTTGCTCACTCTCACAGCTATACCTGCTCATACTCAGTACCTTTACTCACTCTCACAGCTATGCCTGCTCATACTCAGTACCTTTACTCACTCTCACAGCTATACCTGCTCATACTCAGTACCTTTACTCACCCTCACAGCTACGCCTGCTCATTCTCAGTACCTTTACTCACTCTCACAGCTATGCCTGCTCATACTCAGTACCTTTACTCACTCTCACAGCTATGCCTGCTCATACTCAGTACCTTTGCTCACTCTCCCAGCTATACCTGCCCATACTCAGTACCTTTACTCACTCTCACAGCTATGCCTGCTCATACTCAGTACCTTTACTCACCCTCACAGCTATACCTGCTCATACTCAGTACCTTTACTCACTCTCACAGCTATGCCTGCTCATACTCAGTACCTTTACTCACCCTCACAGCTATACCTGCTTATACTCAGTACCTTTACTCACTCTCACTGCTATGCCTGCTCATACTCAGTACCTTTGCTCACCCTCACAGCTATACCTGCTCATACTCAGTACCTTTACTCACTCTCACAGCTATACCTACTCATACTCAGTATCTTTGCTCACTCTCACAACTATGCCTGCTCATACTCAGTACCTTTACTCACCCTCACAGCTATACCTGCTCATACTCAGTACCTTTGCTCACTCTCACAGCTATACCTGCTCATACTCAGTACCTTTACTTACTCTCACAGCTATACCTGCTCATACTCAGTACCTTTGCTCACTCTCCCAGCTATACCTGCTCATGCTCACAGCTATGCCTGCTCATACTCAGTACCTTTACTCACTCTCACAGCTATACCTGCTCATACTCAGTATCTTTGCTCACTCTTACAACTATGCCTGCTCATACTCAGTACCTTTACTCACTCTCACAGCTATACCTGCTCATACTCAGTACCTTTACTCACCCTCACAGCTATGCCTGCTCATACTCAGTACCTTTACTCACTCTCACAGCTATGCCTGCTCATACTCAGTACCTTTGCTCACTCTCACAGCTATGCCTGCTCATACTCAGTACTTTAACTCACTCTCACAGCTATACCTGCTCATACTCAGTACCTTTACTCACTCTCACAGCTATACCTGCTCATACTCAGTACTTTTACTCACTCTCACAGCTATACCTGCTCATACTCAGTACCTTTGCTCACTCTCACAGCTATGCCTGCTCATACTCAGTACCTTTGCTCACCCTCACAGCTATGCCTGCTCATACTCAGTACCTTTACTCACTCTCACAGCTATACCTGCTCATACTCAGTACCTTTACTCACTCTCACAGCTATACCTGCTCATACTCAGTACCTTTACTCACTCTCACAGCTATACCTGCTCATACTCAGTACCTTTACTCACTCTCACAGCTATGCCTGCTCATACTCAGTACCTTTGCTCACCCTCGCGGCTATACCTGCTCATACTCAGTACCTTTACTCACTCTCACAGCTATGCCTGCTCATACTCAGTACCTTTACTCACTCTCACAGCTATACCTGCTCATACTCAGTACCTTTGCTCACTCTCACAGCTATACCTGCTCATACTCAGTACCTTTACTCACTCTCACAACTATACCTGCTCATACTCAGTACCTTTACTCACTCTCACAGCTATACCTGCTCATACTCAGTACCTTTACTCACTCTCACAGCTATGCCTGCTCATACTCAGAACCTTTGCTCACTCTCACAGCTATGCCTGCTCATACTCAGTACTTTTACTCACTCTCACAGCTATGCCTGCTCATACTCAGTACCTTTGCTCACTCTCACAGCTATACCTGCTCATACTCAGTATCTTTACTCACTCTCACAGCTATGCCTGCTCATACTCAGTACCTTTACTCACTCTCACAGCTATGCCTGCTCATACTCAGTACCTTTGCTCACTCTCACAGCTATGCCTGCTCATACTCAGTACCTTTACTCACTCTCATAGCTATGCCTGCTCATACTCAGTACCTTTGCTCACTCTCACAGCTATGCCTGCTCATACTTAGTACCTTTACTCACCCTCACAGCTATACCTGCTCATACTCAGTACCTTTGCTCACTCTCACAGCTATACCTGCTCATACTCAGTACCTTTACTCACTCTCACAGCTATGCCTGCTCATACTCAGTACCTTTACTCACCCTCACAGCTATACCTGCTCATACTCAGCACCTTTACTCACTCTCACAGCTACACCTGCTCGTACTCAGTACCTTTACTCACTCTCACAGCTATGCCTGCTCATACTCAGTACCTTTACTCACTCTCACAGCTATGCCTGCTCATACTCAGTACCTTTGCTCACTCTCCCAGCTATACCTGCTCATACTCAGTACCTTTACTCACCCTCACAGCTATGCCTGCTCATACTCAGTACCTTTGCTCACCCTCACAGCTATACCTGCTCATACTCAGTACCTTTGCTCACTCTCCCAGCTATACCTGCTCATACTCAGTACCTTTACTCACTCTCACAGCTATGCCTGCTCATACTCAGTACCTTTGCTCACTCTCACAGCTATACCTGCTCATACTCAGTACCTTTACTCACTCTCACAGCTATGCCTGCTCATACTCAGTACCTTTACTCACCCTCACAGCTATACCTGCTCATACTCAGCACCTTTACTCACTCTCACAGCTACACCTGCTCGTACTCAGTACCTTTACTCACTCTCACAGCTATGCCTGCTCATACTCAGTACCTTTACTCACTCTCACAGCTATGCCTGCTCATACTCAGTACCTTTGCTCACTCTCCCAGCTATACCTGCTCATACTCAGTACCTTTACTCACCCTCACAGCTATGCCTGCTCATACTCAGTACCTTTGCTCACCCTCACAGCTATACCTGCTCATACTCAGTACCTTTGCTCACTCTCCCAGCTATACCTGCTCATACTCAGTACCTTTACTCACTCTCACAGCTATGCCTGCTCATACTCAGTACCTTTACTCACCCTCACAGCTATACCTGCTCATACTCAGTACCTTTGCTCACTCTCCCAGCTATACCTGCTCATACTCAGTACCTTTACTCACTCTCACAGCTATGCCTGCTTATACTCAGTACCTTTGCTCACTCTCACAGCTATACCTGCTCTTACTCAGTACCTTTACTCACCCTCACAGCTATACCTGCTTATACTCAGTACCTTTACTCACTCTCACTGCTATGCCTGCTCATACTCAGTACCTTTGCTCACTCTGCCAGCTATACCTGCTCATACTCAGTACCTTTGCTCACTCTCACAGCTATGCCTGCTCATACTCAGTACCTTTGCTCACCCTCACAGCTATGCCTGCTCATACTCAGTACCTTTACTCACTCTCACTGCTATGCCTGCTCATACTCAGTACCTTTGCTCACTCTCACAGCTATACCTGCTCATACTCAGTACCTTTGCTCACTCTCCCAGCTATACCTGCTCATACTCACAGCTATGCCTGCTCATACTCAGTACCTTTACTCACTCTCACAGCTATACCTGCTCATACTCAGTATCTTTGCTCACTCTTACAACTATGCCTGCTCATACTCAGTACCTTTACTCACTCTCACAGCTATACCTGCTCATACTCAGTACCTTTACTCACTCTCACAGCTATGCCTTCTCATACTCAGTACCTTTAATCACTCTCACAGCTATACCTGCTCATACTCAGTACCTTTACTCACTCTCACAGCTATGCCTGCTCATACTCAGTACCTTTGCTCACTCTCACAGCTATACCTGCTCATACTCAGTATCTTTACTCACTCTCACAGCTATGCCTGCTCATACTCAGTACCTTTACTCACTCTCACAGCTATGCCTGCTCATACTCAGTACCTTTACTCACTCTCACAGCTATGCCTGCTCATACTCAGTACCTTTACTCACCCTCACAGCTATACCTGCTCATACTCAGTACCTTTACTCACTCTCACAGCTATGCCTGCTCATACTCAGTACCTTTGCTCACTCTCACAGCTATGCCTGCTCATACTCAGTACCTTTACTCACTCTCACAGCTATGCCTGCTCATACTCAGTACCTTTACTCACCCTCACAGCTATACCTGCTCATACTCAGCACCTTTACTCACTCTCACAGCTATGCCTGCTCATACTCAGTACCTTTACTCACTCTCACAGCTATGCCTGCTCATACTCAGTACCTTTGCTCACTCTCCCAGCTATACCTGCTCATACTCAGTACCTTTACTCACTCTCACAGCTATGCCTGCTCATACTCAGTACCTTTACTCACCCTCACAGCTATGCCTGCTCGTACTCAGTACCTTTACTCACTCTCACAGCTATGCCTGCTCATACTCAGTACCTTTACTCACTCTCACAGCTATGCCTGCTCATACTCAGTACCTTTACTCACTCTCACAGCTACACCTGCTCGTACTCAGTACCTTTACTCACTCTCACAGCTATGCCTGCTCATACTCAGTACCTTTACTCACTCTCACAGCTATGCCTGCTCATACTCAGTACCTTTGCTCACTCTCCCAGCTATACCTGCTCATACTCAGTACCTTTACTCACCCTCACAGCTATGCCTGCTCATACTCAGTACCTTTACTCACTCTCACAGCTATGCCTGCTCATACTCAGTACCTTTACTCACTCTCACAGCTATGCCTGCTCATACTCAGTACCTTTACTCACTCTCACAGCTACACCTGCTCGTACTCAGTACCTTTACTCACTCTCACAGCTATGCCTGCTCATACTCAGTACCTTTACTCACTCTCACAGCTATGCCTGCTCATACTCAGTACCTTTACTCACCCTCACAGCTATACCTGCTCATACTCAGCACCTTTACTCACTCTCACAGCTACACCTGCTCGTACTCAGTACCTTTACTCACTCTCACAGCTATGCCTGCTCATACTCAGTACCTTTACTCACTCTCACAGCTATGCCTGCTCATACTCAGTACCTTTGCTCACTCTCCCAGCTATACCTGCTCATACTCAGTACCTTTACTCACCCTCACAGCTATGCCTGCTCATACTCAGTACCTTTACTCACCCTCAAAGCTATACCTGCTCATACTCAGCACCTTTACTCACTCTCACAGCTACACCTGCTCGTACTCAGTACCTTTACTCACTCTCACAGCTATGCCTGCTCATACTCAGTACCTTTGCTCACCCTCACAGCTATACCTGCTCATACTCAGTACCTTTGCTCACTCTCCCAGCTATACCTGCTCATACTCAGTACCTTTACTCACTCTCACAGCTATGCCTGCTCATACTCAGTACCTTTACTCACCCTCACAGCTATACCTGCTTATACTCAGTACCTTTACTCACTCTCACTGCTATGCCTGCTCATACTCAGTACCTTTACTCACTCTCACAGCTATGCCTGCTCATACTCAGTACCTTTGCTCACTCTCACAGCTATACCTGCTCTTACTCAGTACCTTTACTCACCCTCACAGCTATACCTGCTTATACTCAGTACCTTTACTCACTCTCACTGCTATGCCTGCTCATACTCAGTACCTTTGCTCACTCTCCCAGCTATACCTGCTCATACTCAGTACCTTTACTCACTCTCACAACTATGCCTGCTCATACTCAGTACCTTTACTCACTCTCACAGCTATACCTGCTCATACTCAGTACCTTTACTCACTCTCACAGCTATACCTGCTCATACTCACAGCTATACCTGCTCATACTCAGTACCTTTGCTCACTCTCACAGCTATACCTGCTCATACTCAGTACCTTTACTCACCCTCACAGCTATACCTGCTCATACTCAGTACCTTTACTCACTCTCACAGCTATACCTGCTCATACTCAGTACCTTTGCTCACTCTCACAGCTATACCTGCTCATACTCAGTACCTTTACTCACCCTCACAGCTATACCTGCTCATACTCAGTACCTTTACTCACTCTCACAGCTATACCTGCTCATACTCAGTACCTTTACTCACTCTCACTGCTATGCCTGCTCATACTCAGTACCTTTGCTCACTCTCACAGCTATACCTGCTCATACTCAGTACCTTTACTCACTCTCACAGCTATACCTGCTCATACTCAGTACCTTTGCTCATACTCACAGCTATACCTGCTCATGCTCACAGCTATGCCTGCTCATACTCAGTACCTTTGGTCACTCTCACAGCTATGCCTGCTCATACTCAGTACCTTTACTCACTCTCACAGCTATACCTGCTCATACTCAGTATCTTTGCTCACTCTTACAACTATGCCTGCTCATACTCAGTACCTTTACTCACTCTCACAGCTATACCTGCTCATACTCAGTACCTTTACTCACCCTCACAGCTATGCCTGCTCATACTCAGTACCTTTACTCACTCTCACAGCTATGCCTGCTCATACTCAGTACCTTTGCTCACTCTCACAGCTATACCTGCTCATACTCAGTACCTTTACTCATTCTCACAGCTACGCCTGCTCATACTCAGTACTTTAACTCACTCTCACAGCTATACCTGCTCATACTCAGTACCTTTACTCACTCTCACAGCTATACCTGCTCATACTCAGTACTTTTACTCACTCTCACAGCTATACCTGCTCATACTCAGTACCTTTGCTCACTCTCACAGCTATGCCTGCTCATACTCAGTACCTTTGCTCACCCTCACAGCTATGCCTGCTCATACTCAGTACCTTTACTCACTCTCACAGCTATACCTGCTCATACTCAGTACCTTTACTCACTCTCACAGCTATACCTGCTCATACTCAGTACCTTTACTCACTCTCACAGCTATACCTGCTCATACTCAGTACCTTTACTCACTCTCACAGCTATGCCTGCTCATACTCAGTACCTTTGCTCACCCTCGCGGCTATACCTGCTCATACTCAGTACCTTTACTCACTCTCACAGCTATGCCTGCTCATACTCAGTACCTTTACTCACTCTCACAGCTATACCTGCTCATACTCAGTACCTTTGCTCACTCTCACAGCTATACCTGCTCATACTCAGTACCTTTACTCACTCTCACAACTATACCTGCTCATACTCAGTACCTTTACTCACTCTCACAGCTATACCTGCTCATACTCAGTACCTTTACTCACTCTCACAGCTATGCCTGCTCATACTCAGAACCTTTGCTCACTCTCACAGCTATGCCTGCTCATACTCAGTACTTTTACTCACTCTCACAGCTATGCCTGCTCATACTCAGTACCTTTGCTCACTCTCACAGCTATACCTGCTCATACTCAGTATCTTTACTCACTCTCACAGCTATGCCTGCTCATACTCAGTACCTTTACTCACTCTCACAGCTATGCCTGCTCATACTCAGTACCTTTGCTCACTCTCACAGCTATGCCTGCTCATACTCAGTACCTTTACTCACTCTCATAGCTATGCCTGCTCATACTCAGTACCTTTGCTCACTCTCACAGCTATGCCTGCTCATACTTAGTACCTTTACTCACCCTCACAGCTATACCTGCTCATACTCAGTACCTTTGCTCACTCTCACAGCTATATGCCTGCTCATACTCAGTACCTTTGCTCACTCTCCCAGCTATACCTGCTCATACTCAGTACCTTTACTCACCCTCACAGCTATACCTGCTCATACTCAGTACCTTTGCTCACTCTCACAGCTATATGCCTGCTCATACTCAGTACCTTTACTCACTCTCACAGCTATGCCTGCTCATACTCAGTACCTTTACTCACCCTCACAGCTATACCTGCTCATACTCAGCACCTTTACTCACTCTCACAGCTACACCTGCTCGTACTCAGTACCTTTACTCACTCTCACAGCTATACCTGCTCATACTCAGTACCTTTACTCACTCTCACAGCTATGCCTGCTCATACTCAGTACCTTTGCTCACTCTCCCAGCTATACCTGCTCATACTCAGTACCTTTACTCACCCTCACAGCTATGCCTGCTCATACTCAGTACCTTTGCTCACCCTCACAGCTATACCTGCTCATACTCAGTACCTTTGCTCACTCTCCCAGCTATACCTGCTCATACTCAGTACCTTTACTCACTCTCACAGCTATGCCTGCTCATACTCAGTACCTTTACTCACCCTCACAGCTATACCTGCTTATACTCAGTACCTTTACTCACTCTCACTGCTATGCCTGCTCATACTCAGTACCTTTGCTCACTCTCACAGCTATACCTGCTCTTACTCAGTACCTTTACTCACCCTCACAGCTATACCTGCTTATACTCAGTACCTTTACTCACTCTCACTGCTATGCCTGCTCATACTCAGTACCTTTGCTCACTCTGCCAGCTATACCTGCTCATACTCAGTACCTTTGCTCACCCTCACAGCTATGCCTGCTCATACTCAGTACCTTTGCTCACTCTCACAGCTATGCCTGCTCATACTCAGTACCTTTGCTCACCCTCACAGCTATGCCTGCTCATACTCAGTACCTTTACTCACTCTCACTGCTATGCCTGCTCATACTCAGTACCTTTGCTCACTCTCACAGCTATACCTGCTCATACTCAGTACCTTTGCTCACTCTCCCAGCTATACCTGCTCATACTCAGTACCTTTGCTCACTCTCCCAGCTATACCTGCTCATACTCACAGCTATACCTGCTCATACTCAGTACCTTTGCTCACTCTCACAGCTATACCTGCTCATACTCCGTATCTTTGCTCACTCTCACAACTATGCCTGCTCATACTCAGTACCTTTACTCACTCTCACAGCTATACCTGCTCATACTCAGTACCTTTACTCACCCTCACAGCTATGCCTGCTCATACTCAGTACCTTTGCTCACCCTCACAGCTATACCTGCTCATACTCAGTACCTTTACTCACTCTCACAACTATGCCTGCTCATACTCAGTACCTTTACTCACTCTCACAGCTATACCTACTCATACTCAGTACCTTTGCTCACCCTCACAGCTATGCCTGCTCATACTCAGTTCCTTTACTCACTCTCACAGCTATACCTACTCATACTCAGTATCTTTGCTCACTCTCACAACTATGCCTGCTCCTACTCAGTACCTTTGCTCACTCTCACAGCTATACCTACTCATACTCAGTATCTTTACTCACTCTCACAACTATGCCTGCTCATACTCAGTACCTTTACTCACTCTCACAGCTATACCTGCTCATACTCAGTACCTTTACTCACCCTCACAGCTATGCCTGCTCATACTCAGTACCTTTACTCACTCTCACAGCTATACCTACTCATACTCAGTATCTTTGCTCACTCTCACAACTATGCCTGCTCATGCTCAGTACCTTTACTCACTCTCACAGCTATACCTGCTCATACTCAGTATCTTTACTCACCCTCACAGCTATGCCTGCTCATACTCAGTATCTTTTCTCACTCTCACAGCTATACCTACTCATACTCAGTATCTTTGCTCACTCTCACAACTATGCCTGCTCATACTCAGTACCTTTGCTCACTCTCACAGCTATACCTGCTCATACTCAGTACCTTTACTCACCCTCACAGCTATACCTGCTCATACTCAGTTCCTTTGCTCACCCTCACAGCTATGCCTGCTCATACTCAGTACCTTTGGTCACTCTCACAGCTATGCCTGCTCATACTCAGTACCTTTACTCACTCTCACAGCTATGCCTGCTCATACTCAGTACCGTTACTCACTCTCACAGCTATACCTGCTCATACTCAGTACCTTTACTCACCCTCACAGCTATGCCTGCTCATACTCAGTACCTTTGGTCACTCTCACAGATAAACCAGCTCATACTCAGTACCATTACTCACTCTCACAGCTATACCTGCTCATACTCAGTACCTTTACTCACTCTCACAGCTATGCCTGCTCATACTCAGTACCATTACTCACTCTCACAGCTATGCCTGCTCATACTCAGTACCATTACTCACCCTCACAGCTATACCTGCTCATACTCAGTACCATTACTCACCCTCACAGCGATGCCTGCTCATACTCAGTACCATTGCTCACTCTCACTGCTTTGCCTGCTCATACTCAGTACCTTTGCTCACTCTCACAGCCATGCCTGCTCATACTCAGTACCTTTACTCACTCTCACAGCTATACCTGCTCATACTCAGTACCTTTGCTCACCCTCACAGCTATGCCTGCTCATACTCAGTACCTTTACTCACCCTCACAGCTATGCCTGCTCATACTCAGTACCTTTACTCACCCTCACAGCTATACCTGCTCATACTCAGTACCTTTACTCACTCTCACAGCTATGCCTGCTCATACTCATTACCTTTACTCACTCTCACAGCTATGCCTGCTCATACTCAGTACCTTTACTCACTCTCACAGCTATGCCTGCTCATACTCAGTACCTTTACTCACTCTCACAGCTATGCCTGCTCATACTCAGTACCTTTACTCACTCTCACAGCTATGCCTGCTCATACTCAGTACCTTTGCTCACTCTCACAGCTATGCCTGCTCATACTCAGTACCTTTACTCACTCTCACAGCTATGCCTGCTCATACTCAGTACCTTTACTCACTCTCACAGCTATGCCTGCTCATACTCAGCACCTTTGCTCACTCTCACAGCTATGCCTGCTCATACTCAGTACCTTTACTCACTCTCACAGCTATGCCTGCTCATACTCGGTACCTTTGCTCACCCTCACAGCTATGCCTGCTCATACTCGGTACCTTTGCTCACTCTCACAGCTATACCTGCTCATACTCGGTACCTTTACTCACTCTCACAGCTATACCTGCTCATACTCGGTACCTTTACTCACTCTCACAGCTATACCTGCTCATACTCGGTACCTTTACTCACCCTCACAGCTATACCTGCTCATACTCAGTACCTTTACTCACTCTCACAGCTATGCCTGCTCATGCTCAGTACCTTTACTCACTCTCACAGCTATACCTGCTCATACTCAGTACCTTTACTCACCCTCACAGCTATTCCTGCTCATACTCAGTACCTTTACTCACTCTCACAGCTATACCTACTCATACTCAGTATCTTTGCTCTCTCTCACAACTATGCCTGCTCATACTCAGTACCTTTACTCACTCTCACAGCTATACCTGCTCATACTCAGTACCTTTACTCACCCTCACAGCTATACCTGCTCATACTCAGTACCTTTGCTCACCCTCACAGCTATGCCTGCTCATACTCAGTACCTTTACTGACTCTCACAGCTATACCTGCTCATACTCAGTACCTTTACTCACCCTCACAGCTATGCCTGCTCATACTCAGTACCTTTGGTCACTCTCACAGCTATACCTGCTCATACTCAGTACCATTACTCACTCTCACAGCTATACCTGCTCATACTCAGTACCATTACTCACCCTCACAGCTATGCCTGCTCATACTCAGTACCATTACTCACTCTCACTGCTATGCCTGCTCATACTCAGTACCTTTGCTCACTCTCACAGCTATGCCTGCTCATACTCAGTACCTTTACTCACTCTCACAGCTATGCATGCTCATACTCATTACCTTTACTCACTCTCACAGCTATGCCTGCTCATACTCAGTACCTTTACTCACTCTCACAGCTATGCCTGCTCATACTCAGTACCTTTGCTCACTCTCACAGCTATGCCTGCTCATACTCAGTACCTTTACTCACTCTCACAGCTATGCCTGCTCATACTCGGTACCTTTACTCACTCTCACAGCTATGCCTGCTCATACTCAGTACCTTTACTCACTCTCACAGCTATGCCTGCTCATACTCAGTACCTTTGCTCACCCTCACAGCTATGCCTGCTCATACTCAGTACCTTTACTCACTCTCACAGCTATGCCTGCTCATATTCAGTACCTTTGCTCACCCTCACAGCTATGCCTGCTCAAACTCAGTACCTTTGCTCACCCTCACAGCTATGCCTGCTCATACTCAGTACCTTTACTCACTCTACCTGCTCATACTCAGTACCTTTACTCACTCTCACAACTATACCTGCTCATACTCAGTACCTTTACTCACCCTCACAACTATACCTACTCATACTCAGTACCTTTACTCACTCTCACAACTATACCTGCTCATACTCAGTACCTTTACTCACTCTCACAGCTATGCCTGCTCATACTCAGTACCTTTACTCACCCTCACAGCTGTACCTGCTCATACTCAGTACCTTTAATCACTCTCACAGCTATACCTGCTCATACTCAGTACCTTTACTCACTCTCACAGTTATACCTGCTCATACTCAGTACCTTTACTCACTCTCACAGCTATGCCTGCTCATACTCAGTACCTTTACTCACCCTCACAGCTATACCTGCTCATACTCAGTACATTTAATCACTCTCACAGCTATACCTGCTCATACTCAGTACCTTTGCTCACCCTCACAGCTATGCCTGCTCATACTCAGTACCTTTACTCACTCTCACAGCTATGCCTGCTCATATTCAGTACCTTTGCTCACCCTCACAGCTATGCCTGCTCATACTCAGTACCTTTGCTCACCCTCACAGCTATGCCTGCTCATACTCAGTACCTTTACTCACTCTACCTTCTCATACTCAGTACCTTTACTCACTCTCACAACTATACCTGCTCATACTCAGTACCTTTACTCACCCTCACAACTATACCTGCTCATACTCAGTACCTTTACTCACTCTCACAACTATACCTGCTCATACTCAGTACCTTTACTCACTCTCACAGCTATACCTGCTCATACTCAGTACCTTTGCTCACTCTCACAGCTATACCTGCTCATACTCAGTACCTTTACTCACTCTCACAGCTATGCCTGCTCATACTCAGTACCTTTACTCACCCTCACAGCTATACCTGCTCATACTCAGTACCTTTGCTCACTCTCACAGCTATGCCTGCTCATACTCAGTACCTTTACTCACTCTCACAGCTATGCCTGCTCATACTCAGTACCTTTACTCACCCTCACAGCTATGCCTGCTCAAACTCAGTACCTTTGCTCACCCTCACAGCTATGCCTGCTCATACTCAGTACCTTTACTCACTCTACCTGCTCATACTCAGTACCTTTACTCACTCTCACAACTATACCTGCTCATACTCAGTACCTTTACTCACCCTCACAACTATACCTGCTCATACTCAGTACCTTTACTCACTCTCACAACTATACCTGCTCATACTCAGTACCTTTACTCACTCTCACAGCTATACCTGCTCATACTCAGTACCTTTGCTCACTCTCACAGCTATACCTGCTCATACTCAGTACCTTTGCTCACTCTCACAGCTATACCTGCTCATACTCAGTACCTTTACTCACTCTCACAGTTATACCTGCTCATACTCAGTACCTTTACTCACTCTCACAGCTATGCCTGCTCATACTCAGTACCTTTACTCACCCTCACAGCTATACCTGCTCATACTCAGTACATTTAATCACTCTCACAGCTATGCCTGCTCATACTCAGTACCTTTACTCACTCTACCTTCTCATACTCAGTACCTTTACTCACTCTCACAACTATACCTGCTCATACTCAGTACCTTTACTCACCCTCACAACTATACCTGCTCATACTCAGTACCTTTACTCACTCTCACAACTATACCTGCTCATACTCAGTACCTTTACTCACTCTCACAGCTATACCTGCTCATACTCAGTACCTTTGCTCACTCTCACAGCTATACCTGCTCATACTCAGTACCTTTACTCACTCTCACAGCTATGCCTGCTCATACTCAGTAGCTTTACTCACCCTCACAGCTATACCTGCTCATACTCAGTACCTTTGCTCACTCTCACAGCTATGCCTGCTCATACTCAGTACCTTTACTCACCCTCACAGCTATACCTGCTCATACTCAGTACCTTTAATCACTCTCACAGCTATGCCTGCTCATACTCAGTACCTTTACTCACTCTCACAGCTATGCCTGCTTATACTCAGTACGTTTACTCACTCTCACAGCTATGCCTGCTCATACTCAGTACCTTTACTCACTCTCACAGCTATACCAGCTCATACTCAGTACTTTTGCTCACCCTCACAGCTATACCTGCTCATACTCAGTACCTTTACTCACCCTCACAGCTATGCCTGCTCATACTCAGTCCCTTTACTCACTCTCACAGCTATACCTGCTCATACTCAGTCCCTTTACTCACTCTCACAGCTATGCCTGCTCATACTCAGTACCTTTACTCTCACAGCTATACCTGCTCATACTCAGTACCTTTACTCACTCTCACAGCTATGCCTGCTCATACTCAGTACCTTTGCTCACTCTCACAGCTATGCCTGCTCATACTCAGTACCTTTACTCACTCTCACAGCTATACCTGCTCATACTCAGTACCTTTGCTCACTCTCACAGCTATGCCTGCTCATACTCAGTACCTTTACTCACCCTCACAGCTATGCCTGCTCATACTCAGTACCTTTGCTCACCCTCACAGCTATGCCTGCTCATACTCAGTTCCTTTGCTCACCCTCACAGCTATGCCTGCTCATACTCAGTTCCTTTGCTCACACTCACAGGTATGCCTGCTCATACTCAGTTCCTTTGCTCACCCTCACAGCTATGCCTGCTCATACTCAGTACCTTTACTCACCCTCACAGCTATACCTGCTCATACTCAGTACCTTTACTCACTCTCACAGCTATGCCTGCTCATACTCAGTACCTTTACTCACTCTCACAGCTATGCCTGCTCATTCTCAGTACCTTTACTCACTCTCACAGCAATACCTGCTCATACTCAGTACCTTTACTCACTCTCACAGCTATGCCTGCTCATTCTCAGTACCTTTACTCACTCTCACAGCTATGCCTGCTCATTCTCAGTACCTTTACTCACTCTCACAGCTATACCTGCTCATACTCAGTACCTTTACTCACTCTCACAGCTATGCCTGCTCATTCTCAGTACCTTTACTCACTCTCACAGCTATGCCTGCTCATTCTCAGTACCTTTACTCACTCTCACAGCTATACCTGCTCATACTCAGTACCTTTGCTCACTCTCACAGCTATATGCCTGCTCATTCTCATTACCTTTACTCACTCTCACAGCAATACCTGCTCATACTCAGTACCTTTACTCACTCTCACAGCTATGCCTGCTCATACTCAGTACCTTTACTCACTCTCACAGCTATGCCTGCTCATACTCAGTACCTTTGCTCACTCTCACAGCTATGCCTGCTCATACTCAGTACCTTTACTCACTCTCACAGCTATGCCTGCTCATACTCAGTACCTTTACTCACTCTCACAGCTATACCTGCTCTTACTCAGTACCTTTGCTCACTCTCACAGCTATACCTGCTCATACTCAGTACCTTTACTCACCCTCACAGCTAGACCTGCTCATACTCAGTACCTTTACTCACTCTCACAGCTATACCTGCTCATACTCAGTACCTTTGCTCACCCTCACAGCTATACCTGCTCATACTCAGTACCTTTACTCACTCTCACAGCTATATGCCTGCTCATACTCAGTACCTTTGCTCACTTTCCCAGCTATACCTGCTCATACTCAGTACCTTTACTCACCCTCACAGCTATACCTGCTCATACTCAGTACCTTTACTCACTCTCACAGCTATACCTGCTCATGCTCAGTACCTTTGCTCACCCTCACAGCTATACCTGCTCATACTCAGTACCTTTACTCACTCTCACAGCTATGCCTGCTCATACTCAGTACCTTTGCTCACTCTCCCAGCTATACCTGCTCATACTCAGTACCTTTACTCACCCTCACAGCTATACCTGCTCATGCTCAGTACCTTTACTCACTCTCACAGCTATGCCTGCTCATACTCAGTTACTTTGCTCACCCTCACAGCTATGCCTGCTCATACTCAGTTCCTTTGCTCACCCTCACAACTATGCCTGCTCATACTCAGTTCCTTTGCTCACACTCACAGGTATGCCTGCTCATACTCAGTTCCTTTGCTCACCCTCACAGCTATGCCTGCTCATACTCAGTTCCTTTTCTCACTCTACCTGCTCATACTCAGTACCTTTGCTCACTCTCACAGCTATGCCTGCTCATACTCAGTACGTTTGCTCACCCTCACAGCTATACCTGCTCATACTCAGTACCTTTACTCACCATCTCAGCTATACCTGCTCATACTCAGTACCTTTACTCACCCTCACAACTATACCTGCTCATACTCAGTACCTTTACTCACTCTCACAACTATACCTGCTCATACTCAGTACCTTTACTCACTCTCACAGCTATACCTGCTCATACTCAGTACCTTTACTCACTCTCACAGCTATGCCTGCTCATACTCAGTACCTTTACTCACTCTCACAGCTATGCCTGCTCATACTCAGTACCTTTGCTCACTCTCACAGCTATGCCTGCTCATACTCAGTACCTTTACTCACTCTCACAGCTATATGCCTGCTCATTCTCAGTACCTTTACTCACTCTCACAGCAATACCTGCTCATACTCAGTACCTTTACTCACTCTCACAGCTATGCCTGCTCATACTCAGTACCTTTGCTCACTCTCACAGCTATACCTGCTCTTACTCAGTACCTTTGCTCACTCTCACAGCTATACCTGCTCATACTCAGTACCTTTGCTCACTCTCCCAGCTATACCTGCTCATACTCAGTACCTTTACTCACCCTCACAGCTATACCTGCTCATGCTCAGTACCTTTACTCACTCTCACAGCTATGCCTGCTCATACTCAGTACCTTTACTCACTCTCACAGCTATACCTGCTCATGCTCAGTACCTTTACTCACTCTCACAGCTATGCCTGCTCATACTCAGTACCTTTACTCACTCTCACTGCTATGCCTGCTCATACTCAGTACCTTTGCTCACTCTCACAGCTATACCTGCTCATACTCAGTACCTTTACTCACTCTCACAGCTATACCTGCTCATACTCAGTACCTTTACTCACTCTCACAGCTATACCTGCTCATTCTCAGTACCTTTACTCACTCTCACAGCTATGCCTGCTCATACTCAGTACCTTTACTCACTCTCACAGCTATGCCTGCTCATACTCAGTAGCTTTGCTCACTCTCCCAGCTATACCTGCTCATACTCAGTACCTTTACTCACCCTCACAGCTATGCCTGCTCATACTCAGTTCCTTTGCTCACCCTCACAGCTATACCTACTCATACTCAGTACCTTTGCTCACTCTCCCAGCTATACCTGCTCATACTCAGTACCTTTGCTCACTCTCACAGCTATGCCTGCTCATACTCAGTACCTTTACTCACCCTCACAGCTATACCTGCTCATACTCAGTACCTTTACTCACTCTCACAGCTATGCCTGCTCATACTCAGTACCTTTACTCACCCTCACAGCTATACCTGCTTATACTCAGTACCTTTACTCACTCTCACTGCTATGCCTGCTCATACTCTGTACCTTTGCTCACTCTCACAGCTATACCTGCTCATACTCAGTACCTTTACTCACTCTCACAGCTATACCTGCTCATAATCAGTACCTTTGCTCACTCTCCCAGCTATACCTGCTCATACTCACAGCTATACCTGCTCATGCTCACAGCTATGCCTGCTCATACTCAGTACCTTTACTCACCCTCACAGCTATGCCTGCTCATACTCAGAACCTTTTCTCACTCTCACAAATATGCCTGCTCATACTCAGTACCTTTACTCACCCTCACAGCTATACCTGCTCATACTCAGTACCTTTACTCACCCTCACAGCTATGCCTACTCATACTCAGTACCTTTGCTCACTCTCACAGCTATGCCTGCTCATACTCAGTACCTTTGCTCACTCTCACAGCTATACCTACTCATACTCAGTATCTTTGCTCACTCTCACAACTATGCTTGCTCATACTCAGTACCTTTGCTCACTCTCACAGCTATACCTGCTCATACTCAGTACCTTTACTCACTCTCACAGCTATGCCTGCTCATACTCAGTACCTTTACTCACTCTCACAGCTATACCTGCTCATACTCAGTACCTTTACTCACCCTCACAGCTACGCCTGCTCATACTCAGTACCTTTACTCACTCTCACAGCTATACCTGCTCATACTCAGTACCTTTACTCACACTCACAGCTATGCCTGCTCATACTCAGTATCTTTGCTCACTCTCACAACTATGCCTGCTCATACTCAGTACCTTTGCTCACTCTCACAGCTATACCTGCTCATACTCAGTACCTTTACTCACTCTCACAGCTATGCCTGCTCATACTCAGTACCTTTACTCACCCTCACAGCTATGCCTGCTCATACTCAGAACCTTTTCTCACTCTCACAAATATGCCTGCTCATACTCAGTACCTTTACTCACCCTCACAGCTATACCTGCTCATACTCAGTACCTTTACTCACCCTCACAGCTATGCCTACTCATACTCAGTACCTTTGCTCACTCTCACAGCTATGCCTGCTCATACTCAGTACCTTTGCTCACTCTCACAGCTATACCTACTCATACTCAGTATCTTTGCTCACTCTCACAACTATGCTTGCTCATACTCAGTACCTTTGCTCACTCTCACAGCTATACCTGCTCATACTCAGTACCTTTACTCACTCTCACAGCTATGCCTGCTCATACTCAGTACCTTTACTCACTCTCACAGCTATACCTGCTCATACTCAGTACCTTTACTCACCCTCACAGCTACGCCTGCTCATACTCAGTACCTTTACTCACTCTCACAGCTATACCTGCTCATACTCAGTACCTTTACTCACACTCACAGCTATGCCTGCTCATACTCAGTATCTTTGCTCACTCTCACAACTATGCCTGCTCATACTCAGTACCTTTGCTCACTCTCACAGCTATACCTGCTCATACTCAGTACCTTTACTCACTCTCACAGCTATGCCTGCTCATACTCAGTACCTTTACTCACTCTCACAGCTATACCTGCTCATACTCAGTACCTTTACTCACCCTCACAGCTACGCCTGCTCATTCTCAGTACCTTTACTCACTCTCACAGCTATGCCTGCTCATACTCAGTACCTTTACTCACTCTCACAGCTATGCCTGCTCATACTCAGTACCTTTGCTCACTCTCCCAGCTATACCTGCCCATACTCAGTACCTTTACTCACTCTCACAGCTATGCCTGCTCATACTCAGTACCTTTACTCACCCTCACAGCTATACCTGCTCATACTCAGTACCTTTACTCACTCTCACAGCTATGCCTGCTCATACTCAGTACCTTTACTCACCCTCACAGCTATACCTGCTTATACTCAGTACCTTTACTCACTCTCACTGCTATGCCTGCTCATACTCAGTACCTTTGCTCACCCTCACAGCTATACCTGCTCATACTCAGTACCTTTACTCACTCTCACAGCTATACCTACTCATACTCAGTATCTTTGCTCACTCTCACAACTATGCCTGCTCATACTCAGTACCTTTACTCACCCTCACAGCTATACCTGCTCATACTCAGTACCTTTGCTCACTCTCACAGCTATACCTGCTCATACTCAGTACCTTTACTTACTCTCACAGCTATACCTGCTCATACTCAGTACCTTTGCTCACTCTCCCAGCTATACCTGCTCATGCTCACAGCTATGCCTGCTCATACTCAGTACCTTTGGTCACTCTCACAGCTATGCCTGCTCATACTCAGTACCTTTACTCACTCTCACAGCTATACCTGCTCATACTCAGTATCTTTGCTCACTCTTACAACTATGCCTGCTCATACTCAGTACCTTTACTCACTCTCACAGCTATACCTGCTCATACTCAGTACCTTTACTCACCCTCACAGCTATGCCTGCTCATACTCAGTACCTTTACTCACTCTCACAGCTATGCCTGCTCATACTCAGTACCTTTGCTCACTCTCACAGCTATACCTGCTCATACTCAGTACCTTTACTCATTCTCACAGCTACGCCTGCTCATACTCAGTACTTTAACTCACTCTCACAGCTATACCTGCTCATACTCAGTACCTTTACTCACTCTCACAGCTATACCTGCTCATACTCAGTACTTTTACTCACTCTCACAGCTATACCTGCTCATACTCAGTACCTTTGCTCACTCTCACAGCTATGCCTGCTCATACTCAGTACCTTTGCTCACCCTCACAGCTATGCCTGCTCATACTCAGTACCTTTACTCACTCTCACAGCTATACCTGCTCATACTCAGTACCTTTACTCACTCTCACAGCTATACCTGCTCATACTCAGTACCTTTACTCACTCTCACAGCTATACCTGCTCATACTCAGTACCTTTACTCACTCTCACAGCTATGCCTGCTCATACTCAGTACCTTTGCTCACCCTCGCGGCTATACCTGCTCATACTCAGTACCTTTACTCACTCTCACAGCTATGCCTGCTCATACTCAGTACCTTTACTCTCTCTCACAGCTATACCTGCTCATACTCAGTACCTTTGCTCACTCTCACAGCTATACCTGCTCATACTCAGTACCTTTACTCACTCTCACAACTATACCTGCTCATACTCAGTACCTTTACTCACTCTCACAGCTATACCTGCTCATACTCAGTACTTTTACTCACTCTCACAGCTATGCCTGCTCATACTCAGTACCTTTGCTCACTCTCACAGCTATACCTGCTCATACTCAGTATCTTTACTCACTCTCACAGCTATGCCTGCTCATACTCAGTACCTTTACTCACTCTCACAGCTATGCCTGCTCATACTCAGTACCTTTGCTCACTCTCACAGCTATGCCTGCTCATACTCAGTACCTTTACTCACTCTCATAGCTATGCCTGCTCATACTCAGTACCTTTGCTCACTCTCACAGCTATGCCTGCTCATACTTAGTACCTTTACTCACCCTCACAGCTATACCTGCTCATACTCAGTACCTTTGCTCACTCTCACAGCTATACCTGCTCATACTCAGTACCTTTGCTCACTCTCACAGCTATACCTGCTCATACTCAGTACCTTTACTCACTCTCACAGCTATGCCTGCTCATACTCAGTACCTTTACTCACCCTCACAGCTATACCTGCTCATACTCAGCACCTTTACTCACTCTCACAGCTACACCTGCTCGTACTCAGTACCTTTACTCACTCTCACAGCTATGCCTGCTCATACTCAGTACCTTTACTCACTCTCACAGCTATGCCTGCTCATACTCAGTACCTTTGCTCACTCTCCCAGCTATACCTGCTCATACTCAGTACCTTTACTCACCCTCACAGCTATGCCTGCTCATACTCAGTACCTTTGCTCACTCTCCCAGCTATACCTGCTCATACTCAGTACCTTTACTCACTCTCACAGCTATGCCTGCTCATACTCAGTACCTTTACTCACCCTCACAGCTATACCTGCTTATACTCAGTACCTTTGCTCACTCTCACAGCTATACCTGCTCTTACTCAGTACCTTTACTCACCCTCACAGCTATACCTGCTTATACTCAGTACCTTTACTCACTCTCACTGCTATGCCTGCTCATACTCAGTACCTTTGCTCACTCTGCCAGCTATACCTGCTCATACTCAGTACCTTTGCTCACTCTCCCAGCTATACCTGCTCATACTCAGTACCTTTGCTCACTCTCACAGCTATGCCTGCTCATACTCAGTACCTTTGCTCACCCTCACAGCTATGCCTGCTCATACTCAGTACCTTTACTCACTCTCACTGCTATGCCTGCTCATACTCAGTACCTTTGCTCACTCTCACAGCTATACCTGCTCATACTCAGTACCTTTGCTCACTCTCCCAGCTATACCTGCTCATACTCACAGCTATGCCTGCTCATACTCAGTACCTTTACTCACTCTCACAGCTATACCTGCTCATACTCAGTATCTTTGCTCACTCTTACAACTATGCCTGCTCATACTCAGTACCTTTACTCACTCTCACAGCTATACCTGCTCATACTCAGTACCTTTACTCACTCTCACAGCTATGCCTTCTCATACTCAGTACCTTTAATCACTCTCACAGCTATACCTGCTCATACTCAGTACCTTTACTCACTCTCACAGCTATGCCTGCTCATACTCAGTACCTTTGCTCACTCTCACAGCTATACCTGCTCATACTCAGTATCTTTACTCACTCTCACAGCTATGCCTGCTCATACTCAGTACCTTTACTCACTCTCACAGCTATGCCTGCTCATACTCAGTACCTTTACTCACTCTCACAGCTATGCCTGCTCATACTCAGTACCTTTACTCACCCTCACAGCTATACCTGCTCATACTCAGTACCTTTACTCACTCTCACAGCTATGCCTGCTCATACTCAGTACCTTTGCTCACTCTCACAGCTATGCCTGCTCATACTCAGTACCTTTACTCACTCTCACAGCTATGCCTGCTCATACTCAGTACCTTTACTCACCCTCACAGCTATACCTGCTCATACTCAGCACCTTTACTCACTCTCACAGCTATGCCTGCTCATACTCAGTACCTTTACTCACTCTCACAGCTATGCCTGCTCATACTCAGTACCTTTGCTCACTCTCCCAGCTATACCTGCTCATACTCAGTACCTTTACTCACTCTCACAGCTATGCCTGCTCATACTCAGTACCTTTACTCACCCTCACAGCTATGCCTGCTCGTACTCAGTACCTTTACTCACTCTCACAGCTATGCCTGCTCATACTCAGTACCTTTACTCACTCTCACAGCTATGCCTGCTCATACTCAGTACCTTTACTCACTCTCACAGCTACACCTGCTCGTACTCAGTACCTTTACTCACTCTCACAGCTATGCCTGCTCATACTCAGTACCTTTACTCACTCTCACAGCTATGCCTGCTCATACTCAGTACCTTTGCTCACTCTCCCAGCTATACCTGCTCATACTCAGTACCTTTACTCACCCTCACAGCTATGCCTGCTCATACTCAGTACCTTTACTCACTCTCACAGCTATGCCTGCTCATACTCAGTACCTTTACTCACTCTCACAGCTATGCCTGCTCATACTCAGTACCTTTACTCACTCTCACAGCTACACCTGCTCGTACTCAGTACCTTTACTCACTCTCACAGCTATGCCTGCTCATACTCAGTACCTTTACTCACTCTCACAGCTATGCCTGCTCATACTCAGTACCTTTACTCACCCTCACAGCTATACCTGCTCATACTCAGCACCTTTACTCACTCTCACAGCTACACCTGCTCGTACTCAGTACCTTTACTCACTCTCACAGCTATGCCTGCTCATACTCAGTACCTTTACTCACTCTCACAGCTATGCCTGCTCATACTCAGTACCTTTGCTCACTCTCCCAGCTATACCTGCTCATACTCAGTACCTTTACTCACCCTCACAGCTATGCCTGCTCATACTCAGTACCTTTACTCACCCTCACAGCTATACCTGCTCATACTCAGCACCTTTACTCACTCTCACAGCTACACCTGCTCGTACTCAGTACCTTTACTCACTCTCACAGCTATGCCTGCTCATACTCAGTACCTTTGCTCACCCTCACAGCTATACCTGCTCATACTCAGTACCTTTGCTCACTCTCCCAGCTATACCTGCTCATACTCAGTACCTTTACTCACTCTCACAGCTATGCCTGCTCATACTCAGTACCTTTGCTCACTCTCACAGCTATACCTGCTCATACTCAGTACCTTTGCTCACTCTCCCAGCTATACCTGCTCATACTCACAGCTATGCCTGCTCATACTCAGTACCTTTACTCACTCTCACAGCTATACCTGCTCATACTCAGTATCTTTGCTCACTCTTACAACTATGCCTGCTCATACTCAGTACCTTTACTCACTCTCACAGCTATACCTGCTCATACTCAGTACCTTTACTCACTCTCACAGCTATGCCTTCTCATACTCAGTACCTTTAATCACTCTCACAGCTATACCTGCTCATACTCAGTACCTTTACTCACTCTCACAGCTATGCCTGCTCATACTCAGTACCTTTGCTCACTCTCACAGCTATACCTGCTCATACTCAGTATCTTTACTCACTCTCACAGCTATGCCTGCTCATACTCAGTACCTTTACTCACTCTCACAGCTATGCCTGCTCATACTCAGTACCTTTACTCACTCTCACAGCTATGCCTGCTCATACTCAGTACCTTTACTCACCCTCACAGCTATACCTGCTCATACTCAGTACCTTTACTCACTCTCACAGCTATGCCTGCTCATACTCAGTACCTTTGCTCACTCTCACAGCTATGCCTGCTCATACTCAGTACCTTTACTCACTCTCACAGCTATGCCTGCTCATACTCAGTACCTTTACTCACCCTCACAGCTATACCTGCTCATACTCAGCACCTTTACTCACTCTCACAGCTATGCCTGCTCATACTCAGTACCTTTACTCACTCTCACAGCTATGCCTGCTCATACTCAGTACCTTTGCTCACTCTCCCAGCTATACCTGCTCATACTCAGTACCTTTACTCACTCTCACAGCTATGCCTGCTCATACTCAGTACCTTTACTCACCCTCACAGCTATGCCTGCTCGTACTCAGTACCTTTACTCACTCTCACAGCTATGCCTGCTCATACTCAGTACCTTTACTCACTCTCACAGCTATGCCTGCTCATACTCAGTACCTTTACTCACTCTCACAGCTACACCTGCTCGTACTCAGTACCTTTACTCACTCTCACAGCTATGCCTGCTCATACTCAGTACCTTTACTCACTCTCACAGCTATGCCTGCTCATACTCAGTACCTTTGCTCACTCTCCCAGCTATACCTGCTCATACTCAGTACCTTTACTCACCCTCACAGCTATGCCTGCTCATACTCAGTACCTTTACTCACTCTCACAGCTATGCCTGCTCATACTCAGTACCTTTACTCACTCTCACAGCTATGCCTGCTCATACTCAGTACCTTTACTCACTCTCACAGCTACACCTGCTCGTACTCAGTACCTTTACTCACTCTCACAGCTATGCCTGCTCATACTCAGTACCTTTACTCACTCTCACAGCTATGCCTGCTCATACTCAGTACCTTTACTCACCCTCACAGCTATACCTGCTCATACTCAGCACCTTTACTCACTCTCACAGCTACACCTGCTCGTACTCAGTACCTTTACTCACTCTCACAGCTATGCCTGCTCATACTCAGTACCTTTACTCACTCTCACAGCTATGCCTGCTCATACTCAGTACCTTTGCTCACTCTCCCAGCTATACCTGCTCATACTCAGTACCTTTACTCACCCTCACAGCTATGCCTGCTCATACTCAGTACCTTTACTCACCCTCACAGCTATACCTGCTCATACTCAGCACCTTTACTCACTCTCACAGCTACACCTGCTCGTACTCAGTACCTTTACTCACTCTCACAGCTATGCCTGCTCATACTCAGTACCTTTGCTCACCCTCACAGCTATACCTGCTCATACTCAGTACCTTTGCTCACTCTCCCAGCTATACCTGCTCATACTCAGTACCTTTACTCACTCTCACAGCTATGCCTGCTCATACTCAGTACCTTTACTCACCCTCACAGCTATACCTGCTTATACTCAGTACCTTTACTCACTCTCACTGCTATGCCTGCTCATACTCAGTACCTTTACTCACTCTCACAGCTATGCCTGCTCATACTCAGTACCTTTGCTCACTCTCACAGCTATACCTGCTCTTACTCAGTACCTTTACTCACCCTCACAGCTATACCTGCTTATACTCAGTACCTTTACTCACTCTCACTGCTATGCCTGCTCATACTCAGTACCTTTGCTCACTCTCCCAGCTATACCTGCTCATACTCAGTACCTTTACTCACTCTCACAACTATGCCTGCTCATACTCAGTACCTTTACTCACTCTCACAGCTATACCTGCTCATACTCAGTACCTTTACTCACTCTCACAGCTATACCTGCTCATACTCACAGCTATACCTGCTCATACTCAGTACCTTTGCTCACTCTCACAGCTATACCTGCTCATACTCAGTACCTTTACTCACCCTCACAGCTATACCTGCTCATACTCAGTACCTTTACTCACTCTCACAGCTATACCTGCTCATACTCAGTACCTTTGCTCACTCTCACAGCTATACCTGCTCATACTCAGTACCTTTACTCACCCTCACAGCTATACCTGCTCATACTCAGTACCTTTACTCACTCTCACAGCTATACCTGCTCATACTCAGTACCTTTACTCACTCTCACTGCTATGCCTGCTCATACTCAGTACCTTTGCTCACTCTCACAGCTATACCTGCTCATACTCAGTACCTTTACTCACTCTCACAGCTATACCTGCTCATACTCTGTACCTTTACTCACTCTCACAGCTATGCCTGCTCATACTCAGTACCTTTACTCACTCTCACAGCTATACCTGCTCATACTCAGTACCTTTACTCACCCTCACAGCTATGCCTGCTCATACTCAGTACCTTTACTCACCCTCACAGCTATACCTGCTCATACTCCGTATCTTTGCTCACTCTCACAACTATGCCTGCTCATACTCAGTACCTTTACTCACTCTCACAGCTATGCCTGCTCATACTCAGTACCTTTACTCACTCTCACAGCTATACCTGCTCATACTCAGTACCTTTACTCACTCTCACAGCTATGCCTGCTCATACTCAGTACCTTTACTCACTCTCACAGCTATACCTGCTCATACTCAGTACCTTTACTCACCCTCACAGCTATACCTGCTCATACTCCGTATCTTTGCTCACTCTCACAACTATGCCTGCTCATACTCAGTACCTTTACTCACTCTCACAGCTATACCTGCTCATACTCAGTACCTTTACTCACCCTCACAGCTATGCCTGCTCATACTCAGTACCTTTGCTCACCCTCACAGCTATACCTGCTCATACTCAGTACCTTTACTCACTCTCACAGCTATACCTACTCATACTCAGTACCTTTGCTCACCCTCACAGCTATGCCTGCTCATACTCAGTTCCTTTACTCACTCTCACAGCTATACCTACTCATACTCAGTATCTTTGCTCACTCTCACAACTATGCCTGCTCCTACTCAGTACCTTTGCTCACTCTCACAGCTATACCTACTCATACTCAGTATCTTTACTCACTCTCACAACTATGCCTGCTCATACTCAGTACCTTTACTCACTCTCACAGCTATACCTGCTCATACTCAGTACCTTTACTCACCCTCACAGCTATGCCTGCTCATACTCAGTACCTTTACTCACTCTCACAGCTATACCTACTCATACTCAGTATCTTTGCTCACTCTCACAACTATGCCTGCTCATACTCAGTACCTTTACTCACTCTCACAGCTATACCTGCTCATACTCAGTATCTTTACTCACCCTCACAGCTATGCCTGCTCATACTCAGTATCTTTTCTCACTCTCACAGCTATACCTACTCATACTCAGTATCTTTGCTCACTCTCACAACTATGCCTGCTCATACTCAGTACCTTTGCTCACTCTCACAGCTATACCTGCTCATACTCAGTACCTTTACTCACCCTCACAGCTATACCTGCTCATACTCAGTTCCTTTGCTCACCCTCACAGCTATGCCTGCTCATACTCAGTACCTTTGGTCACTCTCACAGCTATGCCTGCTCATACTCAGTACCTTTACTCACTCTCACAGCTATGCCTGCTCATACTCAGTACCGTTACTCACTCTCACAGCTATACCTGCTCATACTCAGTACCTTTACTCACCCTCACAGCTATGCCTGCTCATACTCAGTACCTTTGGTCACTCTCACAGATAAACCAGCTCATTCTCAGTACCATTACTCACTCTCACAGCTATACCTGCTCATACTCAGTACCTTTACTCACTCTCACAGCTATGCCTGCTCATACTCAGTACCATTACTCACTCTCACAGCTATGCCTGCTCATACTCAGTACCATTACTCACCCTCACAGCTATACCTGCTCATACTCAGTACCATTACTCACCCTCACAGCGATGCCTGCTCATACTCAGTACCATTGCTCACTCTCACTGCTTTGCCTGCTCATACTCAGTACCTTTGCTCACTCTCACAGCCATGCCTGCTCATACTCAGTACCTTTACTCACTCTCACAGCTATACCTGCTCATACTCAGTACCTTTGCTCACCCTCACAGCTATGCCTGCTCATACTCAGTACCTTTACTCACCCTCACAGCTATGCCTGCTCATACTCAGTACCTTTACTCACCCTCACAGCTATACCTGCTCATACTCAGTACCTTTACTCACTCTCACAGCTATGCCTGCTCATACTCATTACCTTTACTCACTCTCACAGCTATGCCTGCTCATACTCAGTACCTTTACTCACTCTCACAGCTATGCCTGCTCATACTCAGTACCTTTACTCACTCTCACAGCTATGCCTGCTCATACTCAGTACCTTTACTCACTCTCACAGCTATGCCTGCTCATACTCAGTACCTTTGCTCACTCTCACAGCTATGCCTGCTCATACTCAGTACCTTTACTCACTCTCACAGCTATGCCTGCTCATACTCAGTACCTTTACTCACTCTCACAGCTATGCCTGCTCATACTCAGCACCTTTGCTCACTCTCACAGCTATGCCTGCTCATACTCAGTACCTTTACTCACTCTCACAGCTATGCCTGCTCATACTCGGTACCTTTGCTCACCCTCACAGCTATGCCTGCTCATACTCGGTACATTTGCTCACTCTCACAGCTATACCTGCTCATACTCGGTACCTTTACTCACTCTCACAGCTATACCTGCTCATACTCGGTACCTTTACTCACTCTCACAGCTATACCTGCTCATACTCGGTACCTTTACTCACCCTCACAGCTATACCTGCTCATACTCAGTACCTTTGCTCACTCTCACAGCTATGCCTGCTCATACTCAGTACCTTTACTCACTCTCACAGCTATGCCTGCTCATGCTCAGTACCTTTACTCACTCTCACAGCTATACCTGCTCATACTCAGTACCTTTACTCACCCTCACAGCTATTCCTGCTCATACTCAGTACCTTTACTCACTCTCACAGCTATACCTACTCATACTCAGTATCTTTGCTCTCTCTCACAACTATGCCTGCTCATACTCAGTACCTTTACTCACTCTCACAGCTATACCTGCTCATACTCAGTACCTTTACTCACCCTCACAGCTATACCTGCTCATACTCAGTACCTTTGCTCACCCTCACAGCTATGCCTGCTCATACTCAGTACCTTTACTGACTCTCACAGCTATACCTGCTCATACTCAGTACCTTTACTCACCCTCACAGCTATGCCTGCTCATACTCAGTACCTTTGGTCACTCTCACAGCTATACCTGCTCATACTCAGTACCATTACTCACTCTCACAGCTATACCTGCTCATACTCAGTACCATTACTCACCCTCACAGCTATGCCTGCTCATACTCAGTACCATTACTCACTCTCACTGCTATGCCTGCTCATACTCAGTACCTTTGCTCACTCTCACAGCTATGCCTGCTCATACTCAGTACCTTTACTCACTCTCACAGCTATGCATGCTCATACTCATTACCTTTACTCACTCTCACAGCTATGCCTGCTCATACTCAGTACCTTTACTCACTCTCACAGCTATGCCTGCTCATACTCAGTACCTTTGCTCACTCTCACAGCTATGCCTGCTCATACTCAGTACCTTTACTCACTCTCACAGCTATGCCTGCTCATACTCGGTACCTTTACTCACTCTCACAGCTATGCCTGCTCATACTCGGTACCTTTGCTCACTCTCACAGCTATGCCTGCTCATACTCGGTACCTTTACTCACTCTCACAGCTTTACCTGCTCATACTCGGTACCTTTACTCACTCTCACAGCTATACCTGCTCATTCTCAGTACCATTGCTCACTCTCACAGGTATACCTGCTCATACTCAGTACCTTTGCGCACTCTCACAACTATACCTGCTCATACTCAGTACCTTTACTCACTCTCACAGCTATACCTGCTCATACTCAGTACCTTTGCTCACTCTCACAGCTATACCTGCTCATACTCAGTACCTTTACTCACCCTCACAGCTATGCCTGCTCATACTCAGTACCTTTGCTCACTCTCACAGCTATACCTGCTCATACTCAGTACCTTTACTCACTCTCACAGCTATGCCTGCTCATACTCAGTACCTTTGCTCACTCTCACAGCTATACCTGCTCATACTCAGTACCTTTACTCACTCTCACAGCTATGCCTGCTCATACTCAGTACCTTTGCTCACCCTCACAGCTATGCCTGCTCATACTCAGTACCTTTGCTCACTCTCACAGCTATACCTTCTCATACTCAGTACCTTTACTCACTCTCACAGCTATACCTGCTCATACTCAGTACCTTTGCTCACCCTCACAGCTATGCCTGCTCATACTCAGTTCCTTTGCTCACCCTCACAGCTATGCCTGCTCATACTCAGTTCCTTTTCTCACTCTCACAGCTATACCTTCTCATACTCAGTACCTTTACTCACTCTCACAGCTATACCTGCTCATACTCAGTACCTTTGCTCACCCTCACAGCTATGCCTGCTCATACTCAGTTCCTTTGCTCACTCTCACAGCTATGCCTGCTCATACTCAGTACGTTTGCTCACCCTCACAGCTATACCTGCTCATACTCAGTACCTTTACTCACCATCTCAGGTATACCTGCTCATACTCAGTACCTTTACTCACCCTCACAACTATACCTGCTCATACTCAGTACCTTTACTCACTCTCACAACTATACCTGCTCATACTCAGTACCTTTACTCACTCTCACAGCTATACCTGCTCATACTCAGTACCTTTACTCACTCTCACAGCTATGCCTGCTCATACTCAGTACCTTTACTCACTCTCACAGCTATGCCTGCTCATACTCAGTACCTTTGCTCACTCTCACAGCTATGCCTGCTCATACTCAGTACCTTTACTCACTCTCACAGCTATATGCCTGCTCATTCTCAGTACCTTTACTCACTCTCACAGTAATACCTGCTCATACTCAGTACCTTTACTCACTCTCACAGCTATGCCTGCTCATACTCAGTACCTTTGCTCACTCTCACAGCTATGCCTGCTCATACTCAGTACCTTTGCTCACTCTCACAGCTATACCTGCTCATACTCAGTACCTTTACTCACTCTCACAGCTATATGCCTGCTCATTCTCAGTACCTTTACTCACTCTCACAGCAATACCTGCTCATACTCAGTACCTTTACTCACTCTCACAGCTATGCCTGCTCATACTCAGTACCTTTACTCACTCTCACAGCTATGCCTGCTCATACTCAGTACCTTTGCTCACTCTCACAGCTATGCCTGCTCACACTCAGTACCTTTACTCACTCTCACAGCTATGCCTGCTCATACTCAGTACCTTTACTCACTCTCACAGCTATACCTGCTCTTACTCAGTACCTTTGCTCACTCTCACAGCTATACCTGCTCATACTCAGTACCTTTGCTCACCCTCACAGCTATACCTGCTCATACTCAGTACCTTTACTCACTCTCACAGCTATATGCCTGCTCATACTCAGTACCTTTGCTCACTCTCACAGCTATGCCTGCTCACACTCAGTACCTTTACTCACTCTCACAGCTATGCCTGCTCATACTCAGTACCTTTACTCACTCTCACAGCTATACCTGCTTATACTCAGTATCTTTGCTCACTCTCACAACTATGCCTGCTCATACTCAGTACCTTTACTCACCCTCACAGCTATACCTGCTCATACTCAGTACCTTTGCTCACTCTCACAGCTATACCTGCTCATTCTCAGTACCTTTACTCACTTTCACAGCTATGCCTGCTCATACTCAGTACCTTTACTCACTCTCACAGCTATGCCTGCTCATACTCAGTACCTTTGCTCACTCTCCCAGCTATACCTGCTCATACTCAGTACCTTTACTCACCCTCACAGCTATGCCTGCTCATACTCAGTTCCTTTGCTCACCCTCACAGCTATACCTGCTCATACTCAGTACCTTTGCTCACTCTCCCAGCTATACCTGCTCATACTCAGTACCTTTACTCACTCTCACAGCTATGCCTGCTCATACTCAGTACCTTTACTCACCCTCACAGCTATACCTGCTCATACTCAGTACCTTTACTCACTCTCACAGCTATGCCTGCTCATACTCAGTACCTTTACTCACCCTCACAGCTATACCTGCTTATACTCAGTACCTTTACTCACTCTCACAGCTATGCCTGCTCATACTCTGTACCTTTGCTCACTCTCACAGCTATACCTGCTCATACTCAGTACCTTTACTCACTCTCACAGCTATACCTGCTCATACTCAGTACCTTTACTCACTCTCACAGCTATGCCTGCTCATACTCAGTACCTTTGCTCACTCTCCCAGCTATACCTGCTCATACTCACAGCTATACCTGCTCATGCTCACAGCTATGCCTGCTCATACTCAGTACCTTTACTCACCCTCACAGCTATGCCTGCTCATACTCAGAACCTTTGCTCACTCTCACAACTATGCCTTCTCATACTCAGTACCTTTACTCACCCTCACAGCTATACCTGCTCATACTCAGTACCTTTATTCACCCTCACAGCTATGCCTACTCATACTCAGTACCTTTGCTCACCCTCACAGCTATACCTGCTCATACTCAGTACCTTTGCTCACTCTCACAGCTATACCTGCTCATACTCAGTACCTTTACTCACCCTCACAGCTATACCTGCTCATACTCAGTACCTTTATTCACCCTCACAGCTATGCCTGCTCATACTCAGTACCTTTACTCACCCTCACAGCTATGCCTGCTCATACTCAGTACCTTTACTCACTCTCACAGCTATACCTGCTCATACTCAGTACCTTTACTCACTCTCACAGCTATACCTGCTCATACTCAGTACCTTTACTCACTCTCACTGCTATGCCTGCTCATACTCAGTACCTTTGCTCACTCTCACAGCTATACCTGCTCATACTCAGTACCTTTACTCCCTCTCACAGCTATGCCTGCTCATACTCAGTACCTTTACTCTCTCTCACAGCTATACCTACTCATACTCAGTATCTTTGCTCACTCTCACAACTATGCCTGCTCATACTCAGTACCTTTACTCACTCTCACAGCTATAGCTGCTCATACTCAGTACCTTTACTCACCCTCACAGCTATGCCTGCTCATACTCAGTACCTTTACTCACTCTCACAGCTATACCTACTCATACTCAGTACCTTTGCTCACTCTCACAGCTATGCCTGCTCATACTCAGTACCTTTACTCACTCTCACAGCTATACCTGCTCATACTCAGTACCTTTACTCACTCTCACAGCTATACCTGCTCATACTCAGTACCTTTACTCACTCTCACAGCTATGCCTGCTCATACTCAGTACCTTTGCTCACTCTCACTGCTATGCCTGCTCATACTCAGTACCTTTGCTCACTCTCACAGCTATACCTGCTCATACTCAGTACCTTTACTCACTCTCACAGCTATGCCTGCTCATACTCAGTACCTTTACTCTCTCTCACAGCTATACCTACTCATACTCAGTATCTTTGCTCACTCTCACAACTATGCCTGCTCATACTCAGTACCTTTACTCACTCTCACAGCTATAGCTGCTCATACTCAGTACCTTTACTCACCCTCACAGCTATGCCTGCTCATACTCAGTACCTTTACTCACCCTCACAGCTATGCCTGCTCATACTCAGTACCTTTGCTCACTCTCACAGCTATACCTGCTCATACTCAGTACCTTTACTCACTCTCACAGCTATGCCTGCTCATACTCAGTACCTTTACTCTCTCTCACAGCTATACCTACTCATACTCAGTATCTTTGCTCACTCTCACAACTATGCCTGCTCATACTCAGTACCTTTACTCACTCTCACAGCTATAGCTGCTCATACTCAGTACCTTTACTCACTCTCACAGCTATGCCTGCTCATACTCAGTACCTTTACTCACTCTCACAGCTATGCCTGCTCATACTCAGTACCTTTGCTCACTCTCACAGCTATGCCTGCTCACACTCAGTACCTTTACTCACTCTCACAGCTATGCCTGCTCATACTCAGTACCTTTACTCACTCTCACAGCTATACCTGCTCTTACTCAGTACCTTTGCTCACTCTCACAGCTATACCTGCTCATACTCAGTACCTTTGCTCACCCTCACAGCTATACCTGCTCATACTCAGTACCTTTACTCACTCTCACAGCTATATGCCTGCTCATACTCAGTACCTTTGCTCACTCTCACAGCTATGCCTGCTCACACTCAGTACCTTTACTCACTCTCACAGCTATGCCTGCTCATACTCAGTACCTTTACTCACTCTCACAGCTATACCTGCTTATACTCAGTATCTTTGCTCACTCTCACAACTATGCCTGCTCATACTCAGTACCTTTACTCACCCTCACAGCTATACCTGCTCATACTCAGTACCTTTGCTCACTCTCACAGCTATACCTGCTCATTCTCAGTACCTTTACTCACTTTCACAGCTATGCCTGCTCATACTCAGTACCTTTACTCACTCTCACAGCTATGCCTGCTCATACTCAGTACCTTTGCTCACTCTCCCAGCTATACCTGCTCATACTCAGTACCTTTACTCACCCTCACAGCTATGCCTGCTCATACTCAGTTCCTTTGCTCACCCTCACAGCTATACCTGCTCATACTCAGTACCTTTGCTCACTCTCCCAGCTATACCTGCTCATACTCAGTACCTTTACTCACTCTCACAGCTATGCCTGCTCATACTCAGTACCTTTACTCACCCTCACAGCTATACCTGCTCATACTCAGTACCTTTACTCACTCTCACAGCTATGCCTGCTCATACTCAGTACCTTTACTCACCCTCACAGCTATACCTGCTTATACTCAGTACCTTTACTCACTCTCACAGCTATGCCTGCTCATACTCTGTACCTTTGCTCACTCTCACAGCTATACCTGCTCATACTCAGTACCTTTACTCACTCTCACAGCTATACCTGCTCATACTCAGTACCTTTACTCACCCTCACAGCTATGCCTGCTCATACTCAGAACCTTTGCTCACTCTCACAACTATGCCTTCTCATACTCAGTGCCTTTACTCACCCTCACAGCTATACCTGCTCATACTCAGTACCTTTATTCACCCTCACAGCTATGCCTACTCATACTCAGTACCTTTGCTCACCCTCACAGCTATACCTGCTCATACTCAGTACCTTTGCTCACTCTCACAGCTATACCTGCTCATACTCAGTACCTTTACTCACCCTCACAGCTATACCTGCTCATACTCAGTACCTTTATTCACCCTCACAGCTATGCCTGCTCATACTCAGTACCTTTACTCACCCTCACAGCTATGCCTGCTCATACTCAGTACCTTTACTCACTCTCACAGCTATACCTGCTCATACTCAGTACCTTTACTCACTCTCACAGCTATACCTGCTCATACTCAGTACCTTTACTCACTCTCACTGCTATGCCTGCTCATACTCAGTACCTTTGCTCACTCTCACAGCTATACCTGCTCATACTCAGTACCTTTACTCACTCTCACAGCTATGCCTGCTCATACTCAGTACCTTTACTCTCTCTCACAGCTATACCTACTCATACTCAGTATCTTTGCTCACTCTCACAACTATGCCTGCTCATACTCAGTACCTTTACTCACTCTCACAGCTATAGCTGCTCATACTCAGTACCTTTACTCACCCTCACAGCTATGCCTGCTCATACTCAGTACCTTTACTCACTCTCACAGCTATACCTACTCATACTCAGTACCTTTGCTCACTCTCACAGCTATGCCTGCTCATACTCAGTACCTTTACTCACTCTCACAGCTATACCTGCTCATACTCAGTACCTTTACTCACTCTCACAGCTATACCTGCTCATACTCAGTACCTTTACTCACTCTCACAGCTATGCCTGCTCATACTCAGTACCTTTGCTCACTCTCACAGCTATACCTACTCATACTCAGTATCTTTGCTCACTCTCACAACTATGCCTGCTCATACTCAGTACCTTTGCTCACTCTCACAGCTATACCTGCTCATACTCAGTACCTTTACTCACTCTCAGAGCTATGCCTGCTCATACTCAGTACCTTTACTCACTCTCACAGCTACACCTGCTCATACTCAGTACCTTTACTCACCCTCACAGCTACGCCTGCTCATACTCAGTACCTTTACTCACCCTCACAGCTATGCCTGCTCATACTCAGTACCTTTACTGACTCTCACAGCTATACCTGCTCATACTCAGTACCTTTACTCACCCTCACAGCTATGCCTGCTCATACTCAGTACCTTTGCTCACCCTCACAGCTATACCTGCTCATACTCAGTACCTTTGCTCACTCTCCCAGATATACCTGCTCATACTCAGTACCTTTACTCACTCTCACAGCTATGCCTGCTCATACTCAGTACCTTTACTCACCGTCACAGCTATTCCTGCTCATACTCAGTACCTTTACTCACTCTCACAGCTATGCCTGCTCATACTCAGTACCTTTACTCACCCTCACAGCTATACCTGCTTATACTCAGTACCTTTACTCACTCTCACTGCTGTGCCTGCTCATACTCAGTACCTTTACTCACTCTCACAACTATGCCTGCTCATACTCAGTACCTTTACTCACCCTCACAGCTATACCTGCTCATACTCAGTACCTTTGCTCACTCTCACAGCTATGCCTGCTCATACTCAGTACCTTTGCTCACTCTCACAGCTATACCTGCTCATTTCTCAGTACCTTTGCTCACTCTCCCAGCTATACCTGCTCATGCTCACAGCTATGCCTGCTCATACTCAGTACCTTTACTCACCCTCACAGCTATGCCTGCTCATACTCAGAACCTTTGCTCACTCTCACAACTATGCCTGCTCATACTCAGTACCTTTACTCACCCTCACAGCTATACCTGCTCATACTCAGTACCTTTACTCACCCTCACAGCTATGCCTACTCATACTCAGTACCTTTGCTCACCCTCACAGCTATACCTGCTCATACTCAGTACCTTTGCTCACTCTCACAGCTATACCTGCTCATACTCAGTACCCTTACTCACTCTCACAGCTCTACCTGCTCATACTCAGTACCTTTATTCACCCTCACAGCTATGCCTGCTCATACTCAGTACCTTTACTCACCCTCACAGCTATACCTGCTCATACTCAGTACCTTTACTCACTCTCACAGCTATACCTGCTCATACTCAGTACCTTTACTCACTCTCACAGCTATGCCTGCTCATACTCAGTACCTTTACTCACTCTCACAGCTATACCTGCTCATACTCAGTACCTTTACTCACTCTCACAGCTATGCCTGCTCATACTCAGTACCTTTACTCACTCTCACAGCTATGCCTGCTCATACTCAGTACCTTTACTCACTCTCACAGCTATACCTGCTCATACTCAGTACCTTTGCTCACTCTCACAGCTATACCTGCTCATACTTAGTACCTTTACTCACCCTCACAGCTATGCCTGCTCATACTCAGTACCTTTACTCACTCTCACAGCTATACCTGCTCATACTCAGTACCTTTGCTCACTCTCACAGCTATATGCCTGCTCATACTCAGTACCTTTGCTCACTCTCCCAGCTATACCTGCTCATACTCAGTACCTTTACTCACTCTCACAGCTATGCCTGCTCATACTCAGTACCTTTACTCACCCTCACAGCTATACCTGCTCATACTCAGCACCTTTACTCACTCTCACAGCTACACCTGCTCGTACTCAGTACCTTTACTCACTCTCACAGCTATGCCTGCTCATACTCAGTACCTTTACTCACTCTCACAGCTATGCCTGCTCATACTCAGTACCTTTACTCACCCTCACAGCTATGCCTGCTCATACTCAGTACCTTTGCTCACCCTCACAGCTATACCTGCTCATACTCAGTACCTTTGCTCACTCTCCCAGCTATACCTGCTCATACTCAGTACCTTTACTCACTCTCACAGCTATGCCTGCTCATACTCAGTACCTTTACTCACCCTCACAGCTATACCTGCTTATACTCAGTACCTTTACTCACTCTCACAGCTATACCTGCTCATACTCAGTACCTTTGCTCACTCTCACAGCTATACCTGCTCATACTCAGTACCTTTACTCACCCTCACAGCTATACCTGCTTATACTCAGTACCTTTACTCACTCTCACTGCTATGCCTGCTCATACTCAGTACCTTTGCTCACTCTCACAGCTATACCTGCTCATACTCAGTACCTTTACTCACTCTCACTGCTATGCCTGCTCATACTCAGTACCTTTGCTCACTCTCACAGCTATACCTGCTCATACTCAGTACCTTTACTCACTCTCACAGCTATACCTGCTCATACTCAGTACCTTTACTCACTCTCACAGCTATGCCTGCTCATACTCAGTACCTTTACTCACTCTCACAGCTATACCTACTCATACTCCGTATCTTTGCTCACTCTCACAACTATGCCTGCTCATACTCAGTACCTTTACTCACTCTCACAGCTATACCTGCTCATACTCAGTACCTTTACTCACCCTCACAGCTATGCCTGCTCATACTCAGTACCTTTGCTCACCCTCACAGCTATGCCTGCTCATACTCAGTACCTTTACTCACTCTCACAACTATACCTGCTCATACTCAGTACCTTTGCTCACCCTCACAGCTATGCCTGCTCATACTCAGTACCTTTACTCACTCTCACTGCTATGCCTGCTCATACTCAGTACCTTTGCTCACTCTCACAGCTATACCTGCTCATACTCAGTACCTTTGCTCACTCTCCCAGCTATACCTGCTCATACTCACAGCTATACCTGCTCATACTCAGTACCTTTGCTCACTCTAACAGCTATACCTGCTCATACTCAGTACCTTTACTCACCCTCACAGCTATGCCTGCTCATACTCAGTACCTTTACTCACTCTCACAGCTATACCTGCTCATACTCAGTACCTTTACTCACTCTCACTGCTATGCCTGCTCATACTCAGTACCTTTGCTCACTCTCACAGCTATACCTGCTCATACTCAGTACCTTTACTCACTCTCACAGCTATACCTGCTCATACTCAGTACCTTTACTCACTCTCACAGCTATGCCTGCTCATACTCAGTACCTTTACTCACTCTCACAGCTATGCCTGCTCATACTCAGTACCTTTACTCACTCTCACAGCTATACCTGCTCATACTCAGTACCTTTACTCACCCTCACAGCTATACCTGCTCATACTCCGTATCTTTGCTCACTCTCACAACTATGCCTGCTCATACTCAGTACCTTTACTCACTCTCACAGCTATACCTGCTCATACTCAGTACCTTTACTCACCCTCACAGCTATGCCTGCTCATACTCAGTACCTTTGCTCACCCTCACAGCTATACCTGCTCATACTCAGTACCTTTACTCACTCTCACAGCTATACCTACTCATACTCAGTACCTTTGCTCACCCTCACAGCTATGCCTGCTCATACTCAGTTCCTTTACTCACTCTCACAGCTATACCTACTCATACTCAGTATCTTTGCTCACTCTCACAACTATGCCTGCTCCTACTCAGTACCTTTGCTCACTCTCACAGCTATACCTACTCATACTCAGTATCTTTGCTCACTCTCACAACTATGCCTGCTCATACTCAGTACCTTTACTCACTCTCACAGCTATACCTGCTCATACTCAGTACCTTTACTCACCCTCACAGCTATGCCTGCTCATACTCAGTACCTTTACTCACTCTCACAGCTATACCTACTCATACTCAGTATCTTTGCTCACTCTCACAACTATGCCTGCTCATACTCAGTACCTTTACTCACTCTCACAGCTATACCTGCTCATACTCAGTACCTTTACTCACCCTCACAGCTATGCCTGCTCATACTCAGTACCTTTTCTCACTCTCACAGCTATACCTACTCATACTCAGTATCTTTGCTCACTCTCACAACTATGCCTGCTCATACTCAGTACCTTTACTCACTCTCACAGCTATACCTGCTCATACTCAGTACCTTTACTCACCCTCACAGCTATACCTGCTCATACTCAGTTCCTTTGCTCACCCTCACAGCTATGCCTGCTCATACTCAGTACCTTTGGTCACTCTCACAGCTATGCCTGCTCATACTCAGTACCTTTGCTCACCCTTACAGCTATGCCTGCTCATACTCAGTACCTTTACTCACTCTCACAGCTATACCTGCTCATACTCAGTACCTTTACTCACCCTCACAGCTATGCCTGCTCATACTCAGTACCTTTGGTCACTCTCACAGATAAACCAGCTCATACTCAGTACCATTACTCACTCTCACAGCTATACCTGCTCATACTCAGTACCTTTACTCACTCTCACAGCTATGCCTGCTCATACTCAGTACCATTACTCACTCTCACAGCTATGCCTGCTCATACTCAGTACCATTACTCACCCTCACAGCTATACCTGCTCATACTCAGTACCATTACTCACCCTCACAGCGATGCCTGCTCATACTCAGTACCATTGCTCACTCTCACTGCTTTGCCTGCTCATACTCAGTACCTTTGCTCACTCTCACAGCCATGCCTGCTCATACTCAGTACCTTTACTCACTCTCACAGCTATACCTGCTCATACTCAGTACCTTTGCTCACCCTCACAGCTATGCCTGCTCATACTCAGTACCTTTACTCACCCTCACAGCTATGCCTGCTCATACTCAGTACCTTTACTCACCCTCACAGCTATACCTGCTCATACTCAGTACCTTTACTCACTCTCACAGCTATGCCTGCTCATACTCATTACCTTTACTCACTCTCACAGCTATGCCTGCTCATACTCAGTACCTTTACTCACTCTCACAGCTATGCCTGCTCATTCTCAGTACCTTTACTCACTCTCACAGCTATGCCTGCTCATACTCAGTACCTTTACTCACTCTCACAGCTATGCCTGCTCATACTCAGTACCTTTGCTCACTCTCACAGCTATGCCTGCTCATACTCAGTACCTTTACTCACTCTCACAGCTATGCCTGCTCATACTCAGTACCTTTACTCACTCTCACAGCTATGCCTGCTCATACTCAGCACCTTTGCTCACTCTCACAGCTATGCCTGCTCATACTCGGTACCTTTACTCACTCTCACAGCTATGCCTGCTCATACTCGGTACCTTTGCTCACCCTCACAGCTATGCCTGCTCATACTCGGTACCTTTGCTCACTCTCACAGCTATACCTGCTCATACTCGGTACCTTTTCTCACTCTCACAGCTATACCTGCTCATACTCGGTACCTTTACTCACTCTCACAGCTATACCTGCTCATACTCGGTACCTTTACTCACCCTCACAGTTATACCTGCTCATACTCAGTACCTTTGCTCACTCTCACAGCTATGCCTGCTCATACTCAGTACCTTTACTCACTCTCACAGCTATGCCTGCTCATGCTCAGTACCTTTACTCACTCTCACAGCTATACCTGCTCATACTCAGTACCTATACTCACCCTCACAGCTATTCCTGCTCATACTCAGTACCTTTACTCACTCTCACAGCTATACCTACTCATACTCAGTATCTTTGCTCTCTCTCACAACTATGCCTGCTCATACTCAGTACCTTTACTCACTCTCACAGCTATACCTGCTCATACTCAGTACCTTTACTGACTCTCACAGCTATACCTGCTCATACTCAGTACCTTTACTCACCCTCACAGCTATGCCTGCTCATTCTCAGTACCTTTGGTCACTCTCACAGCTATACCTGCTCATACTCAGTACCATTACTCACTCTCACAGCTATACCTGCTCATATTCAGTACCATTACTCACCCTCACAGCTATGCCTGCTCATACTCAGTACCATTACTCACTCTCACTGCTATGCCTGCTCATACTCAGTACCTTTGCTCACTCTCACAGCTATGCCTGCTCATACTCAGTACCTTTACTCACTCTCACAGCTATGCCTGCTCATACTCATTACCTTTACTCACTCTCACAGCTATGCCTGCTCATACTCAGTACCTTTACTCACTCTCACAGCTATGCCTGCTCATACTCAGTACCTTTGCTCACTCTCACAGCTATGCCTGCTCATACTCAGTACCTTTACTCACTCTCACAGCTATGCCTGCTCATACTCGGTACCTTTACTCACTCTCACAGCTATGCCTGCTCATACTCAGTACCTTTGCTCACTCTCACAGATAAACCAGCTCATACTCAGTACCATTACTCACTCTCACAGCTATACCTGCTCATACTCAGTACCTTTACTCACTCTCACAGCTATGCCTGCTCATACTCAGTACCTTTGCTCACCCTCACAGCTATGCCTGCTCATACTCAGTTCCTTTACTCACTCTCACAGCTATACCTGCTCATACTCAGTACCTTTGCTCACCCTCACAGCTATGCCTGCTCATACTCAGTTCCTTTGCTCACCCTCACAGCTATGCCTGCTCATACTCAGTTCCTTTTCTCACTCTACCTGCTCATACTCAGTACCTTTGCTCACTCTCACAGCTATGCCTGCTCATACTCAGTACGTTTGCTCACCCTCACAGCTATACCTGCTCATACTCAGTACCTTTACTCACCATCTCAGGTATACCTGCTCATACTCAGTACCTTTACTCACCCTCACAACTATACCTGCTCATACTCAGTACCTTTACTCACTCTCACAACTATACCTGCTCATACTCAGTACCTTTACTCACTCTCACAGCTATACCTGCTCATACTCAGTACCTTTACTCACTCTCACAGCTATGCCTGCTCATACTCAGTACCTTTACTCACTCTCACAGCTATGCCTGCTCATACTCAGTACCTTTGCTCACTCACAGCTATGCCTGCTCATACTCAGTACCTTTACTCACTCTCACAGCTATATGCCTGCTCATTCTCAGTACCTTTACTCACTCTCACAGTAATACCTGCTCATACTCAGTACCTTTACTCACTCTCACAGCTATGCCTGCTCATACTCAGTACCTTTACTCACTCTCACAGCTATACCTGCTCATACTCAGTACCTTTACTCACTCTCACAGCTATACCTGCTTATACTCAGTATCTTTGCTCACTCTCACAACTATGCCTGCTCATACTCAGTACCTTTACTCACCCTCACAGCTATACCTGCTCATACTCAGTACCTTTGCTCACTCTCACAGCTATACCTGCTCATTCTCAGTAGCTTTACTCACTTTCACAGCTATGCCTGCTCATACTCAGTACCTTTGCTCACCCTCACAGCTATGCCTGCTCATACTCAGTACCTTTACTCACTCTCACAGCTATGCCTGCTCATACTCAGTACCTTTGCTCACTCTCCCAGCTATACCTGCTCATACTCAGTACCTTTACTCACCCTCACAGCTATGCCTGCTCATACTCAGTTCCTTTGCTCACCCTCACAGCTATACCTGCTCATACTCAGTACCTTTGCTCACTCTCCCAGCTATACCTGCTCATACTCAGTACCTTTACTCACCCTCACAGCTATACCTGCTCATACTCAGTACCTTTACTTGCTCTCACAGCTATGCCTGCTCATACTCAGTACCTTTACTCACCCTCACAGCTATACCTGCTCATACTCAGTACCTTTACTCACTCTCACAGCTATGCCTGCTCATACTCAGTACCTTTACTCACCCTCACAGCTATACCTGCTTATACTCAGTACCTTTACTCACTCTCACTGCTATGCCTGCTCATACTCTGTACCTTTGCTCACTCTCACAGCTATACCTGCTCATACTCAGTACCTTTACTCACTCTCACAGCTATACCTGCTCATACTCAGTACCTTTACTCACTCTCACAGCTATGCCTGCTCATACTCAGTACCTTTGCTCACTCTCCCAGCTATACCTGCTCATACTCACAGCTATACCTGCTCATGCTCACAGCTATGCCTGCTCATACTCAGTACCTTTACTCACCCTCACAGCTATGCCTGCTCATACTCAGTACCTTTACTCACCCTCACAACTATGCCTGCTCATACTCAGTACCTTTACTCACCCTCACAGCTATACCTGCTCATACTCAGAACCTTTGCTCACTCTCACAACTATGCCTGCTCATACTCAGTACCTTTACTCACCCTCACAGCTATACCTGCTCATACTCAGTACCTTTGCTCACCCTCACAGCTATACCTGCTCATACTCAGTACCTTTATTCACCCTCACAGCTATGCCTGCTCATACTCAGTACCTTTACTCACCCTCACAGCTATACCTGCTCATACTCAGTACCTTTACTCACCCTCACAGCTATACCTGCTCATACTCAGTACCTTTATTCACCCTCACAGCTATGCCTGCTCATACTCAGTACCTTTGCTCACCCTCACAGCTATACCTGCTCATACTCAGAACCTTTGCTCACTCTCACAACTATGCCTGCTCATACTCAGTACCTTTACTCACCCTCACAGCTATACCTGCTCATACTCAGTACCTTTATTCACTCTCACAGCTATGCCTACTCTTACTTAGTACCTTTGCTCACTCTCACAGCTATACCTGCTCATACTCAGTACCTTTATTCACCCTCACAGCTATGCCTGCTCATACTCAGTACCTTTACTCACTCTCACAGCTATGCCTGCTCATACTCAGTACCTTTACTCACTCTCACAGCTATACCTGCTCATACTCAGTACCTTTACTCACTCTCACTGCTATGCCTGCTCATACTCAGTACCTTTGCTCACTCTCACAGCTATACCTGCTCATACTCAGTACCTTTACTCACTCTCACAGCTATGCCTGCTCATACTCAGTACCTTTACTCTCTCTCACAGCTATACCTACTCATACTCAGTATCTTTGCTCACTCTCACAACTATGCCTGCTCATACTCAGTACCTTTACTCACTCTCACAGCTATACCTGCTCATACTCAGTACCTTTGCTCACCCTCACAGCTATACCTGCTCATACTCAGTACCTTTACTCACTCTCACAGCTATACCTGCTCATACTCAGTACCTTTACTCACTCTCACTGCTATGCCTGCTCATACTCAGTACCTTTGCTCACTCTCACAGCTATACCTGCTCATACTCAGTACCTTTACTCACTCTCACAGCTATGCCTGCTCATACTCAGTACCTTTACTCTCTCTCACAGCTATGCCTGCTCATACTCAGTACCTTTACTCACTCTCACAGCTATGCCTGCTCATACTCAGTACCTTTACTCACTCTCACAGCTATACCTACTCATACTCAGTATCTTTGCTCACTCTCACAACTATGCCTGCTCATACTCAGTACCTTTACTCACTCTCACAGCTATACCTGCTCATACTCAGTACCTTTACTCACCCTCACAGCTATGCCTGCTCATACTCAGTACCTTTACTCACTCTCACAGCTATACCTACTCATACTCAGTACCTTTGCTCACTCTCACAGCTATGCCTGCTCATACTCAGTACCTTTGCTCACTCTCACAGCTATACCTACTCATACTCAGTATCTTTGCTCACTCTCACAACTATGCCTGCTCATACTCAGTACCTTTGCTCACTCTCACAGCTATACCTGCTCATACTCAGTACCTTTACTCACTCTCAGAGCTATGCCTGCTCATACTCAGTACCTTTGCTCACCCTCACAGCTACGCCTGCTCATACTCAGTACCTTTACTCACTCTCAGAGCTATGCCTGCTCATACTCAGTACCTTTGCTCACCCTCACAGCTACGCCTGCTCATACTCAGTACCTTTACTCACCCTCACAGCTATACCTGCTCATACTCAGTACCTTTACTCACCCTCACAGCTTCGCCTGCTCATACTCAGTATCTTTGCTCACTCTCACAGCTATACCTGCTCATACTCAGTACCATTGCTCACCCTCACAGCTATACCTGCTCATACTCAGTACCTTTAATCACTCTCACAGCTATACCTGCTCATACTCAGTACCTTTACTCACTCTCACAGCTATACCTGCTCATACTCAGTACCTTTGCTCACCCTCACAGCTATGCCTGCTCATACTCAGTACCTTTACTCACTCTCACAGCTATGCCTGCTCATACTCAGTACCTTTACTCACCCTCACAGCTATGCCTGCTCATACTCAGTACCTTTACTCACTCTCACAGCTATGCCTGCTCATACTCAGTACCTTTGCTCACCCTCACAGCTATACCTGCTCATACTCTGTACCTTTACTCACTCTCACAGCTATGCCTGCTCATACTCAGTACCTTTACTCACTCTCACAGCTATACCTGCTCATACTCAGTACCTTTACTCACTCTCACAGCTATGCCTGCTCATACTCAGTACCTTTGCTCACCCTCACAGCTATGCCTGCTCATACTCAGTACCTTTACTCACTCTCACAGCTATGCCTGCTCATATTCAGTACCTTTGCTCACCCTCACAGCTATGCCTGCTCAAACTCAGTACCTTTACTCACTCTACCTGCTCATACTCAGTACCTTTACTCACTCTCACAACTATACCTGCTCATACTCAGTACCTTTACTCACCCTCACAACTATACCTGCTCATACTCAGTACCTTTACTCACTCTCACAACTATACCTGCTCATACTCAGTACCTTTACTCACTCTCACAGCTATACCTGCTCATACTCAGTACCTTTGCTCACTCTCACAGCTATACCTGCTCATACTCAGTACCTTTGCTCACTCTCACAGCTATGCCTGCTCATACTCAGTACCTTTACTCACCCTCACAGCTGTACCTGCTCATACTCAGTACCTTTAATCACTCTCACAGCTATACCTGCTCATACTCAGTACCTTTACTCACCCTCACAGCTATGCCTGCTCATACTGAGTACCTTTACTCACTCTCACAGTTATACCTGCTCATACTCAGTACCTTTACTTACTCTCACAGCTATGCCTGCTTATACTCAGTACGTTTACTCACTCTCACAGCTATGCCTGCTCATACTCAGTACCTTTGCTCACCCTCACAGCTATGCCTGCTCATACTCAGTACCTTTACTCACTCTCACAGCTATGCCTGCTCATATTCAGTACCTTTGCTCACCCTCACAGCTATGCCTGCTCATACTCAGTACCTTTACTCACTCTACCTTCTCATACTCAGTACCTTTACTCACTCTCACAACTATACCTGCTCATACTCAGTACCTTTACTCACCCTCACAACTATACCTGCTCATACTCAGTACCTTTACTCACTCTCACAACTATACCTGCTCATACTCAGTACCTTTACTCACTCTCACAGCTATACCTGCTCATACTCAGTACCTTTGCTCACTCTCACAGCTATACCTGCTCATACTCAGTACCTTTACTCACTCTCACAGCTATGCCTGCTCATACTCAGTACCTTTACTCACCCTCACAGCTATACCTGCTCATACTCAGTACCTTTGCTCACTCTCACAGCTATGCCTGCTCATACTCAGTACCTTTACTCACTCTCACAGCTATGCCTGCTCATATTCAGTACCTTTGCTCACCCTCACAGCTATGCCTGCTCATACTCAGTACCTTTACTCACTCTCACAGCTATGCCTGCTCATACTCAGTACCTTTGCTCACTCTCACAGCTATACCTGCTCATACTCAGTACCTTTGCTCACTCTCACAGCTATACCTGCTCATACTCACTACCTTTGCTCACTCTCACAGCTAAGCCTGCTCATACTCAGTACCTTTAATCACTCTCACAGCTATACCTGCTCATACTCAGTACCTTTACTCACTCTCACAGCTATGCCTGCTCATACTCAGTACCTTTACTCACCCTCACAGCTATACCTGCTCATACTCAGTACATTTAATCACTCTCACAGCTATACCTGCTCATACTCAGTACCTTTACTCACTCTCACAGTTATACCTGCTCATACTCAGTACCTTTACTCACTCTCACAGCTATGCCTGCTTATACTCAGTACGTTTACTCACTCTCACAGCTATGCCTGCTCATACTCAGTACCTTTGCTCACCCTCACAGCTATACCTTCTCATACTCAGTACCTTTACTCACTCTCACAGCTATGCCTGCTCATACTCAGTACCTTTGCTCACCCTCACAGCTATGCCTGCTCATACTCAGTACCTTTACTCACTCTCACAGCTATGCCTGCTCATACTCAGTACCTTTGCTCACCCTCACAGCTATGCCTGCTCATACTCAGTACCTTTACTCACTCTACCTTCTCATACTCAGTACCTTTACTCACTCTCACAACTATACCTGCTCATACTCAGTACCTTTACTCACCCTCACAACTATACCTGCTCATACTCAGTACCTTTACTCACTCTCACAACTGTAACTGCTCATACTCAGTACCTTTACTCCCTCTCACAGCTATACCTGCTCATACTCAGTACCTTTACTCACTCTCACAGCTATGCCTGCTCATACTCAGTACCTTTACTCACCCTCACAGCTATACCTGCTCATACTCAGTACCTTTAATCACTCTCACAGCTATACCTGCTCATACTCAGTACCTTTACTCACTCTCACAGCTATGCCTGCTTATACTCAGTACGTTTACTCACTCTCACAGCTATGCCTGCTCATACTCAGTACCTTTACTCACTCTCACAGCTATACCAGCTCATACTCAGTACCTTTGCTCACCCTCACAGCTATACCTGCTCATACTCAGTACCTTTACTCACCCTCACAGCTATGCCTGCTCATACTCAGTCCCTTTACTCACTCTCACAGCTATTCCTGCTCATACTCAGTCCCTTTACTCACTCTCACAGCTATGCCTGCTCATACTCAGTACCTTTACTCTCACAGCTATACCTGCTCATACTCAGTACCTTTACTCACTCTCATAGCTATGCCTGCTCATACTCAGTACCTTTACTCACTCTCACAGCTATACCTGCTCATACTCAGTACCTTTGCTCACTCTCATAGCTATGCCTGCTCATACTCAGTACCTTTACTCACTCTCACAGCTATACCTGCTCATACTCAGTACCTTTGCTCACTCTCACAGCTATGCCTGCTCATACTCAGTACCTTTACTCACCCTCACAGCTATGCCTGCTCATACTCAGTACCTTTGCTCACCCTCACAGCTATGCCTGCTCATACTCAGTTCCTTTGCTCACCCTCACAGCTATGCCTGCTCATACTCAGTTCCTTTGCTCACACTCACAGGTATGCCTGCTCATACTCAGTTCCTTTGCTCACCCTCACAGCTATGCCTGCTCATACTCAGTACCTTTACTCACCCTCACAGCTATGCCTGCTCATACTCAGTACCTTTACTCACCCTCACAGCTATACCTGCTCATACTCAGTACCTTTACTCACCATCTCAGCTATACCTGCTCATACTCAGTACCTTTACTCACCCTCACAACTATACCTGCTCATACTCAGTACCTTTACTCACTCTCACAACTATACCTGCTCATACTCAGTACCTTTACTCACTCTCACAGCTATACCTGCTCATACTCAGTACCTTTACTCACTCTCACAGCTATGCCTGCTCATACTCAGTACCTTTACTCACTCTCACAGCTATGCCTGCTCATACTCAGTACCTTTGCTCACTCTCACAGCTATGCCTGCTCATACTCAGTACCTTTACTCACTCTCACAGCTATATGCCTGCTCATTCTCAGTACCTTTACTCACTCTCACAGCAATACCTGCTCATACTCAGTACCTTTACTCACTCTCACAGCTATGCCTGCTCATACTCAGTACCTTTGCTCACTCTCACAGCTATACCTGCTCATGCTCAGTACCTTTGCTCACTCTCACAGCTATACCTGCTCATACTCAGTACCTTTACTCACTCTCACAGCAATACCTGCTCATACTCAGTACCTTTACTCACTCTCACAGCTATGCCTGCTCATACTCAGTACCTTTACTCACTCTCACAGCTATGCCTGCTCATACTCAGTACCTTTGCTCACTCTCACAGCTATGCCTGCTCATACTCAGTACCTTTACTCACTCTCACAGCTATGCCTGCTCATACTCAGTACCTTTACTCACTCTCACAGCTATACCTGCTCTTACTCAGTACCTTTGCTCACTCTCACAGCTATACCTGCTCATACTCAGTACCTTTGCTCACCCTCACAGCTATACCTGCTCATACTCAGTACCTTTACTCACTCTCACAGCTATATGCCTGCTCATACTCAGTACCTTTGCTCACTTTCCCAGCTATACCTGCTCATACTCAGTACCTTTACTCACCCTCACAGCTATACCTGCTCATGCTCAGTACCTTTACTCACTCTCACAGCTATACCTGCTCATACTCAGTACCTTTACTCACCCTCACAGCTATACCTGCTCATGCTCAGTACCTTTGCTCACCCTCACAGCTATACCTGCTCATACTCAGTACCTTTGCTCACTCTCCCAGCTATACCTGCTCATACTCAGTACCTTTACTCACCCTCACAGCTATACCTGCTCATGCTCAGTACCTTTACTCACTCTCACAGCTATGCCTGCTCATACTCAGTACCTTTGCTCACCCTCACAGCTATGCCTGCTCATACTCAGTTCCTTTGCTCACCCTCACAGCTATGCCTGCTCATACTCAGTTCCTTTGCTCACCCTCACAGCTATGCCTGCTCATACTCAGTACCTTTACTCACCCTCACAGCTATGCCTGCTCATACTCAGTTCCTTTGCTCACACTCACAGGTATGCCTGCTCATACTCAGTTCCTTTGCTCACCCTCACAGCTATGCCTGCTCATACTCAGTACCTTTACTCACTCTACCTGCTCATACTCAGTTCCTTTTCTCACTCTACCTGCTCATACTCAGTACCTTTACTCACTCTCACAGCTGTACCTGCTCATACTATGTACCGTTACTCACTCTCACAGCTATGCCTGCTCATACTCAGTACCTTTACTCACTCTCACAGCTATGCCTGCTCATACTCAGTACCTTTACTCACTCTCACAGCTATGCCTGCTCATACTCAGTACCGTTACTCACTCTCACAGCTATGCCTGCTCATACTCTGTACCTTTCCTCACTCTCACAGCTATACCTGCTCATACTCAGTACCTTTACTCACTCTCACAGCTATGCCTGCTCATACTCAGTACCTTTACTCACTCTCACAGCTATGCCTGCTCATACTCAGTACCTTTACTCACCCTCACAGCTATGCCTGCTCATGCTCAGTACCTTTACTCACTCTCACAGCTATACCTGCTCATACTCAGTACCATTGCTCACCCTCACAGCTATGCCTGCTTATACTCAGTACCTTTACTCACTCTCACAGCTATGCCTGCTCATACTCAGTACCTTTACTCACTCTCACAGCTATGCCTGCTCATACTCAGTACCGTTACTCACTCTCACAGCTATGCCTGCTCATACTCAGTACCTTTACTCACTCTCACAGCTATGCCTGCTCATACTCAGTACCTTTACTCACTCTCACAGCTATGCCTGCTCATACTCAGTACCTTTGCTCACCCTCACAGCTATGCCTGCTCATACTCAGTACCTTTACTCACTCTCACAGCTATACCTGCTCATACTCAGTACCTTTACTCACTCTCACAGCTATGCCTGCTCATACTCAGTACCTTTACTCACTCTCACAGCTATGCCTGCTCATACTCAGTACCTTTACTCACTCTCACAGCTATGCCTGCTCATACTCAGTACCTTTGCTCACTCTCACAGCTATGCCTGCTCATACTCAGTACCTTTGCTCACCCTCGCGGCTATACCTGCTCATACTCAGTACCTTTGGTCACTCTCACAGCTATACCTGCTCATACTCAGTACCTTTGCTCACTCTCACAGCTATGCCTGCTCATACTCAGTACCTTTGCTCACCCTCGCGGCTATACCTGCTCATACTCAGTACCTTTACTCACTCTCACAGCTATACCTGCTCATACTCAGTACCTTTACTCACTCTCACAGCTATACCTGCTCATACTCAGTACCTTTGCTCACTCTCACAGCTATACCTGCTCATACTCAGTACCTTTGCTCACCCTCGCGGCTATACCTGCTCATACTCAGTACCTTTACTCACTCTCACAACTATGCCTGCTCATACTCAGTACCTTTACTCACTCTCACAACTATGCCTGCTCATACTCAGTACCTTTACTCACTCTCACAGCTATACCTGCTCATACTCAGTACCTTTACTCACCCTCACAGCTATGCCTGCTCATACTCTGTACCTTTGCTCACTCTCACAGCTATACCTGCTCATACTCAGTACCTTTACTCACTCTCACAGCTATGCCTGCTCATACTCAGTACCTTTGCTCACCCTCACAGCTAGACCTGCTCATACTCAGTACCTTTACTCACTCTCACAACTATACCTACTCATACTCAGTACCTTTGCTCACCCTCACAGCTAGACCTGCTCATACTCAGTACCTTTACTCACTCTCACAGCTATGCCTGCTCATACTCAGTACCTTTACTCACTCTCACAGCTATAACTGCTCATACTCAGTACCTTTCCTCACCCTCGCGGCTATACCTGCTCATACTCAGTACCTTTACTCACTCTCACAACTATGCCTGCTCATACTCAGTACCTTTACTCACTCTCACAGCTATACCTGCTCATACTCAGTACATTTACTCACCCTCACAACTATACCTGCTCATACTCAGTACCTTTACTCACTCTCACAGCTATGCCTGCTCATACTCAGTACCTTTACTCACCCTCACAGCTATACCTGCTCATACTCAGTACCTTTACTCACTCTCACAGCTATACCTGCTCATACTCTGTACCGTTACTCACTCTCACAGCTATACCTGCTCATACTCAGTACCTTTACTCCCTCTCACAGCTATGCCTGCTCATACTCTGTACCTTTGCTCACTCTCACAGCTATGCCTACTCATACTCAGTACCTTTACTCACTCTCACAGCTATACCTGCTCATACTCAGTACCTTTACTCACCCTCGCGGCTATACCTGCTCATACTCAGTACCTTTACTCACTCTCACAGCTATACCTGCTCATACTCAGTACCTTTGCTCACCCTCGCGGCTATACCTGCTCATACTCAGTACCTTTACTCACCCTCACAGCTATGCCTGCTCATACTCAGTACCTTTACTCACTCTCACAACTATGCCTTCTCATACTCAGTACCTTTACTCACCCTCACAGCTATGCCTGCTCATACTCTGTACCGTTACTCACCCTCACAGCTATACCTGCTCATACTCAGTACCTTTGCTCACCCTCGCGGCTATACCTGCTCATACTCAGTACCTTTACTCACTCTCACAACTATGCCTTCTCATACTCAGTACCTTTACTCACCCTCACAGCTATGCCTGCTCATACTCTGTACCGTTACTCACCCTCACAGCTATGCCTTCTCATACTCAGTACCTTTACTCACCCTCACAGCTATACCTGCTCATACTCAGTACCTTTGCTCACCCTCGCGGCTATACCTGCTCATACTCAGTACCTTTACTCACCCTCACAGCTATGCCTGCTCATACTCAGTACCTTTACTCACTCTCACAACTATGCCTACTCATACTCAGTACCTTTACTCACTCTCACAGCTATACCTGCTCATACTCAGTACCTTTACTCACCCTCGCGGCTATACCTGCTCATACTCAGTACCTTTACTCACTCTCACAGCTATACCTGCTCATACTCAGTACCTTTGCTCACCCTCGCGGCTATACCTGCTCATACTCAGTACCTTTACTCACCCTCACAGCTATGCCTGCTCATACTCAGTACCTTTACTCACTCTCACAACTATGCCTTCTCATACTCAGTACCTTTACTCACCCTCACAACTATGCCTTCTCATACTCAGTACCTTTACTCACCCTCACAACTATACCTGCTCATACTCAGTACCTTTGCTCACTCTCACAGCTATACCTGCTCATACTCAGTACCTTTACTCACTCTCACAGCTATGCCTGCTCATACTCAGTACCTTTACTCACTCTCACTGCTATACCTGCTCATACTCAGTACCTTTACTCACCCTCACAGCTATGCCTGCTCATACTCAGTACCTTTGGTCACCCTCACAGCTAGACCTGCTCATACTCAGTACCTTTACTCACTCTCACAGCTATAACTGCTCATACTCAGTACCTTTCCTCACCCTCGCGGCTATACCTGCTCATACTCAGTACCTTTACTCACTCTCACAACTATGCCTGCTCATACTCAGTACCTTTACTCACTCTCACAGCTATGCCTGCTCATACTCAGTACCTTTGCTCACCCTCACAGCTATGCCTGCTCATACTCAGTACCTTTACTCACTCTCACAGCTATACCTGCTCATACTCAGTACCTTTACTCACTCTCACAGCTATACCTGCTCATACTCAGTACCTTTGCTCACCCTCGCGGCTATACCTGCTCATACTCAGTACCTTTACTCACTCTCACAACTATGCCTGCTCATACTCAGTACCTTAACTCACTCTCACAGCTATGCCTGCTCATACTCAGTACCTTAACTCACTCTCACAGCTATACCTGCTCATACTCAGTACCTTTGCTCACTCTCACAGCTATACCTGCTCATACTCAGTACCTTTACTCACTCTCCCAGCTATACCTGCTCATACTCAGTACCTTTGCTCACCCTCACAGCTATACCTGCACATAATCAGTACCTTTACTCACTCTCACAGCTATGCCTGCTCATACTCAGTACCTTTACTCACCCTCACAGCTATACCTGCTCATACTCTCTACCGTTACTCACTCTCACAGCTATGCCTGCTCATACTCAATACCTTTACTCACTCTCACAGCTATGCCTGCTCATACTCAGTACCGTTACTCACTCTCACAGCTATGCCTGCTCATACTCAGTACCTTTGCTCACTCTCACAGCTATGCCTGCTCATACTCAGTACCTTTACTCACTCTCACAGCTATACCTGCTCATACTCTGTACCTTTGCTCACTCACAGCTATGCCTGCTCATACTCACTACCTTTGCTCACTCTCACAACTATACCTGCTCATACTCAGTACCTTTACTCACTCTCACAGCTATGCCTGCTCATACTCAGTACCTTTGCTCACTCTCACAACTATACCTGCTCATACTCAGTACCGTTACTCACTCTCACAGCTCTGCCTACTCATACTCAGTACCTTTACTCACTCTCACAGCTATACCTGCTCATACTCAGTACCTTTACTCACTCTCACAGCTATGCCTGCTCATACTCAGTACCTTTACTCACTCTCACAGCTATGCCTGCTCATACTCAGTACCTTTACTAACCCTCACAGCTATACCTGCCCATATTCTGTACCGTTACTCACTCTCACAGCTATGCCTGCTCATACTCAGTACCTTTACTCACCATCTCAGCTATACCTGCTCATACTCAGTACCTTTGCTCACTCTCACAGCTATGCCTGCTCATACTCAGTACCTTTACTCACCCTCACAACTATACCTGCTCATACTCAGTACCTTTACTCACTCTCACAGCGATACCTGCTCATACTCAGTACCTTTACTCACTCTCACAGCTATGCCTGCTCATACTCAGTACCTTTACTCACCATCTCAGCTATACCTGCTCATACTCAGTACCTTTACTCACTCTCACAGCTATTCCTGCTCATACTCAGTACCTTTACTCACTCTCACAGCGATACCTGCTCATACTCAGTTCCTTTGCTCACCCTCACAGCTATGCCTGCTCATACTCAGTACCTTTACTCACTCTCACAACTATACCTGCTCATACTCAGTACCTTTACTCACTCTCACAGCTATACCTGCTCATACTCAGTACCTTTACTCACTCTCACAGCTATGCCTGCTCATACTCAGTACCTTTACTCACTCTCACAGCTATGCCTGCTCATACTCAGTACCTTTACTCACTCTCACAGCTATACCTGCTCATACTCAGTACCTTTACTCACTCTCACAGCTATACCTGCTCATACTCAGTACCTTTACTCACTCTCACAGCGATACCTGCTCATACTCAGTTCCTTTGCTCACCCTCACAGCTATGCCTGCTCATACTCAGTACCTTTACTCACTCTCACAACTATACCTGCTCATACTCAGTACCTTTACTCACTCTCACAGCTATACCTGCTCATACTCAGTACCTTTACTCACTCTCACAGCTATGCCTGCTCATACTCAGTACCTTTACTCACTCTCACAGCTATGCCTGCTCATACTCAGTACCTTTGCTCACTCTCACAGCTATGCCTGCTCATACTCAGTACCTTTACTCACTCTCACAGCTATATGCCTGCTCATTCTCAGTACCTTTACTCACTCTCACAGCAATACCTGCTCATACTCAGTACCTTTACTCACTCTCACAGCTATGCCTGCTCATACTCAGTACCTTTGCTCACTCTCACAGCTATACCTGCTCTTACTCAGTACCTTTGCTCACTCTCACAGCTATACCTGCTCATACTCAGTACCTTTACTCACTCTCCCAGCTATACCTGCTCATACTCAGTACCTTTACTCACCCTCACAGCTATACCTGCTCATGCTCAGTACCTTTACTCACTCTCACAGCTATGCCTGCTCATACTCAGTACCTTTACTCACTCTCACTGCTATGCCTGCTCATACTCAGTACCTTTGCTCACTCTCACAGCTATACCTGCTCATACTCAGTACCTTTACTCACTCTCACAGCTATGCCTGCTCATACTCAGTACCTTTACTCACTCTCACAGCTATGCCTGCTCATACTCAGTAGCTTTGCTCACTCTCCCAGCTATACCTGCTCATACTCAGTACCTTTACTCACCCTCACAGCTATGCCTGCTCATACTCAGTTCCTTTGCTCACCCTCACAGCTATACCTACTCATACTCAGTACCTTTGCTCACTCTCCCAGCTATACCTGCTCATACTCAGTACCTTTGCTCACTCTCACAGCTATGCCTGCTCATACTCAGTACCTTTACTCACTCTCACAGCTATACCTGCTCATACTCAGTACCTTTGCTCACTCTCACAGCTATGCCTGCTCATACTCAGTACCTTTACTCACCCTCACAGCTATACCTGCTCATACTCAGTACCTTTACTCACTCTCACAGCTATGCCTGCTCATACTCAGTACCTTTACTCACCCTCACAGCTATACCTGCTTATACTCAGTACCTTTACTCACTCTCACTGCTATGCCTGCTCATACTCTGTACCTTTGCTCACTCTCACAGCTATACCTGCTCATACTCAGTACCTTTACTCACTCTCACAGCTATGCCTGCTCATACTCAGTACCTTTACTCACCCTCACAGCTATGCCTGCTCATACTCAGTACCTTTACTCACTCTCACAGCAATACCTGCTCATACTCAGTACCTTTACTCACTCTCACAGCTATATGCCTGCTCATTCTCATTACCTTTACTCACTCTCACAGCAATACCTGCTCATACTCAGTACCTTTACTCACTCTCACAGCTATGCCTGCTCATACTCAGTACCTTTGCTCACTCTCACAGCTATACCTGCTCATGCTCAGTACCTTTGCTCACTCTCACAGCTATACCTGCTCATACTCAGTACCTTTACTCACTCTCACAGCTATATGCCTGCTCATTCTCATTACCTTTACTCACTCTCACAGCAATACCTGCTCATACTCAGTACCTTTACTCACTCTCACAGCTATGCCTGCTCATACTCAGTACCTTTACTCACTCTCACAGCTATGCCTGCTCATACTCAGTACCTTTGCTCACTCTCACAGCTATGCCTGCTCATACTCAGTACCTTTACTCACTCTCACAGCTATGCCTGCTCATACTCAGTACCTTTACTCACTCTCACAGCTATACCTGCTCTTACTCAGTACCTTTGCTCACTCTCACAGCTATACCTGCTCATACTCAGTACCTTTGCTCACCCTCACAGCTATACCTGCTCATACTCAGTACCTTTACTCACTCTCACAGCTATATGCCTGCTCATACTCAGTACCTTTGCTCACTTTCCCAGCTATACCTGCTCATACTCAGTACCTTTACTCACCCTCACAGCTATACCTGCTCATGCTCAGTACCTTTGCTCACCCTCACAGCTATACCTGCTCATACTCAGTACCTTTACTCACTCTCACAGCTATACCTGCTCATACTCAGTACCTTTACTCACCCTCACAGCTATACCTGCTCATGCTCAGTACCTTTGCTCACCCTCACAGCTATACCTGCTCATACTCAGTACCTTTGCTCACTCTCCCAGCTATACCTGCTCATACTCAGTACCTTTACTCACCCTCACAGCTATACCTGCTCATGCTCAGTACCTTTACTCACTCTCACAGCTATGCCTGCTCATACTCAGTACCTTTGCTCACCCTCACAGCTATGCCTGCTCATACTCAGTTCCTTTGCTCACCCTCACAGCTATGCCTGCTCATACTCAGTTCCTTTGCTCACCCTCACAGCTATGCCTGCTCATACTCAGTACCTTTACTCACCCTCACAGCTATGCCTGCTCATACTCAGTTCCTTTGCTCACACTCACAGGTATGCCTGCTCATACTCAGTTCCTTTGCTCACCCTCACAGCTATGCCTGCTCATACTCAGTTCCTTTTCTCACTCTACCTGCTCATACTCAGTACCTTTGCTCACTCTCACAGCTATGCCTGCTCATACTCAGTACGTTTGCTCACCCTCACAGCTATACCTGCTCATACTCAGTACCTTTACTCACCATCTCAGCTATACCTGCTCATACTCAGTACCTTTACTCACCCTCACAACTATACCTGCTCATACTCAGTACCTTTACTCACTCTCACAGCTATACCTGCTCATACTCAGTACCTTTACTCACTCTCACAGCTATGCCTGCTCATACTCAGTACCTTTACTCACCATCTCAGCTATACCTGCTCATACTCAGTACCTTTACTCACTCTCACAACTATACCTGCTCATACTCAGTACCTTTACTCACTCTCACAGCTATACCTGCTCATACTCAGTACCTTTACTCACTCTCACAGCTATGCCTGCTCATACTCAGTACCTTTACTCACTCTCACAGCTATGCCTGCTCATACTCAGTACCTTTGCTCACTCTCACAGCTATGCCTGCTCATACTCAGTACCTTTACTCACTCTCACAGCTATATGCCTGCTCATTCTCAGTACCTTTACTCACTCTCACAGCAATACCTGCTCATACTCAGTACCTTTACTCACTCTCACAGCTATGCCTGCTCATACTCAGTACCTTTGCTCACTCTCACAGCTATACCTGCTCTTACTCAGTACCTTTGCTCACTCTCACAGCTATACCTGCTCATACTCAGTACCTTTACTCACACTCACAGCTATACCTGCTCATACTCAGTACCTTTGCTCACTCTCCCAGCTATACCTGCTCATACTCAGTACCTTTACTCACCCTCACAGCTATACCTGCTCATGCTCAGTACCTTTACTCACTCTCACAGCTATGCCTGCTCATACTCAGTACCTTTACTCACTCTCACTGCTATGCCTGCTCATACTCAGTACCTTTGCTCACTCTCACAGCTATACCTGCTCATACTCAGTACCTTTACTCACTCTCACAGCTATGCCTGCTCATACTCAGTACCTTTACTCACTCTCACAGCTATGCCTGCTCATACTCAGTAGCTTTGCTCACTCTCCCAGCTATACCTGCTCATACTCAGTACCTTTACTCACCCTCACAGCTATGCCTGCTCATACTCAGTTCCTTTGCTCACCCTCACAGCTATACCTACTCATACTCAGTACCTTTGCTCACTCTCCCAGCTATACCTGCTCATACTCAGTACCTTTGCTCACTCTCACAGCTATGCCTGCTCATACTCAGTACCTTTACTCACCCTCACAGCTATACCTGCTCATACTCAGTACCTTTACTCACTCTCACAGCTATGCCTGCTCATACTCAGTACCTTTACTCACCCTCACAGCTATACCTGCTTATACTCAGTACCTTTACTCACTCTCACTGCTATGCCTGCTCATACTCTGTACCTTTGCTCACTCTCACAGCTATACCTGCTCATACTCAGTACCTTTACTCACTCTCACAGCTATACCTGCTCATAATCAGTACCTTTGCTCACTCTCCCAGCTATACCTGCTCATACTCACAGCTATACCTGCTCATGCTCACAGCTATGCCTGCTCATACTCAGTACCTTTACTCACCCTCACAGCTATGCCTGCTCATACTCAGAACCTTTTCTCACTCTCACAAATATGCCTGCTCATACTCAGTACCTTTACTCACCCTCACAGCTATACCTGCTCATACTCAGTACCTTTACTCACCCTCACAGCTATGCCTACTCATACTCAGTACCTTTGCTCACCCTCACAGCTATGCCTGCTCATACTCAGTACCTTTGCTCACTCTCACAGCTATACCTGCTCATACTCAGTACCTTTATTCACCCTCACAGCTATGCCTGCTCATACTCAGTACCTTTACTCACCCTCACAGCTATGCCTGCTCATACTCAGTACCTTTACTAACTCTCACAGCTATACCTGCTCATACTCAGTACCTTTACTCACTCTCACTGCTATGCCTGCTCATACTCAGTACCTTTGCTCACTCTCACAGCTATACCTGCTCATACTCAGTACCTTTACTCACTCTCACAGCTATACCTGCTCATACTCAGTACCTTTACTCACTCTCACTGCTATGCCTGCTCATACTCAGTATCTTTGCTCACTCTCACAACTATGCCTGCTCATACTCAGTACCTTTACTCACTCTCACTGCTATGCCTGCTCATACTCAGTATCTTTGCTCACTCTCACAACTATGCCTGCTCATACTCAGTACCTTTACTCACCCTCACAGCTATGCCTGCTCATACTCAGTACCTTTGCTCACCCTCACAGCTATGCCTGCTCATACTCAGTACCTTTACTCACTCTCACAGCTATACCTACTCATACTCAGTACCTTTGCTCACTCTCACAGCTATACCTACTCATACTCAGTATCTTTGCTCACTCTCACAACTATGCTTGCTCATACTCAGTACCTTTGCTCACTCTCACAGCTATACCTACTCATACTCAGTATCTTTGCTCACTCTCACAACTATGCTTGCTCATACTCAGTACCTTTGCTCACTCTCACAGCTATACCTGCTCATACTCAGTACCTTTACTCACTCTCACAGCTATGCCTGCTCATACTCAGTACCTTTACTCACTCTCACAGCTATACCTGCTCATACTCAATACCTTTACTCACCCTCACAGCTACGCCTGCTCATACTCAGTACCTTTACTCACTCTCACAGCTATACCTGCTCATACTCAGTACCTTTACTCACACTCACAGCTATGCCTGCTCATACTCAGTATCTTTGCTCACTCTCACAACTATGCCTGCTCATACTCAGTACCTTTGCTCACTCTCACAGCTATACCTGCTCATACTCAGTACCTTTACTCACTCTCACAGCTATGCCTGCTCATACTCAGTACCTTTACTCACTCTCACAGCTATACCTGCTCATACTCAGTACCTTTACTCACCCTCACAGCTACGCCTGCTCATTCTCAGTACCTTTACTCACTCTCACAGCTATGCCTGCTCATACTCAGTACCTTTACTCACTCTCACAGCTATGCCTGCTCATACTCAGTACCTTTGCTCACTCTCCCAGCTATACCTGCCCATACTCAGTACCTTTACTCACTCTCACAGCTATGCCTGCTCATACTCAGTACCTTTACTCACCCTCACAGCTATACCTGCTCATACTCAGTACCTTTACTCACTCTCACAGCTATGCCTGCTCATACTCAGTACCTTTACTCACCCTCACAGCTATACCTGCTTATACTCAGTACCTTTACTCACTCTCACTGCTATGCCTGCTCATACTCAGTACCTTTGCTCACTCTCACAGCTATACCTGCTCATACTCAGTACCTTTACTCACTCTCACAGCTATACCTACTCATACTCAGTATCTTTGCTCACTCTCACAACTATGCCTGCTCATACTCAGTACCTTTACTCACCCTCACAGCTATACCTGCTCATACTCAGTACCTTTGCTCACTCTCACAGCTATACCTGCTCATACTCAGTACCTTTGCTCACTCTCCCAGCTATACCTGCTCATACTCACAGCTATACCTGCTCATGCTCACAGCTATGCCTGCTCATACTCAGTACCTTTACTCACCCTCACAGCTATGCCTGCTCATACTCAGAACCTTTGCTCACTCTCCAAACTATGCCTGCTCATACTCAGTACCTTTACTCACCCTCACAGCTATACCTGCTCATACTCAGTACCTTTTCTCACCCTCACAGCTATGCCTACTCATACTCAGTACCTTTGCTCACCCTCACAGCTATACCTGCTCATACTCAGTACCTTTACTCACTCTCACAACTATGCCTGCTCATACTCAGTACCTTTACTCACCCTCACAGCTATACCTGCTCATACTCAGTACCTTTACTCACCCTCACAGCTATGCCTGCTCATACTCAGTACCTTTACTCACCCTCAAAGCTATACCTGCTCATGCTCAGTACCTTTACTCACTCTCACAGCTATACCTGCTCATACTCAGTACCTTTACTCACTCTCACTGCTATGCCTGCTCATACTCAGTACCTTTGCTCACTCTCACAGCTATACCTGCTCATACTCAGTACCTTTACTCACTCTCACAGCTATACCTGCTCATACTCAGTACCTTTACTCACTCTCACTGCTATGCCTGCTCATACTCAGTACCTTTACTCTCTCTCACAGCTATACCTACTCATACTCAGTATCTTTGCTCACTCTCACAACTATGCCTGCTCATACTCAGTACCTTTACTCACTCTCACAGTTATACCTGCTCATACTCAGTACCTTTACTCACCCTCACAGCTATGCCTGCTCATACTCAGTACCTTTGCTCACCCTCACAGCTATGCCTGCTCATACTCAGTACCTTTACTCACTCTCACAGCTATACCTACTCATACTCAGTACCTTTGCTCACTCTCACAGCTATGCTTCTCATACTCAGTACCTTTGCTCACTCTCACAGCTATACCTACTCATACTCAGTATCTTTGCTCACTCTCACAACTATGCCTGCTCATACTCAGTACCTTTGCTCACTCTCACAGCTATACCTGCTCATACTCAGTACCTTTACTCACTCTCACAGCTATGCCTGCTCATACTCAGTACCTTTACTCACTCTCACAGCTATACCTGCTCATACTCAGTACCTTTACTCACCCTCACAGCTATACCTGCTCATACTCAGTACCTTTGCTCACCCTCACAGCTATGCCTGCTCATACTCAGTACCTTTGGTCACTCTCACAGCTATGCCTGCTCATACTCAGTACCTTTACTCACTCTCACAGCTATACCTGCTCATACTCAGTACCTTTGCTCACCCTCACAGCTATGCCTGCTCATACTCAGTACCTTTACTCACTCTCACAGCTATGCCTGCTCATACTCAGTACCTTTGCTCACTCTCACAGCTATACCTGCTCATACTCAGTACCTTTACTCATTCTCACAGCTACGCCTGCTCATACTCAGTACTTTAACTCACTCTCACAGCTATACCTGCTCATACTCAGTACCTTTACTCACTCTCACAGCTATACCTGCTCATACTCAGTACCTTTACTCACTCTCACAGCTATACCTGCTCATACTCAGTACCTTTGCTCACTCTCACAGCTATGCCTGCTCATACTCAGTACCTTTGCTCACCCTCACAGCTATGCCTGCTCATACTCAGTACCTTTACTCACTCTCACAGCTATACCTGCTCATACTCAGTACCTTTACTCACTCTCACAGCTATACCTGCTCATACTCAGTACCTTTACTCACTCTCACAGCTATACCTGCTCATACTCAGTACCTTTACTCACTCTCACAGCTATGCCTGCTCATACTCAGTACCTTTGCTCACCCTCGCGGCTATACCTGCTCATACTCAGTACCTTTACTCACTCTCACAGCTATGCCTGCTCATACTCAGTACCTTTACTCACTCTCACAGCTATACCTGCTCATACTCAGTACCTTTGCTCACTCTCACAGCTATACCTGCTCATACTCAGTACCTTTACTCACTCTCACAACTATACCTGCTCATACTCAGTACCTTTACTCACTCTCACAGCTATACCTGCTCATACTCAGTACCTTTACTCACTCTCACAGCTATGCCTGCTCATACTCAGAACCTTTGCTCACTCTCACAGCTATGCCTGCTCATACTCAGTACTTTTACTCACTCTCACAGCTATATGCCTTCTCATACTCAGTACCTTTAATCACTCTCACAGCTATGCCTGCTCCTACTCAGTACCTTTACTCACTCTCACAGCTATGCCTGCTCATACTCAGTACCTTTGCTCACTCTCACAGCTATACCTGCTCATACTCAGTATCTTTACTCACTCTCACAGCTATGCCTGCTCATACTCAGTACCTTTACTCACTCTCACAGCTATGCCTGCTCATACTCAGTACCTTTGCTCACTCTCACAGCTATGCCTGCTCATACTCAGTACCTTTACTCACTCTCATAGCTATGCCTGCTCATACTCAGTACCTTTGCTCACTCTCACAGCTATACCTGCTCATACTTAGTACCTTTACTCACCCTCACAGCTATACCTGCTCATACTCAGTACCTTTGCTCACTCTCACAGCTATATGCCTGCTCATACTCAGTACCTTTACTCACTCTCACAGCTATGCCTGCTCATACTCAGTACCTTTACTCACTCTCACAGCTATGCCTGCTCATACTCAGTACCTTTGCTCACTCTCCCAGCTATACCTGCTCATACTCAGTACCTTTACTCACCCTCACAGCTATGCCTGCTCATACTCAGTACCTTTACTCACTCTCACAGCTATACCTGCTCATACTCAGTACCTTTACTCACTCTCACAGCTATGCCTGCTCATACTCAGTACCTTTACTCACTCTCACAGCTATGCCTGCTCATACTCAGTACCTTTACTCACTCTCACAGCTATGCCTGCTCATACTCAGTACCTTTACTCACTCTCACAGCTATGCCTGCTCATACTCAGTACCTTTGCTCACTCTCCCAGCTATACCTGCTCATACTCAGTACCTTTACTCACCCTCACAGCTATGCCTGCTCATACTCAGTACCTTTACTCACTCTCACAGCTATGCCTGCTCATACTCAGTACCTTTACTCACTCTCACAGCTATACCTGCTCATACTCAGTACCTTTGCTCACCCTCACAGCTATACCTGCTCATACTCAGTACCTTTGCTCACTCTCACAGCTATACCTGCTCATACTCAGTACATTTACTCACTCTCACAGCTATGCCTGCTCATACTCAGTACCTTTACTCACCCTCACAGCTATACCTGCTTATACTCAGTACCTTTACTCACTCTCACTGCTATGCCTGCTCATACTCAGTACCTTTGCTCACTCTCACAGCTATACCTGCTCTTACTCAGTACCTTTACTCACCCTCACAGCTATACCTGCTTATACTCAGTACCTTTACTCACTCTCACTGCTATGCCTGCTCATACTCAGTACCTTTGCTCACTCTGCCAGCTATACCTGCTCATACTCAGTACCTTTGCTCACTCTCCCAGCTATACCTGCTCATACTCAGTACCTTTGCTCACTCTCACAGCTATGCCTGCTCATACTCAGTACCTTTGCTCACCCTCACAGCTATGCCTGCTCATACTCAGTACCTTTACTCACTCTCACTGCTATGCCTGCTCATACTCAGTACCTTTGCTCACTCTCACAGCTATACCTGCTCATACTCAGTACCTTTGCTCACTCTCCCAGCTATACCTGCTCATACTCAGTACCTTTGCTCACTCTCCCAGCTATACCTGCTCATACTCACAGCTATACCTGCTCATACTCAGTACCTTTGCTCACTCTCACAGCTATACCTGCTCATACTCAGTACCTTTACTCACCCTCACAGCTATGCCTGCTCATACTCAGTACCTTTACTCACTCTCACAGCTATACCTGCTCATACTCAGTACCTTTACTCACCCTCACAGCTATACCTGCTCATACTCTGTATCTTTGCTCACTCTCACAACTATGCCTGCTCATACTCAGTACCTTTACTCACTCTCACAGCTATACCTGCTCATACTCAGTACCTTTACTCACTCTCACAGCTATGCCTGCTCATACTCAGTACCTTTACTCACTCTCACAGCTCTGCCTGCTCATACTCAGTACCTTTACTCACTCTCACAGCTATACCTGCTCATACTCAGTACCTTTACTCACCCTCACAGCTATACCTGCTCATACTCCGTATCTTTGCTCACTCTCACAACTATGCCTGCTCATACTCAGTACCTTTACTCACTCTCACAGCTATACCTGCTCATACTCAGTACCTTTACTCACCCTCACAGCTATGCCTGCTCATACTCAGTACCTTTGCTCACCCTCACAGCTATACCTGCTCATACTCAGTACCTTTACTCACTCTCACAGCTATACCTACTCATACTCAGTACCTTTGCTCACCCTCACAGCTATGCCTGCTCATACTCAGTTCCTTTACTCACTCTCACAGCTATACCTACTCATACTCAGTATCTTTGCTCACTCTCACAACTATGCCTGCTCCTACTCAGTACCTTTGCTCACTCTCACAGCTATACCTACTCATACTCAGTATCTTTACTCACTCTCACAACTATGCCTGCTCATACTCAGTACCTTTACTCACTCTCACAGCTATACCTGCTCATACTCAGTACCTTTACTCACCCTCACAGCTATGCCTGCTCATACTCAGTACCTTTACTCACTCTCACAGCTATACCTACTCATACTCAGTATCTTTGCTCACTCTCACAACTATGCCTGCTCATACTCAGTACCTTTACTCACTCTCACAGCTATACCTGCTCATACTCAGTACCTTTACTCACCCTCACAGCTATGCCTGCTCATACTCAGTATCTTTTCTCACTCTCACAGCTATACCTACTCATACTCAGTATCTTTGCTCACTCTCACAACTATGCCTGCTCATACTCAGTACCTTTGCTCACTCTCACAGCTATACCTGCTCATACTCAGTACCTTTACTCACCCTCACAGCTATACCTGCTCATACTCAGTTCCTTTGCTCACCCTCACAGCTATGCCTGCTCATACTCAGTACCTTTGGTCACTCTCACAGCTATGCCTGCTCATACTCAGTACCTTTACTCACTCTCACAGCTATGCCTGCTCATACTCAGTACCGTTACTCACTCTCACAGCTATACCTGCTCATACTCAGTACCTTTACTCACCCTCACAGCTATGCCTGCTCATACTCAGTACCTTTGGTCACTCTCACAGATAAACCAGCTCATACTCAGTACCATTACTCACTCTCACAGCTATACCTGCTCATACTCAGTACCTTTACTCACTCTCACAGCTATGCCTGCTCATACTCAGTACCATTACTCACTCTCACAGCTATGCCTGCTCATACTCAGTACCATTACTCACCCTCACAGCTATACCTGCTCATACTCAGTACCATTACTCACCCTCACAGCGATGCCTGCTCATACTCAGTACCATTGCTCACTCTCACTGCTTTGCCTGCTCATACTCAGTACCTTTGCTCACTCTCACAGCCATGCCTGCTCATACTCAGTACCTTTACTCACTCTCACAGCTATACCTGCTCATACTCAGTACCTTTGCTCACCCTCACAGCTATGCCTGCTCATACTCAGTACCTTTACTCACCCTCACAGCTATGCCTGCTCATACTCAGTACCTTTACTCACCCTCACAGCTATACCTGCTCATACTCAGTACCTTTACTCACTCTCACAGCTATGCCTGCTCATACTCATTACCTTTACTCACTCTCACAGCTATGCCTGCTCATACTCAGTACCTTTACTCACTCTCACAGCTATGCCTGCTCATACTCAGTACCTTTACTCACTCTCACAGCTATGCCTGCTCATACTCAGTACCTTTACTCACTCTCACAGCTATGCCTGCTCATACTCAGTACCTTTGCTCACTCTCACAGCTATGCCTGCTCATACTCAGTACCTTTACTCACTCTCACAGCTATGCCTGCTCATACTCAGTACCTTTACTCACTCTCACAGCTATGCCTGCTCATACTCAGCACCTTTGCTCACTCTCACAGCTATGCCTGCTCATACTCAGTACCTTTACTCACTCTCACAGCTATGCCTGCTCATACTCGGTACCTTTGCTCACCCTCACAGCTATGCCTGCTCATACTCGGTACCTTTGCTCACTCTCACAGCTATACCTGCTCATACTCGGTACCTTTACTCACTCTCACAGCTATACCTGCTCATACTCGGTACCTTTACTCACTCTCACAGCTATACCTGCTCATACTCGGTACCTTTACTCACCCTCACAGCTATACCTGCTCATACTCAGTACCTTTGCTCACTCTCACAGCTATGCCTGCTCATACTCAGTACCTTTACTCACTCTCACAGCTATGCCTGCTCATGCTCAGTACCTTTACTCACTCTCACAGCTATACCTGCTCATACTCAGTACCTTTACTCACCCTCACAGCTATTCCTGCTCATACTCAGTACCTTTACTCACTCTCACAGCTATACCTACTCATACTCAGTATCTTTGCTCTCTCTCACAACTATGCCTGCTCATACTCAGTACCTTTACTCACTCTCACAGCTATACCTGCTCATACTCAGTACCTTTACTCACCCTCACAGCTATACCTGCTCATACTCAGTACCTTTGCTCACCCTCACAGCTATGCCTGCTCATACTCAGTACCTTTACTGACTCTCACAGCTATACCTGCTCATACTCAGTACCTTTACTCACCCTCACAGCTATGCCTGCTCATACTCAGTACCTTTGGTCACTCTCACAGCTATACCTGCTCATTCTCAGTACCATTACTCACTCTCACAGCTATACCTGCTCATACTCAGTACCATTACTCACCCTCACAGCTATGCCTGCTCATACTCAGTACCATTACTCACTCTCACTGCTATGCCTGCTCATACTCAGTACCTTTGCTCACTCTCACAGCTATGCCTGCTCATACTCAGTACCTTTACTCACTCTCACAGCTATGCCTGCTCATACTCATTACCTTTACTCACTCTCACAGCTATGCCTGCTCATACTCAGTACCTTTACTCACTCTCACAGCTATGCCTGCTCATACTCAGTACCTTTACTCACCCTCACAGCTATGCCTGCTCATACTCAGTACCTTTACTCACTCTCACAGCTATACCTGCTCATACTCAGTACCTTTACTCACTCTCACAGCTATACCTGCTCATACTCAGTACCTTTGCTCACTCTCACAGCTATGCCTGCTCATACTCAGTACCTTTACTCACTCTCACAGCTATGCCTGCTCATACTCGGTACCTTTACTCACTCTCACAGCTATGCCTGCTCATACTCGGTACCTTTGCTCACTCTCACAGCTATGCCTGCTCATACTCGGTACCTTTGCTCACTCTCACAGCTATGCCTGCTCATACTCAGTACCTTTACTCACTCTCACAGCTATACCTGCTCATACTCAGTACCTTTACTCACTCTCACAGCTATACCTGCTCATACTCAGTACCTTTGCTCACTCTCACAGCTATGCCTGCTCATACTCAGTACCTTTACTCACTCTCACAGCTATGCCTGCTCATACTCGATACCTTTACTCACTCTCACAGCTATGCCTGCTCATACTCGGTACCTTTGCTCACTCTCACAGCTATGCCTGCTCATACTCGGTACCTTTCCTCACTCTCACAGCTATACCTGCTCATACTCGGTACCTTTACTCACTCTCACAGCTATACCTGCTCATACTCAGTACCTTTGCTCACTCTCACAACTATACCTGCTCATACTCAGTACCTTTACTCACTCTCACAGCTATACCTGCTCATACTCAGTACCTTTGCTCACTCTCACAACTATACCTGCTCATACTCAGTACCTTTACTCACTCTCACAACTATGCCTGCTCATACTCAGTACCTTTGCTCACTCTCACAGCTATACCTGCTCATACTCAGTACCTTTACTCTCTCTCACAGCTATGCCTGCTCATACTCAGTACCTTTACTCACTCTCACAGCTATATGCCTGCTCATTCTCAGTACCTTTACTCACTCTCACAGCAATACCTGCTCATACTCAGTACCTTTACTCACTCTCACAGCTATGCCTGCTCATACTCAGTACCTTTACTCACTCTCACAGCTATGCCTGCTCATACTCAGTACCTTTGCTCACTCTCACAGCTATGCCTGCTCACACTCAGTACCTTTACTCACTCTCACAGCTATGCCTGCTCATACTCAGTACCTTTACTCACTCTCACAGCTATACCTGCTCTTACTCAGTACCTTTGCTCACCCTCACAGCTATACCTGCTCATACTCAGTACCTTTACTCACTCTCACAGCTATATGCCTGCTCATACTCAGTACCTTTGCTCACTTTCCCAGCTATACCTGCTCATACTCAGTACCTTTACTCACCCTCACAGCTATACCTGCTCATACTCAGTACCTTTACTCACCCTCACAGCTATACCTGCTCATGCTCAGTACCTTTGCTCACCCTCACAGCTATACCTGCTCATACTCAGTACCTTTACTCACTCTCACAGCTATGCCTGCTCATACTCAGTACCTTTGCTCACTCTCCCAGCTATACCTGCTCATACTCAGTACCTTTACTCACCCTCACAGCTATACCTGCTCATGCTCAGTACCTTTACTCACTCTCACAGCTATGCCTGCTCATACTCAGTACCTTTACTCACTCTCACAGCTATGCCTGCTCATACTCAGTACCTTTGCTCACTCTCACAGCTATGCCTGCTCATACTCAGTACCTTTACTCACCCTCACAGCTATGCCTGCTCATACTCAGTACCTTTACTCACCCTCACAGCTATGCCTGCTCATACTCAGTATCTTTACTCACCCTCACAGCTATGCCTGCCCATACTCTGTACCTTTACTCACTCTCACAGCTATGCCTGCTCATACTCAGTACCTTTGCTCACTCTCACAGCTATACCTGCTCATACTCAGTACCTTTACTCACTCTCACAGCTATACCTGCTCATACTCAGTACCTTTACTCACTCTCACAGCTATTCCTGCTCATACTCAGTACCTTTACTCACTCTCACAGCTATACCTGCTCATACTCAGTACCTTTACTCACTCTCACAGCTATACCTGCTTATACTCAGTATCTTTGCTCACTCTCACAACTATGCCTGCTCATACTCAGTACCTTTACTCACCCTCACAGCTATACCTGCTCATACTCAGTACCTTTACTCACTTTCACAGCTATGCCTGCTCATACTCAGTACCTTTGCTCACCCTCACAGCTATGCCTGCTCATACTCAGTACCTTTACTCACTCTCACAGCTATGCCTGCTCATACTCAGTACCTTTGCTCACTCTCCCAGCTATACCTGCTCATACTCAGTACCTTTACTCACCCTCACAGCTATGCCTGCTCATACTCAGTTCCTTTGCTCACCCTCACAGCTATACCTGCTCATACTCAGTACCTTTGCTCACTCTCCCAGCTATACCTGCTCATACTCAGTACCTTTACTCACCCTCACAGCTATACCTGCTTATACTCAGTACCTTTACTCACTCTCACAGCTATGCCTGCTCATACTCTGTACCTTTGCTCACTCTCACAGCTATACCTGCTCATACTCAGTACCTTTACTCACTCTCACAGCTATACCTGCTCATACTCAGTACCTTTACTCACTCTCACAGCTATGCCTGCTCATACTCAGTACCTTTGCTCACTCTCCCAGCTATACCTGCTCATACTCACAGCTATACCTGCTCATGCTCACAGCTATGCCTGCTCATACTCAGTACCTTTACTCACCCTCACAGCTATTCCTGCTCATACTCAGAACCTTTGCTCACTCTCACAACTATGCCTGCTCATACTCAGTACCTTTACTCACCCTCACAGCTATACCTGCTCATACTCAGTACCTTTATTCACCCTCACAGCTATGCCTACTCATACTCAGTACCTTTGCTCACCCTCACAGCTATGCCTGCTCATACTCAGTACCTTTACTCACTCTCACAGCTATACCTACTCATACTCAGTACCTTTGCTCACTCTCACAGCTATGCCTGCTCATACTCAGTACCTTTGCTCACTCTCACAGCTATACCTGCTCATACTCAGTACCTTTGCTCACCCTCACAGCTATACCTGCTCATACTCAGTACCTTTGCTCACTCTCACAGCTATACCTGCTCATACTCAGTACCTTTATTCACCCTCACAGCTATGCCTGCTCATACTCAGTACCTTTACTCACCCTCACAGCTATACCTGCTCATACTCAGTACCTTTACTCACTCTCACAGCTATACCTGCTCATACTCAGTACCTTTACTCACTCTCACAGCTATGCCTGCTCATACTCAGTACCTTTACTCACCCTCACAGCTATACCTGCTTATACTCAGTACCTTTACTCACTCTCACTGCTGTGCCTGCTCATACTCAGTACCTTTGCTCACTCTCACTGCTGTGCCTGCTCATACTCAGTACCTTTACTCACTCTCACAGCTATACCTACTCATACTCAGTATCTTTGCTCACTCTCACAACTATGCCTGCTCATACTCAGTACCTTTACTCACCCTCACAGCTATGCCTGCTCATACTCAGTACCTTTACTCACCCTCACAGCTATGCCTGCTCATACTCAGAACCTTTGCTCACTCTCACAACTATGCCTGCTCATACTCAGTACCTTTACTCACCCTCACAGCTATACCTGCTCATACTCAGTACCTTTATTCACCCTCACAGCTATGCCTACTCATACTCAGTACCTTTGCTCACCCTCACAGCTATACCTGCTCATACTCAGTACCTTTGCTCACTCTCACAGCTATACCTGCTCATACTCAGTACCTTTATTCACCCTCACAGCTATGCCTGCTCATACTCAGTACCTTTACTCACCCTCACAGCTATACCTGCTCATACTCAGTACCTTTACTCACTCTCACAGCTATACCTGCTCATACTCAGTACCTTTACTCACTCTCACAGCTATGCCTGCTCATACTCAGTACCTTTACTCACTCTCACAGCTATACCTGCTCATACTCAGTACCTTTACTCACTCTCACAGCTATGCCTGCTCATACTCAGTACCTTTACTCACTCTCACAGCTATACCTGCTCATACTCAGTACCTTTGCTCACTCTCACAGCTATACCTGCTCATACTCAGTACCTTTACTCACTCTCACAACTATACCTGCTCATACTCAGTACCTTTACTCACTCTCACAGCTATACCTGCTCATACTCAGTACCTTTACTCACTCTCACAGCTATGCCTGCTCATACTCAGTACCTTTGCTCACTCTCACAGCTATGCCTGCTCATACTCAGTACCTTTACTCACTCTCACAGCTATGCCTGCTCATACTCAGTACCTTTGCTCACTCTCACAGCTATGCCTGCTCATACTCAGTACCTTTACTCACTCTCACAGCTATGCCTGCTCATACTCAGTACCTTTGCTCACTCTCACAGCTATACCTGCTCATACTCAGTACCTTTACTCACCCTCACAGCTATGCCTGCTCATACTCAGTACCTTTGCTCACTCTCCCAGCTATACCTGCTCATACTCAGTACCTTTACTCACTCTCACAGCTATGCCTGCTCATACTCAGTACCTTTGCTCACTCTCACAGCTATACCTGCTCATACTCAGTACCTTTGCTCACCCTCACAGCTATACCTGCTCATACTCAGTACCTTTACTCTCACAGCTATATGCCTGCTCATACTCAGTACCTTTGCTCACTCTCCCAGCTATACCTGCTCATACTCAGTACCTTTACTCACCCTCACAGCTATGCCTGCTCATACTCAGAACCTTTGCTCACTCTCACAACTATGCCTGCTCATACTCAGTACCTTTACTCACCCTCACAGCTATACCTGCTCATACTCAGTACCTTTATTCACCCTCACAGCTATGCCTACTCATACTCAGTACCTTTGCTCACCCTCACAGCTATACCTGCTCATACTCAGTACCTTTGCTCACTCTCACAGCTATACCTGCTCATACTCAGTACCTTTATTCACCCTCACAGCTATGCCTGCTCATACTCAGTACCTTTACTCACCCTCACAGCTATACCTGCTCATACTCAGTACCTTTACTCACTCTCACAGCTATACCTGCTCATACTCAGTACCTTTACTCACTCTCACAGCTATGCCTGCTCATACTCAGTACCTTTACTCACTCTCACAGCTATACCTGCTCATACTCAGTACCTTTACTCACTCTCACAGCTATGCCTGCTCATACTCAGTACCTTTACTCACTCTCACAGCTATACCTGCTCATACTCAGTACCTTTGCTCACTCTCACAGCTATACCTGCTCATACTCAGTACCTTTACTCACTCTCACAACTATACCTGCTCATACTCAGTACCTTTACTCACTCTCACAGCTATACCTGCTCATACTCAGTACCTTTACTCACTCTCACAGCTATGCCTGCTCATACTCAGTACCTTTGCTCACTCTCACAGCTATGCCTGCTCATACTCAGTACCTTTACTCACTCTCACAGCTATGCCTGCTCATACTCAGTACCTTTGCTCACTCTCACAGCTATGCCTGCTCATACTCAGTACCTTTACTCACTCTCACAGCTATGCCTGCTCATACTCAGTACCTTTGCTCACTCTCACAGCTATACCTGCTCATACTCAGTACCTTTACTCACCCTCACAGCTATGCCTGCTCATACTCAGTACCTTTGCTCACTCTCCCAGCTATACCTGCTCATACTCAGTACCTTTACTCACTCTCACAGCTATGCCTGCTCATACTCAGTACCTTTGCTCACTCTCACAGCTATACCTGCTCATACTCAGTACCTTTGCTCACCCTCACAGCTATACCTGCTCATACTCAGTACCTTTACTCTCACAGCTATATGCCTGCTCATACTCAGTACCTTTGCTCACTCTCCCAGCTATACCTGCTCATACTCAGTACCTTTACTCACTCTCACAGCTATGCCTGCTCATACTCAGTACCTTTGCTCACTCTCACAGCTATACCTGCTCATAGTACCTTTACTCACCCTCACAGCTTTGCCTGCTCATACTCAGTACCTTTACTCACTCTTACAGCTATGCCTGCTCATACTCAGTACCTTTGCTCACTCTCACAGCTATACCTGCTCATAGTACCTTTACTCACCCTCACAGCTTTGCCTGCTCATACTCAGTACCTTTACTCACTCTCACAGCTATACCTGCTCATACTCAGTACCTTTACTCACCCTCACAGCTTTGCCTGCTCATACTCAGTACCTTTACTCACTCTCACAGCTATGCCTGCTCATACTCAGTACCTTTACTCACTCTCACAGCTATGCCTGCTCATACTCAGTACCTTTGCTCACTCTCACAGCTATACCTGCTCATACTCAGTACCTTTACTCACTCTCACAGCTATGCCTGCTCATACTCAGTACCTTTACTCACTCTCACTGCTATGCCTGCTCATACTCAGTACCTTTGCTCACTCTCACAACTATGCCTGCTCATACTCAGTACCTTTGCTCACTCTCACAGCTATGCCTGCTCATACTCAGTACCTTTGCTCACTCTCACAGCTATGCCTGCTCATACTCAGTACCTTTACTCACTCTCACAGCTATGCCTGCTCATGCTCAGTTCCTTTACTCACTCTCACAGCTATACCTGCTCATACTCAGTACCTTTACTCACCCTCACAGCTATACCTGCTCATACTCAGTACCTTTGCTCACCCTCACAGCTATGCCTGCTCATACTCAGTACCTTTACTGACTCTCACAGCTATACCTGCTCATACTCAGTACCTTTACTCACCCTCACAGCTATGCCTGCTCATACTCAGTACCTTTGGTCACTCTCACAGCTATACCTGCTCATACTCAGTACCATTACTCACTCTCACAGCTATACCTGCTCATACTCAGTACCATTACTCACCCTCACAGCTATGCCTGCTCATACTCAGTACCATTACTCACTCTCACTGCTATACCTGCTCATACTCAGTACCATTACTCACTCTCACAGCTATGCCTGCTCATACTCAGTACCTTTGCTCACTCTCACAGCTATGCCTGCTCATACTCAGTACCTTTACTCACTCTCACAGCTATGCCTGCTCATACTCATTACCTTTACTCACTCTCACAGCTATGCCTGCTCATACTCAGTACCTTTACTCACTCTCACAGCTATGCCTGCTCATACTCAGTACCTTTGCTCACTCTCACAGCTATGCCTGCTCATACTCAGTACCTTTGCTCACTCTCACAGCTATGCCTGCTCATACTCGGTACCTTTACTCACTCTCACAGCTATGCCTGCTCATACTCGGTACCTTTGCTCACTCTCACAGCTATGCCTGCTCATACTCGGTACCTTTACTCACTCTCACAGCTATACCTGCTCATACTCGGTACCTTTACTCACTCTCACAGCTATACCTGCTCATTCTCAGTACCTTTGCTCACTCTCACAACTATGCCTGCTCCTACTCAGTACCTTTGCTCACTCTCACAGCTATACCTGCTCATACTCAGTACCTTTACTCACCCTCACAGCTATGCCTGCTCATACTCAGTACCTTTGCTCACTCTCACAGCTATACCTGCTCATACTCAGTACCTTTACTCACTCTCACAGCTATGCCTGCTCATACTCAGTACCTTTGCTCACTCTCACAGCTATACCTGCTCATACTCAGTACCTTTACTCACTCTCACAGCTATGCCTGCTCATACTCAGTACCTTTGCTCACCCTCACAGCTATGCCTGCTCATACTCAGTACCTTTGCTCACTCTCACAGCTATACCTTCTCATACTCAGTACCTTTACTCACTCTCACAGCTATACCTGCTCATACTCAGTACCTTTGCTCACCCTCACAGCTATGCCTGCTCATACTCAGTTCCTTTGCTCACCCTCACAGCTATGCCTGCTCATACTCAGTTCCTTTTCTCACTCTACCTGCTCATACTCAGTACCTTTGCTCACTCTCACAGCTATGCCTGCTCATACTCAGTACGTTTGCTCACCCTCACAGCTATACCTGCTCATACTCAGTACCTTTACTCACCCTCACAACTATACCTGCTCATACTCAGTACCTTTACTCACTCTCACAACTATACCTGCTCATACTCAGTACCTTTACTCACTCTCACAGCTATACCTGCTCATACTCAGTACCTTTACTCACTCTCACAGCTATGCCTGCTCATACTCAGTACCTTTACTCACTCTCACAGCTATGCCTGCTCATACTCAGTACCTTTGCTCACTCTCACAGCTATGCCTGCTCATACTCAGTACCTTTACTCACTCTCACAGCTATATGCCTGCTCATTCTCAGTACCTTTACTCACTCTCACAGTAATACCTGCTCATACTCAGTACCTTTACTCACTCTCACAGCTATGCCTGCTCATACTCAGTACCTTTGCTCACTCTCACAGCTATACCTGCTCATACTCAGTACCTTTGCTCACTCTCACAGCTATACCTGCTCATACTCAGTACCTTTACTCACTCTCACAGCTATATGCCTGCTCATTCTCAGTACCTTTACTCACTCTCACAGCAATACCTGCTCATACTCAGTACCTTTACTCACTCTCACAGCTATGCCTGCTCATACTCAGTACCTTTACTCACTCTCACAGCTATGCCTGCTCATACTCAGTACCTTTGCTCACTCTCACAGCTATGCCTGCTCACACTCAGTACCTTTACTCACTCTCACAGCTATGCCTGCTCATACTCAGTACCTTTACTCACTCTCACAGCTATACCTGCTCATACTCAGTACCTTTGCTCACTCTCACAGCTATACCTGCTCATACTCAGTACCTTTACTCACTCTCACAGCTATATGCCTGCTCATACTCAGTACCTTTGCTCACTCTCACAGCTATGCCTGCTCACACTCAGTACCTTTACTCACTCTCACAGCTATGCCTGCTCATACTCAGTACCTTTACTCACTCTCACAGCTATACCTGCTCTTACTCAGTACCTTTGCTCACTCTCACAGCTATACCTGCTCATACTCAGTACCTTTACTCACTCTCACAGCTATACCTGCTCATACTCAGTACCTTTACTCACTCTCACAGCTATACCTGCTCATACTCAGTACCTTTACTCACCCTCACAGCTATACCTGCTCATACTCAGTACCTTTACTCACTCTCACAGCTATATGCCTGCTCATACTCAGTACCTTTACTCACCCTCACAGCTATACCTGCTCATGCTCAGTACCTTTACTCACCCTCACAGCTATACCTGCTCATACTCAGTACCTTTACTCACCCTCACAGCTATACCTGCTCATGCTCAGTACCTTTGCTCACCCTCACAGCTATATGCCTGCTCATACTCAGTACCTTTACTCACCCTCACAGCTATACCTGCTCATGCTCAGTACCTTTACTCACTCTCACAGCTATGCCTGCTCATACTCAGTACCTTTACTCACCCTCACAGCTATACCTGCTCATGCTCAGTACCTTTGCTCACCCTCACAGCTATGCCTGCTCATACTCAGTACCTTTACTCACCCTCACAGCTATACCTGCTCATGCTCAGTACCTTTACTCACTCTCACAGCTATGCCTGCTCATACTCAGTACCTTTACTCACCCTCACAGCTATACCTGCTCATACTCAGTACCTTTACTCACCCTCACAGCTATACCTGCTCATGCTCAGTACCTTTACTCACTCTCACAGCTATACCTGCTCATACTCAGTACCTTTACTCACTCTCACAGCTATACCTGCTCATGCTCAGTACCTTTACTCACTCTCACAGCTATGCCTGCTCATACTCAGTACCTTTACTCACTCTCACAGCTATGCCTGCTCATACTCAGTACCTTTACTCACTCTCACAGCTATGCCTGCTCATACTCAGTACCTTTGCTCACTCTCACAGCTATGCCTGCTCATACTCAGTATCTTTACTCACCCTCACAGCTATGCCTGCCCATACTCTGTACCTTTGCTCACTCTCACAGCTATGCCTGCTCATACTCAGTACCTTTGCTCACTCTCACAGCTATACCTGCTCATACTCAGTACCTTTACTCACTCTCACAGCTATACCTGCTCATACTCAGTACCTTTACTCACTCTCACAGCTATACCTGCTCATACTCAGTACCTTTACTCACTCTCACAGCTATACCTGCTCATACTCAGTACCTTTGCTCACTCTCACAGCTATGCCTGCTCATACTCAGTACCTTTACTCACTCTCACAGCTATACCTGCTCATACTCAGTACCTTTACTCACCCTCACAGCTATACCTGCTCATACTCAGTACCTTTGCTCACTCTCACAGCTATGCCTGCTCATACTCAGTACCTTTACTCACTCTCACAGCTATGCCTGCTCATACTCAGTACCTTTGCTCACTCTCCCAGCTATACCTGCTCATACTCAGTACCTTTACTCACCCTCACAGCTATACCTGCTCATACTCAGTACCTTTACTCACTCTCACAGCTATGCCTGCTCATACTCTGTACCTTTGCTCACTCTCACAGCTATACCTGCTCATACTCAGTACCTTTACTCACTCTCACAGCTATGCCTGCTCATACTCAGTACCTTTACTCACTCTCACAGCTATGCCTGCTCATACTCAGTACCTTTACTCACTCTCACAGCTATACCTGCTCATACTCAGTACCTTTACTCACTCTCACAGCTATACCTGCTCATACTCAGTACCTTTACTCACTCTCACAGCTATACCTGCTCATACTCAGTACCTTTACTCACTCTCACAGCTATACCTGCTTATACTCAGTATCTTTGCTCACTCTCACAACTATGCCTGCTCATACTCAGTACCTTTACTCACCCTCACAGCTATACCTGCTCATACTCAGTACCTTTGCTCACTCTCACAGCTATGCCTGCTCATACTCAGTACCTTTACTCACTCTCACAGCTATGCCTGCTCATACTCAGTACCTTTGCTCACTCTCCCAGCTATACCTGCTCATACTCAGTACCTTTACTCACCCTCACAGCTATACCTGCTCATACTCAGTACCTTTACTCACTCTCACAGCTATGCCTGCTCATACTCTGTACCTTTGCTCACTCTCACAGCTATACCTGCTCATACTCAGTACCTTTACTCACTCTCACAGCTATGCCTGCTCATACTCAGTACCTTTACTCACTCTCACAGCTATACCTGCTCATACTCAGTACCTTTACTCACCCTCACAGCTATACCTGCTCATACTCAGTACCTTTGCTCACTCTCACAGCTATGCCTGCTCATACTCAGTACCTTTACTCACTCTCACAGCTATGCCTGCTCATACTCAGTACCTTTGCTCACTCTCCCAGCTATACCTGCTCATACTCAGTACCTTTACTCACCCTCACAGCTATACCTGCTCATTCTCAGTACCTTTACTCACTCTCACAGCTATGCCTGCTCATACTCTGTACCTTTGCTCACTCTCACAGCTATACCTGCTCATACTCAGTACCTTTACTCACTCTCACAGCTATGCCTGCTCATACTCAGTACCTTTACTAACTCTCACAGCTATACCTGCTCATACTCAGTACCTTTACTCACTCTCACAGCTATACCTGCTCATACTCAGTACCTTTGCTCACTCTCACAGCTATACCTGCTCATACTCAGTACCTTTGCTCACTCTCCCAGCTATACCTGCTCATACTCAGTACCTTTACTCACCCTCACAGCTATACCTGCTCATACTCAGTACCTTTACTCACTCTCACAGCTATGCCTGCTCATACTCTGTACCTTTGCTCACTCTCACAGCTATACCTGCTCATACTCAGTACCTTTACTCACCCTCACAGCTATACCTGCTCATACTCAGTACCTTTACTCACTCTCACAGCTATACCTGCTCATACTCAGTACCTTTACTCACCCTCACAGCTATACCTGCTCATACTCAGTACCTTTACTCACTCTCACAGCTATGCCTGCTCATACTCAGTACCTTTACTCACTCTCACAGCTATGCCTGCTCATACTCAGTACCTTTGCTCACTCTCACAGCTATACCTGCTCATACTCAGTACCTTTACTCACTCTCACAGCTATACCTGCTCATACTCAGTACCTTTACTTACTCTCACAGCTATACCTGCTCATACTCAGTACCTTTGCTCACTCTCAGAGCTATACCTGCTCATACTCAGTACCTTTGCTCACTCTCACAGCTATACCTGCTCATACTCAGTACATTTACTCACTCTCACAGCTATGCCTGCTCATACTCAGTACCTTTACTCACTCTCACAGCTATACCTGCTCATACTCAGTACCTTTGCTCACTCTCAGAGCTATACCTGCTCATACTCAGTACCTTTGCTCACTCTCACAGCTAGACCTGCTCATACTCAGTACCTTTACTCACTCTCACAGCTATACCTGCTCATACTCAGTACCTTTACTCACTCTCACAGCTATGCCTGCTCATACTCAGTACCTTTACTCACTCTCACAGCTATACCTGCTCATACTCAGTACATTTACTCACTCTCACAGCTATGCCTGCTCATACTCAGTACCTTTACTCACCCTCACAGCTATACCTGCTCATACTCAGTACCTTTACTCACCCTCACAGCTATGCCTGCTCATACTCAGTACCTTTACTCACTCTCACAGCTATACCTGCTCATACTCAGTACCTTTGCTCACCCTCACAGCTATGCCTGCTCATACTCAGTACCTTTACTCACCCTCACAGCTATACCTGCTCATACTCAGTACCTTTACTCACCCTCACAGCTATGCCTGCTCATACTCAGTACCTTTACTCACCCTCACAGCTATGCCTGCTCATACTCAGAACCTTTGCTCACTCTCACAACTATGCCTGCTCATACTCAGTACCTTTACTCACCCTCACAGCTATACCTGCTCATACTCAGTACCTTTATTCACCCTCACAGCTGTGCCTACTCATACTCAGTACCTTTGCTCACCCTCACAGCTATACCTGCTCATACTCAGTACCTTTACTCACTCTCACTGCTATGCCTGCTCATACTCAGTACCTTTGCTCACTCTCACAGCTATACCTGCTCATACTCAGTACCTTTACTCACTCTCACAGCTATGCCTGCTCATACTCAGTACCTTTACTCTCTCTCACAGCTATACCTACTCATACTCAGTATCTTTGCTCACTCTCACAACTATGCCTGCTCATACTCAGTACCTTTACTCACTCTCACAGCTATAGCTGCTCATACTCAGTACCTTTACTCACCCTCACAGCTATGCCTGCTCATACTCAGTACCTTTACTCACTCTCACAGCTATACCTACTCATACTCAGTACCTTTGCTCACTCTCACAGCTATGCCTGCTCATACTCAGTACCTTTGCTCACTCTCACAGCTATACCTACTCATACTCAGTACCTTTACTCACTCTCACAGCTATACCTGCTCATACTCAGTACCTTTGCTCACTCTCACAGCTATACCTGCTCATACTCAGTACCTTTACTCACTCTCAGAGCTATGCCTGCTCATACTCAGTACCTTTACTCACTCTCACAGCTACACCTGCTCATACTCAGTACCTTTACTCACCCTCACAGCTACGCCTGCTCATACTCAGTACCTTTGCTCACTCTCCCAGATATACCTGCTCATACTCAGTACCTTTACTCACTCTCACAGCTATGCCTGCTCATACTCAGTACCTTTACTCACCGTCACAGCTATTCCTGCTCATACTCAGTACCTTTACTCACTCTCACAGCTATGCCTGCTCATACTCAGTACCTTTACTCACCCTCACAGCTATACCTGCTTATACTCAGTACCTTTACTCACCCTCACAGCTATGCCTGCTCATACTCAGAACCTTTGCTCACTCTCACAACTATGCCTGCTCATACTCAGTACCTTTACTCACCCTCACAGCTATACCTGCTCATACTCAGTACCTTTATTCACTCTCACTGCTGTGCCTGCTCATACTCAGTACCTTTGCTCACTCTCACAGCTATACCTGCTCATACTCAGTACCTTTACTCACTCTCACAGCTATACCTACTCATACTCAGTATCTTTGCTCACTCTCACAACTATGCCTGCTCATACTCAGTACCTTTACTCACCCTCACAGCTATACCTGCTCATACTCAGTACCTTTACTCACCCTCACAGCTATACCTGCTCATACTCAGTACCTTTACTCACTCTCACAGCTATGCCTGCTCATACTCAGTACCTTTACTCACTCTCACAGCTATGCCTGCTCATACTCAGTACCTTTGCTCACTCTCACAGCTATGCCTGCTCATACTCAGTACCTTTACTCACTCTCACAGCTATACCTGCTCATACTCAGTACCTTTACTCACTCTCACAGCTATGCCTGCTCATACTCAGTACCTTTACTCACTCTCACAGCTATACCTGCTCATACTCAGTACCTTTACTCACTCTCACAGCTATGCCTGCTCATACTCAGTACCTTTACTCACTCTCACAGCTATGCCTGCTCATACTCAGTACCTTTGCTCACTCTCACAGCTATGCCTGCTCATACTCAGTACCTTTACTCACTCTCACAGCTATATGCCTTCTCATACTCAGTACCTTTACTCACTCTCACAGCAATACCTGCTCATACTCAGTATCTTTACTCACTCTCACAGCTATGCCTGCTCATACTCAGTACCTTTACTCACTCTCACAGCTATGCCTGCTCATACTCAGTACCTTTACTCACTCTCACAGCTATGCCTGCTCATACTCAGTACCTTTGCTCACTCTCACAGCTATGCCTGCTCATACTCAGTACCTTTACTCACTCTCACAGCTATGCCTGCTCATACTCAGTACCTTTGCTCACTCTCACAGCTATACCTGCTCATACTCAGTACCTTTACTCACCCTCACAGCTATACCTGCTCATACTCAGTACCTTTACTCACTCTCACAGCTATATGCCTGCTCATACTCAGTACCTTTGCTCACTCTCCCAGCTATACCTGCTCATACTCAGTACCTTTACTCACTCTCACAGCTATACCTGCTCATACTCAGTACCTTTGCTCACTCTCACAGCTATACCTGCTCATACTCAGTACCTTTACTCACTCTCAGAGCTATGCCTGCTCATACTCAGTACCTTTACTCACTCTCACAGCTACACCTGCTCATACTCAGTACCTTTACTCACCCTCACAGCTACGCCTGCTCATACTCAGTACCTTTGCTCACTCTCCCAGATATACCTGCTCATACTCAGTACCTTTACTCACTCTCACAGCTATGCCTGCTCATACTCAGTACCTTTACTCACCGTCACAGCTATTCCTGCTCATACTCAGTACCTTTACTCACTCTCACAGCTATGCCTGCTCATACTCAGTACCTTTACTCACCCTCACAGCTATACCTGCTTATACTCAGTACCTTTACTCACTCTCACTGCTGTGCCTGCTCATACTCAGTACCTTTGCTCACTCTCACAGCTATACCTGCTCATACTCAGTACCTTTACTCACTCTCACAGCTATACCTACTCATACTCAGTATCTTTGCTCACTCTCACAACTATGCCTGCTCATACTCAGTACCTTTACTCACCCTCACAGCTATACCTGCTCATACTCAGTACCTTTACTCACCCTCACAGCTATACCTGCTCATACTCAGTACCTTTACTCACTCTCACAGCTATGCCTGCTCATACTCAGTACCTTTACTCACTCTCACAGCTATGCCTGCTCATACTCAGTACCTTTGCTCACTCTCACAGCTATGCCTGCTCATACTCAGTACCTTTACTCACTCTCACAGCTATACCTGCTCATACTCAGTACCTTTACTCACTCTCACAGCTATGCCTGCTCATACTCAGTACCTTTACTCACTCTCACAGCTATACCTGCTCATACTCAGTACCTTTGCTCACTCTCACAGCTATACCTGCTCATACTCAGTAGTTATAGTGGGGTTGCTGGTTAGAGGTATAGGCTGGCTCAGTGGAATAACTCATAGGTGCTCTGCACATACTGTAGTTATAGTGGGGTTGCTGGTTAGAGGTATAGGCTGGCTCAGTGTCCTAACTCATAGGTGCTCTGCACATACTGTAGTTATAGTGGGGTTACTGGTTAGAGGTATAGGCTGGCTCAGTGTCCTAACTCATAGGTGCTCTGCACATACTGTAGTTACAGTGGGGTTGCTGGTTAGAGGTATAGGCTGGCTCAGTGGAATAACTCATAGGTGCTCTGCACATACTGTAGTTACAGTGGGGTTGCTGGTTAGAGGTATAGGCTGGCTCAGTGGAATAACTCATAGGTGCTCTGCGCATACTGTAGTTATGGTGGGGTTGCTGGTTAGAGGTATAGGCTGGCTCAGTGGAATAACTCATAGGTGCTCTGCACATACTGTAGTTATAGTGGGGTTGCTGGTTAGAGGTATAGGCTGGCTCTGTGGAATAACTCATAGGTGCTCTGCACATACTGTAGTTACAGTGGGGTTGCTGGTTAGAGGTATAGGCTGGCTCAGTGGAATAACTCATAGGTGCTCTGCACATACTGTAGTTACAGTGGGGTTGCTGGTTAGAGGTATAGGCTGGCTCAGTGGAATAACTCATAGGTGCTCTGCGCATACTGTAGGTATGGTGGGGTTGCTGGTTAGAGGTATAGGCTGTCTCAGTGGAATAACTCATAGGTGCTCTGCACATACTGTAGTTATGGTGGGGTTGCTGGTTAGAGGTATAGGCTGGCTCAGTGGAATAACTCATAGGTGCTCTGCACATACTGTAGTTATAGTGGGGTTGCTGGTTAGAGGTATAGGCTGGCTCAGTGGAATAACTCATAGGTGCTCTGCACATACTGTAGTTATAGTGGAGTTGCTGGTTAGAGGTATAGGCTGGCTCAGTGGAATAACTCATAGGTGCTCTGCACATACTGTAGTTATAGTGGGGTTGCTGGTTAGAGGTATAGGCTGGCTCTGTGGAATTACTCATAGGTGCTCTGCACATACTGTAGTTATGGTGGGGTTGCTGGTTAGAGGTATAGGCTGGCTCAGTGGAATAACTCATAGGTGCTCTGCACATACTGTAGTTATAGTGGGGTTGCTGATTAGAGGTATAGGCTGGCTCAGTGGAATAACTCATAGGTGCTCTGCACATACTGTAGTTATAGTGGAGTTGCTGGTTAGAGGTATAGGCTGGCTCTGTGGAATAACTCATAGGTGCTCTGCACATACTGTAGTTACAGTGGGGTTGCTGGTTAGAGGTATAGGCTGGCTCAGTGTCCTAACTCATAGGTGCTCTGCACATACTGTAGTTATAGTGGGGTTGCTGGTTAGAGGTATAGGCTGGCTCAGTGTCCTAACTCATAGGTGCTCTGCACATACTGTAGTTATAGTGGGGTTGCTGGTTAGAGGTATAGGCTGGCTCAGTGGCCTAACTCATAGGTGCTCTGCACATACTGTAGTTATAGTGGGGTTGCTGGTTTGAATCCCAAAACCTGTTTTATTTATATTACCTGTAATTTCCCCCCAGACTGAATGATAACATTAGTAAAAGTCTTCCTAGATACTTGGTCATGCGGTGGCTTAGCTGAATGGCTGCCAGGTTTATTGCTGGTGGTGACCATGGAGGTCCTGGTTTGAATCCCAGTATCAATGTTATTTATATCACCTTTAATTTTCCCCCAGATTACATGATAAAGTTTCCTCCCATGTCTGGTCCTGCGGTGGCTTAGTGGTCTAGCTGATAGGTACTCTTTACATAGTTGTGGTGGGGTCACTAGTTCGAATCCCGGGACCAATGTTATTTATATTACTTATAATTTTCCCCCAGATTGCATGATAACATTGGTAAAAGTGTCCCTTTGTACTTGGTCATGCGGTGGCTCAGCTGAATGGCTGCCTGTTTTACTGCTGGTGGTGACCATGGAGATTCTGGTTTGAATCCCTTGACCGATGTTATTTATATTACCTATAAGTTTTCCCCCGATTGCATGATAACATTACTAAAAGGTCCTGTTGTGGCTCAGTGGTCTAGCTGATAGACACTCTACACATAGTTGTGGTGGGGTCTCTGGATCAAATCCCAGGACAAATGTTATTCATGTTACTTGTTATTTTTCCCCAGACTGAATGATAACATTAGGAAAAGTCTCCTCATATACTTGGTCCTGCGGTGGCTCAGCTGAATGACCGCTAGGATAACTTCTGGTGATGACCATGGAAATCCTGGTTTGAATCCCTTGTTATTTATATTAGCTGTAATTTTCCCCCAGACTTTATGATAACATTGGTAAAAGTGTCCTTACATACTAGGTCCTCTGGTGGCTCAGTGGTCTACCTGATAGACACTCTACACATACTTGTGGTGGGGTCACTGGTTCGAATCCCAGGATAAATGTTATTTATATTACTTATAATTTTCCCCCCGATTGCATGATAACATTAGTAAAAGTCACACTAGATACTTGGTCATGCGGTGGCTCAGCTGAATGGCTGCCAGGTTTACGGCTGGTGATGACCATGGAGATCCTGGTTCGAATCTCTGGTAGTCTGGCTGAGTCTCCTGTGGCACAGAGCACCTTGGGCTAGTGGATGATGGTTGGTATCCTCAGTGAGGTGTCCTAGGTTGGAATGTTGCACCGTGTTTATTTATTTAAGGTGCAACATCAACTGTAATGGACAGCCTTCTACAGGATCATCTACCACAATCTGCTAACAGGTGACCTGCCTACTGGGGGCCTTTTATCAATGTCATCCATCTTCCATAGAAGACACAGGAAGAGAGAGAGAGAGCACGAAGACACGGAGCGCGCGCGGAGGAGAGAGAGAAGACGAGAGATCGTGCGGAGGAGAGAGAGAGCGCGGAAGACGAGAGAGCGAGCGCGGAGGAGAGAGAGAGAAGACGAGAGAGCGAGTGCGGAGGAGAGAGAGAAGAGAGAGAGAGCGCGCGCGGAGGAGAGGGCGAGCGCGGAGGAGAGAAAGAGAAGACGAGAGAGAGAGAAGACGAGAGAGCGAGCGCGGAGGAGAGAGAAGAGAAGACGAGAGAGCGAGCGCGCGGAGGAGAGAGGGAAGAGCGCGCTCGCTCTCTCGTCTTCTCTTCTCTCTCCTCCGCGCGCGCTCTCTCTTCTCGCTCTCCTCCGCGCTCGCTCTCTCGTCTTCTCTTCTCTCTCCTCCGCGCTCGCTCTCTCTTTCTCCTCCGCGCGCGCTCTCTCTTCTCTCTCTCCTCCGCGCTCGCTCTCTCTCTCGTCTTCTCTTCTCTCTCCTCCGCGCTCGCTCTCTCTTTCTCCTCCGCGCGCGCTCTCTCTCTCCCCCCTCCGCGCACGCTCTCTCTTCCGCGCTCGCTCTCTCGTCTTCTCTCTCCCCTCCGCGCGCGCTCTCTCGTCTTCTCTCTCCTCCGCGCGCGCTCTCTCGTCTTCTCTCTCCTCCGCGCTCGCTCTCTCTCGTCTTCTCTCTCCTCCGCGCTCGCTCTCTCTCGTCTTCTCTCTCCTCCGCGCTCGCTCTCTCTCGTCTTCTCTCTCTCTCCTCCGCGCGCGCTCTCTCTCTCTCCTCCGCGCTCTCGTCTTCTCCGCGCGATCTCTCGTCTTCTCTCTCTCCTCCGCGCGCGCTTCGTGCTCTCTCTCTCTTCCTGTGTCTTCTATGGAAGATGGATGACATTGATAAAAGGCCCCCAGTAGGCAGGTCACCTGTTAGCAGATTGTGGTAGATGATCCTGTAGAAGGCTGTCCATTACAGTTGATGTTGCACCTTAAATAAATAAACACGGTGCAACATTCCAACCTAGGACACCTCACTGAGGATACCAACCATCATCCACTAGCCCAAGGTGCTCTGTGCCACAGGAGACTCAGCCAGACTACCAGAGATTCGAACCAGGATCTCCATGGTCATCACCAGCCGTAAACCTGGCAGCCATTCAGCTGAGCCACCGCATGACCAAGTATCTAGTGTGACTTTTACTAATGTTATCATGCAATCGGGGGGAAAATTATAAGTAATATAAATAACATTTATCCTGGGATTCGAACCAGTGACCCCCACCACAAGTATGTGTAGAGTGTCTATCAGGTAGACCACTGAGCCACCAGAGGACCTAGTATGTACGGACACTTTTACCAATGTTATCATAAAGTCTGGGGGAAAATTACAGCTAATATAAATAACAAGGGATTCAAACCAGGATTTCCATGGTCATCACCAGAAGTTATCCTAGCGGTCATTCAGCTGAGCCACCGCAGGACCAAGTATATGAGGAGACTTTTCCTAATGTTATCATTCAGTCTGGGGAAAAATAACAAGTAACATGAATAACATTTGTCCTGGGATTTGATCCAGAGACCCCACCACAACTATGTGTAGAGTGTCTATCAGCTAGACCACTGAGCCACAACAGGACCAATCATGTAAAGAAACTTTTACCAATGTTATCATACAGTCTGGGGGAAAATTACAGAAATTACAGATAATATAAATAATATTGGACATTTTCCACCAGAATGCATGATAACATTGGTAAAAGTTTCCTCCCCTCCCCAATCTTGTGGTGGCTCAGTGGCCTAACTATTTATTAGTGAATAACTTGTAATAACTCGTCTCTTCCTCCTCTCATCTTCTCTTCCTCCGCGCTCTCTCGTCTTCTCTTCCTCCTCTCGTCTTCTCTTCCTCCGCGCTCTCGTCTTCTCTTCGTCCTCTCCAGTAGTGTCTTCTATTGAAGATGGATGACACTCTGCAGATAGTTGTGGTGGGGTCTCAGGTTCGAATCCCAGGACCAATGTTATTTATATTACCTGTAATTTCCCCCCAGACTGAATGATAATATTAGTAAAAGTCTCACTAAGTAATTGGTCATGCGGTGGCTCAGCTGAATGGGTGCTAGGATTACTTCTGGTACTGACCAAGGAGATCCAGCTTTGAATCCCTGAACCAGTGTTATTTATTTTATCTGTAATTCTCTCCCAGATGGAATGATGACAATAGGAAGTCTCCTCCAAGCCTTGGTCATGTGGTGGCTCAGCTGAATGGCTGCCAGGTTTACTACTGGTGATGACCAAGATCCTGGTTGGAATCTCCGGCAGTCATAGCAGAGCAGCGGGTGTGCAGGAGCAGATGCGCACGGCATCTGTTCTCTTCTGTAGGAAGAGCCTGGGGGCTGCCCAGCGTCTCGGAGAGTGCTGGGCACGCCTCAAAGTGATAAAAAAACAGGTGAGGCTCCGCCCCTTTTACAGCATGCCACGCCCACTTTTCGGCCGAGTGACCTGTCCCTCCTCAACATCTTTGAAAGTTGGGAGGTATAGAGTGCGAGACGGCTGTAGGTGTAGTGGCAGCGGTGCAGAGCAAAGAGGGCATCAATGGGTGACAGAGGGCTCACTGGTAGTGAGTATGCACCTGAGAAAACCAAATCAATAAGTCACAGATGGAGGAATGCAGCAGTGAGATCTACGCATCTATTTTAAAAATTGAATGTGTAAAAAAAAAAAAGCGTAGCCCCCCCCCTCCCAGGAAAACAACCAGCCTCAGGCTTTGGAGCCCCAGTACTAGTTGTGCTAAATACAGGGGACACACGACGTAGGGGTCCCACGTATGAAGCACAGCCAGCACCAGGCTTTTGAGAATTAGTCCTGGTTGCCAAAATCCGGGGGACAAATGATGCAGGGGTCCCCCGTATTTAGCGCAACCAGCACTGGGCTCTGAGCCGGTCCTGGTTCTGGAAACACAGGGGGAAAAAATGCATAGAGCTCCCCCTGTATTTCCCAAAACCAGCACCGGACTCCATCTAGCGGGGAGGTGATGCCACAGCCAGGGGAGCCCTTTCACTGGGCCCCCCAGCCGCAGCATCACCCCTGTCCGCTAGTCAGCCCAGGCCGGGGATCCCTGGGTAGTTGGGCCCCCCCCCAATAAAGGGGTACCCCTCCTCAGGGCACCCCAGGCTATCCCTGGCACCCCTGGGCGGTGGGTGCCAGGTTGATTATGTATAGTGTGGTGCATAAGAAAATATGGTCTTTTGCAGTAGCACTACAGGTTCCAGCAGGCATCCCCGGCATGCTGGTACTTGGAGAACCACAAGTACCAGCAGGCAGGGTATTAAGAGCCTGCTGGCACCCCCGTAAAAGAAATATTAAAATAAAACAGACACCGTTTTTAAAAGTATTTTATTATGCCGCACCTTCACCTGGAGGGCGACGGCCTTTAAGCTCTTTTACATGGCCGTTGCCCATCCAGGACTTCTATGGCGTCTTCACCTGGAGCGCGGCGGCCAGTAAGCTCATTTGCGTGGCCGCCGCACATCCAGGGCTTCCCGGCATCTTCTTGCTTCAGCTGGTCTCTCCAGCTCCCTGGCCGACGGACTGAATGGACGGACTGAGCTCGCGCTGGCTCTATTTAACCTAGCCGAGGGGGGCGGGGCGATGACGTCGCAAGGCGGAGGGTCCGGCGGTGGTGAGGGTGTTGGCGTTGGGCGTGGATCTGAGAAGATCTAGTCCCCGCCAGCCATTCTGCCGAGTAAGGCAGCAGCGCCCATTTTTGAAATGGGCGCCGCTGACGTATTCGGCATAATGGCTGGCGGGGTCTGAATCCTCTCGGGGCCAAGCCCACCGCCAACACCCTCACCGGACCCTCCGCCACCACCGGACCCTCCGCTGCCGACACCCGTTTCCCCCGCGCTCTGATATAAATATTATTTCTCATCATGTTTCTATACCTCCTATAAATATATATATTATATCTCATCATGTTATTCTATATGTCCTATACAGACATATTATATCTCATCATGTGTTTCTATACCTCCTATATACATATATGATATCTCATCATGTGATTCTATACCTCCTATATACATATATTATATCTCATCATGTGTTTCTATACCTCCTATATACATATATGATATCTCATCATGTGTTTCTATACCTCCTATATACATATATTATATCTCATCATGTGTTTCTATACCTCCTATATACATATATTATATCTCATCATGTGATTCCATACATCCTATATACATATATTATATCTCATCATGTGTTTCTATACCTCCTATATACATATATTATATCTCATCATGTGATTCTATACCTCCTATATACAGATATTATATCTCATCATGTGTTTCCCTATATACATATATTATATATCATCATGTGTTTCTATACCTCCTATATACATATATTATATCTCATCATGTGTTTCCCTATATACATATATTATATCTCATCATGTGTTTCCCTATATACATATATTATATCTTATCATGTGATTCTATACCTCCTATATACATATATTATATCTGATCCTGTGTTTCTATACCTCCTATATACATATATCTCATCATGTGTTTCTATACCTCCTATATACATATATTATATCTCATCATGTGATTCTATGCCTCCTATATACATATATTATGTCTCATCATGTGATTCTATACCTCCTATATACATATATTATATCTCATCATGTGTTTCTATACCTCCTATATACATATATTATATCTCATCATGTGTTTCTATACCTCCTATATACATATATTATATCTCATCATGTGATTCTATACCTCCTATATACATATATTATATCCCATCATGTGATTCTATACCTCCTATATACATATATTATATCTCATCATGTGTTTCTATACCTCCTATATACATATATTATATCTCATCATGTGATTCTATACCTCCTATATACATATATTATATCTCATCATGTGATTCTATACCTCCTATATACATATATTATATCTCATCATGTGTTTCTATACCTCCTATATACATATATTATATCCCATCATGTGATTTTATATACCTCCTATATACATATGTTATATCTCATCATGTGTTTCTATACCTCCTATATACATATATTATATCCCATCATGTGATTCTATACCTCCTATATACATATATTATATCTCATCATGTGTTTCTATACCTCCTATATACATATATTATATCTCATCATGTGATTCTATGCCTCCTATATTATATCTCATCATGTGTTTCTATACCTCCGATATACATATATCTCATCATGTGTTTCTATACCTCCTATATACATATATTATATCTCATCATGTGTTTCTATACCTCCTATATACATATATTATATCCCATCATGTGATTCTATACCTCCTATATACATATATTATATCTCATCATGTGATTCTATACCTCCTATATACATATATTATATCTCATCATGTGATTCTATACCTCCTATATACATATATTATATCCCATCATGTGATTCTATACCTCCTATATACAGATATTATATCTCATCATGTGTTTCTATACTTCCTATATACATATATTATATCTCATCATGTGATTCTATATCTGACATATTATATCTCCTCATGTGATTCTATACGCCTTCTCCTATATAGCGATAATATTATATCTCAAAGTGTGATTTTATGACTCCTGACCATAACCACAAGGATGTATAAATGATATCCCTTATATCAGTGCATCTGGAAAGTATTCACAGCGCTTCACTTTTTCCACATGTTGTTATGTTTCAGCCTTATTCCAAAAGAAATAAATTCATTTTTGTCCTCAAAATCCTACACACAATACCCCATAATGACCACGTGTACAAAGTTTCTTTGAGATTTTTGCAAATTTAACAAAAAAGAAAAAACCCTAATAAATCGCATGTACATAAGTAATCACAGCCTTTGCTCAATACTTTGTTGATGCACCTTTGGCAGCAATTACAGCCTCAAGTCTTAATGAATATGATGTCACAAGCTTGGCACACCTATCTTTGGGCAGTTTCGCCCATTCCTCTTTGCAGCACCTCTCAAGCTCCATCAGGTTGGATGGGAAGCGTCGGTGCACAGCCATAATCAGATCTCTCCAGAGATGTTCAATCGGATTCAAGTCTGGGCTCTGGCTGGGCCACTCAAGGACATTCACAGAGTTGTCCTGAAGCCACTCCTTTCATATCTTGGCTGTGTGCTTAGGGTCGTTGTCCTGTTGAAAGATGAATCGTCGCCCCAGTCTGAGGTCAAGAGCGCTCTGGAGCAGGTTTTCATCCAGGATGTCTCTGTACATTGCTGCATTCATCTTTCCCTCTATCCTCACTAGTCTCCCAGTTCCTGCCACTGATCAACATCTCCACAGCATGATGCTGCCACCACCATGCTTCACTGTAGGGATGGTATTGGCCTGATGATGAGCGGTGCCTGGTTTGCTCCAAACATAACGCCTGGCATTCACGCCAAAGAGTTCAATCTTTGTCTCTCATGGTCTGAGAGTCCTTCAGGTGCATTTTGGCAAACTCCAGGTTGGCTGCCATGTGCTTTTTACTAAGGAGTGGCTTCCGTCAGGCCAATCTACCATACAGGCCTGATTGGTGGATTGCTGCAGAGATGGTTGTCCTTCTGGAAAGTTCTCCTCACTCCACAGAGGAATGCTGTAGCTCTGACAGAGTGACCATCGGGTTCTTGGCCACCTCCCTGACTAGGACCCTTCTCCCCCGATCGCTCAGTTTAGACGGCCGGCCAACTCTAGGAAGAGTCCTGGTGGTTCCGAACTTCTTCCATTTACGGATGATGGAGGCCACTGTGCTCATTGGGAAAGCAAAGCAGCAGATATTTTTCTGTAACCTTCCCCAGATTTGTGCCTTGAGACAATCCTGTCTCGGTGGTGTACAGACAATTCCTTGGACTTCATGCTTGGTTTGTGATCTGACATGCACTGTCAAGTGTGGGACCTTATATAGACAGGTGTATGCCTTTCAAAATCATGTCCAGTTAACTGAATTTACCACAGGTGCACTCCAATGAAGCTGTAGGAACATCTCAAGGAAGATCAGTGGAAACAGGATGCACCTGAGCTCAATTTTGAGTTTCATGGCAAAGGCTATGAATACTTATGTACATGTGATTTCTTAGTGTTTTTATTTAATTAAATTAGCAAAAATTGCAAAATAACTTCTTTACACGTTGTCATTATGGGGTACTGTGTGTAGAATTTTGAGGACAAAAATGAATTTATTCCATTTTGGAATAAGGCTGTAACATAACAAAATGTGGAAAAAGTGAAGCGTTGTGAATACTTTCCGGATGCACTGTATATTTTGGGAATTACTTCCATAAGGGTTATTACTGCGTCGGTCACAGGCCACAGCAAGAAAGCACTCAGACGTCACTAGAGAAACTCATGTAGTTTAAGAGAAGTTATTGTGATATGAGATGGGAAAGGGAACACACAATGACCCAGGTAAGTCTACATAACCAACTCTGGGGACTCAGCCACGTCCTGTAATGCCACGGTCCACAAAATGTCCCACCACACCAGAATCAACTAGGACAATGCTCCTGAAGACAACGTTGCCATCTGAGATGAAGAAGGTTGACCCAGGAGAACTTGTACCCTCCCATTACACCATTTCCATGTGATAATTCCTTGCCACAGAGGCTGGGCCCCTTCTCTGTCCAGGGAGTGACTTGCAGATATCACAGGATCGTCTGTGTTGGGTGGAGGCCTACCATGTCCATGCACGGGATGTGGCAACCCTCTGGAGCTGCTCTATGGACCGTGAACAGACCCTGGAATGTCAGATGGAAGTGCTGGACCTGTAACTGTGGTATATTGGGGTCATAATACTTAGTCCCGAGCTTCCAGGAGAATCCGTCTGTATGGCTCAAAGTCCTCAGGAATTGTGTCTGTAAGGTGAAACAACTAGTGAGTACAAGAAAATGCAAGGGCACACTCACTTCTATACCTGCTCACAGTCATCATTACACTGTACCACTCAAAGAGACCTTTATACCGACATGGCACAGTCATAGCCACAATTATTCACACCCTCGTCATTTTATTCGGTAAGTACAGACTTTGAAAAATATAACTATACTGTGGATATACTGCGGGTACCACAGGTGACGTCACTACACAGCGACACAACACCCGCAGGATGAGTGATGGTTATACTCCGGGTACCACAGGTGACGTCACTACACAGCGACACAACACCCGCAGGAGGAGTGATGGCTATACTGCGGGTACCACAGGTGACGTCACTACACAGCGACACAACACCCGCAGGAGGAGTGATGGTTATACTGCGGGTACCACAGGTGACGTCAGTACACAGCGACACAACACCCGTAGAAGGAGTGATGGTTATACTGCGGGTACCACAGGTGACGTCACTACAAAGCGACACAACACCCGTAGAAGGAGTGATGGTTATACTGCGGGTACCACAGGTGACGTCACTACACAGCGACACAACACCCGTAGGAGGAGTGATGGTTATACTGCAGGTACCACAGGTGACGTCACTACACAGCGACACAACACCCGTAGAAGGAGTGATGGTTATACTGCGGGTACCACAGGTGACGTCACTACACAGCGACACAACACCCGTAACAGCAGTGATGGTTATACTGCAGGTACCACAGGTGACGTCACTAAACAGCGACACAACACCCGCAGAAGGAGTGATGGTTATACTGCGGGTACCACAGGTGACATCACTACACAGCGACACAACGCCCGCAGGAGGAGTGATGGTTATACTGCGGGTGCCACAGGTGACGTCACTACAAAGCGACACAACACGTTATACTGCGGGTACCACAGGTGACATCACTACACAGCGACACAAGACCCGCAGGAGGAGTGATGGTTATACTGCGGGTACCACAGGTGACGTCACTACACAGCGACACAACACCCGCAAGAGGAGTGATGGTTATACTGCGGGTACCACAGGTGACGTCACTACAAAGCGAAACAACACCCGCAGGAGGAGTGATGGTTATACTGCGGGTACCACAGGTGACGTCACTACACAGCGACACAACACCCGCAGGAGGAGTGATGAAATACTGCTGGTACCACATGTGACGTCACTACACAGCGACACAACACCCACAGGAGGAGTGATGGTTATACTGCAGGTACAACAGGTGACGTCACTACACAGCGACACAACACCCGTTGAAGGAGTGATGGTTATACTGCGGGTACCACAGTTGACGTCACTACACAGCGACACAACACCCGCAGAAGGAGTGATGGTTATACTGCGGGTACCACAGGTGACGTCACTACACAGCGACACAACACCCGCAGGAGGAGTGATGGTAATACTGCGGGTACCACAGGTGACGTCACTACACAGCGACACAACACCTGTAGAAGGAGTGATGGTTATACTGCGGGTACCACAGGTGACGGCACTACACAGCGACACAACATCTGCAGGAGGAGTGATGGTTATACTGCGGGTACCATAGGTGACGTCACTACACAGCGACACAACACCCGTAGAAGAAGTGATGGTTATACTGCGGGTACCACAGGTGACGTCACTACACAGCGACACAACACCCGCAGGAGGAGTGATGGTTATACTGCTGGTACCACAGGTGACGTCACTACACAGCGACACAACACCCGTAGAAGGAGTGATGGTTATACTGCGGGTACCACAGGTGACGTCACTACACAGCGACACAACACCCGTAGGAGGAGTGATGGTTATACTGCGGGTACCACAGGTGACGTCACTACACAGCGACACAACACCCGTAACAGCAGTGATGGTTATACTGCAGGTACCACAGGTGACGTCACTACACAGCGACACAACACCCGCAGGAGGAGTGATGGTTATACTGCGGGTGCCACAGGTGACGTCACTACAAAGCGACACAACACGTTATACTGCGGGTACCACAGGTGACGTCACTACACAGCGACACAACATCTGCAGGAGGAGTGATGGTTATACTGCGGGTACCACAGGTGACGTCACTACACAGCGACACAACACCCGTAGAAGGAGTGATGGTTATACTGCGGGTACCACAGGTGACGTCACTACACAGCGACACAACACCCGCAGGAGGAGTGATGGTTATACTGCAGGTACCACAGGTGACGTCACTACACAGCAACACAACACCCGCAGGAGGAGTGATGATTATACTGCGGGTACCACACACTAAGCGTCACTATACAGCGACACAACACCCGTAGAAGCAGTGATGGTTATACTGCGGGTACCACAGGTGACGGCACTACACAGCGACACAACACCCGTAGAAGCAGTGATGGTTATACTGCGGGTACCACAGGTGACGTCACTACAAAGCGACACAAAACCCGCAGGAGGAGTGATGGTTATACTGCGGGTACCACAGGTGACGTCACTACAAAGCGACACAAAACCCGCAGGAGGAGTGATGGTTATACTGCGGGTACCACAGGTGACGTCACTACACAGCAACACAACACCCGCAGGAGGAGTGATGATTATACTGCGGGTACCACACACTAAGCGTTACATCAGTCATACACACTTACCCCTGCTCACACTAAGCATTACATCATTCTTACACACCATTACCCCTGCTCACACTGAGCGTTACATCATTCATACACACTAAGCGTTACATTAGTCATACACACCATTAACCCTGCTCACACTGAGCGTTACATCATTCATACACACTAAGCGTTACATTAGTCATACACACCATTACCCCTGCTCACACTGAGCGTTACATAATTCATACACACTAAGCGTTACATCAGTCATACACATCGTTACCCTTGCTCACACTAAGCGTTACATCATTCATACACACCGTTACCCCTGCTCACACTGAGCGTTACATCATTCATACACGCTAAGCGTTACATGAGTCATACACACCGTTACCCCTGCTCACACTCAGCGTTACATCATTCATACACACTAAGCGTTACATCAGTCATACACACCGTTACCCCTGCTCACACTGAGCGTTACATCATTCATACACACTAAGCGTTACATCAGTTACACACACCGTTACCCCTGCTCACACTAAGTGTTACATCATTCATACACACTAAGCGTTACATCAGTCATACACACTAAGCGTTAAATCATTCATACACACCGTTACCCCTGCTCACACTGAGCATTACATCATTCATACACACTAAGCGATACATCAGTCATAAACACCGTTACCCCTGCACACACTGAGCGTTACATCATTCATACACACTAAGCGTTACATCAGTCATACACACTAAGCGTTACATTATTCATACACACTAAGCGTTACATTAGTCGTACACACCGTTACCCCTGCTCACACTAAGCATTACATTATTCATACACACTAAGCGTTACATCAGTCATACACACCGTTACCACACACTAAGCATTACATCAGTCATACACACCGTTACCCATCATACACTCAGCGTTACATCAGTCATACACACCGTTACATCATTCATACACACCGTTACCCCTGCTCACACTAAGCATCATACACACCGTTACCCGTCATACACTCAGCGTTACTTCAGTCATACACACCGTTACCCCTGCTCACACTAAGCGTTACATCAGTCATACACACTAAGCGTTACATAAGTCATACACACCGTTACCCCTGCTCCCACTAAGCGTTACCTCAGTCATACACACTAAGCGTTACATCAGTCATACACACCGTTACCCCTGCTCACACTAAGCGTTACATCAGTCATACACACCGTTACCCTTGCTCACACTGAGCGTTACATCATTCATAGACACCGTTACCCCTGCTCACACTGAGCCTTACATCATTCATGCACACTAAGCTTTACATCAGTCATACACACCATTACCGCAGCTCACACTAAGCGTTGCATCATTCATACACACTAAGCGTTACATCAGTCATACACACCATTACCCGTGCCCACACTGAGCGTTACATCATTCATACACACTAAGCGTTACATCAGTCATACACACCGTTACCCCTGCTCACACTGAGCGGTACATCAGTCATACACACTAAGAGTTACATCAGTCATACACACCATTACCCCTGCTCACACTGAGCGGTACATCAGTTATACATACTAAGCGTTACATCAGTCATACACACCATTACCCCTGCTCACACTAAGCGTTACATCAGTCATACACACCATTACCCCTGCTCACTCTAAGCGTTGCATCAGTCATACACACCATTACCACTGCTCACACTGAGTGTTACATCAGTCATACACACTAAGCGTTACATCAGTCATGCACACTGTTACCCCTGCTCACACTGAGCGTTACATCATTCATACACACTAAGCGTTACATCATTCTTACACTCCGTTACCCCTGCTCACACTGAGCGTTACATCAGTCATACACACTAATCGTTACATCAGTCATACAAACCGTTACCCCTGCTCACACTACGCATTACATCAGTCATACATACCATTACCCCTGCACACACTGAGCGTTACATCATTCATACACACTAAGCGTTATATCAGTCATACACACTAAGCGTTACATTATTCATACACACTAAGCGTTACATTAGTCGTACACACCGTTACCCCTGCTCACACTAAGCGTTACATTATTCATACACACTAAGCGTTACATCAGTCATACACACCGTTACCACACACTAAGCATTACATCAGTCAGACACACCGTTACCCATCATACACTCAGCGTTACATCAGTCATACACACCGTTACATCATTCATACACACCGTTACCCCTGCTCACACTAAGCATCATACACACCGTTACCCGTCATACACTCAGCGTTACTTCAGTCATACACACCGTTACCCCTGCTCACACTAAGCGTTACATCAGTCATACACACTAAGCGTTACATAAGTCATACACACCGTTACCCCTGCTCCCACTAAGCGTTACCTCAGTCATACACACTAAGCGTTACATCAGTCATACACACCGTTACCCTTGCTCACACTGAGCGTTACATCATTCATAGACACCGTTACCCCTGCTCACACTGAGCCTTACATCATTCATGCACACTAAGCTTTACATCAGTCATACACACCGTTACCGCAGCTCACACTAAGCGTTGCATCATTCATACACACTAAGCGTTACATCAGTCATACACACCATTACCCGTGCCCACACTGAGCATTACATCATTCATACACACTAAGCGTTACATCAGTCATGCACACTGTTACCCCTGCTCACACTGAGCGGTACATCAGTCATACATACTAAGCGTTACATCAGTCATACACACCATTACCCCTGCTCACTCTAAGCGTTGCATCAGTCATACACACCATTACCCCTGCTCACACTGAGTGTTACATCAGTCATACACACTAAGCGTTACATCAGTCATGCACACTGTTACCCCTGCTCACACTGAGCGTTACATCATTCATACACACTAAGAGTTACATCATTCATACACACTAAGAGTTACATCAGTCATACACACTAAACGTTACATCAGTCATACACACTAGGCGTTACATCAGTCATACACACCGTTACCCCTGCTCACACTGAGCGTTACATATTTCATACACACTAAGCGTTACATCATTCATACACTCCGTTACCCCTGCTCACACTGAGCGTTACATCAGTCATACACACTAATCGTTACATCAGTCATACAAACCGTTACCCCTGCTCACACTACGCATTACATCATTCATACATACCATTACCCCTGCTCACACTAAGCGTTACATCATTCATACACACTAAGCGTTACATCAGTCATACATACCGTTACCCCTGCTCACACTGAGCGTTACATCATTCATACACACTAAGCGTTACATCAGTCATACACACCGTTACACCTGCTCACACTTAGCGTTACATCATTCATACACACTAAGCGTTACATCAGTCATACACACCATTACCCCTGCTCACACTGAGCGTTACATCATTCATACACACTAAGAGTTACATCAGTCATACACACTAAGCGTTACATCAGTCAAACACACTAAGCGTCACGTCAGTCATACACACTAAGCGTCACATCATACATACACACCGTTACCCCTGCTCACACTGAGCGTTACATCAGTCATACACACTAATCATTACATAAGTCATACAAACCATTACCCCTGCTCACACTAAGCGTTACATCATTCATACATACCGTTACCCCTGCTCACACTAAGCGTTATATCAGTCATACACACCGTTACCCCTGCTCACACTGAGCGTTACATCATTCATACACACTAGGCGTTACATTCATACACACCATTACCCGTGCTCACACTAAGCGTTACATTAGTCACACACACCGTTACCCCTGCTCACACTAAGCATTACATCAGTCATACACACTAAGCGTTACATCAGTCATACACACTAAGCGTTACATCAGTCATACACACTAAGCGTTACATCAATCATACACACCGTTACCCCTGCTCACACTAAGCGTTACATCAGTCATACACACCGTTACCCCTGCTCACACTAAGCATTACATCAGTCACACACACCGTTACCCCTGCTCACACTAAGCGTTACATCAGTCATCCACACTAAGCGTTACATCATTCATACACACTAAGCGTTACATCAGTCATACACACCGTTACCCCTGCTCACACTGAGCGTTACATCAGTTATACACACCGTTACCCCTGCTCACACTAAGCGTTACATCAGTCATACACACTAAGCGTTACATCAGTCATACACACCGTTACCCCTGCTCACACTAAGCATTACATCATTCATACACACTAAGAGTTACATCAGTCATACACACCGTTACACCTGCTCACACTGAGCGTTACATCATTCATACACACTAAGCGTTACATCAGTCATACACACCGTACCCCTGCTCACACTGAGCGTTACATCATTCATACACACTAAGAGTTACATCAGTCATACACACTAAGCGTTACATCAGTCAAACACACTAAGCGTCACGTCAGTCATACACACTAAGCGTCACATCATACATACACACCGTTACCCCTGCTCACACTGAGCGTTACATCAGTCATACACACTAATCGTTACATAAGTCATACAAACCATTACCCCTGCTCACACTAAGCGTTACATCATTCATACATACCGTTACCCCTGCTCACACTAAGCTTTACATCAGTCATACACACCGTTACCCCTGCTCACACTGAGCGTTACATCATTCATACACACTAGGCGTTACATCAGTCATACACACCATTACCCGTGCTCACACTAAGCGTTACATTAGTTACACACACCGTTACCCCTGCTCACACTAAGCATTACATCAGTCATACACACTAAGCGTTACATCAGTCATACACACTAAGCGTTACATCAGTCATACACACTAAGCGTTACATCAATCATACACACCGTTACCCCTGCTCACACTAAGCGTTACATCAGTTATACACACCATTACCCCTGCTCACACTAAGCGTTACATCAGTCATACACACCGTTACCCCTGCTCACACTGAGTGTTACATCAGTCACACACACCGTTACCCCTGCTCACACTAAGCGTTACATCAGTCATCCACACTAAGCGTTACATCATTCATACACACTAAGCGTTACATCAGTCATACACACTGTTACCCCTGCTCACACTGAGCGTTACATCAGTTATACACACCGTTACCCCTGCTCACACTAAGCGTTACATCAGTCATACACACTAAGCGTTACATCAGTCATACACACCATTACCCCTGCTCACACTAAGCATTACATCAGTCATACACACTAAGCGTTACATCATTCACACACACCGTTACCCCTGCTCACACTAAGCATTACATCAGTCATACACACTGTTACCCCTGCTCACACTAAGCGTTACATCAGTCATACACACCGTTACCCCTGCTCACACTCAGCGTTACATCAGTCATACACACCTTTACCCCTGCTCACACTAAGCGTTACATCAGTCATACACACCATTACCCCTGCTCACACTAAGCGTTACATCAGTCATACACACCATTACCCCTGCTCACACTAAGCGGTACATCAGTCATACACACCATTACCCCTGCTCACACTAAGCGTTACATCAGTCATACACACCGTTACCCCTGCTCACACTAAGCGTTACATCGGTCACACACACCATTACCCCTGCTCACACTAAGCATTACATCATTTACACACACCGTTACCCCTGCTCACACTAAGCGTTACATCAGTCATACACAACGTTACCCCTGCTCACACTAAGCGTTACAACAGTCATACACACTAGGCGTTACATCAGTCATACACACCATTACCCGTGCTCACACTAAGCGTTACATTAGTTACACACACCGTTACCCCTGCTCACACTAAGCATTACATCAGTCATACACACTAAGCGTTACATCAGTCATACACACTAAGCGTTACATCAGTCATACACACTAAGCGTTACATCAATCATACACACCGTTACCCCTGCTCACACTAAGCGTTACATCAGTCATACACACTACGCATTACATCAGTCATACACACCGTTACCCCTGCTCACACTAAGCATTACATCATTCATACACACTAAGAGTTACATCAGTCATCCACACTAAGCGTTACGTCAGTCATAGACACCGTAACCACTGCACACACTAAGCAATACATCATTCATACACAATAAGCGTTACATCATTCATACACACTAAGCGTTACATCATTCTTACACATTAAGCATTACATCATTCATACACACTAAGCGTTACATCATTCATACACACTAAGCATTACATCAGTCACACACACCATTACCTCTGCTCACACTAAGCGTTACATCAGTTATACACACCGTTACCCCTGCTCACACTAAGCGTTACTTCAGTCATACACACCGTTACCCCTGCTCACACTGAGTGTTACATCAGTCACACACACCGTTACCCCTGCTCACACTAAGCGTTACATCAGTCATCCACACTAAGCGTTACATCATTCATACACACTAAGTGTTACATCAGTCATACACACCGTTACCCCTGCTCACACTGAGCATTACATCAGTTATACACACCGTTACCCCTGCTCACACTAAGCCTTACGTCAGTCATACACACTAAGCGTTACCTCAGTCATACACACCGTTACCCCTGCTCACACTAAGCATTACATCATTCATACACACTAAGAGTTACATCAGTCATCCACACTAAGCGTTACGTCAGTCATAGACACCGTAACCACTGCTCACACTAAGCAATACATCATTCATACACAATAAGCGTTACATCATTCATACACACTAAGCGTTACATCATTCTTACACATTAAGCATTACATCATTCATACACACTAAGCGTTACATCATTCATACACACTAAGCGTTACATCAGTCATACACACCGTTACCACTGCTCACACTAAGCGTTACATCATTCATACACACTAAGCGTTACATCAGTCATACACACCATTACCCGTGCTCACACTAAGCGTTACATCATTCATACACACTAAGCGTTACATCAGTCATACACACTAAGCATTACATCAGTCACACACACCGTTACCCCTGATCACATTAAGCGTTACATCATTCATACACACTAAGCGTTACATCAGTCATACACACGGTTACCCCTGCTCACACTGAGTGTTACATCAGTCACACACACCGTTACCCCTGCTCACACTAAGCATTACATCAGTCACACACACCAATACCCCTGCTCACACTAAGTGTTACATCAGTCATACACACCATTACCCTGCTCACACTAAGCGTTACATCAGTCATACACACCGTTACCCCTGCTCACACTAAGCATTACCTCAGTCACACACACCGTTACCCCTGCTCACACTAAGCGTTACATCAGTCATACACACCGTTACCCCTGCTCACACTAAGCATTACATCATTCACACACACCGTTACCCCTGCTTACACTAAGCGTTACATCAGTCATACACAACGTTACCCTGCTCACACTAAGCATTACATCAGTCAAACACACTAAGCATTACATCATTCACACACACCGTTACCCCTGCTTACACTAAGCGTTACATCAGTCATACACACCGTTACCCCTGCTCCCACTAAGCATTACATCAGTAATACACACTAAGCATTACATCAGTCACACACACCATTACCTCTGCTCACACTAAGCGTTACATCAGTCATACACACCATTACCCCTGCTCACACTAAGCATTAAATCAGTCATACACACTAAGCATTACATCAGTCACACACACCATTACCCCTGCTCACAGAAAGTGTTACATCAGTCATACACACCATTACTCCTGCTCACACTAAGCGTTACATCAGTCACACACACCATTACCCCTGCTCACACTAAGCATTACATCATTCACACACACCGTTACCCCTGCTCACACTAAGCGTTACATCAGTCATACACAACGTTACCCCTGCTCACACTAAGTGTTACATCAGTCATACACACTAAGCATTACATCAGTCACACACACCATTACCCCTGCTCACACTAAGCGTTACATCAGTCATACACACTGTTACCCCTGCTCACACTAAGCATTACATCAGTCATACACACTAAGCGTTACATCAGTCACACACACCGTTACCCCTGCTCACACTAAGCGTTACATCAGTCATACACACTAAGCGTTACATCAGTCACACACACCATTACCCCTGCTCACAGAAAGTGTTACATCAGTCATACACACCATTACTCCTGCTCACACTAAGCGTTACATCAGTCACACACACCATTACCCCTGCTCACACTAAGCATTACATCATTCACACACACCGTTACCCCTGCTCACACTAAGTGTTACATCAGTCATACACACTAAGCATTACATCAGTCACACACACCATTACCCCTGCTCACACTAAGCGTTACATCAGTCATACACACCGTTACCCCTGCTCACACTAAGCATTACATCAGTCATACACACTAAGCGTTACATCAGTCACACACACCGTTACCTCTGCTCACACTAAGCGTTACATCAGTCATACACACTAAGCGTTACATCAGTCATACACACCGTTACCCCTGCTCACACTAAGCGTTACATCAGTCATACACAACGTTACCCCTGCTCACACTAAGCGTTACATCAGTCATACACACTAAGCGTTACATCAGTCATACACACCTTTACCCCTGCTCACACTAAGCATTACATCAGTCATACACACTAAGCATTACATCAGTCACACACACCATTACCCATGCTCACACTAAGCGTTACATCAGTCATACACACCATTACCCCTGCTCACACTAAGCATTACATCAGTCATACACACTAAGCGTTACATCAGTCACACACACCGTTACCCCTGCTCACACTAAGCGTTACATCAGTCATACACAACATTACCCCTGCTCACACTAAGCGTTACATCAGTCATACACACTAAGCATTACATCAGTCATACACACCGTTACCCATGCTCACACTAAGCATTACATCAGTCATACACACTAAGCATTACATCAGTCACACACACCGTTACCCCTGCTCACACTAAGCGTTACATCAGTCATACACACCATTACCCCTGCTCACACTAAGCATTACATCAGTCATACACACTAAGCGTTACATCATTCATACACACTAAGTGTTACTTCAGTCATACACACCGTTACCCCTGCTCACACTGAGCGTTACATCAATCATACACACCGTTACCCCTGCTCACACTAAGCGTTACATCAGTCATACACACCATTACCCCTACTCACACTAAGCGTTACATCAGTCATACACACCTTTACCCCTGCTCACACTAAGCGTTACATCAGTCACACACACCATTACCCTTGCTCACACTAAGCATTACATCAGTCATACACACCATTACCCCTGCTCACACTAAGCGTTACATCAGTCATACACACCGTTACCGCTGCTCACACTAAGCGTTACATCAGTCATACACACCATTACCCCTACTCACACTAAGCGTTACATCAGTCATACACACCTTTACCCCTGCTCACACTAAGCGTTACATCAGTCATACACACCATTACCCCTGCTCACACTAAGCGTTACATCAGTCATACACACCATTACCCCTGCTCACACTAAGCGTTACACCACACATATACACATAGTTACCCCTGCTCACACTAAGCATTACATCAGTCACACACACCATTACCCCTGCTCACACTAAGCATTACATCAGTCATACACAACGTTACCCCTGCTCGCACTAAGCGTTACATCAGTCATACACACCGTTACCCCTGCTCACACTAAGCAATACATCAGTCATACACACTAACCATTACATCAGTCACACACACCATTACCCCTGCTCACACTAATCAATACATCAGTCATACACAACGTTACCCCTGCTCACACTAAGCGTTACATCAGTCATACACACTAAGCGTTACATCAGTCATACACACCGATACCCCTGCTCACACTAAGCATTACATCAGTCATACACACCATTACCCCTGCTCACACTAAGCATTACATCATTCACACACACCGTTACCCCTGCTCACACTAAGTGTTACATCAGTCATACACACTAAGCATTACATCAGTCACACACACCATTACCCCTGCTCACACTAAGCGTTACATCAGTCATACACACCGTTACCCCTGCTCACACTAAGCATTACATCAGTCATACACACTAAGCGTTACATCAGTCACACACACCGTTACCTCTGCTCACACTAAGCGTTACATCAGTCATACACACTAAGCGTTACATCAGTCATACACACCGTTACCCCTGCTCACACTAAGCGTTACATCAGTCATACACAACGTTACCCCTGCTCACACTAAGCGTTACATCAGTCATACACACTAAGCGTTACATCAGTCATACACACCTTTACCCCTGCTCACACTAAGCATTACATCAGTCATACACACTAAGCATTACATCAGTCACACACACCATTACCCATGCTCACACTAAGCGTTACATCAGTCATACACACCATTACCCCTGCTCACACTAAGCATTACATCAGTCATACACACTAAGCGTTACATCAGTCACACACACCGTTACCCCTGCTCACACTAAGCGTTACATCAGTCATACACAACATTACCCCTGCTCACACTAAGCGTTACATCAGTCATACACACTAAGCATTACATCAGTCATACACACCGTTACCCATGCTCACACTAAGCATTACATCAGTCATACACACTAAGCATTACATCAGTCACACACACCGTTACCCCTGCTCACACTAAGCGTTACATCAGTCATACACACCATTACCCCTGCTCACACTAAGCATTACATCAGTCATACACACTAAGCGTTACATCATTCATACACACTAAGTGTTACTTCAGTCATACACACCGTTACCCCTGCTCACACTGAGCGTTACATCAATCATACACACCGTTACCCCTGCTCACACTAAGCGTTACATCAGTCATACACACCATTACCCCTACTCACACTAAGCGTTACATCAGTCATACACACCTTTACCCCTGCTCACACTAAGCGTTACATCAGTCACACACACCATTACCCTTGCTCACACTAAGCATTACATCAGTCATACACACCATTACCCCTGCTCACACTAAGCGTTACATCAGTCATACACACCGTTACCGCTGCTCACACTAAGCGTTACATCAGTCATACACACCATTACCCCTACTCACACTAAGCGTTACATCAGTCATACACACCTTTACCCCTGCTCACACTAAGCGTTACATCAGTCATACACACCATTACCCCTGCTCACACTAAGCGTTACATCAGTCATACACACCATTACCCCTGCTCACACTAAGCGTTACACCACACATATACACATAGTTACCCCTGCTCACACTAAGCATTACATCAGTCACACACACCATTACCCCTGCTCACACTAAGCATTACATCAGTCATACACAACGTTACCCCTGCTCGCACTAAGCGTTACATCAGTCATACACACCGTTACCCCTGCTCACACTAAGCAATACATCAGTCATACACACTAACCATTACATCAGTCACACACACCATTACCCCTGCTCACACTAATCAATACATCAGTCATACACAACGTTACCCCTGCTCACACTAAGCGTTACATCAGTCATACACACTAAGCGTTACATCAGTCATACACACCGATACCCCTGCTCACACTAAGCATTACATCAGTCATACACACCATTACCCCTGCTCACACTAAGCGTTACATCAGTCATACACACTAAGCGTTACATCAGTCACAAACACCGTTACCCCTGCTTACACTAAGCGTTACATCAGTCATACACACTAAGCGTTACATCAGTCATACACACCGTTACCCCTGCTCACACTAAGCGTTACATCAGTCATACACATTAAGCGTTACATCAGTCATACACAAGGTTACCCCTGCTCACACTAAGCGTTACATCAGTCATACACACCGCACACTAAACGTTACATCAGTCATACACACCGCACACTAAGCGTTACATCAATCATACACACTATTTCCCCTGCTCACACTAAGCGTTACATCAGTCATACACACCATTACCCCTGCTCACACTAAGCATTACATCAGTCACACACACCATTACCCCTGCTCACTCTAAGCGTTACATCATTCACACACCGTAACCCCTGCTCACACTAAGCGTTACATCAGTCACACACACCGTTACCCCTGCTCACACTAAGCGTTACATCAGTCACACACACCGTTACCCCTGCTCACACTAAGCGTTACATCAGTCATACACACTAAGCATTACATCAGTCACACACACCATTACCCCTGCTCACACTAAGCATTACATCAGTCATACACACCGTTACCCCTGCTCACACTAAGCATTACATCAGTCATACACACTAAGCGTTACATCAGTCACACACACCGTTACCTCTGCTCACACTAAGCGTTACATCAGTCATACTCACTAAGCGTTACATCAGTCATACACACCGTTACCCCTGCTCACACTAAGCGTTACATCAGTCATACACAACGTTACCCCTGCTCACACTAAGCGTTACATCAGTCATACACAACGTTACCCCTGCTCACACTAAGCGTTACATCAGTCATACACACTAAGCGTTACATCAGTCATACACACCGTTACCCCTGCTCACACTAAGCATTACATCAGTCATACACACTAAGCATTACTTCAATCACACACACCATTACCCATGCTCACACTAAGTGTTACATCAGTCATACACACCATTACCCCTGCTCACACTAAGCATTACATCAGTCATACACACTAAGCGTTACATCAGTCACACACACCGTTACCCCTGCTCACACTAAGCGTTACATCAGTCATACACACTAAGCGTTACATCAGTCACACACACCATTACCCCTGCTCACACTAAGCATTACATCAGTCATACACAACATTACCCCTGCTCACACTAAGCGTTACATCAGTCATACACACCATTACCCCTGCTCACACTAAGCATTACATCAGTCATACACACTAAGCGATACATCATTCATACACACTAAGTGTTACTTCAGTCATACACATCGTTACCCCTGCTCACACTAAGCATTACATCAGTCATACACACTAAGCATTACTTCAATCACACACACCATTACCCATGCTCACACTAAGCGTTACATCAGTCATACACACCATTACCCCTGCTCACACTAAGCATTACATCAGTCATACACACTAAGCGTTACATCAGTCACACACACCGTTACCCCTGCTCACACTAAGCGTTACATCAGTCATACACACTAAGCATTACATCAGTCACACACACCATTACCCCTGCTCACACTAAGCATTACATCAGTCATACACAACATTACCCCTGCTCACACTAAGCATTACATCAGTCATACACACCATTACCCCTGCTCACACTAAGCGTTACATCAGTCATACACACCGTTACCCCTGCTCACACTAAGCGTTACATCAGTCATACACACCGTTACCCCTGCTCACACTAAGCGTTACATCAGTCATACACACCATTACCCCTACTCACACTAAGCGTTACATCAGTCATACACACCTTTACCCCTGCTCACACTAAGCGTTACATCAGTCATACACACCGTTACCCCTGCTCACACTAAGCATTACATCAGTCACACACACCGTTACCCCTGCTCACACTAAGCGTTACATCAGTCATCCACACTAAGCGTTACATCATTCATACACACTAAGCGTTACATCAGTCATACACACCGTTACCCCTGCTCACACTGAGCGTTACATCAGTTATACACACCGTTACCCCTGCTCACACTAAGCGTTACATCAGTCATACACACTAAGCGTTACATCAGTCATACACACCGTTACCCCTGCTCACACTAAGCATTACATCATTCATACACACTAAGAGTTACATCAGTCATACACACCGTTACACCTGCTCACACTGAGCGTTACATCATTCATACACACTAAGCGTTACATCAGTCATACACACCGTACCCCTGCTCACACTGAGCGTTACATCATTCATACACACTAAGAGTTACATCAGTCATACACACTAAGCGTTACATCAGTCAAACACACTAAGCGTCACGTCAGTCATACACACTAAGCGTCACATCATACATACACACCGTTACCCCTGCTCACACTGAGCGTTACATCAGTCATACACACTAATCGTTACATAAGTCATACAAACCATTACCCCTGCTCACACTAAGCGTTACATCATTCATACATACCGTTACCCCTGCTCACACTAAGCTTTACATCAGTCATACACACCGTTACCCCTGCTCACACTGAGCGTTACATCATTCATACACACTAGGCGTTACATCAGTCATACACACCATTACCCGTGCTCACACTAAGCGTTACATTAGTTACACACACCGTTACCCCTGCTCACACTAAGCATTACATCAGTCATACACACTAAGCGTTACATCAGTCATACACACTAAGCGTTACATCAGTCATACACACTAAGCGTTACATCAATCATACACACCGTTACCCCTGCTCACACTAAGCGTTACATCAGTTATACACACCATTACCCCTGCTCACACTAAGCGTTACATCAGTCATACACACTGTTACCCCTGCTCACACTGAGTGTTACATCAGTCACACACACCGTTACCCCTGCTCACACTAAGCGTTACATCAGTCATCCACACTAAGCGTTACATCATTCATACACACTAAGCGTTACATCAGTCATACACACTGTTACCCCTGCTCACACTGAGCGTTACATCAGTTATACACACCGTTACCCCTGCTCACACTAAGCGTTACATCAGTCATACACACTAAGCGTTACATCAGTCATACACACCATTACCCCTGCTCACACTAAGCATTACATCAGTCATACACACTAAGCGTTACATCATTCACACACACCGTTACCCCTGCTCACACTAAGCATTACATCAGTCATACACACTGTTACCCCTGCTCACACTAAGCGTTACATCAGTCATACACACCGTTACCCCTGCTCACACTCAGCGTTACATCAGTCATACACACCTTTACCCCTGCTCACACTAAGCGTTACATCAGTCATACACACCATTACCCCTGCTCACACTAAGCGTTACATCAGTCATACACACCATTACCCCTGCTCACACTAAGCGGTACATCAGTCATACACACCATTACCCCTGCTCACACTAAGCGTTACATCAGTCATACACACCGTTACCCCTGCTCACACTAAGCGTTACATCGGTCACACACACCATTACCCCTGCTCACACTAAGCATTACATCATTTACACACACCGTTACCCCTGCTCACACTAAGCGTTACATCAGTCATACACAAAGTTACCCCTGCTCACACTAAGCGTTACAACAGTCATACACACTAGGCGTTACATCAGTCATACACACCATTACCCGTGCTCACACTAAGTGTTACATTAGTTACACACACCGTTACCCCTGCTCACACTAAGCATTACATCAGTCATACACACTAAGCGTTACATCAGTCATACACACTAAGCGTTACATCAGTCATACACACTAAGCGTTACATCAATCATACACACCGTTACCCCTGCTCACACTAAGCGTTACATCAGTCATACACACTACGCATTACATCAGTCATACACACCGTTACCCCTGCTCACACTAAGCATTACATCATTCATACACACTAAGAGTTACATCAGTCATCCACACTAAGCGTTACGTCAGTCATAGACACCGTAACCACTGCACACACTAAGCAATACATCATTCATACACAATAAGCGTTACATCATTCATACACACTAAGCGTTACATCATTCTTACACATTAAGCATTACATCATTCATACACACTAAGCGTTACATCATTCATACACACTAAGCATTACATCAGTCACACACACCATTACCTCTGCTCACACTAAGCGTTACATCAGTTATACACACCGTTACCCCTGCTCACACTAAGCGTTACTTCAGTCATACACACCGTTACCCCTGCTCACACTGAGTGTTACATCAGTCACACACACCGTTACCCCTGCTCACACTAAGCGTTACATCAGTCATCCACACTAAGCGTTACATCATTCATACACACTAAGTGTTACATCAGTCATACACACCGTTACCCCTGCTCACACTGAGCATTACATCAGTTATACACACCGTTACCCCTGCTCACACTAAGCCTTACGTCAGTCATACACACTAAGCGTTACCTCAGTCATACACACCGTTACCCCTGCTCACACTAAGCATTACATCATTCATACACACTAAGAGTTACATCAGTCATCCACACTAAGCGTTACGTCAGTCATAGACACCGTAACCACTGCTCACACTAAGCAATACATCATTCATACACAATAAGCGTTACATCATTCATACACACTAAGCGTTACATCATTCTTACACATTAAGCATTACATCATTCATACACACTAAGCGTTACATCATTCATACACACTAAGCGTTACATCAGTCATACACACCGTTACCACTGCTCACACTAAGCGTTACATCATTCATACACACTAAGCGTTACATCAGTCATACACACCATTACCCGTGCTCACATTAAGCGTTGCATCAGTCACACACACCGTTACCCCTGCTCACACTAAGCATTACATCAGTCACACACACCAATACCCCTGCTCACACTAAGTGTTACATCAGTCATACACACCATTACCCTGCTCACACTAAGCGTTACATCAGTCATACACACCGTTACCCCTGCTCACACTAAGCGTTACCTCAGTCACACACACCGTTACCCCTGCTCACACTAAGCGTTACATCAGTCATACACACCGTTACCCCTGCTCACACTAAGCATTACATCATTCACACACACCGTTACCCCTGCTTACACTAAGCGTTACATCAGTCATACACAACGTTACCCTGCTCACACTAAGCATTACATCAGTCAAACACACTAAGCATTACATCATTCACACACACCGTTACCCCTGCTTACACTAAGCGTTACATCAGTCATACACACCGTTACCCCTGCTCCCACTAAGCATTACATCAGTAATACACACTAAGCATTACATCAGTCACACACACCATTACCTCTGCTCACACTAAGCGTTACATCAGTCATACACACCATTACCCCTGCTCACACTAAGCATTAAATCAGTCATACACACTAAGCATTACATCAGTCACACACACCATTACCCCTGCTCACAGAAAGTGTTACATCAGTCATACACACCATTACTCCTGCTCACACTAAGCGTTACATCAGTCACACACACCATTACCCCTGCTCACACTAAGCATTACATCATTCACACACACCGTTACCCCTGCTCACACTAAGCGTTACATCAGTCATACACAACGTTACCCCTGCTCACACTAAGTGTTACATCAGTCATACACACTAAGCATTACATCAGTCACACACACCATTACCCCTGCTCACACTAAGCGTTACATCAGTCATACACACTGTTACCCCTGCTCACACTAAGCATTACATCAGTCATACACACTAAGCGTTACATCAGTCACACACACCGTTACCCCTGCTCACACTAAGCGTTACATCAGTCATACACACTAAGCGTTACATCAGTCACACACACCATTACCCCTGCTCACAGAAAGTGTTACATCAGTCATACACACCATTACTCCTGCTCACACTAAGCGTTACATCAGTCACACACACCATTACCCCTGCTCACACTAAGCATTACATCATTCACACACACCGTTACCCCTGCTCACACTAAGCATTACATCAGTCATACACACCGTTACCCCTGCTCACACTAAGCATTACATCAGTCATACACACTAAGCGTTACATCAGTCACACACACCATTACCCCTGCTCACACTAAGCGTTACATCAGTCATACACACCGTTACCCCTGCTCACACTAAGCATTACATCAGTCATACACACTAAGCGTTACATCAGTCACACACACCGTTACCTCTGCTCACACTAAGCGTTACATCAGTCATACACACTAAGCGTTACATCAGTCATACACACCGTTACCCCTGCTCACACTAAGCGTTACATCAGTCATACACAACGTTACCCCTGCTCACACTAAGCGTTACATCAGTCATACACACTAAGCGTTACATCAGTCATACACACCGTTACCCCTGCTCACACTAAGCATTACATCAGTCATACACACTAAGCATTACATCAGTCACACACACCATTACCCATGCTCACACTAAGCGTTACATCAGTCATACACACCATTACCCCTGCTCACACTAAGCATTACATCAGTCATACACACTAAGCGTTACATCAGTCACACACACCGTTACCCCTGCTCACACTAAGCGTTACATCAGTCATACACACTAAGCGTTACATCAGTCACACACACCATTACTCCTGCTCACACTAAGCATTACATCAGTCATACACAACATTACCCCTGCTCACACTAAGCGTTACATCAGTCATACACACTAAGCATTACATCAGTCATACACACCGTTACCCATGCTCACACTAAGCATTACATCAGTCATACACACTAAGCATTACATCAGTCACACACACCGTTACCCCTGCTCACACTAAGCGTTACATCAGTCATACACACCATTACCCCTGCTCACACTAAGCATTACATCAGTCATACACACTAAGTGTTACATCATTCATACACACTAAGTGTTACTTCAGTCATACACACCGTTACCCCTGCTCACACTGAGCGTTACATCAATCATACACACCGTTACCCCTGCTCACACTAAGCGTTACATCAGTCATACACACCATTACCCCTACTCACACTAAGCGTTACATCAGTCATACACACCTTTACCCCTGCTCACACTAAGCGTTACATCAGTCACACACACCATTACCCTTGCTCACACTAAGCATTACATCAGTCATACACACCATTACCCCTGCTCACACTAAGCGTTATATCAGTCATACACACCGTTACCCCTGCTCACACTAAGCGTTACATCAGTCATACACACCGTTACCGCTGCTCACACTAAGCGTTACATCAGTCATACACACCATTACCCCTACTCACACTAAGCGTTACATCAGTCATACACACCTTTACCCCTGCTCACACTAAGCGTTACATCAGTCATACACACCATTACCCCTGCTCACACTAAGCGTTACATCAGTCATACACACCATTACCCCTGCTCACACTAAGCGTTACACCACACATATACACATAGTTACCCCTGCTCACACTAAGCATTACATCAGTCACACACACCATTACCCCTGCTCACACTAAGCATTACATCAGTCATACACAACGTTACCCCTGCTCGCACTAAGCGTTACATCAGTCATACACACCGTTACCCCTGCTCACACTAAGCAATACATCAGTCATACACACTAACCATTACATCAGTCACACACACCATTACCCCTGCTCACACTAATCATTACATCAGTCATACACAACGTTACCCCTGCTCACACTAAGCGTTACATCAGTCATACACACTAAGCGTTACATCAGTCATACACACCGATACCCCTGCTCACACTAAGCATTACATCAGTCATACACACCATTACCCCTGCTCACACTAAGCGTTACATCAGTCATACACACTAAGCGTTACATCAGTCACAAACACCGTTACCCCTGCTTACACTAAGCGTTACATCAGTCATACACACTAAGCGTTACATCAGTCATACACACCATTACCCCTGCTCACACTAAGCGTTACATCAGTCATACACATTAAGCGTTACATCAGTCATACACAAGGTTACCCCTGCTCACACTAAGCGTTACATCAGTCATACACACCGCACACTAAACGTTACATCAGTCATACACACCGCACACTAAGCGTTACATCAATCATACACACTATTTCCCCTGCTCACACTAAGCGTTACATCAGTCATACACACCATTACCCCTGCTCACACTAAGCATTACATCAGTCACACACACCATTACCCCTGCTCACTCTAAGCGTTACATCATTCACACACCGTAACCCCTGCTCACACTAAGCGTTACATCAGTCACACACACCGTTACCCCTGCTCACACTAAGCGTTACATCAGTCACACACACCGTTACCCCTGCTCACTCTAAGCGTTACATCAGTCATACACACCGTTACCCCTGCTCACACTAAGCGTTACATCAGTCATAGACACCGTTACCCCTGCTCACTCTAAGCGTTACATCAGTCATACACACCGTTACCACTGCTCACACTAAGCGTTACATCAGTCACACACACCGTAACCCCTGCTCACACTAAGCGTTACATCATTCATACACACTAAGCATTACATCAGTCACACACACCGTTACGCCTGCTCACACTAAGCGCTACATAAGTCATACACACTAAGCATTACATTTGTCATACACACCATTACCCCTGCTCACACTTAGCGTTACATCAGTCACACACACCATTACCCCTGCTCACACTAAGCGTTACATCAGTCACACACACCATAACCCCTGCTCACACTAAGCTTTACATCAGTCACACACACCATTACCCCTGCACATACTAAGTGTTACATCAGTCACACACACCGTTACCCCTGCTCACACTAAGCGTTACATCAGTCATACACACTAAGCGTTACATCAGTCACACACACCATTACCCCTACTCACAGAAAGTGTTACATCAGTCATACACACCATTACTCCTGCTCACACTAAGCGTTACATCAGTCACACACACCATTACCCCTGCTCACACTAAGCATTACATCATTCACACACACCGTTACCCCTGCTCACACTAAGCATTACATCAGTCATACACAACGTTACCCCTGCTCACACTAAGTGTTACATCAGTCATACACACTAAGCATTACATCAGTCACACACACCATTACCCCTGCTCACACTAAGCATTACATCAGTCATACACACCGTTACCCCTGCTCACACTAAGCATTACATCAGTCATACACACTAAGCGTTACATCAGTCACACACACCGTTACCTCTGCTCACACTAAGCGTTACATCAGTCATACTCACTAAGCGTTACATCAGTCATACACACCGTTACCCCTGCTCACACTAAGCGTTACATCAGTCATACACAACGTTACCCCTGCTCACACTAAGCGTTACATCAGTCATACACAATGTTACCCCTGCTCACACTAAGCGTTACATCAGTCATACACACAAAGCGTTACATCAGTCATACACACCGTTACCCCTGCTCACACTAAGCATTACATCAGTCATACACACTAAGCATTACTTCAATCACACACACCATTACCCATGCTCACACTAAGTGTTACATCAGTCATACACACCATTACCCCTGCTCACACTAAGCATTACATCAGTCATACACACTAAGCGTTACATCAGTCACACACACCGTTACCCCTGCTCACACTAAGCGTTACATCAGTCATACACACTAAGCGTTACATCAGTCACACACACCATTACCCCTGCTCACACTAAGCATTACATCAGTCATACACAACATTACCCCTGCTCACACTAAGCGTTACATCAGTCATACACACCATTACCCCTGCTCACACTAAGCATTACATCAGTCATACACACTAAGCGATACATCATTCATACACACTAAGTGTTACTTCAGTCATACACATCGTTACCCCTGCTCACACTAAGCATTACATCAGTCATACACACTAAGCATTACTTCAATCACACACACCATTACCCATGCTCACACTAAGCGTTACATCAGTCATACACACCATTACCCCTGCTCACACTAAGCATTACATCAGTCATACACACTAAGCGTTACATCAGTCACACACACCGTTACCCCTGCTCACACTAAGCGTTACATCAGTCATACACACTAAGCATTACATCAGTCACACACACCATTACCCCTGCTCACACTAAGCATTACATCAGTCATACACAACATTACCCCTGCTCACACTAAGCATTACATCAGTCATACACACCATTACCCCTGCTCACACTAAGCGTTACATCAGTCATACACACCGTTACCCCTGCTCACACTAAGCGTTACATCAGTCATACACACCGTTACCCCTGCTCACACTAAGCGTTACATCAGTCATACACACCATTACCCCTACTCACACTAAGCGTTACATCAGTCATACACACCTTTACCCCTGCTCACACTAAGCGTTACATCAGTCATACACACCATTACCCCTGCTCACACTAAGCGTTACATCAGTCATACACACCATTACCCCTGCTCACACTAAGCGTTACATCAGTCATACACACCGTTACCCCTGCTCACACTAAGCATTACATCAGTCACACACACCATTACCCCTGCTCACACTAAGCATTACATCAGTCATACACAACGTTACCCCTGCTCGCACTAAGCGTTACATCAGTCATACACACCGTTACCCCTGCTCACACTAAGCATTACATCAGTCATACACACTAACCATTACATCAGTCACACACACCATTACCCCTGCTCACACTAATCATTACATCAGTCATACACAACGTTACCCCTGCTCACACTAAGCATTACATCAGTCATACACACTAAGCGTTACATCAGTCATACACACCGATACCCCTGCTCAAACTAAGCATTACATCAGTCATACACACCATTACCCCTGCTCACACTAAGCGTTACATCACTCATACACACTAAGCGTTACATCAGTCACAAACACCGTTACCCCTGCTTACACTAAGCGTTACATCAGTCATACACACTAAGCGTTACATCAGTCATACACACCGTTACCCCTGCTCACACTAAGCGTTACATCAGTCATACACACTAAGCGTTACATCAGTCATACACAAGGTTACCCCTGCTCACACTAAGCGTTACATCAGTCATACACACCGCACACTAAACGTTAGATCAGTCATACACACCGCACACTAAGCGTTACATCATTCACACACACCATTACCCCTGCTCACACTAAGCGTTACATCAGTCATACACACCATTACCCCTGCTCACACTAAGCGTTACATCAGTCATACACACCGTTACCCCTGCTCACACTAAGCATTACATCAGTCACACACACCATTACCCCTGCTCACACTAAGCATTACATCAGTCATACACAACGTTATCCCTGCTCGCACTAAGCGTTACATCAGTCATACACACCGTTACCCCTGCTCACACTAAGCATTACATCAGTCATACACACTAACCATTACATCAGTCACACACACCATTACCCCTGCTCACACTAATCATTACATCAGTCATACACAACATTACCCCTGCTCACACTAAGCATTACATCAGTCATACACACTAAGCGTTACATCAGTCATACACACCGATACCCCTGCTCAAACTAAGCATTACATCAGTCATACACACCATTACCCCTGCTCACACTAAGCGTTACATCAGTCATACACACTAAGCGTTACATCAGTCACAAACACCGTTACCCCTGCTTACACTAAGCGTTACATCAGTCATACACACTAAGCGTTACATCAGTCATACACACCGTTACCCCTGCTCACACTAAGCGTTACATCAGTCATACACACTAAGCGTTACATCAGTCATACACAAGGTTACCCCTGCTCACACTAAGCGTTACATCAGTCATACACACCGCACACTAAACGTTACATCAGTCATACACACCGCACACTAAGCGTTACATCATTCACACACACCATTACCCCTGCTCACACTAAGCGTTACATCAGTCATACACACCATTACCCCTGCTCACACTAAGCATTACATCAGTCATACACACTAAGTGTTACATCAGTCACACACACCATTACCCCTGCTCACTCTAAGCGTTACATCATTCACACACCGTAACCCCTGCTCACACTAAGCATTACATCAGTCACACACACCGTTACCCCTGCTCACACTAAGCGTTACATCAGTCACACACACCGTTACCCCTGCTCACACTAAGCGTTACATCAGTCATAGACACCGTTACCCCTGCTCACACTAAGCGTTACATCAGTCATACACACCGTTACCACTGCTCACACTAAGCGTTACATCAGTCACACACACTGTAACCCCTGCTCACACTAAGCGTTACATCATTCATACACACTAAGCATTACATCAGTCACACACACCGTTACGCCTGCTCACACTAAGCACTACATAAGTCATACACACTAAGCATTACATTTGTCATACACACCGTTACCCCTGCTCACACTTAGCGTTACATCAGTCACACACACCATTACCCCTGCTCACACTAAGCGTTACATCAGTCACACACACCATAACCCCTGCTCACACTAAGCGTTACATCAGTCACACACACCATTACCCCTGCACATACTAAGCGTTACATCAGTCATACACACCGTTACCCCTGCTCACACTAAGCTTTACATCAGTCATACACACTAAGCATTACATCAGTCATACACACCGTTACCCATGCTCACACTAAGCATTACATCAGTCATACACACTAAGCGTTACATCAGTCATACACACTAAGCGTTACATCAGTCATCAGTCATACACACCATTACCCCTGCTCACACTAAGCGTTACATCAGTCATACACACTAAGCTTTATATCAGTCACACACACCGTTACCCCTGCTCACACTAAGCAATACATCAGTCATATACAATGTTACCCCTGCTCACACTAAGCGTTACATCAGTCATACACACCGCACACTAAGCGTTACATCAGTTATACACACCGCACACTAAGCGTTACATCAATCATACACACTATTTCCCCTGCTCACACTAAGCGTTACATCAGTCATACACACCATTACCCCTGCTCATACTCAGCGTTACATCATACACACACACCGTAACCCCTGCTCACACTAAGCGTTACAACAGTCACACACACCGTTACCCCTGTTCACACTAAGCGTTACATCAGTCACACACACCGTTACCCCTGCTCACACTAAGCGTTATATCAGTCATAGCCAGCCTTAACCCCTGCTCACACTAAGCGTTACATCAGTCATACACACCGTTACCCCTGCTCACACTAAGCGTTACATCAGTCATACACACCATTACCCCTGCTCACACTAAGCGTTACATCAGTCACACACACCGTAACCCCTGCTCACACTAAGCGTTACATCATTCATACACACTAAGCATTACATCAGTCACACACAACATTACGCCTGCTCACACTAAGCGCTACATCAGTCATACACACTAAGCATTACATTAGTCATACACACCGTTACCCCTGCTCACACTAAGCGTTACATCAGTCATACACACCATTACCCCTGCTCACACTAAGCGTTACATCAGTCATACACACCATTACCCCTGCTCACACTAAGCGTTACATCAGTCACACACACCATTACCCCTGCTCACACTAAGCATTACATCATTCACACACACCGTTACCCCTGCTCACAATAAGCATTACATCAGTCATACACAACGTTACCCCTGCTCACACTAAGCGTTACAACAGTCATACACACTAAGCGTTACATCATTCATACACACTAAGTGTTACTTCAGTCATACACACCGTTACCCCTGCTCACACTGAGCGTTACATCAATCATACACACTAAGCGTTACATCAGTCACACACACCATTACCCTTGCTCACACTAAGCATTACATCAGTCATACACACCATTACCCCTGCTCACACTAAGCGTTACATCAGTCATACACACCGTTACCCCTGCTCACACTAAGCGTTACATCAGTCATACACACCGTTACCCCTGCTCACACTAAGCGTTACATCAGTCATAACCACCATTACCCCTACTTACACTAAGCGTTACATCAGTCACACACACCATTACCCCTGCTCACACTAAGCATTACATCAGTCATACACAACGTTACCCCTGCTCGCACTAAGCGTTACATCAGTCATACACACCATTACCCCTGCTCACACTAAGCATTACATCAGTCATACACACTAAGTGTTACATCAGTCACACACACCATTACCCCTGCTCACTCTAAGCGTTACATCATTCACACACCGTAACCCCTGCTCACACTAAGCATTACATCAGTCATACACACCTTTACCCCTGCTCACACTAAGCGCTACATCAGTCATACACACTAAGCATTACATTAGTCATACACACCGTTACCCCTGCTCACACTCTGCGTTACATCAGTCATACACACCATTACCCCTGCTCACACTAAGCGTTACATCAGTCATACACACCGTTACCCCTGCTCACACTAAGCGTTACATCAGTCACACACACCATTACCCTTGCTCACACTAAGCATTACATCAGTCATACACAACGTTACCCCTGCTCGCACTAAGCGTTACATCAGTCATACACACCATTACCCCTGCTCACACTAAGCATTACATCAGTCATACACACTAAGTGTTACATCAGTCACACACACCATTACCCCTGCTCACTCTAAGCGTTACATCATTCACACACCGTAACCCCTGCTCACACTAAGCATTACATCAGTCATACACACCTTTACCCCTGCTCACACTAAGCACTATATCAGTCATACACACTAAGCATTACATCATTCATACACACCATTACCCCTGCTCACACTAAGCGTTACATCAGTCATACACACCATTACCCCTGCTCACACTAAGCGTTACATCAGTCATACACACCGTTACCCCTGCTCACACTAAGCGTTACATCAGTCACACACACCATTACCCCTGCTCACACTAAGCATTACATCAGTCATACACAACGTTACCCCTGCTCGCACTAAGCGTTACATCAGTCATACACACCGTTACCCCTGCTCACACTAAGCATTACATCAGTCACACACACCATAACCCCTGCTCACACTAAGCGTTACATCATTCATACACACTAACCATTACATCAGTCACACACCATTACCCCTGCTCACACTAAGCGTTACATCAGTCATACACAACGTTACCCCTGCTCACACTAAGCGTTACATCAGTCATACACACTAAGCTTTACATCAGTCATACACACCGATACCCCTGCTCACACTAAGCATTACATCAGTCATACACACCATTACCCCTGCTCACACTAAGCGTTACATCAGTCATACACACTAAGCGTTACGTCAGTCACAAACACCGTTACCCCTGCTTACACTAAGTGTTACATCAGTCATACACACTAAGCGTTACATCAGTCATACACAAGGTTACCCCAGCTCACACTAAGCGTTACATCAGTCATACACACCGCACACTAAACGTTACATCAGTCATACACACCGCACACTAAGCGTTACATCAATCATACACACTATTTCCCCTGCTCACACTAAGCGTTACATCAGTCATACACACCATTACCCCTGCTCACACTAAGCATTACATCAGTCATACACACTAAGTGTTACATCAGTCACACACACCATTACCCCTGCTCACTCTAAGCGTTACATCATTCACACACCGTAACCCCTGCTCACACTAAGCATTACATCAGTCACACACACCGTTACCCCTGCTCACACTAAGCGTTACATCAGTCACACACACCGTTACCCCTGCTCACACTAAGCATTACATCAGTCATAGACACCGTTACCCCTGCTCACACTAAGCGTTACATCAGTCATACACACCGTTACCACTGCTCACACTAAGCGTTACATCAGTCACACACACCATAACCCCTGCTCACACTAAGCGTTACATCATTCATACACACTAAGCATTACATCAGTCACACACACCGTTACGCCTGCTCACACTAAGCGCTACATCAGTCATACACACTAAGCATTACATTTGTCATACACACCGTTACCCCTGCTCACATTAAGCGTTACATCAGTCACACACACAATTACCCCTGCTCACACTAAGCGTTACATCAGTCACACACACCATAACCCCTGCTCACACTAAGCGTTACATCAGTCACACACACCGTTACCCTGCACATACTAAGCGTTACATCAGTCATACACACCGTTACCCCTGCTCACACTAAGCTTTACATCAGTCACACACCGTTACCCCTGCTCAGACTAAGCGTTACATCAGTCATACACACTAAGCGTTACATCAGTCACACACACCATTACCCCTGCTCACACTAAGCATTACATCAGTCATACACAACATTACCCCTGCTCACTCTAAGCGTTACATCAGTCATACACACTAAGCATTACATCAGTCATACACACCGTTACCCCTGCCCATACTAAGCGTTACATCAGTCATACACACAGTGTTACATCAGTCATACACACCGTTACACCTGCTCACACTAAGCGTTACATCAGTCATACACAATGTTACCCCTGCTCACACTAAGAGTTACATCAGTCATACACACCGCACACTAAGCGTTACATCAGTTATACACACCGCACACTAAGCGTTACATCAATCATACACACTATTTCCCCTGCTCACACTAAGCGTTACATCAGTCATACACACCATTACCCCTGCTCATACTCAGCGTTACATCATACACACACACCGTAACCCCTGCTCACACTAAGCATTACAACAGTCACACACACCGTTACCCCTGTTCACACTAAGCATTACATCAGTCACACACACCGTTACCCCTGCTCACACTAAGCGTTATATCAGTCATAGCCAGTCTTAACCCCTGCTCACACTAAGCGTTACATCAGTCATACACACCGTTACCCCTGCTCACAATAAGCGTTACATCAGTCATACACACCATTACCCCTGCTCACACTAAGCGTTACATCAGTCACACACACTAAAACCCCTGCTCACACTAAGCGTTACATCATTCATACACACTAAGCATTACATCAGTCACACACAACATTACGCCTGCTCACACTAAGCGCTACATCAGTCATACACACTAAGCATTACATTAGTCATACACACCGTTACCCCTGCTCACACTAAGCATTACATCAGTCACACACACCGTTACCCCTGCTCACACTAAGCGTTACATCAGTCACACACACCGTAACCCCTGCTCACACTAAGCGTTACATCAGTCATACACACCGTAACCCCTGCTCTTGCTAAGCGTTACATCAGTCATGCACACTAAGCTTTACATCAGTCATACACACCGCACACTAAGCGTTACATCAATCATACACACTATTACCCCTGCTCACACTAAGCGTTACATCAGTCATACACACCGTTACCCCTGCTCACACTAAGCGTTACATCAGTCATACACACCGTTACCCCTGCTCACACTAAGCGTTACATCAGTCATACACACTAAGCGTTACATCAGTCACACACACCGTAACCCCTGCTCACACTAAGCGTTACATCAGTCATACACACTAAGCGTTACATCAGTCACACACACACCGTTACCTCTGCTCACACTAAGCGTTACATCAGTCATACACACCGTTACCCCTGCTCACACTAAGCATTACATCATTCATACACACCGTTACCCCTGCTCACACTAAGCATTACATCATTCATACACACTAAGAGTTACATCAGTCATACACACTAAGCATTACATCAGTCATACACACCGTTACCACTGCTCACACCAAGCAATACATCATTCATACACACTAAGTGCTACATTATTCATACACACTAAGCGTTACATCATTCATACACACTAAGCATTACATCATTCATACACACTAAGCGTTACATCATTCATACACTCTAAGCGTTACATCAGTCATGCACACACCGTTACCCCTGCTCACACTGAGTGCTACATCATTCATACACACTAAGCGTTACATCATTCATACACACTAAGTGTTACATCAGTCATACACACTGTTATCCCTGCTCACACTGAGCGATACATCAATCATACACACTAAGCGTTACATCAGTCACACACACTATTACCCCTGCTCACACTAAGCATTACATCATTCACACACACCGTTACCCCTGCTCACACTAAGCGTTACATCAGTCAAACACAACATTACCCCTGCTCGCACTAAGTGTTACATCAGTCCTACACACCATTACCCCTGCTCACACTAAGCATTACATCAGTCATACACACTAACCATTACATCAGTCACACACACCATTACCCCTGCTCACACTAAGCGTTACATCAGTCATACACACTAAGCGTTACATCAGTCACACACACCATTACCCCTGCTCACAGAAAGTGTTACATCAGTCATACACACCATTACTCCTGCTCACACTAAGCGTTACATCAGTCACACACACCATTACCCCTGCTCACACTAAGCATTACATCATTCACACACACCGTTACCCCTGCTCACACTAAGCATTACATCAGTCATACACAACGTTACCCCTGCTCACACTAAGTGTTACATCAGTCATACACACTAAGCATTACATCAGTCACACACACCATTACCCCTGCTCACACTAAGCGTTACATCAGTCATACACACCGTTACCCCTGCTCACACTAAGCATTACATCAGTCATACACACTAAGCGTTACATCAGTCACACACACCGTTACCTCTGCTCACACTAAGCGTTACATCAGTCATACACACTAAGCGTTACATCAGTCATACACACCGTTACCCCTGCTCACACTAAGCGTTACATCAGTCATACACAACGTTACCCCTGCTCACACTAAGCGTTACATCAGTCATACACACTAAGCGTTACATCAGTCATACACACCGTTACCCCTGCTCACACTAAGCATTACATCAGTCATACACACTAAGCATTACTTCAATCACACACACCATTACCCATGCTCACACTAAGTGTTACATCAGTCATACACACCATTACCCCTGCTCACACTAAGCATTACATCAGTCATACACACTAAGCGTTACATCAGTCACACACACCATTACCCCTGCTCACACTAAGCATTACATCAGTCATACACAACATTACCCCTGCTCACACTAAGCGTTACATCAGTCATACACACCATTACCCCTGCTCACACTAAGCATTACATCAGTCATACACACTAAGCGATACATCATTCATACACACTAAGTGTTACTTCAGTCATACACACCGTTACCCCTGCTCACACTAAGCATTACATCAGTCATACACACTAAGCATTACTTCAATCACACACACCATTACCCATGCTCACACTAAGTGTTACATCAGTCATACACACCATTACCCCTGCTCACACTAAGCATTACATCAGTCATACACACTAAGCGTTACATCAGTCACACACACCGTTACCCCTGCTCACACTAAGCGTTACATCAGTCATACACACTAAGCGTTACATCAGTCACACACACCATTACCCCTGCTCACACTAAGCATTACATCAGTCATACACAACATTACCCCTGCTCACACTAAGCATTACATCAGTCATACACACCATTACCCCTGCTCACACTAAGCGTTACATCAGTCATACACACCGTTACCCCTGCTCACACTAAGCGTTACATCAGTCATACACACCGTTACCCCTGCTCACACTAAGCGTTACATCAGTCATACACACCATTACCCCTACTCACACTAAGCGTTACATCAGTCATACACACCTTTACCCCTGCTCACACTAAGCGTTACATCAGTCATACACACCATTACCCCTGCTCACACTAAGCGTTACATCAGTCATACACACCATTACCCCTGCTCACACTAAGCGTTACATCAGTCATACACACCGTTACCCCTGCTCACACTAAGCATTACATCAGTCACACACACCATTACCCCTGCTCACACTAAGCATTACATCAGTCATACACAACGTTATCCCTGCTCGCACTAAGCGTTACATCAGTCATACACACTAACCATTACATCAGTCACACACACCATTACCCCTGCTCACACTAATCATTACATCAGTCATACACAACGTTACCCCTGCTCACACTAAGCATTACATCAGTCATACACACTAAGCGTTACATCAGTCATACACACCGATACCCCTGCTCAAACTAAGCATTACATCAGTCATACACACCGCACACTAAACGTTACATCAGTCATACACACCGCACACTAAGCGTTACATCATTCACACACACCATTACCCCTGCTCACACTAAGCGTTACATCAGTCATACACACCATTACCCCTGCTCACACTAAGCGTTACATCAGTCATACACACCGTTACCCCTGCTCACACTAAGCATTACATCAGTCACACACACCATTACCCCTGCTCACACTAAGCATTACATCAGTCATACACAACGTTATCCCTGCTCGCACTAAGCGTTACATCAGTCATACACACCGTTACCCCTGCTCACACTAAGCATTACATCAGTCATACACACTAACCATTACATCAGTCACACACACCATTACCCCTGCTCACACTAATCATTACATCAGTCATACACAACGTTACCCCTGCTCACACTAAGCATTACATCAGTCATACACACTAAGCGTTACATCAGTCATACACACCGATACCCCTGCTCAAACTAAGCATTACATCAGTCATACACACCATTACCCCTGCTCACACTAAGCGTTACATCAGTCATACACACTAAGCGTTACATCAGTCACAAACACCGTTACCCCTGCTTACACTAAGCGTTACATCAGTGATACACACTAAGCGTTACATCAGTCATACACACCGTTACCCCTGCTCACACTAAGCGTTACATCAGTCATACACACTAAGCGTTACATCAGTCATACACAAGGTTACCCCTGCTCACACTAAGCGTTACATCAGTCATACACACCGCACACTAAACGTTACATCAGTCATACACACCGCACACTAAGCGTTACATCATTCACACACACCATTACCCCTGCTCACACTAAGCGTTACATCAGTCATACACACCATTACCCCTGCTCACACTAAGCATTACATCAGTCATACACACTAAGTGTTACATCAGTCACACACACCATTACCCCTGCTCACTCTAAGCGTTACATCATTCACACACCGTAACCCCTGCTCACACTAAGCATTACATCAGTCACACACACCGTTACCCCTGCTCACACTAAGCGTTACATCAGTCACACACACCGTTACCCCTGCTCACACTAAGCGTTACATCAGTCATAGACACCGTTACCCCTGCTCACACTAAGCGTTACATCAGTCATACACACCGTTACCACTGCTCACACTAAGCGTTACATCAGTCACACACACCGTAACCCCTGCTCACACTAAGCGTTACATCATTCATACACACTAAGCATTACATCAGTCACACACACCGTTACACCTGCTCACACTAAGCGCTAAATAAGTCATACACACTAAGCATTACATTTGTCATACACACCGTTACCCCTGCTCACACTTAGCGTTACATCAGTCACACACACCATTACCCCTGCTCACACTAAGCGTTACATCAGTCACACACACCATAACCCCTGCTCACACTAAGCGTTACATCAGTCACACACACCATTACCCCTGCACATACTAAGCGTTACATCAGTCATACACACCGTTACCCCTGCTCACACTAAGCTTTACATCAGTCATACACACTAAGCATTACATCAGTCATACACACCGTTACCCATGCTCACACTAAGCATTACATCAGTCATACACACTAAGCGTTACATCAGTCATACACACTAAGCGTTACATCAGTCATCAGTCATACACACCATTACCCCTGCTCACACTAAGCGTTACATCAGTCATACACACTAAGCTTTATATCAGTCACACACACCGTTACCCCTGCTCACACTAAGCAATACATCAGTCATATACAATGTTACCCCTGCTCACACTAAGCGTTACATCAGTCATACACACCGCACACTAAGCGTTACATCAGTTATACACACCGCACACTAAGCGTTACATCAATCATACACACTATTTCCCCTGCTCACACTAAGCGTTACATCAGTCATACACACCATTACCCCTGCTCATACTCAGCGTTACATCATACACACACACCGTAACCCCTGCTCACACTAAGCGTTACAACAGTCACACACACCGTTACCCCTGTTCACACTAAGCGTTACATCAGTCACACACACCGTTACCCCTGCTCACACTAAACGTTATATCAGTCATAGCCAGCCTTAACCCCTGCTCACACTAAGCATTACATCAGTCATACACACCGTTACCCCTGCTCACACTAAGCATTACATCAGTCATACACACCATTACCCCTGCTCACACTAAGCGTTACATCAGTCACACACACCGTAACCCCTGCTCACACTAAGCGTTACATCATTCATACACACTAAGCATTACATCAGTCACACACAACATTACGCCTGCTCACACTAAGCGCTACATCAGTCATACACACTAAGCATTACATTAGTCATACACACCGTTACCCCTGCTCACACTAAGCGTTACATCAGTCATACACACCATTACCCCTGCTCACACTAAGCGTTACATCAGTCATACACACCATTACCCCTGCTCACACTAAGCGTTACATCAGTCACACACACCATTACCCCTGCTCACACTAAGCATTACATCATTCACACACACCGTTACCCCTGCTCACACTAAGCATTACATCAGTCATACACAACGTTACCCCTGCTCACACTAAGCGTTACAACAGTCATACACACTAAGCATTACATCATTCATACACACTAAGTGTTACTTCAGTCATACACACCGTTACCCCTGCTCACACTGAGCGTTACATCAATCATACACACTAAGCGTTACATCAGTCACACACACCATTACGCTTGCTCACACTAAGCATTACATCAGTCATAGACACCGTTACCCCTGCTCACACTAAGCGTTACATCAGTCATACACACCGTTACCACTGCTCACACTAAGCGTTACATCAGTCACACACACCATAACCCCTGCTCACACTAAGCGTTACATCATTCATACACACTAAGCATTACATCAGTCACACACACCGTTACGCCTGCTCACACTAAGCGCTACATCAGTCATACACACTAAGCATTACATTTGTCATACACACCGTTACCCCTGCTCACATTAAGCGTTACATCAGTCACACACACAATTACCCCTGCTCACACTAAGCGTTACATCAGTCACACACACCATAACCCCTGCTCACACTAAGCGTTACATCAGTCACACACACCGTTACCCTGCACATACTAAGCGTTACATCAGTCATACACACCGTTACCCCTGCTCACACTAAGCTTTACATCAGTCACACACCGTTACCCCTGCTCAGACTAAGCGTTACATCAGTCATACACACTAAGCGTTACATCAGTCACACACACCATTACCCCTGCTCACACTAAGCATTACATCAGTCATACACAACATTACCCCTGCTCACTCTAAGCGTTACATCAGTCATACACACTAAGCATTACATCAGTCATACACACCGTTACCCCTGCCCATACTAAGCGTTACATCAGTCATACACACAGTGTTACATCAGTCATACACACCGTTACACCTGCTCACACTAAGCGTTACATCAGTCATACACAATGTTACCCCTGCTCACACTAAGAGTTACATCAGTCATACACACCGCACACTAAGCGTTACATCAGTTATACACACCGCACACTAAGCGTTACATCAATCATACACACTATTTCCCCTGCTCACACTAAGCGTTACATCAGTCATACACACCATTACCCCTGCTCATACTCAGCGTTACATCATACACACACACCGTAACCCCTGCTCACACTAAGCATTACAACAGTCACACACACCGTTACCCCTGTTCACACTAAGCATTACATCAGTCACACACACCGTTACCCCTGCTCACACTAAGCGTTATATCAGTCATAGCCAGTCTTAACCCCTGCTCACACTAAGCGTTACATCAGTCATACACACCGTTACCCCTGCTCACAATAAGCGTTACATCAGTCATACACACCATTACCCCTGCTCACACTAAGCGTTACATCAGTCACACACACTAAAACCCCTGCTCACACTAAGCGTTACATCATTCATACACACTAAGCATTACATCAGTCACACACAACATTACGCCTGCTCACACTAAGCGCTACATCAGTCATACACACTAAGCATTACATTAGTCATACACACCGTTACCCCTGCTCACACTAAGCATTACATCAGTCACACACACCGTTACCCCTGCTCACACTAAGCGTTACATCAGTCACACACACCGTAACCCCTGCTCACACTAAGCGTTACATCAGTCATACACACCGTAACCCCTGCTCTTGCTAAGCGTTACATCAGTCATGCACACTAAGCTTTACATCAGTCATACACACCGCACACTAAGCGTTACATCAATCATACACACTATTACCCCTGCTCACACTAAGCGTTACATCAGTCATACACACCGTTACCCCTGCTCACACTAAGCGTTACATCAGTCATACACACCGTTACCCCTGCTCACACTAAGCGTTACATCAGTCATACACACTAAGCGTTACATCAGTCACACACACCGTAACCCCTGCTCACACTAAGCGTTACATCAGTCATACACACTAAGCGTTACATCAGTCACACACACACCGTTACCTCTGCTCACACTAAGCGTTACATCAGTCATACACACCGTTACCCCTGCTCACACTAAGCATTACATCATTCATACACACCGTTACCCCTGCTCACACTAAGCATTACATCATTCATACACACTAAGAGTTACATCAGTCATACACACTAAGCATTACATCAGTCATACACACCGTTACCACTGCTCACACCAAGCAATACATCATTCATACACACTAAGTGCTACATTATTCATACACACTAAGCGTTACATCATTCATACACACTAAGCATTACATCATTCATACACACTAAGCGTTACATCATTCATACACTCTAAGCGTTACATCAGTCATGCACACACCGTTACCCCTGCTCACACTGAGTGCTACATCATTCATACACACTAAGCGTTACATCATTCATACACACTAAGTGTTACATCAGTCATACACACTGTTATCCCTGCTCACACTGAGCGATACATCAATCATACACACTAAGCGTTACATCAGTCACACACACTATTACCCCTGCTCACACTAAGCATTACATCATTCACACACACCGTTACCCCTGCTCACACTAAGCGTTACATCAGTCAAACACAACATTACCCCTGCTCGCACTAAGTGTTACATCAGTCCTACACACCATTACCCCTGCTCACACTAAGCATTACATCAGTCATACACACTAACCATTACATCAGTCACACACACCATTACCCCTGCTCACACTAAGCGTTACATCAGTCATACACACTAAGCGTTACATCAGTCACACACACCATTACCCCTGCTCACAGAAAGTGTTACATCAGTCATACACACCATTACTCCTGCTCACACTAAGCGTTACATCAGTCACACACACCATTACCCCTGCTCACACTAAGCGTTACATCAGTCACACACACCGTTACCCCTGCTCACACTAAGCATTACATCAGTCATAGACACCGTTACCCCTGCTCACACTAAGCGTTACATCAGTCATACACACCGTTACCACTGCTCACACTAAGCGTTACATCAGTCACACACACCATAACCCCTGCTCACACTAAGCGTTACATCATTCATACACACTAAGCATTACATCAGTCACACACACCGTTACGCCTGCTCACACTAAGCGCTACATCAGTCATACACACTAAGCATTACATTTGTCATACACACCGTTACCCCTGCTCACATTAAGCGTTACATCAGTCACACACACAATTACCCCTGCTCACACTAAGCGTTACATCAGTCACACACACCATAACCCCTGCTCACACTAAGCGTTACATCAGTCACACACACCGTTACCCTGCACATACTAAGCGTTACATCAGTCATACACACCGTTACCCCTGCTCACACTAAGCTTTACATCAGTCACACACCGTTACCCCTGCTCAGACTAAGCGTTACATCAGTCATACACACTAAGCGTTACATCAGTCACACACACCATTACCCCTGCTCACACTAAGCATTACATCAGTCATACACAACATTACCCCTGCTCACTCTAAGCGTTACATCAGTCATACACACTAAGCATTACATCAGTCATACACACCGTTACCCCTGCCCATACTAAGCGTTACATCAGTCATACACACAGTGTTACATCAGTCATACACACCGTTACACCTGCTCACACTAAGCGTTACATCAGTCATACACAATGTTACCCCTGCTCACACTAAGAGTTACATCAGTCATACACACCGCACACTAAGCGTTACATCAGTTATACACACCGCACACTAAGCGTTACATCAATCATACACACTATTTCCCCTGCTCACACTAAGCGTTACATCAGTCATACACACCATTACCCCTGCTCATACTCAGCGTTACATCATACACACACACCGTAACCCCTGCTCACACTAAGCATTACAACAGTCACACACACCGTTACCCCTGTTCACACTAAGCATTACATCAGTCACACACACCGTTACCCCTGCTCACACTAAGCGTTATATCAGTCATAGCCAGTCTTAACCCCTGCTCACACTAAGCGTTACATCAGTCATACACACCGTTACCCCTGCTCACAATAAGCGTTACATCAGTCATACACACCATTACCCCTGCTCACACTAAGCGTTACATCAGTCACACACACTAAAACCCCTGCTCACACTAAGCGTTACATCATTCATACACACTAAGCATTACATCAGTCACACACAACATTACGCCTGCTCACACTAAGCGCTACATCAGTCATACACACTAAGCATTACATTAGTCATACACACCGTTACCCCTGCTCACACTAAGCATTACATCAGTCACACACACCGTTACCCCTGCTCACACTAAGCGTTACATCAGTCACACACACCGTAACCCCTGCTCACACTAAGCGTTACATCAGTCATACACACCGTAACCCCTGCTCTTGCTAAGCGTTACATCAGTCATGCACACTAAGCTTTACATCAGTCATACACACCGCACACTAAGCGTTACATCAATCATACACACTATTACCCCTGCTCACACTAAGCGTTACATCAGTCATACACACCGTTACCCCTGCTCACACTAAGCGTTACATCAGTCATACACACCGTTACCCCTGCTCACACTAAGCGTTACATCAGTCATACACACTAAGCGTTACATCAGTCACACACACCGTAACCCCTGCTCACACTAAGCGTTACATCAGTCATACACACTAAGCGTTACATCAGTCACACACACACCGTTACCTCTGCTCACACTAAGCGTTACATCAGTCATACACACCGTTACCCCTGCTCACACTAAGCATTACATCATTCATACACACCGTTACCCCTGCTCACACTAAGCATTACATCATTCATACACACTAAGAGTTACATCAGTCATACACACTAAGCATTACATCAGTCATACACACCGTTACCACTGCTCACACCAAGCAATACATCATTCATACACACTAAGTGCTACATTATTCATACACACTAAGCGTTACATCATTCATACACACTAAGCATTACATCATTCATACACACTAAGCGTTACATCATTCATACACTCTAAGCGTTACATCAGTCATGCACACACCGTTACCCCTGCTCACACTGAGTGCTACATCATTCATACACACTAAGCGTTACATCATTCATACACACTAAGTGTTACATCAGTCATACACACTGTTATCCCTGCTCACACTGAGCGATACATCAATCATACACACTAAGCGTTACATCAGTCACACACACTATTACCCCTGCTCACACTAAGCATTACATCATTCACACACACCGTTACCCCTGCTCACACTAAGCGTTACATCAGTCAAACACAACATTACCCCTGCTCGCACTAAGTGTTACATCAGTCCTACACACCATTACCCCTGCTCACACTAAGCATTACATCAGTCATACACACTAACCATTACATCAGTCACACACACCATTACCCCTGCTCACACTAAGCGTTACATCAGTCATACACACTAAGCGTTACATCAGTCACACACACCATTACCCCTGCTCACAGAAAGTGTTACATCAGTCATACACACCATTACTCCTGCTCACACTAAGCGTTACATCAGTCACACACACCATTACCCCTGCTCACACTAAGCATTACATCATTCACACACACCGTTACCCCTGCTCACACTAAGCATTACATCAGTCATACACAACGTTACCCCTGCTCACACTAAGTGTTACATCAGTCATACACACTAAGCATTACATCAGTCACACACACCATTACCCCTGCTCACACTAAGCGTTACATCAGTCATACACACCGTTACCCCTGCTCACACTAAGCATTACATCAGTCATACACACTAAGCGTTACATCAGTCACACACACCGTTACCTCTGCTCACACTAAGCGTTACATCAGTCATACACACTAAGCGTTACATCAGTCATACACACCGTTACCCCTGCTCACACTAAGCGTTACATCAGTCATACACAACGTTACCCCTGCTCACACTAAGCGTTACATCAGTCATACACACTAAGCGTTACATCAGTCATACACACCGTTACCCCTGCTCACACTAAGCATTACATCAGTCATACACACTAAGCATTACTTCAATCACACACACCATTACCCATGCTCACACTAAGTGTTACATCAGTCATACACACCATTACCCCTGCTCACACTAAGCATTACATCAGTCATACACACTAAGCGTTACATCAGTCACACACACCATTACCCCTGCTCACACTAAGCATTACATCAGTCATACACAACATTACCCCTGCTCACACTAAGCGTTACATCAGTCATACACACCATTACCCCTGCTCACACTAAGCATTACATCAGTCATACACACTAAGCGATACATCATTCATACACACTAAGTGTTACTTCAGTCATACACACCGTTACCCCTGCTCACACTAAGCATTACATCAGTCATACACACTAAGCATTACTTCAATCACACACACCATTACCCATGCTCACACTAAGTGTTACATCAGTCATACACACCATTACCCCTGCTCACACTAAGCATTACATCAGTCATACACACTAAGCGTTACATCAGTCACACACACCGTTACCCCTGCTCACACTAAGCGTTACATCAGTCATACACACTAAGCGTTACATCAGTCACACACACCATTACCCCTGCTCACACTAAGCATTACATCAGTCATACACAACATTACCCCTGCTCACACTAAGCATTACATCAGTCATACACACCATTACCCCTGCTCACACTAAGCGTTACATCAGTCATACACACCGTTACCCCTGCTCACACTAAGCGTTACATCAGTCATACACACCGTTACCCCTGCTCACACTAAGCGTTACATCAGTCATACACACCATTACCCCTACTCACACTAAGCGTTACATCAGTCATACACACCTTTACCCCTGCTCACACTAAGCGTTACATCAGTCATACACACCATTACCCCTGCTCACACTAAGCGTTACATCAGTCATACACACCATTACCCCTGCTCACACTAAGCGTTACATCAGTCATACACACCGTTACCCCTGCTCACACTAAGCATTACATCAGTCACACACACCATTACCCCTGCTCACACTAAGCATTACATCAGTCATACACAACGTTATCCCTGCTCGCACTAAGCGTTACATCAGTCATACACACTAACCATTACATCAGTCACACACACCATTACCCCTGCTCACACTAATCATTACATCAGTCATACACAACGTTACCCCTGCTCACACTAAGCATTACATCAGTCATACACACTAAGCGTTACATCAGTCATACACACCGATACCCCTGCTCAAACTAAGCATTACATCAGTCATACACACCGCACACTAAACGTTACATCAGTCATACACACCGCACACTAAGCGTTACATCATTCACACACACCATTACCCCTGCTCACACTAAGCGTTACATCAGTCATACACACCATTACCCCTGCTCACACTAAGCGTTACATCAGTCATACACACCGTTACCCCTGCTCACACTAAGCATTACATCAGTCACACACACCATTACCCCTGCTCACACTAAGCATTACATCAGTCATACACAACGTTATCCCTGCTCGCACTAAGCGTTACATCAGTCATACACACCGTTACCCCTGCTCACACTAAGCATTACATCAGTCATACACACTAACCATTACATCAGTCACACACACCATTACCCCTGCTCACACTAATCATTACATCAGTCATACACAACGTTACCCCTGCTCACACTAAGCATTACATCAGTCATACACACTAAGCGTTACATCAGTCATACACACCGATACCCCTGCTCAAACTAAGCATTACATCAGTCATACACACCATTACCCCTGCTCACACTAAGCGTTACATCAGTCATACACACTAAGCGTTACATCAGTCACAAACACCGTTACCCCTGCTTACACTAAGCGTTACATCAGTGATACACACTAAGCGTTACATCAGTCATACACACCGTTACCCCTGCTCACACTAAGCGTTACATCAGTCATACACACTAAGCGTTACATCAGTCATACACAAGGTTACCCCTGCTCACACTAAGCGTTACATCAGTCATACACACCGCACACTAAACGTTACATCAGTCATACACACCGCACACTAAGCGTTACATCATTCACACACACCATTACCCCTGCTCACACTAAGCGTTACATCAGTCATACACACCATTACCCCTGCTCACACTAAGCATTACATCAGTCATACACACTAAGTGTTACATCAGTCACACACACCATTACCCCTGCTCACTCTAAGCGTTACATCATTCACACACCGTAACCCCTGCTCACACTAAGCATTACATCAGTCACACACACCGTTACCCCTGCTCACACTAAGCGTTACATCAGTCACACACACCGTTACCCCTGCTCACACTAAGCGTTACATCAGTCATAGACACCGTTACCCCTGCTCACACTAAGCGTTACATCAGTCATACACACCGTTACCACTGCTCACACTAAGCGTTACATCAGTCACACACACCGTAACCCCTGCTCACACTAAGCGTTACATCATTCATACACACTAAGCATTACATCAGTCACACACACCGTTACACCTGCTCACACTAAGCGCTAAATAAGTCATACACACTAAGCATTACATTTGTCATACACACCGTTACCCCTGCTCACACTTAGCGTTACATCAGTCACACACACCATTACCCCTGCTCACACTAAGCGTTACATCAGTCACACACACCATAACCCCTGCTCACACTAAGCGTTACATCAGTCACACACACCATTACCCCTGCACATACTAAGCGTTACATCAGTCATACACACCGTTACCCCTGCTCACACTAAGCTTTACATCAGTCATACACACTAAGCATTACATCAGTCATACACACCGTTACCCATGCTCACACTAAGCATTACATCAGTCATACACACTAAGCGTTACATCAGTCATACACACTAAGCGTTACATCAGTCATCAGTCATACACACCATTACCCCTGCTCACACTAAGCGTTACATCAGTCATACACACTAAGCTTTATATCAGTCACACACACCGTTACCCCTGCTCACACTAAGCAATACATCAGTCATATACAATGTTACCCCTGCTCACACTAAGCGTTACATCAGTCATACACACCGCACACTAAGCGTTACATCAGTTATACACACCGCACACTAAGCGTTACATCAATCATACACACTATTTCCCCTGCTCACACTAAGCGTTACATCAGTCATACACACCATTACCCCTGCTCATACTCAGCGTTACATCATACACACACACCGTAACCCCTGCTCACACTAAGCGTTACAACAGTCACACACACCGTTACCCCTGTTCACACTAAGCGTTACATCAGTCACACACACCGTTACCCCTGCTCACACTAAACGTTATATCAGTCATAGCCAGCCTTAACCCCTGCTCACACTAAGCATTACATCAGTCATACACACCGTTACCCCTGCTCACACTAAGCATTACATCAGTCATACACACCATTACCCCTGCTCACACTAAGCGTTACATCAGTCACACACACCGTAACCCCTGCTCACACTAAGCGTTACATCATTCATACACACTAAGCATTACATCAGTCACACACAACATTACGCCTGCTCACACTAAGCGCTACATCAGTCATACACACTAAGCATTACATTAGTCATACACACCGTTACCCCTGCTCACACTAAGCGTTACATCAGTCATACACACCATTACCCCTGCTCACACTAAGCGTTACATCAGTCATACACACCATTACCCCTGCTCACACTAAGCGTTACATCAGTCACACACACCATTACCCCTGCTCACACTAAGCATTACATCATTCACACACACCGTTACCCCTGCTCACACTAAGCATTACATCAGTCATACACAACGTTACCCCTGCTCACACTAAGCGTTACAACAGTCATACACACTAAGCATTACATCATTCATACACACTAAGTGTTACTTCAGTCATACACACCGTTACCCCTGCTCACACTGAGCGTTACATCAATCATACACACTAAGCGTTACATCAGTCACACACACCATTACGCTTGCTCACACTAAGCATTACATCAGTCATACACACCATTACCCCTGCTCACACTAAGCGTTACATCAGTCATACACACCGTTACCCCTGCTCACACTAAGCGTTACATCAGTCATACACACCGTTACCCCTGCTCACACTAAGCGTTACATCAGTCATAACCACCATTACCCCTACTTACACTAAGCGTTACATCAGTCACACACACCATTACCCCTGCTCACACTAAGCATTACATCAGTCATACACAACGTTACCCCTGCTCGCAATAAGCGTTACATCAGTCATACACACCATTACCCCTGCTCACACTAAGCATTACATCAGTCATACACACTAAGTGTTACATCAGTCACACACACCATTACCCCTGCTCACTCTAAGCGTTACATCATTCACACACCGTAACCCCTGCTCACACTAAGCATTACATCAGTCATACACACCTTTACCCCTGCTCACACTAAGCGCTACATCAGTCATACACACTAAGCATTACATTAGTCATACACACCGTTACCCCTGCTCACACTAAGCGTTACATCAGTCATACACACCATTACCCCTGCTCACACTAAGCGTTACATCAGTCATACACACAATTACCCCTGCTCACACTAAGCGTTACATCAGTCACACACACCATTACCCCTGCTCACACTAAGCATTACATCAGTCATACACAACGTTACCCCTGCTCGCACTAAGCGTTACATCAGTCATACACACCATTACCCCTGCTCACACTAAGCATTACATCAGTCATACACACCAAGTGTTACATCAGTCACACACACCATTACCCCTGCTCACTCTAAGCGTTACATCATTCACACACCGTAACCCCTGCTCACACTAAGCATTACATCAGTCATACACACCTTTACCCCTGCTCACACTAAGCGCTACATCAGTCATACACACTAAGCATTACATCATTCATACACACCATTACCCCTGCTCACACTAAGCGTTACATCAGTCATACACACCATTACCCCTGCTCACACTAAGCATTACATCAGTCATACACACTAAGCGTTACATCAGTCATACACACTAAGCGTTACATCAGTCATCAGTCATACACACCATTACCCCTGCTCACACTAAGCGTTACATCAGTCATACACACTAAGCTTTATATCAGTCACACACACCGTTACCCCTGCTCACACTAAGCAATACATCAGTCATATACAATGTTACCCCTGCTCACACTAAGCGTTACATCAGTCATACACACCGCACACTAAGCATTACATCAGTTATACACACCGCACACTAAGCGTTACATCAATCATACACACTATTTCCCCTGCTCACACTAAGCGTTACATCAGTCATACACACCATTACCCCTGCTCATACTCAGCGTTACATCATACACACACACCGTAACCCCTGCTCACACTAAGCGTTACAACAGTCACACACACCGTTACCCCTGTTCACACTAAGCGTTACATCAGTCACACACACCGTTACCCCTGCTCACACTAAGCTTTATATCAGTCATAGCCAGCCTTAACCCCTGCTCACACTAAGCATTACATCAGTCATACACACCGTTACCCCTGCTCACACTAAGCATTACATCAGTCATACACACCATTACCCCTGCTCACACTAAGCGTTACATCAGTCACACACACCGTAACCCCTGCTCACACTAAGCGTTACATCATTCATACACACTAAGCATTACATCAGTCACACACAACATTACGCCTGCTCACACTAAGCGCTACATCAGTCATACACACTAAGCATTACATTAGTCATACACACCGTTACCCCTGCTCACACTAAGCGTTACATCAGTCATACACACCATTACCCCTGCTCACACTAAGCGTTACATCAGTCATACACACCATTACCCCTGCTCACACTAAGCGTTACATCAGTCACACACACCATTACCCCTGCTCACACTAAGCATTACATCATTCACACACACCGTTACCCCTGCTCACACTAAGCATTACATCAGTCATACACAACGTTACCCCTGCTCACACTAAGCGTTACAACAGTCATACACACTAAGCGTTACATCATTCATACACACTAAGTGTTACTTCAGTCATACACACCGTTACCCCTGCTCACACTGAGCGTTACATCAATCATACACACTAAGCGTTACATCAGTCACACACACCATTACCCTTGCTCACACTAAGCATTACATCAGTCATACACACCATTACCCCTGCTCACACTAAGCGTTACATCAGTCATACACACCGTTACCCCTGCTCACACTAAGCGTTACATCAGTCATACACACCGTTACCCCTGCTCACACTAAGCGTTACATCAGTCATAACCACCATTACCCCTACTTACACTAAGCGTTACATCAGTCACACACACCATTACCCCTGCTCACACTAAGCATTACATCAGTCATACACAACGTTACCCCTGCTCGCAATAAGCGTTACATCAGTCATACACACCATTACCCCTGCTCACACTAAGCATTACATCAGTCATACACACTAAGTGTTACATCAGTCACACACACCATTACCCCTGCTCACTCTAAGCGTTACATCATTCACACACCGTAACCCCTGCTCACACTAAGCATTACATCAGTCATACACACCTTTACCCCTGCTCACACTAAGCGCTACATCAGTCATACACACTAAGCATTACATTAGTCATACACACCGTTACCCCTGCTCACACTAAGCGTTACATCAGTCATACACACCATTACCCCTGCTCACACTAAGCGTTACATCAGTCATACACACAGTTACCCCTGCTCACACTAAGCGTTACATCAGTCACACACACCATTACCCCTGCTCACACTAAGCATTCCATCAGTCATACACAACGTTACCCCTGCTCGCACTAAGCGTTACATCAGTCATACACACCATTACCCCTGCTCACACTAAGCATTACATCAGTCATACACACCAAGTGTTACATCAGTCACACACACCATTACCCCTGCTCACTCTAAGCGTTACATCATTCACACACCGTAACCCCTGCTCACACTAAGCATTACATCAGTCATACACACCTTTACCCCTGCTCACACTAAGCGCTACATCAGTCATACACACTAAGCATTACATCATTCATACACACCATTACCCCTGCTCACACTAAGCGTTACATCAGTCATACACACCATTACCCCTGCTCACACTAAGCATTACATCAGTCATACACACTAAGCGTTACATCAGTCACACACACCATTACCCCTGCTCACACTAAGCATTACATCAGTCATACACAACATTACCCCTGCTCACACTAAGCATTACATCAGTCATACACACCATTACCCCTGCTCACACTAAGCATTACATCAGTCATACACACTAAAGTATACATCATTCATACACACTAAGTGTTACTTCAGTCATACACACCGTTACCCCTGCTCACACTAAGCATTACATCAGTCATACACACTAAGCATTACTTCAATCACACACACCATTACCCATGCTCACACTAAGCGTTACATCAGTCATACACACCATTACCCCTGCTCACACTAAGCATTACATCAGTCATACACACTAAGCGTTACATCAGTCACACACACCGTTACCCCTGCTCACACTAAGCGTTACATCAGTCATACACACTAAGCGTTACATCAGTCACACACACCATTACCCCTGCTCACACTAAGCATTACATCAGTCATACACAACATTACCCCTGCTCACACTAAGCATTACATCAGTCATACACACCATTTCCCCTGCTCACACTAAGCGTTACATCAGTCATACACACCGTTACCCCTGCTCACACTAAGCGTTACATCAGTCATACACACCGTTACCCCTGCTCACACTAAGCGTTACATCAGTCATACACACCATTACCCCTACTCACACTAAGCGTTACATCAGTCATACACACCTTTACCCCTGCTCACACTAAGCGTTACATCAGTCATACACACCATTACCCCTGCTCACACTAAGCGTTACATCAGTCATACACACCATTACCCCTGCTCACACTAAGCGTTACATCAGTCATACACACCGTTACCCCTGCTCACACTAAGCATTACATCAGTCACACACACCATTACCCCTGCTCACACTAAGCATTACATCAGTCATACACAACGTTACCCCTGCTCGCACTAAGCGTTACATCAGTCATACACACCGTTACCCCTGCTCACACTAAGCATTACATCAGTCACACACACCATTACCCCTGCTCACACTAAGCATTACATCAGTCATACACAACGTTACCCCTGCTCGCACTAAGCGTTACATCAGTCATACACACCGTTACCCCTGCTCACACTAATCATTACATCAGTCATACACAACGTTACCCCTGCTCACACTAAGCATTACATCAGTCATACACACTAAGCGTTACATCAGTCATACACACCGATACCCCTGCTCAAACTAAGCATTACATCAGTCATACACACCATTACCCCTGCTCACACTAAGCGTTACATCAGTCATACACACTAAGCGTTACATCAGTCACAAACACCGTTACCCCTGCTTACACTAAGCGTTACATCAGTCATACACACTAAGCGTTACATCAGTCATACACACCGTTACCCCTGCTCACACTAAGCGTTACAGCAGTCATACACACTAAGCGTTACATCAGTCATACACAAGGTTACCCCTGCTCACACTAAGCGTTACATCAGTCATACACACCGCACACTAAACGTTACATCAGTCATACACACCGCACACTAAGCGTTACATCATTCACACACACCATTACCCCTGCTCACACTAAGCGTTACATCAGTCATACACACCATTACCCCTGCTCACACTAAGCATTACATCAGTCATACACACTAAGTGTTACATCAGTCACACACACCATTACCCCTGCTCACTCTAAGCGTTACATCATTCACACACCGTAACCCCTGCTCACACTAAGCATTACATCAGTCACACACACCGTTACCCCTGCTCACACTAAGCGTTACATCAGTCACACACACCGTTACCCCTGCTCACACTAAGCGTTACATCAGTCATAGACACCGTTACCCCTGCTCACACTAAGCGTTACATCAGTCATACACACCGTTACCACTGCTCACACTAAGCATTACATCAGGCACACACACCGTTACGCCTGCTCACACTAAGCGCTACATAAGTCATACACACTAAGCATTACATTTGTCATACACACCGTTACCCCTGCTCACACTTAGCGTTACATCAGTCACACACACCATTACCCCTGCTCACACTAAGCGTTACATCAGTCACACACACCATAACCCCTGCTCACACTAAGCGTTACATCAGTCACACACACCATTACCCCTGCACATACTAAGCGTTACATCAGTCATACACACCGTTACCCCTGCTCACACTAAGCTTTACATCAGTCATACACACTAAGCATTACATCAGTCATACACACCGTTACCCATGCTCACACTAAGCATTACATCAGTCATACACACTAAGCGTTACATCAGTCATACACACTAAGCGTTACATCAGTCATCAGTCATACACACCATTACCCCTGCTCACACTAAGCGTTACATCAGTCATACACACTAAGCTTTATATCAGTCACACACACCGTTACCCCTGCTCACACTAAGCAATACATCAGTCATATACAATGTTACCCCTGCTCACACTAAGCGTTACATCAGTCATACACACCGCACACTAAGCGTTACATCAATCATACACACTATTTCCCCTGCTCACACTAAGCGTTACATCAGTCATACACACCATAACCCCTGCTCATACTCAGCGTTACATCATACACACACACCGTAACCCCTGCTCACACTAAGCGTTACAACAGTCACACACACCGTTACCCCTGTTCACACTAAGCGTTACATCAGTCACACACACCGTTACCCCTGCTCACACTAAGCGTTATATCAGTCATAGCCAGCCTTAACCCCTGCTCACACTAAGCGTTACATCAGTCATACACACCGTTACCCCTGCTCACACTAAGCGTTACATCAGTCATACACACCATTACCCCTGCTCACACTAAGCGTTACATCAGTCACACACACCGTAACCCCTGCTCACACTAAGCGTTACATCATTCATACACACTAAGCATTACATCAGTCACACACAACATTACGCCTGCTCACACTAAGCGCTACATCAGTCATACACACTAAGCATTACATTAGTCATACACACCGTTACCCCTGCTCACACTAAGCGTTACATCAGTCATACACACCATTACCCCTGCTCACACTAAGCGTTACATCAGTCATACACACCATTACCCCTGCTCACACTAAGCGTTACATCAGTCACACACACCATTACCCCTGCTCATACTAAGCATTACATCATTCACACACACCGTTACCCCTGCTCACACTAAGCATTACATCAGTCATACACAACGTTACCCCTGCTCACACTAAGCGTTACAACATTCATAAACACTAAGCGTTACATCATTCATACACACTAAGTGTTACTTCAGTCATACACACCGTTACCCCTGCTCACACTGAGCGTTACATCAATCATACCCACTAAGCGTTACATCAGTCACACACACCATTACCCTTGCTCACACTAAGCATTACATCAGTCATACACACCATTACCCCTGCTCACACTAAGCGTTACATCAGTCATACACACCGTTACCCCTGCTCACACTAAGCGTTACATCAGTCATACACACCGTTACCCCTGCTCACACTAAGCGTTACATCAGTCATAACCACCATTACCCCTACTTACACTAAGCGTTACATCAGTCACACACACCATTACCCCTGCTCACACTAAGCATTACATCAGTCATACACAACGTTACCCCTGCTCGCAATAAGCGTTACATCAGTCATACACACCATTACCCCTGCTCACACTAAGCATTACATCAGTCATACACACTAAGTGTTACATCAGTCACACACACCATTACCCCTGCTCACTCTAAGCGTTACATCATTCACACACCGTAACCCCTGCTCACACTAAGCATTACATCAGTCATACACACCTTTACCCCTGCTCACACTAAGCGCTACATCAGTCATACACACTAAGCATTACATTAGTCATACACACCGTTACCCCTGCTCACACTAAGCGTTACATCAGTCATACACACCATTACCCCTGCTCACACTAAGCATTACATCAGTCATACACACCGTTACCCCTGCTCACACTAAGCGTTACATCAGTCACACACACCATTACCCCTGCTCACACTAAGCATTACATCAGTCATACACAACGTTACCCCTGCTCGCACTAAGCGTTACATCAGTCATACACACCATTACCCCTGCTCACACTAAGCATTACATCAGTCATACACACTAAGTGTTACATCAGTCACACACACCATTACCCCTGCTCACTCTAAGCGTTACATCATTCACACACCGTAACCCCTGCTCACACTAAGCATTACATCAGTCATACACACCTTTACCCCTGCTCACACTAAGCGCTACATCAGTCATACACACTAAGCATTACATCATTCATACACACCATTACCCCTGCTCACACTAAGCGTTACATCAGTCATACACACCATTACCCCTGCTCACACTAAGCGTTACATCAGTCATACACACCGTTACCCCTGCTCACACTAAGCGTTACATCAGTCACACACACCATTACCCCTGCTCACACTAAGCATTACATCAGTCATACACAACGTTACCCCTGCTCGCACTAAGCGTTACATCAGTCATACACACCGTTACCCCTGCTCACACTAAGCATTACATCAGTCACACACACCATAACCCCTGCTCACACTAAGCGTTACATCATTCATACACACTAACCATTACATCAGTCACACACACCATTACCCCTGCTCACACTAAGCGTTACATCAGTCATACACAACGTTACCCCTGCTCACACTAAGCGTTACATCAGTCATACACACTAAGCTTTACATCAGTCATACACACCGATACCCCTGCTCACACTAAGCATTACATCAGTCATACACACCATTACCCCTGCTCACACTAAGCGTTACATCAGTCATACACACTAAGCGTTACATCAGTCACAAACACCGTTACCCCTGCTTACACTAAGTGTTACATCAGTCATACACACTAAGCGTTACATCAGTCATACACAAGGTTACCCCAGCTCACACTAAGCGTTACATCAGTCATACACACCGCACACTAAACGTTACATCAGTCATACACACCGCACACTAAGCGTTACATCAATCATACACACTATTTCCCCTGCTCACACTAAGCGTTACATCAGTCATACACACCATTACCCCTGCTCACACTAAGCATTACATCAGTCATACACACTAAGTGTTACATCAGTCACACACACCATTACCCCTGCTCACTCTAAGCGTTACATCATTCACACACCGTAACCCCTGCTCACACTAAGCATTACTTCAGTCACACACACCGTTACCCCTGCTCACACTAAGCGTTACATCAGTCACACACACCGTTACCCCTGCTCACACTAAGCATTACATCAGTCATAGACACCGTTACCCCTGCTCACACTAAGCGTTACATCAGTATTACACACCGTTACCACTGCTCACACTAAGCGTTACATCAGTCACACACACCATAACCCCTGCTCACACTAAGCGTTACATCATTCATACACACTAAGCATTACATCAGTCACACACACCGTTACGCCTGCTCACACTAAGCGCTACATCAGTCATACACACTAAGCATTACATTTGTCATACACACCGTTACCCCTGCTCACACTAAGCGTTACATCAGTCACACACACCATTACCCCTGCTCACACTAAGCGTTACATCAGTCACACACACCATAACCCCTGCTCACACTAAGCGTTACATCAGTCACACACACCGTTACCCTGCACATACTAAGCGTTACATCAGTCATACACACCGTTACCCCTGCTCACACTAAGCTTTACATCAGTCACACACCGTTACCCCTGCTCAGACTAAGCGTTACATCAGTCATACACACTAAGCGTTACATCAGTCACACACACCATTACCCCTGCTCACACTAAGCATTACATCAGTCATACACAACATTACCCCTGCTCACTCTAAGCGTTACATCAGTCATACACACTAAGCATTACATCAGTCATACACACCGTTACCCCTGCCCACACTAAGCGTTACATCAGTCATACACACTAAGTGTTACATCAGTCATACACACCGTTACACCTGCTCACACTAAGCGTTACATCAGTCATACACAATGTTACCCCTGCTCACACTAAGAGTTACATCAGTCATACACACCGCACACTAAGCGTTACATCAGTTATACACACCGCACACTAAGCGTTACATCAATCATACACACTATTTCCCCTGCTCACACTAAGCGTTACATCAGTCATACACACCATTACCCCTGCTCATACTCAGCGTTACATCATACACACACACCGAAACCCCTGCTCACACTAAGCATTACAACAGTCACACACACCGTTACCCCTGTTCACACTAAGCATTACATCAGTCACACACACCGTTACCCCTGCTCACACTAAGCGTTACATCAGTCACACACACCGTAACCCCTGCTCACACTAAGCGTTACATCAGTCACACACACCGTTACCCCTGCTCACACTAAGCGTTACATCAGTCATACACACTAAGCGTTACATCAGTCACACACACCGTAACCCCTGCTCACACTAAGCGTTACATCATTCATACACACTAAGCGTTACATCAGTCACACACACACCGTTACCCCTGCTCACACTAAGCGTTACATCAGTCATACACACCGTTACCCCTGCTCACACTAAGCATTACATCAGTCACACACACCGTTACCCCTGCTCACACTAAGCGTTACATCAGTCACACACACTAAAACCCCTGCTCACACTAAGCGTTACATCAGTCATACACACCGTAACCCCTGCTCACGCTAAGCGTTACATCAGTCATGCACACTAAGCTTTACATCAGTCATACACACCGCACACTAAGCGTTACATCAATCATACACACTATTACCCCTGCTCACACTAAGCGTTACATCAGTCATACACACCGTTACCCCTGCTCACACTAAGCGTTACATCAGTCATACACACCGTTACCCCTGCTCACACTAAGCGTTACATCAGTCATACACACCGTTACCCCTGCTCACACTAAGCATTACATCATTCATACACACCGTTACCCCTGCTCACACTAAGCATTACATCATTCATACACACTAAGAGTTACATCAGTCATACACACTAAGCGTTACATCAGTCATACACACCATTACCACTGCTCACACTAAGCAATACATCATTCATACACACTAAGCGTTACATCATTCATACACACTAAGCGTTACATCATTCATACACACTAAGCATTACATCATTCATACACACTAAGCGTTACATCATTCATACACACTAAGCGTTACATCAGTCATACACACCGTGCTCACACTAAGCTTTACATCATTCATATACACTAAGCGTTACATCACTCATACACACAAAGCGTTACATCAGTCACACACACCGTTACCCCTGCTCACACTGAGCGCTACATCATTCATACACACTAAGCGTTACATCATTCATACACACTAAGCGTTACATCAGTCACACACACACCGTTACCCCTGCTCACACTAAGCGTTACATCAGTCATACACACCGTTACCCCTGCTCACACTAAGCATTACATCATTCATACACACCGTTACCCCTGCTCACACTAAGCATTACATCATTCATACACACTAAGAGTTACATCAGTCATACACACTAAGCGTTACATCAGTCATACACACCGTTACCACTGCTCACACCAAGCAATACATCATTCATACACACTAAGTGCTACATTATTCATACACACTAAGCGTTACATCATTCATACACACTAAGCATTACATCATTCATACACACTAAGCATTACATCATTCATACACTCTAAGCGTTACATCAGTCATGCACACTAAGCATTACATCAGTCACACACACCGTTACCCCTGCTCACACTGAGTGCTACATCATTCATACACACTAAGCGTTACATCATTCATACACACTAAGTGTTACATCAGTCATACACACTGTTATCCCTGCTCACACTGAGCGATACATCAATCATACACACTAAGCGTTACATCAGTCACACACACCATTACCCCTGCTCACACTAAGCGTTACATCAGTCATACACACCATTACCCCTGCTCACACTAAGCGTTACATCAGTCATATACACCGTTACCCCTGCTCACACTAAGCGTTACATCAGTCATACACACCGTTACCCCTGCTCACACTAAGCATTACATCAGTCATACACACTATTACCCCTGCTCACACTAAGCGTTACATCAGTCATACACACCATTACCCCTGCTCACACTAAGCGTTACATCAGTCATACACACCGTTACCCCTGCTCACACTAAGCGTTACATCAGTCACACACACCATTACCCCTGCTCACACTAAGCATTACATCAGTCATACACAACGTTACCCCTGCTCGCACTAAGCGTTACATCAGTCATACACACCGTTACCCCTGCTCACACTAAGCATTACATCAGTCACACACACCATAACCCCTGCTCACACTAAGCGTTACATCATTCATACACACTAACCATTACATCAGTCACACACACCATTACCCCTGCTCACACTAAGCGTTACATCAGTCATACACAACGTTACCCCTGCTCACACTAAGCGTTACATCAGTCATACACACTAAGCTTTACATCAGTCATACACACCGATACCCCTGCTCACACTAAGCATTACATCAGTCATACACACCATTACCCCTGCTCACACTAAGCGTTACATCAGTCATACACACTAAGCGTTACATCAGTCACAAACACCGTTACCCCTGCTTACACTAAGTGTTACATCAGTCATACACACTAAGCGTTACATCAGTCATACACAAGGTTACCCCAGCTCACACTAAGCGTTACATCAGTCATACACACCGCACACTAAACGTTACATCAGTCATACACACCGCACACTAAGCGTTACATCAATCATACACACTATTTCCCCTGCTCACACTAAGCGTTACATCAGTCATACACACCATTACCCCTGCTCACACTAAGCATTACATCAGTCATACACACTAAGTGTTACATCAGTCACACACACCATTACCCCTGCTCACTCTAAGCGTTACATCATTCACACACCGTAACCCCTGCTCACACTAAGCATTACTTCAGTCACACACACCGTTACCCCTGCTCACACTAAGCGTTACATCAGTCACACACACCGTTACCCCTGCTCACACTAAGCATTACATCAGTCATAGACACCGTTACCCCTGCTCACACTAAGCGTTACATCAGTATTACACACCGTTACCCCTGCTCACACTAAGCGTTACATCAGTCACACACACCGTAACCCCTGCTCACACTAAGCGTTACATCATTCATACACACTAAGCATTACATCAGTCACACACAACATTACGCCTGCTCACACTAAGCGCTACATCAGTCATACACACTAAGCATTACATTAGTCATACACACCGTTACCCCTGCTCACACTAAGCGTTACATCAGTCATACACACCATTACCCCTGCTCACACTAAGCGTTACATCAGTCATACACACCATTACCCCTGCTCACACTAAGCGTTACATCAGTCACACACACCATTACCCCTGCTCACACTAAGCATTACATCATTCACACACACCGTTACCCCTGCTCACACTAAGCATTACATCAGTCATACACAACGTTACCCCTGCTCACACTAAGCGTTACAACAGTCATACACACTAAGCGTTACATCATTCATACACACTAAGTGTTACTTCAGTCATACACACCGTTACCCCTGCTCACACTGAGCGTTACATCAATCATACACACTAAGCGTTACATCAGTCACACACACCATTACCCTTGCTCACACTAAGCATTACATCAGTCATACACACCATTACCCCTGCTCACACTAAGCGTTACATCAGTCATACACACCGTTACCCCTGCTCACACTAAGCGTTACATCAGTCATACACACCGTTACCCCTGCTCACACTAAGCGTTACATCAGTCATAACCACCATTACCCCTACTTACACTAAGCGTTACATCAGTCACACACACCATTACCCCTGCTCACACTAAGCATTACATCAGTCATACACAACGTTACCCCTGCTCGCAATAAGCGTTACATCAGTCATACACACCATTACCCCTGCTCACACTAAGCATTACATCAGTCATACACACTAAGTGTTACATCAGTCACACACACCATTACCCCTGCTCACTCTAAGCGTTACATCATTCACACACCGTAACCCCTGCTCACACTAAGCATTACATCAGTCATACACACCTTTACCCCTGCTCACACTAAGCGCTACATCAGTCATACACACTAAGCATTACATTAGTCATACACACCGTTACCCCTGCTCACACTAAGCGTTACATCAGTCATACACACCATTACCCCTGCTCACACTAAGCGTTACATCAGTCATACACACAGTTACCCCTGCTCACACTAAGCGTTACATCAGTCACACACACCATTACCCCTGCTCACACTAAGCATTACATCAGTCATACACAACGTTACCCCTGCTCGCACTAAGCGTTACATCAGTCATACACACCATTACCCCTGCTCACACTAAGCATTACATCAGTCATACACACCAAGTGTTACATCAGTCACACACACCATTACCCCTGCTCACTCTAAGCGTTACATCATTCACACACCGTAACCCCTGCTCACACTAAGCATTACATCAGTCATACACACCTTTACCCCTGCTCACACTAAGCGCTACATCAGTCATACACACTAAGCATTACATCATTCATACACACCATTACCCCTGCTCACACTAAGCGTTACATCAGTCATACACACCATTACCCCTGCTCACACTAAGCATTATATCAGTCATACACACTAAGCGTTACATCAGTCACACACACCATTACCCCTGCTCACACTAAGCATTACATCAGTCATACACAACATTACCCCTGCTCACACTAAGCGTTACATCAGTCATACACACCATTACCCCTGCTCACACTAAGCATTACATCAGTCATACACACTAAAGTATACATCATTCATACACACTAAGTGTTACTTCAGTCATACACACCGTTACCCCTGCTCACACTAAGCATTACATCAGTCATACACACTAAGCATTACTTCAATCACACACACCATTACCCATGCTCACACTAAGCGTTACATCAGTCATACACACCATTACCCCTGCTCACACTAAGCATTACATCAGTCATACACACTAAGCGTTACATCAGTCACACACACCGTTACCCCTGCTCACACTAAGCGTTACATCAGTCATACACACTAAGCGTTACATCAGTCACACACACCATTACCCCTGCTCACACTAAGCATTACATCAGTCATACACAACATTACCCCTGCTCACACTAAGCATTACATCAGTCATACACACCATTTCCCCTGCTCACACTAAGCGTTACATCAGTCATACACACCGTTACCCCTGCTCACACTAAGCGTTACATCAGTCATACACACCGTTACCCCTGCTCACACTAAGCGTTACATCAGTCATACACACCATTACCCCTACTCACACTAAGCGTTACATCAGTCATACACACCTTTACCCCTGCTCACACTAAGCGTTACATCAGTCATACACACCATTACCCCTGCTCACACTAAGCGTTACATCAGTCATACACACCATTACCCCTGCTCACACTAAGCGTTACATCAGTCATACACACCGTTACCCCTGCTCACACTAAGCATTACATCAGTCACACACACCATTACCCCTGCTCACACTAAGCATTACATCAGTCATACACAACGTTACCCCTGCTCGCACTAAGCGTTACATCAGTCATACACACCGTTACCCCTGCTCACACTAAGCATTACATCAGTCACACACACCATTACCCCTGCTCACACTAAGCATTACATCAGTCATACACAACGTTACCCCTGCTCGCACTAAGCGTTACATCAGTCATACACACCGTTACCCCTGCTCACACTAATCATTACATCAGTCATACACAACGTTACCCCTGCTCACACTAAGCATTACATCAGTCATACACACTAAGCGTTACATCAGTCATACACACCGATACCCCTGCTCAAACTAAGCATTACATCAGTCATACACACCATTACCCCTGCTCACACTAAGCGTTACATCAGTCATACACACTAAGCGTTACATCAGTCACAAACACCGTTACCCCTGCTTACACTAAGCGTTACATCAGTCATACACACTAAGCGTTACATCAGTCATACACACCGTTACCCCTGCTCACACTAAGCGTTACAGCAGTCATACACACTAAGCGTTACATCAGTCATACACAAGGTTACCCCTGCTCACACTAAGCGTTACATCAGTCATACACACCGCACACTAAACGTTACATCAGTCATACACACCGCACACTAAGCGTTACATCATTCACACACACCATTACCCCTGCTCACACTAAGCGTTACATCAGTCATACACACCATTACCCCTGCTCACACTAAGCATTACATCAGTCATACACACTAAGTGTTACATCAGTCACACACACCATTACCCCTGCTCACTCTAAGCGTTACATCATTCACACACCGTAACCCCTGCTCACACTAAGCATTACATCAGTCACACACACCGTTACCCCTGCTCACACTAAGCGTTACATCAGTCACACACACCGTTACCCCTGCTCACACTAAGCGTTACATCAGTCATAGACACCGTTACCCCTGCTCACACTAAGCGTTACATCAGTCATACACACCGTTACCACTGCTCACACTAAGCATTACATCAGGCACACACACCGTTACGCCTGCTCACACTAAGCGCTACATAAGTCATACACACTAAGCATTACATTTGTCATACACACCGTTACCCCTGCTCACACTTAGCGTTACATCAGTCACACACACCATTACCCCTGCTCACACTAAGCGTTACATCAGTCACACACACCATAACCCCTGCTCACACTAAGCGTTACATCAGTCACACACACCATTACCCCTGCACATACTAAGCGTTACATCAGTCATACACACCGTTACCCCTGCTCACACTAAGCTTTACATCAGTCATACACACTAAGCATTACATCAGTCATACACACCGTTACCCATGCTCACACTAAGCATTACATCAGTCATACACACTAAGCGTTACATCAGTCATACACACTAAGCGTTACATCAGTCATCAGTCATACACACCATTACCCCTGCTCACACTAAGCGTTACATCAGTCATACACACTAAGCTTTATATCAGTCACACACACCGTTACCCCTGCTCACACTAAGCAATACATCAGTCATATACAATGTTACCCCTGCTCACACTAAGCGTTACATCAGTCATACACACCGCACACTAAGCGTTACATCAATCATACACACTATTTCCCCTGCTCACACTAAGCGTTACATCAGTCATACACACCATAACCCCTGCTCATACTCAGCGTTACATCATACACACACACCGTAACCCCTGCTCACACTAAGCGTTACAACAGTCACACACACCGTTACCCCTGTTCACACTAAGCGTTACATCAGTCACACACACCGTTACCCCTGCTCACACTAAGCGTTATATCAGTCATAGCCAGCCTTAACCCCTGCTCACACTAAGCGTTACATCAGTCATACACACCGTTACCCCTGCTCACACTAAGCGTTACATCAGTCATACACACCATTACCCCTGCTCACACTAAGCGTTACATCAGTCACACACACCGTAACCCCTGCTCACACTAAGCGTTACATCATTCATACACACTAAGCATTACATCAGTCACACACAACATTACGCCTGCTCACACTAAGCGCTACATCAGTCATACACACTAAGCATTACATTAGTCATACACACCGTTACCCCTGCTCACACTAAGCGTTACATCAGTCATACACACCATTACCCCTGCTCACACTAAGCGTTACATCAGTCATACACACCATTACCCCTGCTCACACTAAGCGTTACATCAGTCACACACACCATTACCCCTGCTCATACTAAGCATTACATCATTCACACACACCGTTACCCCTGCTCACACTAAGCATTACATCAGTCATACACAACGTTACCCCTGCTCACAATAAGCGTTACAACATTCATAAACACTAAGCGTTACATCATTCATACACACTAAGTGTTACTTCAGTCATACACACCGTTACCCCTGCTCACACTGAGCGTTACATCAATCATACACACTAAGCGTTACATCAGTCACACACACCATTACCCTTGCTCACACTAAGCATTACATCAGTCATACACACCATTACCCCTGCTCACACTAAGCGTTACATCAGTCATACACACCGTTACCCCTGCTCACACTAAGCGTTACATCAGTCATACACACCGTTACCCCTGCTCACACTAAGCGTTACATCAGTCATAACCACCATTACCCCTACTTACACTAAGCGTTACATCAGTCACACACACCATTACCCCTGCTCACACTAAGCATTACATCAGTCATACACAACGTTACCCCTGCTCGCAATAAGCGTTACATCAGTCATACACACCATTACCCCTGCTCACACTAAGCATTACATCAGTCATACACACTAAGTGTTACATCAGTCACACACACCATTACCCCTGCTCACTCTAAGCGTTACATCATTCACACACCGTAACCCCTGCTCACACTAAGCATTACATCAGTCATACACACCTTTACCCCTGCTCACACTAAGCGCTACATCAGTCATACACACTAAGCATTACATTAGTCATACACACCGTTACCCCTGCTCACACTAAGCGTTACATCAGTCATACACACCATTACCCCTGCTCACACTAAGCATTACATCAGTCATACACACCGTTACCCCTGCTCACACTAAGCGTTACATCAGTCACACACACCATTACCCCTGCTCACACTAAGCATTACATCAGTCATACACAACGTTACCCCTGCTCGCACTAAGCGTTACATCAGTCATACACACCATTACCCCTGCTCACACTAAGCATTACATCAGTCATACACACTAAGTGTTACATCAGTCACACACACCATTACCCCTGCTCACTCTAAGCGTTACATCATTCACACACCGTAACCCCTGCTCACACTAAGCATTACATCAGTCATACACACCTTTACCCCTGCTCACACTAAGCGCTACATCAGTCATACACACTAAGCATTACATCATTCATACACACCATTACCCCTGCTCACACTAAGCGTTACATCAGTCATACACACCATTACCCCTGCTCACACTAAGCGTTACATCAGTCATACACACCGTTACCCCTGCTCACACTAAGCGTTACATCAGTCACACACACCATTACCCCTGCTCACACTAAGCATTACATCAGTCATACACAACGTTACCCCTGCTCGCACTAAGCGTTACATCAGTCATACACACCGTTACCCCTGCTCACACTAAGCATTACATCAGTCACACACACCATAACCCCTGCTCACACTAAGCGTTACATCAGTCATACACACTAACCATTACATCAGTCACACACACCATTACCCCTGCTCACACTAAGCGTTACATCAGTCATACACAACGTTACCCCTGCTCACACTAAGCGTTACATCAGTCATACACACTAAGCTTTACATAAGTCATACACACCGATACCCCTGCTCACACTAAGCATTACATCAGTCATACACACCATTACCCCTGCTCACACTAAGCGTTACATCAGTCATACACACTAAGCGTTACATCAGTCACAAACACCGTTACCCCTGCTTACACTAAGTGTTACATCAGTCATACACACTAAGCGTTACATCAGTCATACACAAGGTTACCCCAGCTCACACTAAGCGTTACATCAGTCATACACACCGCACACTAAACGTTACATCAGTCATACACACCGCACACTAAGCGTTACATCAATCATACACACTATTTCCCCTGCTCACACTAAGCGTTACATCAGTCATACACACCATTACCCCTGCTCACACTAAGCATTACATCAGTCATACACACTAAGTGTTACATCAGTCACACACACCATTACCCCTGCTCACTCTAAGCGTTACATCATTCACACACCGTAACCCCTGCTCACACTAAGCATTACTTCAGTCACACACACCGTTACCCCTGCTCACACTAAGCGTTACATCAGTCACACACACCGTTACCCCTGCTCACACTAAGCATTACATCAGTCATAGACACCGTTACCCCTGCTCACACTAAGCGTTACATCAGTATTACACACCGTTACCACTGCTCACACTAAGCGTTACATCAGTCACACACACCATAACCCCTGCTCACACTAAGCGTTACATCATTCATACACACTAAGCATTACATCAGTCACACACACCGTTACGCCTGCTCACACTAAGCGCTACATCAGTCATACACACTAAGCATTACATTTGTCATACACACCGTTACCCCTGCTCACACTAAGCGTTACATCAGTCACACACACCATTACCCCTGCTCACACTAAGCGTTACATCAGTCACACACACCATAACCCCTGCTCACACTAAGCGTTACATCAGTCACACACACCGTTACCCTGCACATACTAAGCGTTACATCAGTCATACACACCGTTACCCCTGCTCACACTAAGCTTTACATCAGTCACACACCGTTACCCCTGCTCAGACTAAGCGTTACATCAGTCATACACACTAAGCGTTACATCAGTCACACACACCATTACCCCTGCTCACACTAAGCATTACATCAGTCATACACAACATTACCCCTGCTCACTCTAAGCGTTACATCAGTCATACACACTAAGCATTACATCAGTCATACACACCGTTACCCCTGCCCACACTAAGCGTTACATCAGTCATACACACTAAGTGTTACATCAGTCATACACACCGTTACACCTGCTCACACTAAGCGTTACATCAGTCATACACAATGTTACCCCTGCTCACACTAAGAGTTACATCAGTCATACACACCGCACACTAAGCGTTACATCAGTTATACACACCGCACACTAAGCGTTACATCAATCATACACACTATTTCCCCTGCTCACACTAAGCGTTACATCAGTCATACACACCATTACCCCTGCTCATACTCAGCGTTACATCATACACACACACCGAAACCCCTGCTCACACTAAGCATTACAACAGTCACACACACCGTTACCCCTGTTCACACTAAGCATTACATCAGTCACACACACCGTTACCCCTGCTCACACTAAGCGTTACATCAGTCACACACACCGTAACCCCTGCTCACACTAAGCGTTACATCAGTCACACACACCGTTACCCCTGCTCACACTAAGCGTTACATCAGTCATACACACTAAGCGTTACATCAGTCACACACACCGTAACCCCTGCTCACACTAAGCGTTACATCATTCATACACACTAAGCGTTACATCAGTCACACACACACCGTTACCCCTGCTCACACTAAGCGTTACATCAGTCATACACACCGTTACCCCTGCTCACAATAAGCGTTACATCAGTCATACACACCATTACCCCTGCTCACACTAAGCGTTACATCAGTCACACACACTAAAACCCCTGCTCACACTAAGCGTTACATCATTCATACACAACATTACGCCTGCTCACACTAAGCGCTACATCAGTCATACACACTAAGCATTACATTAGTCATACACACCGTTACCCCTGCTCACACTAAGCATTACATCAGTCACACACACCGTTACCCCTGCTCACACTAAGCGTTACATCAGTCACACACACTGTAACCCCTGCTCACACTAAGCGTTACATCAGTCATACACACCGTAACCCCTGCTCACGCTAAGCGTTACATCAGTCATGCACACTAAGCTTTACATCAGTCATACACACCGCACACTAAGCGTTACATCAATCATACACACTATTACCCCTGCTCACACTAAGCGTTACATCAGTCATACACACCGTTACCCCTGCTCACACTAAGCGTTACATCAGTCATACACACCGTTACCCCTGCTCACACTAAGCGTTACATCAGTCATACACACCGTTACCCCTGCTCACACTAAGCATTACATCATTCATACACACCGTTACCCCTGCTCACACTAAGCATTACATCATTCATACACACTAAGAGTTACATCAGTCATACACACTAAGCGTTACATCAGTCATACACACCATTACCACTGCTCACACTAAGCAATACATCATTCATACACACTAAGCGTTACATCATTCATACACACTAAGCGTTACATCATTCATACACACTAAGCATTACATCATTCATACACACTAAGCGTTACATCATTCATACACACTAAGCGTTACATCAGTCATACACACCGTGCTCACACTAAGCTTTACATCATTCATATACACTAAGCGTTACATCACTCATACACACAAAGCGTTACATCAGTCACACACACCGTTACCCCTGCTCACACTGAGCGCTACATCATTCATACACACTAAGCGTTACATCATTCATACACACTAAGCGTTACATCAGTCACACACACACCGTTACCCCTGCTCACACTAAGCGTTACATCAGTCATACACACCGTTACCCCTGCTCACACTAAGCATTACATCATTCATACACACCGTTACCCCTGCTCACACTAAGCATTACATCATTCATACACACTAAGAGTTACATCAGTCATACACACTAAGCGTTACATCAGTCATACACACCGTTACCACTGCTCACACCAAGCAATACATCATTCATACACACTAAGTGCTACATTATTCATACACACTAAGCGTTACATCATTCATACACACTAAGCATTACATCATTCATACACACTAAGCATTACATCATTCATACACTCTAAGCGTTACATCAGTCATGCACACTAATCATTACATCAGTCACACACACCGTTACCCCTGCTCACACTGAGTGCTACATCATTCATACACACTAAGCGTTACATCATTCATACACACTAAGTGTTACATCAGTCATACACACTGTTATCCCTGCTCACACTGAGCGATACATCAATCATACACACTAAGCGTTACATCAGTCACACACACCATTACCCCTGCTCACACTAAGCGTTACATCAGTCATACACACCATTACCCCTGCTCACACTAAGCATTACATCAGTCATATACACCGTTACCCCTGCTCACACTAAGCGTTACATCAGTCATACACACCGTTACCCCTGCTCACACTAAGCATTACATCAGTCATACACACTATTACCCCTGCTCACACTAAGCGTTACATCAGTCATACACACCATTACCCCTGCTCACACTAAGCGTTACATCAGTCATACACACCGTTACCCCTGCTCACACTAAGCGTTACATCAGTCACACACACCATTACCCCTGCTCACACTAAGCATTACATCAGTCATACACAACGTTACCCCTGCTCGCACTAAGCGTTACATCAGTCATACACACCGTTACCCCTGCTCACACTAAGCATTACATCAGTCACACACACCATAACCCCTGCTCACACTAAGCGTTACATCATTCATACACACTAACCATTACATCAGTCACACACACCATTACCCCTGCTCACACTAAGCGTTACATCAGTCATACACAACGTTACCCCTGCTCACACTAAGCGTTACATCAGTCATACACACTAAGCTTTACATCAGTCATACACACCGATACCCCTGCTCACACTAAGCATTACATCAGTCATACACACCATTACCCCTGCTCACACTAAGCGTTACATCAGTCATACACACTAAGCGTTACATCAGTCACAAACACCGTTACCCCTGCTTACACTAAGTGTTACATCAGTCATACACACTAAGCGTTACATCAGTCATACACAAGGTTACCCCAGCTCACACTAAGCGTTACATCAGTCATACACACCGCACACTAAACGTTACATCAGTCATACACACCGCACACTAAGCGTTACATCAATCATACACACTATTTCCCCTGCTCACACTAAGCGTTACATCAGTCATACACACCATTACCCCTGCTCACACTAAGCATTACATCAGTCATACACACTAAGTGTTACATCAGTCACACACACCATTACCCCTGCTCACTCTAAGCGTTACATCATTCACACACCGTAACCCCTGCTCACACTAAGCATTACTTCAGTCACACACACCGTTACCCCTGCTCACACTAAGCGTTACATCAGTCACACACACCGTTACCCCTGCTCACACTAAGCATTACATCAGTCATAGACACCGTTACCCCTGCTCACACTAAGCGTTACATCAGTATTACACACCGTTACCACTGCTCACACTAAGCGTTACATCAGTCACACACACCATAACCCCTGCTCACACTAAGCGTTACATCATTCATACACACTAAGCATTACATCAGTCACACACACCGTTACGCCTGCTCACACTAAGCGCTACATCAGTCATACACACTAAGCATTACATTTGTCATACACACCGTTACCCCTGCTCACACTAAGCGTTACATCAGTCACACACACCATTACCCCTGCTCACACTAAGCGTTACATCAGTCACACACACCATAACCCCTGCTCACACTAAGCGTTACATCAGTCACACACACCATTACCCTGCACATACTAAGCGTTACATCAGTCATACACACCGTTACCCCTGCTCACACTAAGCTTTACATCAGTCACACACCGTTACCCCTGCTCAGACTAAGCGTTACATCAGTCATACACACTAAGCGTTACATCAGTCACACACACCATTACCCCTGCTCACACTAAGCATTACATCAGTCATACACAACATTACCCCTGCTCACTCTAAGCGTTACATCAGTCATACACACTAAGCATTACATCAGTCATACACACCGTTACCCCTGCCCACACTAAGCGTTACATCAGTCATACACACTAAGTGTTACATCAGTCATATACACCGTTACACCTGCTCACACTAAGCGTTACATCAGTCATACACAATGTTACCCCTGCTCACACTAAGAGTTACATCAGTCATACACACCGCACACTAAGCGTTACATCAGTTATACACACCGCACACTAAGCGTTACATCAATCATACACACTATTTCCCCTGCTCACACTAAGCGTTACATCAGTCATACACACCATTACCCCTGCTCATACTCAGCGTTACATCATACACACACACCGTAACCCCTGCTCACACTAAGCATTACAACAGTCACACACACCGTTACCCCTGTTCACACTAAGCATTACATCAGTCACACACACCGTTACCCCTGCTCACACTAAGCGTTACATCAGTCACACACACCGTAACCCCTGCTCACACTAAGCGTTACATCAGTCACACACACCGTTACCCCTGCTCACACTAAGCGTTACATCAGTCATACACACTAAGCGTTACATCAGTCACACACACCGTAACCCCTGCTCACACTAAGCGTTACATCATTCATACACACTAAGCGTTACATCAGTCACACACACACCGTTACCCCTGCTCACACTAAGCGTTACATCAGTCATACACACCGTTACCCCTGCTCACAATAAGCGTTACATCAGTCATACACACCATTACCCCTGCTCACACTAAGCGTTACATCAGTCACACACACTAAAACCCCTGCTCACACTAAGCGTTACATCATTCATACACAACATTACGCCTGCTCACACTAAGCGCTACATCAGTCATACACACTAAGCATTACATTAGTCATACACACCGTTACCCCTGCTCACACTAAGCATTACATCAGTCACACACACCGTTACCCCTGCTCACACTAAGCGTTACATCAGTCACACACACTGTAACCCCTGCTCACACTAAGCGTTACATCAGTCATACACACCGTAACCCCTGCTCACGCTAAGCGTTACATCAGTCATGCACACTAAGCTTTACATCAGTCATACACACCGCACACTAAGCGTTACATCAATCATACACACTATTACCCCTGCTCACACTAAGCGTTACATCAGTCATACACACCGTTACCCCTGCTCACACTAAGCGTTACATCAGTCATACACACCGTTACCCCTGCTCACACTAAGCGTTACATCAGTCATACACACTAAGCGTTACATCAGTCACATACACCGTAACCCCTGCTCACACTAAGCGTTACATCAGTCATACACACTAAGCGTTACATCAGTCACACACACACCGTTACCCCTGCTCACACTAACCGTTACATCAGTCATACACACCGTTACCCCTGCTCACACTAAGCATTACATCATTCATACACACCGTTACCCCTGCTCACACTAAGCATTACATCATTCATACACACTAAGAGTTACATCAGTCATACACACTAAGCGTTACATCAGTCATACACACCATTACCACTGCTCACACTAAGCAATACATCATTCATACACACTAAGCGTTACATCATTCATACACACTAAGCGTTACATCATTCATACACACTAAGCATTACATCATTCATACACACTAAGCGTTACATCATTCATACACACTAAGCGTTACATCAGTCATACACACCGTGCTCACACTAAGCTTTACATCATTCATATACACTAAGCGTTACATCACTCATACACACAAAGCGTTACATCAGTCACACACACCGTTACCCCTGCTCACACTGAGCGCTACATCATTCATACACACTAAGCGTTACATCATTCATACACACTAAGCGTTACATCAGTCACACACACACCGTTACCCCTGCTCACACTAAGCGTTACATCAGTCATACACACCGTTACCCCTGCTCACACTAAGCATTACATCATTCATACACACCGTTACCCCTGCTCACACTAAGCATTACATCATTCATACACACTAAGAGTTACATCAGTCATACACACTAAGCGTTACATCAGTCATACACACCGTTACCACTGCTCACACCAAGCAATACATCATTCATACACACTAAGTGCTACATTATTCATACACACTAAGCGTTACATCATTCATACACACTAAGCATTACATCATTCATACACACTAAGCATTACATCATTCATACACTCTAAGCGTTACATCAGTCATGCACACTAAGCATTACATCAGTCACACACACCGTTACCCCTGCTCACACTGAGTGCTACATCATTCATACACACTAAGCGTTACATCATTCATACACACTAAGTGTTACATCAGTCATACACACTGTTATGCCTGCTCACACTGAGCGTTACATCAGTCATACACACCATTACCCCTGCTCACACTAAGCGTTACATCAGTCATATACACCGTTACCCCTGCTCACACTAAGCGTTACATCAGTCATACACACCGTTACCCCTGCTCACACTAAGCATTACATCAGTCATACACACTATTACCCCTGCTCACACTAAGCGTTACATCAGTCATACACACCGTTACCCCTGCTCACACTAAGCGTTCCATCAGTCACACACACCATTACCCCTGCTCACACTAAGCATTACATCATTCACACACACCGTTACCCCTGCTCACACTAAGCGTTACATCAGTCAAACACAACGTTACCCCTGCTCGCACTAAGTGTTACATCAGTCATACACACCATTACCCCTGCTCACACTAAGCATTACATCAGTCATACACACTAACCATTACATCAGTCACACACACCATTACCCCTGCTCAAACTAAGCGTTACATCAGTCATACACAACGTTACCCCTGCTCACACTAAGCGTTACCTCAGTCATACACACTAAGCATTACATCAGTCATACACACCGATACCCCTGCTCACACTAAGCCTTACATCAGTCATACACACCATTACCCCTGCTCACACTAAGTGTTACATCAGTCATACACACTAAGCGTTACATCAGTCACAAACACCGTTACCCCTGCTCACACTAAGCGTTACATCAGTCATACACACTAAGCGTTACATCAGTCATACACACCGTTACCCCTGCTGACACTAAGCGTTACATCAGTCATACACACTAAGCGTTACATCAGTCATACACACCGTTACCCCTGCTCACACTAAGTGTTACATCAGTTATACACACTAAGCGTTACATCAGTCATACACAAGGTTACCCCTGCTCACACTAAGCGTTACATCAGTCATACACACCGCACACTAAGCGTTACATCAATCATACACACTATTTCCCCTGCTCACACTAAGCGTTACATCAGTCATACACACCATTACCCCTGCTCATACTAAGCATTACATCATTCACACACCGTAACCCCTGCTCACACTAAGCATTACATCAGTCACACACACCGTTACCCCTGCTCACACTAAGCGTTACATCAGTCACACACACCGTTACCCCTGCTCACACTAAGCGTTACATCAGTCATAGACACCGTTACCCCTGCTCACACTAAGCGTTACATCAGTCATACACACCGTTACCACTGCTCACACTAAGAGTTACATCAGTCACACACACCGTAACCCCTGCTCACACTAAGCGTTACATCATTCATACACACTAAGCATTACATCAGTCACACACACCGTTATGCCTGCTCACACTAAGCGCTCCATCAGTCAAACACACTAAGCATTACATTAGTCATACACACCGTTACCCCTGCTCACACTAAGCGTTACATCAGTCACACACACCATTACCCCTGCTCACACTAAGCGTTACATCAGTCACACACGCCATAACCCCTGCTCACACTAAGCGTTACATCAGTCATACACACTAAGCATTACATCAGTCACACACACCGTTACCCCTGCACATACTAAGCGTTACATCAGTCATACACACCGTTACCCCTGCTCACACTAAGCTTTACATCAGTCACACACACCGTTACCCCTGCTCACACTAAGCGTTACATCAGTCATACACACCGTTACCCCTGCTCACACTAAGCGTTACATCAGTCATACACACCGTTACCCCTGCTCACACTAAGCGTTACATCAGTCACACACACCGTTACACCTGCTCACACTAAGCGTTACATCAGTCATACACACCGTTACCCCTGCTCACACTAAGAGTTACATCAGTCGTACACACTAAGCGTTACATCAGTCACACAAACCGTTACCCCTGCTCACACTAAGCGTTACATCAGTCACACACACTGTTACCCCTGCTCACACTAAGCGTTACATCAGTCATACACACATACCCCTGCTCACACTAAGCGTTACATCAGTCACACACACCATTACACCTGCTCACACTAAGCGTTACATCAGTCGTACACACTAAGCGTTACATCAGTCACACAAACCGTTACCCCTGCTCACACTAAGCGTTACATCAGTCATAGACACATACCCCTGCTCACACTAAGCGTTACATCAATCATACACACTATTACCCCTGCTCACACTAAGCGTTACATCAGTCATACACACCGTTACCCCTGCTCACACTAAGCGTTACATCAGTCATACACACCGTTACCCCTGCTCACACTAAGCGTTACATCAGTCATACACACTAAGCGTTACATCAGTCACACACACCGTAACCCCTGCTCACACTAAGCGTTACATCAGTCATACACACTAAGCGTTACATCAGTCACACACACACCATTACCCCTGCTCACACTAACCGTTACATCAGTCATACACACCGTTACCCCTGCTCACACTAAGCATTACATCATTCATACACACCGTTACCCCTGCTCACACTAAGCATTACATCATTCATACACACTAAGAGTTACATCAGTCATACACACTAAGCGTTACATCAGTCATACACACCATTACCACTGCTCACACTAAGCAATACATCATTCATACACACTAAGCGTTACATCATTCATACACACTAAGCGTTACATCATTCATACACACTAAGCATTACATCATTCATACACACTAAGCGTTACATCATTCATACACACTAAGCGTTACATCAGTCATACACACCGTGCTCACACTAAGCTTTACATCATTCATATACACTAAGCGTTACATCACTCATACACACAAAGCGTTACATCAGTCACACACACCGTTACCCCTGCTCACACTGAGCGCTACATCATTCATACACACTAAGCGTTACATTATTCATACACACTAAGTGTTACATCAGTCATACAAACCGTTATCCCTGCTCACACTGAGCGATACATCAATCATACACACTAAGCGTTACATCAGTCACACACACCATTACCCCTGCTCACACTAAGCGTTACATCAGTCATACACACCATTACCCCTGCTCACACTAAGCGTTACATCAGTCATACACACCGTTACCCCTGCTCACACTAAGCATTACATCAGTCATACACACCATTACCCCTGCTCACACTAAGCGTTACATCAGTCATACTCACTATTACCCCTGCTCACACTAAGCGTTACATCAGTCATACACACCGTTACCCCTGCTCACACTAAGCGTTACATCAGTCACACACACCATTACCCCTGCTCACACTAAGCATTACATCATTCACACACACCGTTACCCCTGCTCACACTAAGCATTACATGAGTCATACACAACGTTACCCCTGCTCGCACTAAGCGTTACATCAGTCATACACACCGTTACCCCTGCTCACACTAAGCATTACATCAGTCATACACACTAACCATTACATCAGTCACACACACCATTACCCCTGCTCACACTAAGCGTTACATCAGTCATACACAACGTTACCCCTGCTCACACTAAGCGTTACATCAGTCATACACACTAAGCATTACATCAGTCATACACACCGATACCCCTGCTCACACTAAGCATTACATCAGTCATACACACCATTACCCCTGCTCACACTAAGTGTTACATCAGTCATACACACTAAGCGTTACATCAGTCACAAACACCGTTACCCCTGCTCACACTAAGCGTTACATCAGTCATACACACTAAGCTTTACATCAGTCATACACACCGTTACCCCTGCTCACACTAAGCGTTACATCAGTCATACACACTAAGCGTTACATCAGTCATACACACCGTTACCCCTGCTCACACTAAGCGTTACATCAGTCATACACACCGTTACCACTACTCACACTAAGAGTTACATCAGTCACACACACCGTAACCCCTGCTCACACTAAGCGTTACATCATTCATACACACTAAGCATTACATCAGTCACACACACCGTTATGCCTGCTCACACTAAGCGCTACATCAGTCATACACACTAAGCATTACATTAGTCATACACACCGTTACCCCTGCTCACACTAAGCGTTACATCAGTCACACACACCGTTACCCCTGCACATACTAAGCGTTACATCAGTCATACACACCGTTACCCCTGCTCACACTAAGCTTTACATCAGTCACACACACCGTTACCCCTGCTCACACTAAGCGTTACATCAGTCATACACACCGTTACCCCTGCTCACACTAAGCGTTACATCAGTCATACACACCGTTACCCCTGCTCACACTAAGCGTTACATCAGTCACACACACCGTTACACCTGCTCACACTAAGCGTTACATCAGTCATACACACCGTTACCCCTGCTCACACTAAGAGTTACATCAGTCGTACACACTAAGCGTTACATCAGTCACACAAACCGTTACCCCTGCTCACACTAAGCGTTACATCAGTCACACACACTGTTACCCCTGCTCACACTAAGCGTTACATCAGTCACACACACCGTTACCCCTGCTCACACTAAGCGTTACATCAGTCATACACACCGTTACACCTGCTCACACTAAGCGTTACATCAGTCATACACACCGTTACCCCTGCTCACACTAAGCGTTACATCAGTCACACACACCATTACACCTGCTCACACTAAGCGTTACATCAGTCATACACACCGTTACCCCTGCTCACACTAAGAGTTACATCAGTCGTACACACTAAGCGTTACATCAGTCACACAAACCGTTACCCCTGCTCACACTAAGCGTTACATCAGTCATAGACACATACCCCTGCTCACACTAAGCGTTACATCAGTCATACACACCGTTACCCCTGCTCACACTAAGCGTTACATCAGTCATACACACCGTTACCCCTGCTCACACTAAGCGTTACATCAGTCATACACACTAAGCGTTACATCAGTCACACACACCGTAACCCCTGCTCACACTAAGCGTTACATCAGTCATACACACTAAGCGTTACATCAGTCACACACACACCGTTACCCCTGCTCACACTAACCGTTACATCAGTCATACACACCGTTACCCCTGCTCACACTAAGCATTACATCATTCATACACACCGTTACCCCTGCTCACACTAAGCATTACATCATTCATACACACTAAGAGTTACATCAGTCATACACACTAAGCGTTACATCAGTCATACACACCATTACCACTGCTCACACTAAGCAATACATCATTCATACACACTAAGCGTTACATCATTCATACACACTAAGCGTTACATCATTCATACACACTAAGCATTACATCATTCATATACACTAAGCGTTACATCATTCATACACACTAAGCGTTACATCAGTCACACACACCGTTACCCCTGCTCACACTGAGCGCTACATCATTCATACACACTAAGCGTTACATTATTCATACACACTAAGTGTTACATCAGTCATACAAACCGTTATCCCTGCTCACACTGAGCGATACATCAATCATACACACTAAGCGTTACATCAGTCACACACACCATTACCCCTGCTCACACTAAGCGTTACATCAGTCATACACACCATTACCCCTGCTCACACTAAGCTTTACATCAGTCATACACACCGTTACCCCTGCTCACACTAAGCATTACATCAGTCATACACACCATTACCCCTGCTCACACTAAGCGTTACATCAGTCATACTCACTATTACCCCTGCTCACACTAAGCGTTACATCAGTCACACACACCATTACCCCTGCTCACACTAAGCATTACATCATTCACACACACCGTTACCCCTGCTCACACTAAGCATTACATGAGTCATACACAACGTTACCCCTGCTCGCACTAAGCGTTACATCAGTCATACACACCGTTACCCCTGCTCACACTAAGCATTACATCAGTCATACACACTAACCATTACATCAGTCACACACACCATTACCCCTGCTCACACTAAGCGTTACATCAGTCATACACAACGTTACCCCTGCTCACACTAAGCGTTACATCAGTCATACACACTAAGCATTACATCAGTCATACACACCGATACCCCTGCTCACACTAAGCATTACATCAGTCATACACACCATTACCCCTGCTCACACTAAGTGTTACATCAGTCATACACACTAAGCGTTACATCAGTCACAAACACCGTTACCCCTGCTCACACTAAGCGTTACATCAGTCATACACACTAAGCTTTACATCAGTCATACACACCGTTACCCCTGCTCACACTAAGCGTTACATCAGTCATACACACTAAGCGTTACATCAGTCATACACACCGTTACCCCTGCTCACACTAAGCGTTACATCAGTCATACACACCGTTACCACTGCTCACACTAAGAGTTACATCAGTCACACACACCGTAACCCCTGCTCACACTAAGCGTTACATCATTCATAGACACTAAGCATTACATCAGTCACACACACCGTTATGCCTGCTCACACTAAGCGCTACATCAGTCATACACACTAAGCATTACATTAGTCATACACACCGTTACCCCTGCTCACACTAAGCGTTACATCAGTCACACACACTAAAACCCCTGCTCACACTAAGCGTTACATCATTCATACACACTAAGCATTACATCAGTCACACACAACATTACGCCTGCTCACACTAAGCGCTACATCAGTCATACACACTAAGCATTACATTAGTCATACACACCGTTACCCCTGCTCACACTAAGCATTACATCAGTCACACACACCGTTACCCCTGCTCACACTAAGCGTTACATCAGTCACACACACCGTAACCCCTGCTCACACTAAGCGTTACATCAGTCATACACACCGTTACCCCTGCTCACACTAAGCATTACATCATTCATACACACCGTTACCCCTGCTCACACTAAGCATTACATCATTCATACACACTAAGAGTTACATCAGTCATACACACTAAGCGTTACATCAGTCATACACACCGTTACCACTGCTCACACCAAGCAATACATCATTCATACACACTAAGTGTTACATTATTCATACACACTAAGCGTTACATCATTCATACACACTAAGCATTACATCATTCATACACTCTAAGCGTTACATCATTCATACACTCTAAGCGTTACATCAGTCATACACACCGTGCTCACACTAAGCTTTACATCATTCATATACACTAAGCGTTACATCACTCATGCACACTAAGCATTACATCAGTCACACACACCGTTACCCCTGCTCACACTGAGTGCTACATCATTCATACACACTAAGCGTTACATCATTCATACACACTAAGTGTTACATCAGTCATACACACCGTTATCCATGCTCACACTGAGCGATACATCAATCATACACACTAAGCGTTACATCAGTCACACACACCATTACCCCTGCTCACACTAAGCGTTACATCAGTCATACACACCATTACCCCTGCTCACACTAAGCGTTACATCAGTCATATACACCGTTACCCCTGCTCACACTAAGCGTTACATCAGTCATACACACCATTACCCCTGCTCACACTAAGCGTTACATCAGTCATACACACTATTACCCCTGCTCACACTAAGCGTTACATCAGTCATACACACCGTTACCCCTGCTCACACTAAGCGTTACATCAGTCACACACACCATTACCCCTGCTCACACTAAGCATTACATCATTCACACACACCGTTACCCCTGCTCACACTAAGCGTTACATCAGTCAAACACAACGTTACCCCTGCTCGCACTAAGTGTTACATCAGTCATACACACCGTTACCCCTGCTCACACTAAGCATTACATCAGTCATACACACTAACCATTACATCAGTCACACACACCATTACCCCTGCTCACACTAAGCGTTACATCAGTCATACACAACGTTACCCCTGCTCACACTAAGCGTTACATCAGTCATACACACTAAGCATTACATCAGTCATACACACCGATACCCCTGCTCACACTAAGCCTTACATCAGTCATACACACCATTACCCCTGCTCACACTAAGTGTTACATCAGTCATACACACTAAGCGTTACATCAGTCACAAACACCGTTACCCCTGCTCACACTAAGCGTTACATCAGTCATACACACTAAGCGTTACATCAGTCATACACACCGTTACCCCTGCTGACACTAAGCATTACATCAGTCATACACACTAAGCATTACATCAGTCATACACACCGTTACCCCTGCTCACACTAAGCGTTACATCAGTCATACACACTATGCGTTACATCAGTCATACACAAGGTTACCCCTGCTCACACTAAGCGTTACATCAGTCATACACACCGCACACTAAACGTTACATCAGTCATACACACCGCACACTAAGCGTTACATCAATCATACACACTATTTCCCCTGGTCACACTAAGCGTTACATCAGTCATAAACACCATTAGCCCTGCTCATACTAAGCATTACATCATTCACACACCGTAACCCCTGCTCACACTAAGCATTACATCAGTCACACACACCGTTACCCCTGCTCACACTAAGCGTTACATCAGTCATAGACACCGTTACCCCTGCTCACACTAAGCGTTACATCAGTCATACACACCGTTACCACTGCTCACACTAAGAGTTACATCAGTCACACACACCGTAACCCCTGCTCACACTAAGCGTTACATCATTCATACACACTAAGCATTACATCAGTCACACACACCGTAATGCCTGCTCACACTAAGCGCTACATCAGTCATACACACTAAGCATTACATTAGTCATACACACCGTTACCCCTGCTCACACTAAGCTTTACATCAGTCACACACACCATTACCCCTGCTCACACTAAGCGTTACATCAGTCACACACGCCATAACCCCTGCTCACACTAAGCGTTACATCAGTCATACACACTAAGCATTACATCAGTCACACACACCGTTACCCCTGCACATACTAAGCGTTACATCAGTCATACACACCATTACGCCTGCTCACACTAAGCTTTACATCAGTCACACACACCGTTACCCCTGCTCACACTAAGCGTTACATCAGTCATACACACCGTTACCCCTGCTCACACTAAGCGTTACATCAGTCACACACACCGTTACCCCTGCTCACACTAAGCGTTACATCAGTCACACACACCGTTACACCTGCTCACACTAAGCGTTACATCAGTCATACACACCGTTACCCCTGCTCACACTAAGAGTTACATCAGTCGTACACACTAAGCGTTACATCAGTCACACAAACCGTTACCCCTGCTCACACTAAGCATTACATCAGTCACACACACTGTTACCCCTGCTCACACTAAGCGTTACATCAGTCATACACACATACCCCTGCTCACACTAAGCGTTACATCAGTCACACACACCGTTACCCCTGCTCACACTAAGCGTTACATCAGTCACACACACCGTTACCCCTGCTCACACTAAGCGTTACATCAGTCATACACACCGTTACCCCTGCTCACACTAAGCGTTACATCAGTCATACACACCGTTACCCCTGCTCACACTAAGCGTTACATCAGTCACACACACCATTACACCTGCTCACACTAAGCGTTACATCAGTCATACACACCGTTACCCCTGCTCACACTAAGAGTTACATCAGTCGTACACACTAAGCGTTACATCAGTCACACAAACCGTTACCCCTGCTCACACTAAGCGTTACATCAGTCATAGACACATACCCCTGCTCACACTAAGCGTTACATCAATCATACACACTATTACCCCTGCTCACACTAAGCGTTACATCAGTCATACACACCGTTACCCCTGCTCACACTAAGCGTTACATCAGTCATACACACCGTTACCCCTGCTCACACTAAGCGTTACATCAGTCATACACACTAAGCGTTACATCAGTCACACACACCGTAACCCCTGCTCACACTAAGCGTTACATCAGTCATACACACTAAGCGTTACATCAGTCACACACACACCGTTACCCCTGCTCACACTAACCGTTACATCAGTCATACACACTGTTACCCCTGCTCACACTAAGCATTACATCATTCATACACACCGTTACCCCTGCTCACACTAAGCATTACATCATTCATACACACTAAGAGTTACATCAGTCATACACACTAAGCGTTACATCAGTCATTCACACCATTACCACTGCTCACACTAAGCAATACATCATTCATACACACTAAGCGTTACATCATTCATACACACTAAGCGTTACATCATTCATATACACTAAGCGTTACATCATTCATACACACTAAGCGTTACATCATTCATACACACTAAGCGTTACATCAGTCATACACACCGTGCTCACACTAAGCTTTACATCATTCATATACACTAAGCGTTACATCACTCATACACACAAAGCGTTACATCAGTCACACACACCGTTACCCCTGCTCACACTGAGCGCTACATCATTCATACACACTAAGCGTTACATCATTCATACACACTAAGTGTTACATCAGTCATACAAACCGTTATCCCTGCTCACACTGAGCGATACATCAATCATACACACTAAGCGTTACATCAGTCACACACACCATTACCCCTGCTCACACTAAGCGTTACATCAGTCATACACACCATTACCCCTGCTCACACTAAGCGTTACATCAGTTATACACACCGTTACCCCTGCTCACACTAAGCATTACATCAGTCATACACACCATTACCCCTGCTCACACTAAGCGTTACATCAGTCATACTCACTATTACCCCTGCTCACACTAAGCGTTACATCAGTCATACACACCGTTACCCCTGCTCACACTAAGCGTTACATCAGTCACACACACCATTACCCCTGCTCACACTAAGCATTACATCATTCACACACACCGTTACCCCTGCTCACACTAAGCATTACATGAGTCATACACAACGTTACCCCTGCTCGCACTAAGCGTTACATCAGTCATACACACCGTTACCCCTGCTCACACTAAGCATTACATCAGTCATACACACTAACCATTACATCAGTCACACACACCATTACCCCTGCTCACACTAAGCGTTACATCAGTCATACACAACGTTACCCCTGCTCACACTAAGCGTTACATCAGTCATACACACTAAGCATTACATCAGTCATACACACCGATACCCCTGCTCACACTAAGCATTACATCAGTCATACACACCATTACCCCTGCACACACTAAGTGTTACATCAGTCATACACACTAAGCGTTACATCAGTCACAAACACCGTTACCCCTGCTCACACTAAGCGTTACATCAGTCATACACACTAAGCTTTACATCAGTCATACACACCGTTACCCCTGCTCACACTAAGCGTTACATCAGTCATACACACTAAGCGTTACATCAGTCATACACACCGTTACCCCTGCTCACACTAAGCGTTACATCAGTCATACACACCGTTACCACTGCTCACACTAAGAGTTACATCAGTCACACACACCGTAACCCCTGCTCACACTAAGCGTTACATCATTCATACACACTAAGCATTACATCAGTCACACACACCGTTATGCCTGCTCACACTAAGCGCTACATCAGTCATACACACTAAGCATTACATTAGTCATACACACCATTACCCCTGCTCACACTAAGCGTTACATCAGTCACACACACCATTACCCCTGCTCACACTAAGCATTACATCAGTCACACACACCATAACCCCTGCTCACACTAAGCGTTACATCAGTCATACACACTAAGCATTACATCAGTCACACACACCGTTACCCCTGCACATACTAAGCGTTACATCAGTCATACACACCGTTACCCCTGCTCACACTAAGCTTTACATCAGTCACACACACCGTTACCCCTGCTCACACTAAGCGTTACATCAGTCATACACACCGTTACCCCTGCTCACACTAAGCGTTACATCAGTCATACACACCGTTACCCCTGCTCACACTAAGCGTTACATCAGTCACACACACCGTTACACCTGCTCACACTAAGCGTTACATCAGTCATACACACCGTTACCCCTGCTCACACTAAGAGTTACATCAGTCGTACACACTAAGCATTACATCAGTCACACAAACCGTTACCCCTGCTCACACTAAGCGTTACATCAGTCATACACACATACCCCTGCTCACACTAAGCGTTACATCAGTCACACACACCGTTACCCCTGCTCACACTAAGTGTTACATCAGTCACACACACCGTTACCCCTGCTCACACTAAGCGTTACATCAGTCATACACACCTTTTCCCCTGCTCACACTAAGCATTACGTCAGTCATACACACCGTCACCCCTGCTCACACTAAGCGTTACATCAGTCATACACACTAAGCGTTACATCAGTCACACACACCGTTACCCCTGCTCACACTATGCGTTACATCAGTCATACACACTAAGCGTTACATCAGTCATACACACCGTTACCCCTGCTCACACTAAGCGTTACATCAGTCATACACACTAAGCGTTGCATCAGTCATACACACCGTTACCCCTGCCCACACTAAGCGTTACATCAGTCATACACACTAAGCATTACATCAGTCATACACAAGGTTACCCCTGCTCACACTAAGCGTTATATGAGTCATACACACCGCACACTAAGCGTTACATCAGTTATACACACCGCACTCTAAGCGTTACATCAATCATACACACTATTTCCCCTGCTCACACTAAGTGTTACATCAGTCATACACACCATTACCCCTGCTCATACTAAGCGTTACATAATACACACACACCGTAACCCCTGCTCACACTAAGCGTTACATCAGTCACACACACCGTTACCCCTGTTCACACTAAGTGCTACATCAGTCACACACACCGTTACCCCTGCTCACACTAAGCGTTACATCAGTCATACACACCATTACCCCTGCTCACACTAAGCGTTACATCAGTCACACACACCGTAACCCCTGCTCACACTAAGCGTTACATCATTCATACACAATAAGCATTACATCAGTCACACACAACGTTACGCCTGCTCACACTAAGCACTACATCAGTCATACACACTAAGCTTTACATCAGTCATACACACCGTTACCCCTGCTCACACTAAGCGTTACATCAGTCATACACACTAAGCGTTACATAAGTCATACACACCGTTACCCCTGCTCACACTAAGCGTTACATCAGTCATACACACTAAGCATTACATCAGTCATACACAAGGTTACCCCTGCTCACACTAAGCGTTACATCAGTCATACACACCGCACACTAAACGTTACATCAGTCATACACACCGCACACTAAGCATTACATCAATCATACACACTATTTCCCCTGCTCACACTAAGCGTTACATCAGTCATACACACCATTACCCCTGCTCATACTAAGCATTACATCATTCACACACCGTAACCCCTGCCAACACTAAGCATTACATCAGTCACACACACAGTTACCCCTGCTCACACTAAGCGTTACATCAGTCACACACACCGTTACCCCTGCTCACACTAAGCGTTACATCAGTCATAGACACCGTTACCCCTGCTCACACTAAGCGTTACATCAGTCATACACACCATTACCACTGCTCACACTAAGAGTTACATCAGTCACACACACCGTAACCCCTGCTCACACTAAGCGTTACATCATTCATACACACTAAGCATTACATCAGTCACACACACCGTTATGCCTGCTCACACTAAGCGCTACATCAGTCATACACACTAAGCATTACATTAGTCATACACACCGTTACCCCTGCTCACACTAAGCGTTATATCAGTCACACACACCATTACCCCTGCTCACACTAAGCATTACATCAGTCACACACACCATAACCCCTGCTCACACTAAGCGTTACATCAGTCATACACACTAAGCATTACATCAGTCACACACACCGTTACCCCTGCACATACTAAGCGTTACATCAGTCATACACACCGTTACCCCTGCTTACACTAAGCTTTACATCAGTCACACACACCGTTACCCCTGCTCACACTAAGCGTTACATCAGTCATACACACTAAGCGTTACATCAGTCACACACACCGTTACCCCTGCTCACACTATGCGTTACATCAGTCATACACACTAAGCGTTACATCAGTCATACACACCGTTACCCCTGCTCACACTAAGCGTTACATCAGTCATACACACTAAGCGTTGCATCAGTCATACACACCGTTACCCCTGCCCACACTAAGCGTTACATCAGTCATACACACTAAGCATTACATCAGTCATACACAAGGTTACCCCTGCTCACACTAAGCGTTATATGAGTCATACACACCGCACACTAAGCGTTACATCAGTTATACACACCGCACTCTAAGCGTTACATCAATCATACACACTATTTCCCCTGCTCACACTAAGTGTTACATCAGTCATACACACCATTACCCCTGCTCATACTAAGCGTTACATAATACACACACACCGTAACCCCTGCTCACACTAAGCGTTACATCAGTCACACACACCGTTACCCCTGTTCACACTAAGTGCTACATCAGTCACACACACCGTTACCCCTGCTCACACTAAGCGTTACATCAGTCATACACACCATTACCCCTGCTCACACTAAGCGTTACATCAGTCACACACACCGTAACCCCTGCTCACACTAAGCGTTACATCATTCATACACAATAAGCATTACATCAGTCACACACAACGTTACGCCTGCTCACACTAAGCACTACATCAGTCATACACACTAAGCTTTACATCAGTCATACACACCGTTACCCCTGCTCACACTAAGCGTTACATCAGTCATACACACTAAGCGTTACATAAGTCATACACACCGTTACCCCTGCTCACACTAAGCGTTACATCAGTCATACACACTAAGCATTACATCAGTCATACACAAGGTTACCCCTGCTCACACTAAGCGTTACATCAGTCATACACACCGCACACTAAACGTTACATCAGTCATACACACCGCACACTAAGCATTACATCAATCATACACACTATTTCCCCTGCTCACACTAAGCGTTACATCAGTCATACACACCATTACCCCTGCTCATACTAAGCATTACATCATTCACACACCGTAACCCCTGCCAACACTAAGCATTACATCAGTCACACACACAGTTACCCCTGCTCACACTAAGCGTTACATCAGTCACACACACCGTTACCCCTGCTCACACTAAGCGTTACATCAGTCATAGACACCGTTACCCCTGCTCACACTAAGCGTTACATCAGTCATACACACCATTACCACTGCTCACACTAAGAGTTACATCAGTCACACACACCGTAACCCCTGCTCACACTAAGCGTTACATCATTCATACACACTAAGCATTACATCAGTCACACACACCGTTATGCCTGCTCACACTAAGCGCTACATCAGTCATACACACTAAGCATTACATTAGTCATACACACCGTTACCCCTGCTCACACTAAGCGTTATATCAGTCACACACACCATTACCCCTGCTCACACTAAGCATTACATCAGTCACACACACCATAACCCCTGCTCACACTAAGCGTTACATCAGTCATACACACTAAGCATTACATCAGTCACACACACCGTTACCCCTGCACATACTAAGCGTTACATCAGTCATACACACCGTTACCCCTGCTTACACTAAGCTTTACATCAGTCACACACACCGTTACCCCTGCTCACACTAAGCGTTACATCAGTCATACACACCGTTACCCCTGCTCACACTAAGCGTTACATCAGTCATACACACCGTTACCCCTGCTCACACTAAGTGTTACATCAGTCACACACACCGTTACACCTGCTCACACTAAGCGTTACATCAGTCATACACACCGTTACCCCTGCTCACACTAAGAGTTACATCAGTTGTACACACTAAGCGTTACATCAGTCACACAAACCGTTACCCCTGCTCACACTAAGCGTTACATCAGTCACACACACTGTTACCCCTGCTCACACTAAGCGTTACATCAGTCATACACACATACAACTGCTCACACTAAGCGTTACATCAGTCACACACACCGTTACCCCTGCTCACACTAAGCGTTACATCAGTCACACACACCGTTACCCCTGCTCACACTAAGTGTTACATCAGTCACACACACCGTTACCCCTGCTCACACTAAGCGTTACATCAGTCATACACACCTTTTCCCCTGCTCACACTAAGCATTACGACAGTCATACACACCGTCACCCCTGCTCACACTAAGCGTTACATCAGTCATACACACTAAGCGTTACATCAGTCACACACACCGTTACCCCTGCTCACACTATGCGTTACATCAGTCATACACACTAAGCGTTACATCAGTCATACACACCGTTACCCCTGCTCACACTAAGCGTTACATCAGTCATACACACTAAGCGTTACATCAGTCATACACTCCGTTACCCCTGCCCACACTAAGCGATACATCAGTCATACACACCGTTACCCCTGCTCACACTAAGCGTTACATCTGTCATACACACTAAGCGTTACATCAGTCATACACAAGGTTACCCCTGCTCACACTAAGCGTTATATCAGTCATACACACCGCACACTAAGCATTACATCAGTTATACACACCGCACTCTAAGCGTTACATCAATCATACACACTATTTCCCCTGCTCACACTAAGTGTTACATCAGTCATACACACCATTACCCCTGCTCATACTAAGCGTTACATCATACACACACACCGTAACCCCTGCTCACACTAAGCGTTACATCAGTCACACACACCGTTACCCCTGTTCACACTAAGCGCTACATCAGTCACACACACCATTACCCCTGCTCACACTAAGCGTTACATCAGTCATACACACCATTACCCCTGCTCACACTAAGCGTTACATCAGTCACACACACCGTAACCCCTGCTCACACTAAGCGTTACATCATTCATACACAATAAGCATTACATCAGTCACACACAACGTTACGCCTGCTCACACTAAGCGCTACATCAGTCATACACACTAAGCTTTACATCAGTCATACACACCGTTACCCCTGCTCACACTAAGCGTTACATCAGTCATACACACTAAGCGTTACATCAGTCATACACACCGTTACCCCTGCTCACACTAAGCGTTACATCAGTCATACACACTAAGCGTTACATCAGTCATACACAAGGTTACCCCTGCTCACACTAAGCATTACATCAGTCATACACACTGCACACTAAACGTTACATCAGTCATACACACCGCACACTAAGCTTTACATCAATCATACACACTATTTCCCCTGCTCACACTAAGCGTTACATCAGTCATACACACCATTACCCCTGCTCATACTAAGCATTACATCATTCACACACCGTAACCCCTGCCAACACTAAGCATTACATCAGTCACACACACCATTACACCTGCTCACACTAAGCGTTACATCAGTCATACACACCGTTACCCCTGCTCACACTAAGAGTTACATCAGTCGTACACACTAAGCATTACATCAGTCACACAAACCGTTACCCCTGCTCACACTAAGCGTTACATCAGTCATAGACACATACCCCTGCTCACACTAAGCGTTACATAAGTCACACACACCGTTACCCCTGCTCACACTAAGCGTTACATCAGTCACACACACCGTAACCCCTGCTCACACTAAGCGTTACATCAGTCATACACACTGTAACCCCTGCTCACACTAAGCGTTACATCAGTCATGCACACTAAGCTTTACATCAGTCATACACACCGCACACTAAGCGTTACATCAATCATACACACTATTACCCCTGCTCACACTAAGCGTTACATCAGTCATACACACCGTTACCCCTGCTCACACTAAGCGTTACATCAGTCATACACACCGTTACCCCTGCTCACACTAAGCGTTACATCAGTCATACACACTAAGCGTTACATCAGTCACACACACTGTAACCCCTGCTCACACTAAGCGTTACATCAGTCATACACACTAAGCGTTACATCAGTCACACACACACCGTTACCCCTGCTCACACTAAGCGTTACATCAGTCATACACACCGTTACCCCTGCTCACACTAAGGATTACATCATTCATACACACCGTTACCCCTGCTCACACTAAGCATTACATCATTCATACACACTAAGCATTACATTATTCATACACACTAAGCGTTACATCAGTCATACACACCATTACCACTGCTCACACTAAGCAATACATCATTCATACACACTAAGCATTACATTATTCATACACACTAAGCGTTACATCAGTCATACACACCGTGCTCACACTAAGCTTTACATCATTCATATACACTAAGCGTTACATCACTCATACACACTAAGCGTTACATCAGTCACACACACCGTTACCCCTGCTCACACTGAGCGCTACATCATTCATACACACTAAGCGTTACATCATTCATACACACTAAGTGTTACATCAGTCACACACACCATTACCCCTGCTCACACTAAGCGTTACATCAGTCATACACACCATTACCCCTGCTCACACTAAGCGTTACATCAGTCATACACACCGTTACCCCTGCTCACACTAAGCATTACATCAGTCATACACACCATTACCCCTGCTCACACTAAGCGTTACATCAGTCATACTCACTATTATCCCTGCTCACACTAAGCGTTACATCAGTCATACACACCGTTACCCCTGCTCACACTAAGCGTTACATCAGTCACACACACCATTACCCCTGCTCACACTAAGCATTACATCATTCACACACACCATTACCCCTGCTCACACTAAGCATTACATGAGTCATACACAACGTTACCCCTGCTCGCACTAAGCGTTACATCAGTCATACACACCGTTACCCCTGCTCACACTAAGCATTACATCAGTCATACACACTAACCATTACATCAGTCACACACACCATTACCCCTGCTCACACTAAGCGTTACATCAGTCATACACAACGTTACCCCTGCTCACACTAAGCGTTACATCAGTCATACACACTAAGTATTACATCAGTCATACACACCGATACCCCTGCTCACACTAAGCATTACATCAGTCATACACACCATTACCCCTGCTCACACTAAGTGTTACATCAGTCATACACACTAAGCGTTACATCAGTCACAAACACCGTTACCCCTGCTCACACTAAGCGTTACATCAGTCATACACACTAAGCTTTACATTAGTCATACACACCGTTACCCCTGCTCACACTAAGCGTTACATCAGTCATACACACTAAGCGTTACATCAGTCATACACACCGTTACCCCTGCTCACACTAAGCGTTACATCAGTCACACACACCATTACCCCTGCTCACACTAAGCATTACATCATTCACACACACCATTACCCCTGCTCACACTAAGCATTACATGAGTCATACACAACGTTACCCCTGCTCGCACTAAGCGTTACATCAGTCATACACACCGTTACCCCTGCTCACACTAAGCATTACATCAGTCATACACACTAACCATTACATCAGTCACACACACCATTACCCCTGCTCACACTAAGCGTTACATCAGTCATACACAACGTTACCCCTGCTCACACTAAGCGTTACATCAGTCATACACACTAAGTATTACATCAGTCATACACACCGATACCCCTGCTCACACTAAGCATTACATCAGTCATACACACCATTACCCCTGCTCACACTAAGTGTTACATCAGTCATACACACTAAGCGTTACATCAGTCACAAACACCGTTACCCCTGCTCACACTAAGCGTTACATCAGTCATACACACTAAGCTTTACATTAGTCATACACACCGTTACCCCTGCTCACACTAAGCGTTACATCAGTCATACACACTAAGCGTTACATCAGTCATACACACCGTTACCCCTGCTCACACTAAGCGTTACATCAGTCATACACACCGTTACCACTGCTCACACTAAGAGTTACATCAGTCACACACACCGTAACCCCTGCTCACACTAAGCGTTACATCATTCATACACACTAAGCATTACATCAGTCACACACACCGTTATGCCTGCTCACACTAAGCGCTACATCAGTCATACACACTAAGCATTACATTAGTCATACACACCGTTACCCCTGCTCACACTAAGCGTTACATCAGTCACACACACCATTACCCCTGCTCACACTAAGCATTACATCAGTCACACACACCATAACCCCTGCTCACACTAAGCGTTACATCAGTCATACACACTAAGCATTACATCAGTCACACACACCGTTACCCCTGCACATACTAAGCGTTACATCAGTCATACACACCGTTACCCCTGCTCACACTAAGCTTTACATCAGTCACACACACCGTTACCCCTGCTCACACTAAGCGTTACATCAGTCATACACACCGTTACCCCTGCTCACACTAAGCGTTACATCAGTCATGCACACCGTTACCCCTGCTCACACTAAGCGTTACATCAGTCACACACACCATTACACCTGCTCACACTAAGCGTTACATCAGTCATACACACCGTTACCCCGGCTCACACTAAGAGTTACATCAGTCGTACACACTAAGCGTTACATCAGTCACACAAACCGTTACCCCTGCTCACACTAAGCATTACATCAGTCACACACACTGTTACCCCTGCTCACACTAAGCATTACATCAGTCATACACACATACCCCTGCTCACACTAAGCGTTACATCAGTCACACACACCGTTACCCCTGCTCACACTAAGTGTTACATCAGTCACACACACCGTTACCCCTGCTCACACTAAGCGTTACATCAGTCACACACACCTTTTCCCCTGCTCACACTAAGCATTACGTCAGTCATACACACCGTCACCCCTGCTCACACTAAGCGTTACATCAGTCATACACACTAATCGTTACATCAGTCACACACACCGTTATCCCTGCTCACACTAAGCGTTACATCAGTCATACACACCGTTACCCCTGCTCACACTAAGCTTTACATCAGTCACACACACCGTTACCCCTGCTCACACTAAGCGTTACATCAGTCATACACACAGTTACCCCTGCTCACACTAAGCATTACATCAGTCATACACACCGTTACCCCTGCTCACACTAAGCGTTACATCAGTCACACACACCGTTACACCTGCTCACACTAAGCGTTACATCAGTCATACACACCGTTACCCCTGCTCACACTAAGAGTTACATCAGTCGTACACACTAAGCGTTACATCAGTCACACAAACCGTTACCCCTGCTCACACTAAGCGTTACATCAGTCACACACACTGTTACCCCTGCTCACACTAAGCGTTACATCAGTCATACACACATACCCCTGCTCACACTAAGCGTTACATCAGTCACACACACCGTTACCCCTGCTCACACTAAGCGTTACATCAGTCACACACACCGTTACCCCTGCTCACACTAAGCGTTACATCAGTCACACACACCGTTACCCCTGCTCACACTAAGCGTTACATCAGTCATACACACCTTTTCCCCTGCTCACACTAAGCATTACGACAGTCATACACACCGTCACCCCTGCTCACACTAAGCGTTACATCAGTCATACACACTAAGCGTTACATCAGTCACACACACCGTTACCCCTGCTCACACTAAGCGTTACATCAGTCACACACACCATTACCCCTGCTCACACTAAGCGTTACATCAGTCATACACACTAAGCATTACATCAGTCACACACACCGTTACCCCTGCACATACTAAGCGTTACATCAGTCATACACACCGTTACCCCTGCTCACACTAAGCTTTACATCAGTCACACACACCGTTACCCCTGCTCACACTAAGCGTTACATCAGTCATACACACCGTTACCCCTGCTCACACTAAGCGTTACATCAGTCATACACACCGTTACCCCTGCTCACACTAAGCGTTACATCAGTCATACACACCGTTACCCCTGCTCACACTAAGCGATACATCAGTCACACACACCGTTACACCTGCTCACACTAAGCGTTACATCAGTCATACACACCGTTACCCCTGCTCACACTAAGAGTTACATCAGTCGTACACACTAAGCGTTACATCAGTCACACAAACCGTTACCCCTGCTCAGACTAAGCGTTACATCAGTCACACACACTGTTACCCCTGCTCACACTAAGCGTTACATCAGTCATACACACATACCCCTGCTCACACTAAGCGTTACATCAGTCACACACACCGTTACCCCTGCTCACACTAAGCGTTACATCAGTCACACACACCGTTACCCCTGCTCACACTAAGTGTTACATCAGTCACACACACCGTTACCCCTGCTCACACTAAGCGTTACATCAGTCATACACACCTTTTCCCCTGCTCACACTAAGCATTACGACAGTCATACACACCGTCACCCCTGCTCACACTAAGCGTTACATCAGTCATACACACTAAGCGTTACATCAGTCACACACACCGTTACCCCTGCTCACACTATGCGTTACATCAGTCATACACACTAAGCGTTACATCAGTCATACACACCGTTACCCCTGCTCACACTAAGCGTTACATCAGTCATACACACTAAGCGTTACATCAGTCATACACACCGTTACCCCTGCCCACACTAAGCGTTACATCAGTCATACACACTAAGTGTTACATCAGTCATACACACCGTTACCCCTGCTCACACTAAGCGTTACATCTGTCATACACACTAAGCATTACATCAGTCATACACAAGGTTACCCCTGCTCACACTAAGCGTTATATCAGTCATACACACCGCACACTAAGCGTTACATCAGTTATACACACCGCACTCTAAGCGTTACATCAATCATACACACTATTTCCCCTGCTCACACTAAGTGTTACATCAGTCATACACACCATTACCCCTGCTCATACTAAGCGTTACATCATACACACACACCGTAACCCCTGCTCACACTAAGCGTTACATCAGTCACACACACCGTTACCCCTGTTCACACTAAGCGTTACATCAGTCACACACACCGTTACCCCTGCTCACACTAAGCGTTACATCAGTCATACACACCATTACCCCTGCTCACACTAAGGGTTACATCAGTCACACACACCGTAACCCCTGCTCACACTAAGCGTTACATCATTCATACACAATAAGCATTACATCAGTCACACACAACGTTACGCCTGCTCACACTAAGCGCTACATCAGTCATACACACTAAGCTTTACATCAGTCATACACACCGTTACCCCTGCTCACACTAAGCGTTACATCAGTCATACACACTAAGCGTTACATCAGTCATACACACCGTTACCCCTGCTCACACTAAGCGTTACATCAGTCATACACACTAAGCGTTACATCAGTCATACACAAGGTTACCCCTGCTCACACTAAGCGTTACATCAGTCATACACACCGCACACTAAACGTTACATCAGTCATACACACCGCACACTAAGCTTTACATCAATCATACACACTATTTCCCCTGCTGACACTAAGCGTTACATCAGTCATACACACCATTACCCCTGCTCATACTAAGCATTACATCATTCACACACCGTAACCCCTGCCAACACTAAAGCATTACATCAGTCACACACAGTTACCCCTGCTCACTCTAAGCGTTACATCAGTCACACACACCGTTATTCCTGTTCACACTAAGCGTTACATCAGTCATAGACACCATTACCCCTGCTCACACTAAGCGTTACATCAGTCATACACACCGTTACCACTGCTCACACTAAAAGTTACATCAGTCACACACACCGTAACCCCTGCTCACACTAAGCGTTACATCATTCATACACACTAAGCATTACATCAGTCACACACACCATTATGCCTGCTCACACTAAGCGCTACATCAGTCATACACACTAAGCATTACATTAGTCATACACACCGTTACCCCTGCTCACACTAAGCATTACATCAGTCACACACACCATAACCCCTGCTCACACTAAGCGTTACATCAGTCATACACACTAAGCATTACATCAGTCACACACACCGTTACCCCTGCACATACTAAGCGTTACATCAGTCATACACACCGTTACCCCTGCTCACACTAAGCTTTACATCAGTCACACACACCGTTACCCCTGCTCACACTAAGCGTTACATCAGTCATACACACCGTTACCCCTGCTCACACTAAGCGTTACATCAGTCATACACACCGTTACCCCTGCTCACACTAAGCGTTACATCAGTCACACACACCATAACCCCTGCTCACACACACCGTTACACCTGCTCACACTAAGCGTTACATCAGTCATACACACCGTTACCCCTGCTCACACTAAGAGTTACATCAGTCGTACACACTAAGCGTTACATCAGTCACACAAACCGTTACCCCTGCTCAAACTAAGCGTTGCATCAGTCACACACACTGTTACCCCTGCTCACACTAAGCGTTACATCAGTCATACACACATACCCCTGCTCACACTAAGCGTTACATCAGTCATACACACCTTTTCCCCTGCTCACACTAAGCATTACGTCAGTCATACACACCGTCACTCCTGCTCACACTAAGCGTTACATCAGTCATACACACTAAGCGTTACATCAGTCACACACACCGTTACCCCTGCTCACACTATGCGTTACATCAGTCATACACACTAAGCGTTACATCAGTCATACACACTGTTACCCCTGCTCACACTAAGCGTTACATCAGTCATACACACTAAGCGTTACATCAGTCATACACACCGTTACCCCTGCCCACACTAAGTGTTACATCAGTCATACACACTAAGTGTTACATCAGTCATACACACCGTTACCCCTGCTCACACTAAGCGTTACATCAGTCATACACACTAAGCGTTACATCAGTCATACACAAGGTTACCCCTGCTCACACTAAGCGTTATATCAGTCATACACACCGTAACCCCTGCTCACACTAAGCGTTACATCATACACATACACTGTTACCCCTGCTCACACTAAGCGTTACATCAGTCACACACACCGTTACCCCTGTTCACACTAAGCGTTACATCAGTCACACACACCGTTACCCCTGCTCACACTAAGCGTTACATCAGTCATACACACCATTACCCCTGCTCACACTAAGCGTTACATCAGTCACACACACCGTATCCCCTACTCACTCTAAGCGTTACATCATTCATACACAATAAGCATTACATCAGTCACACACAACGTTACGCCTGCTCACACTAAGCGCTACATCAGTCATGCACACTAAGCATTACATTAGTTATACACACTGTTACCCCTGCTCACACTAAGCGTTACATCAGTCACACACACCGTTACCCCTGCTCACACTAAGCGTTACATCAGTCACACACACCGTAACCCCTGCTCACACTAAGCGTTACATCAGTCATACACACCGAAACCCCTGCTCACACTAAGCGTTACATCAGTCATGCACACTAAGCTTTACATCAGTCATACACACCGCACACTAAGCGTTACATCAATCATACACACCATTACCCCTGCTCACACTAAGCATTACATCAGTCACACACACCGTAACCCCTGCTCACACTAAGCGTTACATCAGTCACACACACTGTTACCCCTGCTCACACTGAGCGTTACATCAGTCATACACACTAAGCATTACATCAGTCATACACACTAAGCGTTACATCAGTCATACACACCGTTACCCCTGCTCACACTGAGCGTTACATCAGTCATACACACTAAGCGTTACATCAGTCATACACACCGTTACCCCTGCTCACACTAAGCGTTACATCAGTCATACACACTAAGCGTTACATCAATCATACACACCGTTACCCCTGCTCATACTCACCATTCTTTCTGCTTACACTCACAGGTACATTTACTCACATTCATTATTATCTCTGCTCACACTGAGAAAGTTTATCACTGAGTGTGAGAAAGTATAACACTCATACTTAGTATTATCTCTGCTCACACTCTGTATTATCTCTACTCACACTCAGTTCCTTTGCTCACTCTCACAGCTATGCCTGCTCATACTCAGTAACTTTGCTCACCCTCAAAGCTATACCTGCTCATTCTCAGTACCTTTGCTCACTCTCACAGCTATACCTGCTCATACTCAGTACCTTTGCTCACTCTCACAGCTATACCTGCTCATACTCAGTACCTTTGCTCACTCTCAGAGCTATACCTGCTCATACTCAGTATCTTTACTCACTCTCACAGCTATACCTGCTCATACTCAGTACCTTTGCTCACTCTCACAGCTATGCCTGCACACACTCAGTATCTTTGCTCACTCTCACAGCTATGCCTGCTCACACTCAGTACCTTTACTCACTCTCACAGCTATGCCTGCTCATACTCAGTACCTTTACTCACATTCACTGCTATGCCTGCTCACACTCAGTACCTTTACTCACCCTCACAGCTATGCCTGCTCATACCCAGTACCTTTGCTCACCCTCACAGCTATGCCTGCTCATACTCAGTACCTTTGCTCACCCTCACAGCTATGCCTGCTCATACTCAGTACCTTTGCTCACCCTCACAGCTATGCCTGCTCATACTCAGTACCTTTGCTCACTCTCACAGCTATACCTGCTCATACTCAGTACCTTTACTCACTCTCACAGCTATGCCTGCTCATACTCAGTACCTTTGCTCACTCTCACAGCTAAGCCTGCTCATACTCAGTACCTTTGCTCACTCTCACAGCTATACCTGCTCATACTCAGTACCTTTACTCACTCTCAAAGCTATGCCTGCTCATACTCAGTACCTTTGCTCACTCTCACAGCTATACCTGCTCATACTCAGTACCTTTACTCACTCTCACAGCTATGCCTGCTCATACTCAGTACCTTTACTCACTCTCACAGCTATACCTGCTCATACTCAGTACCTTTACTCACTCTCACAGCTATTCCTGCTCATACTCAGTACCTTTACTCACTCTCACAGCTATGCCTGCTCATACTCAGTACCTTTACTCACTCTCACAGCTATGCCTGCTCATACTCAGTACCTTTACTCACTCTCACAGCTATGCCTGCTCATACTCAGTACCTTTGCTCACTCTCACAGCTATGCCTGCTCATACTCAGTACCTTTACTCACTCTTACAGCTATGCCTGCTCATACTCAGTACCTTTACTCACCCTCACAGCTATGCCTGCTCATACTCAGTACCTTTGCTCACTCTCACAGCTATGCCTGCTCATACTCAGTACCTTTGCTCACTCTCACAGCTATGCCTGCTCATACTCAGTACCTTTACTCACACTCAGTATTATCTCTACTCACACTCAGTACCTTTGCTCACCCTCACAGCTATACCTGCTCATAATCAGTACCTTTACTCACTCTCACAGCTATGCCTACTCATACTCAGTACCTTTACTCACTCTCACTGCTATGCCTGCTCATACTCAGTAACTTTACTCACTCTCACAGCTATGCCTGCTCATACTCAGTACCTTTACTCACACTCAGTATTATCTCTACTCACACTCAGTACCTTTGCTCACCCTCACAGCTATACCTGCTCATAATCAGTACCTTTACTCACTCTCACAGCTATGCCTACTCATACTCAGTACCTTTACTCACTCTCACTGCTATGCCTGCTCATACTCAGTAACTTTACTCACTCTCACAGCTATGCCTGCTCATACTCAGTACCTTTACTCACACTCAGTATTATCTCTACTCACACTCAGTACCTTTGCTCACCCTCACAGCTATACCTGCTCATAATCAGTACCTTTACTCACTCTCACAGCTATGCCTACTCATACTCAGTACCTTTGCTCACCCTCACAGCTATGCCTGCTCATACTCAGTACCTTTGCTCACTCTCACAACTATACCTGCTCATACTCAGTACCTTTACTCACTCTCACAGCTATGCCTGCTCATACTCAGTACCTTTACTCACTCTCACAGCTATGTCTGCTCATACTCAATACCTTTGCTCACCCTCACAGCTATGGCTGCTCTTACTCAGTACCATTGCTCACCCTCACAGCTATACCTGCTCATACTCAGTACCTTTACTCACCCTCACAGCTTTGCCTGCTCATACTCAGTACCTTTACTCACTCTCACAGCTATACCTGCTCATACTCAGTACCTTTACTCACCCTCACATCTTTGCCTGCTCATACTCAGTACCTTTACTCACTCTCACAGCTATACCTGCTCATACTCAGTACCTTTACTCACTCTCACAGCTATACCTGCTCATACTCAGTACCTTTGCTCACCCTCACAGCTATGCCTGCTCATACTCAGTACCTTTACTCACTCTCACAGCTATACCTGCTCATACTCAGTACCTTTGCTCACTCTCACAACTATACCTGCTCATACTCAGTACCTTTACTCACCCTCACAGCTATGCCTGCTCATACTCAGTACCTTTACTCACTCTCACAGCTATGCCTGCTCATACTCAGTACCTTTACTCACTCTCACAGCTATACCTGCTCATAATCAGTACCTTTGCTCACTCTCACAGCTATGCCTGCTCATACTCAGTACCTTTACTCACTCTCACAGCTATGCCTGCTCATACTCAGTACCTTTACTCACTCTCACAGCTATACCTGCTCATACTCAGTACCTTTGCTCACCCTCACAGCTATGCCTGCTCATACTCAGTACCTTTACTCACTCTCACTGCAGTGCCTGCTCATTCTCAGTACCTTTACTCACTCTCACAGCTATGCCTGCTCATACTCAGTTCCTTTACTCACCCTCACAGCTATGCCTGCTCATACTCAGTACCTTTGCTCACCCTCAAAGCTATGCCTGCTCATACTCAGTACCTTTGCTCACCCTCACAGCTATGCCTGCTCATACTCAGTACCTTTACTCACTCTACCTGCTCATACTCAGTACCTTTACTCACTCTCACAACTATACCTGCTCATACTCAGTACCTTTGCTCACCCTCACAGCTATGCCTGCTCATACTCAGTACCTTTGCTCACTCTCACAGCTATACCTGCTCATACTCAGTACCTTTACTCACTCTCACAGCTATGCCTGCTCATACTCAGTACCTTTGCTCACTCTCACAGCTAAGCCTGCTCATACTCAGTACCTTTGCTCACTCTCACAGCTATACCTGCTCATACTCAGTACCTTTACTCACTCTCAAAGCTATGCCTGCTCATACTCAGTACCTTTGCTCACTCTCACAGCTATACCTGCTCATACTCAGTACCTTTACTCACTCTCACAGCTATGCCTGCTCATACTCAGTACCTTTACTCACTCTCACAGCTATACCTGCTCATACTCAGTACCTTTACTCACTCTCACAGCTATGCCTGCTCATACTCAGTACCTTTACTCACTCTCACAGCTATGCCTGCTCATACTCAGTACCTTTGCTCACTCTCACAGCTATGCCTGCTCATACTCAGTACCTTTACTCACTCTCACAGCTATGCCTGCTCATACTCAGTACCTTTACTTACCCTCACAGCTATGCCTGCTCATACTCAGTACCTTTGCTCACTCTCACAGCTATGCCTGCTCATACTCAGTACCTTTGCTCACTCTCACAGCTATGCCTGCTCATACTCAGTACCTTTACTCACACTCAGTATTATCTCTACTCACACTCAGTACCTTTGCTCACCCTCACAGCTATACCTGCTCATAATCAGTACCTTTACTCACTCTCACAGCTATGCCTACTCATACTCAGTACCTTTACTCACTCTCACTGCTATGCCTGCTCATACTCAGTAACTTTACTCACTCTCACAGCTATGCCTGCTCATACTCAGTACCTTTACTCACACTCAGTATTATCTCTACTCACACTCAGTACCTTTGCTCACCCTCACAGCTATACCTGCTCATAATCAGTACCTTTACTCACTCTCACAGCTATGCCTACTCATACTCAGTACCTTTACTCACTCTCACTGCTATGCCTGCTCATACTCAGTAACTTTACTCACTCTCACAGCTATGCCTGCTCATACTCAGTACCTTTACTCACACTCAGTATTATCTCTACTCACACTCAGTACCTTTGCTCACCCTCACAGCTATACCTGCTCATAATCAGTACCTTTACTCACTCTCACAGCTATGCCTACTCATACTCAGTACCTTTGCTCACCCTCACAGCTATGCCTGCTCATACTCAGTACCTTTGCTCACTCTCACAACTATACCTGCTCATACTCAGTACCTTTACTCACTCTCACAGCTATGCCTGCTCATACTCAGTACCTTTACTCACTCTCACAGCTATGTCTGCTCATACTCAATACCTTTGCTCACCCTCACAGCTATGGCTGCTCTTACTCAGTACCATTGCTCACCCTCACAGCTATACCTGCTCATACTCAGTACCTTTACTCACCCTCACAGCTTTGCCTGCTCATACTCAGTACCTTTACTCACTCTCACAGCTATACCTGCTCATACTCAGTACCTTTACTCACCCTCACAGCTTTGCCTGCTCATACTCAGTACCTTTACTCACTCTCACAGCTATACCTGCTCATACTCAGTAGCTTTACTCACTCTCACAGCTATACCTGCTCATACTCAGTACCTTTGCTCACCCTCACAGCTATGCCTGCTCATACTCAGTACCTTTACTCACTCTCACAGCTATACCTGCTCATACTCAGTACCTTTGCTCACTCTCACAACTATACCTGCTCATACTCAGTACCTTTACTCACCCTCACAGCTATGCCTGCTCATACTCAGTACCTTTACTCACTCTCACAGCTATGCCTGCTCATACTCAGTACCTTTACTCACTCTCACAGCTATACCTGCTCATAATCAGTACCTTTACTCACTCTCACAGCTATGCCTGCTCATACTCAGTACCTTTACTCACTCTCACAGCTATGCCTGCTCATACTCAGTACCTTTACTCACTCTCACAGCTATACCTGCTCATACTCAGTACCTTTGCTCACCCTCACAGCTATGCCTGCTCATACTCAGTACCTTTACTCACTCTCACTGCAGTGCCTGCTCATTCTCAGTACCTTTACTCACTCTCACAGCTATGCCTGCTCATACTCAGTTCCTTTACTCACCCTCACAGCTATGCCTGCTCATACTCAGTACCTTTGCTCACCCTCAAAGCTATGCCTGCTCATACTCAGTACCTTTGCTCACCCTCACAGCTATGCCTGCTCATACTCAGTACCTTTACTCACTCTACCTGCTCATACTCAGTACCTTTACTCACTCTCACAACTATACCTGCTCATACTCAGTACCTTTACTCACCCTCACAACTATACCTTCTCATACTCAGTACCTTTACTCACTCTCACAGCTATACCTGCTAATACTCAGTACCTTTACTCACTCTCACAGCTATGCCTGCTCATACTCAGTACCTTTGCTCACCCTCACAGCTATACCTGCTCATTCTCAGTACCTTTGCTCACTCTCACAGCTATGCCTGCTCATACTCAGTACCTTTACTCACCCTCACAGCTATACCTGCTCATACTCAGTACCTTTGCTCACCCTCACAGCTATACCTGCTCATACTCAGTACCTTTGCTCACTCTCACAGCTATACCTGCTCATACTCAGTACCTTTACTCACTCTCACAGCTATACCTGCTCATACTCAGTACCTTTACTCACTCTCACAGCTATACCTGCTCATACTCAGTACCTTTGCTCACCCTCACAGCTATGCCTGCTCATACTCAGTACCTTTACTCACTCTCACAGCTATACCTGCTCATACTCAGTACCTTTGCTCACTCTCACAACTATACCTGCTCATACTCAGTACCTTTACTCACCCTCACAGCTATGCCTGCTCATACTCAGTACCTTTACTCACTCTCACAGCTATGCCTGCTCATACTCAGTACCTTTACTCACTCTCACAGCTATACCTGCTAATAATCAGTACCTTTACTCACTCTCACAGCTATGCCTGCTCATACTCAGTACCTTTACTCACTCTCACAGCTATGCCTGCTCATACTCAGTACCTTTACTCACTCTCACAGCTATACCTGCTCATACTCAGTACCTTTGCTCACCCTCACAGCTATGCCTGCTCATACTCAGTACCTTTACTCACTCTCACTGCAGTGCCTGCTCATTCTCAGTACCTTTACTCACTCTCACAGCTATGCCTGCTCATACTCAGTTCCTTTACTCACCCTCACAGCTATGCCTGCTCATACTCAGTACCTTTGCTCACCCTCAAAGCTATGCCTGCTCATACTCAGTACCTTTGCTCACCCTCACAGCTATGCCTGCTCATACTCAGTACCTTTACTCACTCTACCTGCTCATACTCAGTACCTTTACTCACTCTCACAACTATACCTGCTCATACTCAGTACCTTTACTCACCCTCACAACTATACCTTCTCATACTCAGTACCTTTACTCACTCTCACAGCTATACCTGCTAATACTCAGTACCTTTACTCACTCTCACAGCTATGCCTGCTCATACTCAGTACCTTTGCTCACCCTCACAGCTATACCTGCTCATTCTCAGTACCTTTGCTCACTCTCACAGCTATGCCTGCTCATACTCAGTACCTTTACTCACCCTCACAGCTATACCTGCTCATACTCAGTACCTTTGCTCACCCTCACAGCTATACCTGCTCATACTCAGTACCTTTGCTCACTCTCACAGCTATACCTGCTCATACTCAGTACCTTTACTCACTCTCACAGCTATACCTGCTCATACTCAGTACCTTTACTCACTCTCACAGCTATACCTGCTCATACTCAGTACCTTTACTCACTCTCACAGCTATACCTGCTCATACTCAGTACCTTTACTCACTCTCACAGCTATGCCTGCTCATACTCAGTACCTTTACTCACTCTCACAGCTATGCCTGCTCATACTCAGTACCTTTACTCACTCTCACAGCTATGCTTGCTCATACTCAGTACATTTACTCACTCTCACAGCTATACCAGCTCATACTCAGTACCTTTGCTCACCCTCACAGCTATACCTGCTCATACTCAGTCCCTTTACTCACCCTCACAGCTATACCTGCTCATACTCAGTCCCTTTACTCATTCTCACAGCTATGCCTGCTCATACTCAGTCCCTTTACTCATTCTCACAGCTATACCTGCTCATACTCAGTCCCTTTACTCACCCTCACAGCTATGCCTGCTCATACTCAGTACCTTTACTCACTCTCACAGCTATACCTGCTCATACTCAGTACCTTTGCTCACCCTCGCGGCTATACCTGCTCATACTCAGTACCTTTACTCACTCTCACAACTATGCCTGCTCATACTCAGTACCTTTACTCACTCTCACAACTATGCCTGCTCATACTCAGTACCTTTACTCACTCTCACAGCTATACCTGCTCATACTCAGTACCTTTACTCACCCTCACAGCTATACCTGCTCATACTCAGTACCTTTACTCACTCTCACAACTATGCCTGCTCATACTCAGTACCTTTACTCACTCTCACAACTATGCCTGCTCATACTCAGTACCTTTACTCACTCTCACAGCTATACCTGCTCATACTCAGTACCTTTGCTCACTCTCACAGCTATGCCTGCTCATACTCAGTACCTTTGCTCACCCTCGCGGCTATACCTGCTCATACTCAGTACCTTTACTAACTCTCACAACTATGCCTGCTCATACTCAGTACCTTTACTCACTCTCACAGCTATGCCTGCTCATACTCTGTACCTTTGCTCACTCTCACAGCTATACCTGCTCATACTCAGTACCTTTGCTCACCCTCACAGCTATACCTGCTCATACTCAGTACCTTTGCTCACCCTCACAGCTATACCTGCTCATACTCTGTACCGTTACTCACTCTCACAGCTATGCCTGCTCATACTCAATACCTTTACTCACTCTCACAGCTATGCCTGCTCATACTCAGTACCGTTACTCACTCTCACAGCTATACCTGCTCATACTCTGTACCGTTACTCACTCTCACAGCTATGCCTGCTCATACTCAGTATCGTTACTCACTCTCACAGCTATACCTGCTCATACTCTGTACCGTTACTCACTCTCACAGCTATGCCTGCTCATACTCAGTACCTTTACTCACTCTCACAGCTATACCTGCTCATACTCAGTACCTTTACTCACTCTCACAGCAATGCCTGCTCATACTCAGTACCTTTACTCACCCTCACAGCTATGCCTGCTCATACTCAGTACCTTTGCTCACTCTCACAGCTATACCTGCTCATACTCAGTACCTTTGGTCACCCTCACAGCTAGACCTGCTCATACTCAGTACCTTTACTCACTCTCACAGCTATAACTGCTCATACTCAGTACCTTTACTCACTCTCACAGCTATGCCTGCTCATACTCAGTACCTTTCCTCACCCTCGCGGCTATACCTGCTCATACTCAGTACCTTTACTCACTCTCACAACTATGCCTGCTCATACTCAGTACCTTTGCTCACTCTCACAGCTATACCTGCTCATACTCAGTACCTTTACTCACTCTCACAGCTATACCTGCTCATACTCAGTACCTTTACTCACCGTCACAGCTATAACTGCTCATACTCAGTACCTTTACTCACTCTCACAGCTATGCCTGCTCATACTCAGTACCTTTACTCACTCTCACAGCTATAACTGCTCATACTCAGTACCTTTACTCACTCTCACAGCTATAACTGCTCATACTCAGTACCTTTCCTCACCCTCGCGGCTATACCTGCTCATACTCAGTACCTTTACTCACTCTCACAACTATGCCTGCTCATACTCAGTACCTTTGCTCACTCTCACAGCTATACCTGCTCACACTCAGTACCTTTACTCACCCTCACAGCTATACCTGCTCATACTCAGTACCTTTACTCACTCTCACAGCTATACCTGCTCATACTCAGTACCTTTGCTCACCCTCACAGCTAGACCTGCTCATACTCAGTACCTTTACTCACTCTCACAGCTATAACTGCTCATACTCAGTACCTTTACTCACTCTCACAGCTATGCCTGCTCATACTCAGTACCTTTACTCACCCTCACAGCTATGCCTGCTCATACTCAGTACCTTTCCTCACCCTCGCGGCTATACCTGCTCATACTCAGTACCTTTACTCACTCTCACAACTATGCCTGCTCATACTCAGTACCTTTACTCACTCTCACAGCTATACCTGCTCATACTCAGTACCTTTGCTCACCCTCACAGCTATACCTGCTCATACTCAGTACCTTTACTCACTCTCACAGCTATGCCTGCTCATACTCAGTACCTTTACTCACCCTCACAGCTATACCTGCTCATACTCTGTACCGTTACTCACTCTCACAGCTATGCCTGCTCATACTCAGTACCTTTGCTCACCCTCACAGCTATACCTGCTCATACTCAGTACCTTTGCTCACCCTCGCGGCTATACCTGCTCATACTCAGTACCTTTACTCACTCTCACACCTATGCCTGCTCATACTCAGTACCTTTACTCACTCTCACAACTATGCCTGCTCATACTCAGTACCTTTACTCACCCTCACAGCTATGCCTGCTCATACTCTGTACCTTTGCTCACTCTCACAGCTAGACCTGCTCATACTCAGTACCTTTACTCACTCTCACAACTATGCCTGCTCATACTCAGTACCTTTACTCACTCTCACAGCTATGCCTGCTCATACTCAGTACCTTTGCTCACCCTCACAGCTATACCTGCTCATACTCAGTACCATTACTCACTCTCACAGCTATGCCTGCTCATACTCAGTACCTTTACTCACTCTCACAGCTATACCTGCTCATACTCAGTACCTTTGCTCACTCTCACAGCTATACCTGCTCATACTCAGTACCTTTGCTCACCCTCGCGGCTATACCTGCTCATACTCAGTACCTTTACTCACTCTCACACCTATGCCTGCTCATACTCAGTACCTTTACTCACTCTCACAACTATGCCTGCTCATACTCAGTACCTTTACTCACCCTCACAGCTATGCCTGCTCATACTCTGTACCTTTGCTCACTCTCACAGCTATGCCTGCTCATACTCAGTACCTTTACTCACTCTCACAACTATGCCTGCTCATACTCAGTACCTTTACTCACTCTCACAGCTATGCCTGCTCATACTCAGTACCTTTGCTCACCCTCACAGCTATACCTGCTCATACTCAGTACCTTTACTCACTCTCACAGCTATACCTGCTCATACTCAGTACCTTTGCTCACCCTCGCGGCTATACCTGCTCATACTCAGTACCTTTGCTCACTCTCACAGCTATACCTGCTCATACTAGGTACCTTTGCTCACTCTCACAGCTATACCTGCTCATACTCAGTACCTTTACTCACCCTCACAGCTATACCTGCTCATACTCTCTACCGTTACTCACTCTCACAGCTATGCCTGCTCATACTCAATACCTTTACTCACTCTCACAGCTATGCCTGCTCATACTCAGTACCGTTACTCACTCTCACAGCTATACCTGCTCATACTCAGTACCTTTGCTCACTCACAGCTATGCCTGCTCATACTCACTACCTTTGCTCACTCTCACAACTATACCTGCTCATACTCAGTACCTTTACTCACTCTCACAGCTATGCTTGCTCATACTCAGTACCTTTGCTCACTCTCACAACTATACCTGCTCATACTCAGTACCGTTACTCACTCTCACAGCTCTGCCTACTCATACTCAGTACCTTTACTCACTCTCACAGCTATACCTGCTCATACTCAGTACCTTTACTCACTCTCACAGCTATGCCTGCTCATACTCAGTACCTTTACTCACTCTCACAGCTATGCCTGCTCATACTCAGTACCTTTACTAACCCTCACAGCTATACCTGCTCATATTCTGTACCGTTACTCACTCTCACAGCTATGCCTGCTCATACTCAGTACCTTTACTCACTCTCACAGCTATACCTGCTCATATTCTGTACCGTTACTCACTCTCACAGCTATGCCTGCTCATACTCTGTACCGTTACTCACTCTCACAGCTATACCTGCTCATACTCAGTACCTTTACTCACTCTCACAGCTATACCTGCTCATAATCAGTACCTTTACTCACTCTCACAGCTATACCTGCTCATACTCAGTACCTTTACTCACTCTCACAGCTATGCCTGCTCATACTCAGTACCTTTACTCACTCTCACAGCTATGCCTGCTCATACTCAGTACCTTTACTCACTCTCACAGCTATACCTGCTCATACTCAGTACCTTTACTCACTCTCACAGCTATGCCTGCTCATACTCAGTACCTTTACTCACTCTCACAGCTATGCCTGCTCATACTCTGTACCGTTACTCACTCTCACAGCTATGCCTGCTCATACTCAGTACCGTTACTCACTCTCACAGCTATACCTGCTCATACTCTGTACCGTTACTCACTCTCACAGCTATGCCTGCTCATACTCAGTACCTTTACTCACTCTCACAGCTATACCTGCTCATACTCTGTACCGTTACTCACTCTCACAGCTATGCCTGCTCATACTCAGTACCTTTACTCACTCTCACAGCTATACCTGCTCATACTCTGTACCGTTACTCACTCTCACAGCTATGCCTGCTCATACTCAGTACCTTTACTCACTCTCACAGCTATACCTGCTCATACTCAGTACCTTTACTCACTCTCACAGCAATGCCTGCTCATACTCAGTACCTTTACTCACCCTCACAGCTATGCCTGCTCATACTCAGTACCTTTACTCACCCTCACAGCTATGCCTGCTCATGCTCAGTACCTTTACTCACTCTCACAGCTATGCCTGCTCATGCTCAGTACCTTTACTCACTCTCACAGCTATACCTGCTCATACTCAGTACCATTGCTCACCCTCACAGCTATGCCTGCTTATACTCAGTACCTTTACTCACTCTCACAGCTATGCCTGCTCATACTCAGTACCTTTACTCACTCTCACAGCTATGCCTGCTCATACTCAGTACCGTTACTCACTCTCACAGCTATGCCTGCTCATACTCAGTACCTTTACTCACTCTCACAGCTATGCCTGCTCATACTCAGTACCTTTACTCACTCTCACAGCTATGCCTGCTCATACTCAGTACCTTTGCTCACCCTCACAGCTATGCCTGCTCATACTCAGTACCTTTACTCACTCTCACAGCTATACCTGCTCATACTCAGTACCTTTACTCACTCTCACAGCTATGCCTGCTCATACTCAGTACCTTTACTCACTCTCACAGCTATGCCTGCTCATACTCAGTACCTTTACTCACTCTCACAGCTATGCCTGCTCATACTCAGTACCTTTGCTCACTCTCACAGCTATGCCTGCTCATACTCAGTACCTTTGCTCACCCTCGCGGCTATACCTGCTCATACTCAGTACCTTTGGTCACTCTCACAGCTATACCTGCTCATACTCAGTACCTTTGCTCACTCTCACAGCTATGCCTGCTCATACTCAGTACCTTTGCTCACCCTCGCGGCTATACCTGCTCATACTCAGTACCTTTACTCACTCTCACAGCTATACCTGCTCATACTCAGTACCTTTACTCACTCTCACAGCTATACCTGCTCATACTCAGTACCTTTGCTCACTCTCACAGCTATACCTGCTCATACTCAGTACCTTTGCTCACCCTCGCGGCTATACCTGCTCATACTCAGTACCTTTACTCACTCTCACAACTATGCCTGCTCATACTCAGTACCTTTACTCACTCTCACAACTATGCCTGCTCATACTCAGTACCTTTACTCACTCTCACAGCTATACCTGCTCATACTCAGTACCTTTACTCACCCTCACAGCTATGCCTGCTCATACTCTGTACCTTTGCTCACTCTCACAGCTATACCTGCTCATACTCAGTACCTTTACTCACTCTCACAGCTATGCCTGCTCATACTCAGTACCTTTGCTCACCCTCACAGCTAGACCTGCTCATACTCAGTACCTTTACTCACTCTCACAACTATACCTACTCATACTCAGTACCTTTGCTCACCCTCACAGCTAGACCTGCTCATACTCAGTACCTTTACTCACTCTCACAGCTATGCCTGCTCATACTCAGTACCTTTACTCACTCTCACAGCTATAACTGCTCATACTCAGTACCTTTCCTCACCCTCGCGGCTATACCTGCTCATACTCAGTACCTTTACTCACTCTCACAACTATGCCTGCTCATACTCAGTACCTTTACTCACTCTCACAGCTATACCTGCTCATACTCAGTACCTTTACTCACCCTCACAACTATACCTGCTCATACTCAGTACCTTTACTCACTCTCACAGCTATGCCTGCTCATACTCAGTACCTTTACTCACCCTCACAGCTATACCTGCTCATACTCAGTACCTTTACTCACTCTCACAGCTATACCTGCTCATACTCTGTACCGTTACTCACTCTCACAGCTATACCTGCTCATACTCAGTACCTTTACTCCCTCTCACAGCTATGCCTGCTCATACTCTGTACCTTTGCTCACTCTCACAGCTATGCCTACTCATACTCAGTACCTTTACTCACTCTCACAGCTATACCTGCTCATACTCAGTACCTTTACTCACCCTCGCGGCTATACCTGCTCATACTCAGTACCTTTACTCACTCTCACAGCTATACCTGCTCATACTCAGTACCTTTGCTCACCCTCGCGGCTATACCTGCTCATACTCAGTACCTTTGCTCACCCTCACAGCTATGCCTGCTCATACTCAGTACCTTTACTCACTCTCACAGCTATACCTGCTCATACTCAGTACCTTTACTCACTCTCACAGCTATACCTGCTCATACTCAGTACCTTTGCTCACCCTCGCGGCTATACCTGCTCATACTCAGTACCTTTACTCACTCTCACAACTATGCCTGCTCATACTCAGTACCTTAACTCACTCTCACAGCTATGCCTGCTCATACTCAGTACCTTAACTCACTCTCACAGCTATACCTGCTCATACTCAGTACCTTTGCTCACTCTCACAGCTATACCTGCTCATACTCAGTACCTTTACTCACTCTCCCAGCTATACCTGCTCATACTCAGTACCTTTACTCACCCTCACAGCTATACCTGCACATAATCAGTACCTTTACTCACTCTCACAGCTATGCCTGCTCATACTCAGTACCTTTACTCACCCTCACAGCTATACCTGCTCATACTCTCTACCGTTACTCACTCTCACAGCTATGCCTGCTCATACTCAATACCTTTACTCACTCTCACAGCTATGCCTGCTCATACTCAGTACCGTTACTCACTCTCACAGCTATGCCTGCTCATACTCAGTACCTTTGCTCACTCTCACAGCTATGCCTGCTCATACTCAGTACCTTTACTCACTCTCACAGCTATACCTGCTCATACTCTGTACCTTTGCTCACTCACAGCTATGCCTGCTCATACTCACTACCTTTGCTCACTCTCACAACTATACCTGCTCATACTCAGTACCTTTACTCACTCTCACAGCTATGCCTGCTCATACTCAGTACCTTTGCTCACTCTCACAACTATACCTGCTCATACTCAGTACCGTTACTCACTCTCACAGCTCTGCCTACTCATACTCAGTACCTTTACTCACTCTCACAGCTATACCTGCTCATACTCAGTACCTTTACTCACTCTCACAGCTATGCCTGCTCATACTCAGTACCTTTACTCACTCTCACAGCTATACCTGCTCATACTCAGTACCTTTACTCACTCTCACAGCTATGCCTGCCCATACTCTGTACCTTTACTCACTCTCACAGCTATGCCTGCTCATACTCAGTAACTTTACTCACTCTCACAACTATACCTGCTCATACTCAGTACCTTTACTCACTCTCACAGCTATGCCTGCTCATACTCAGTACCTTTGCTCACTCTCACAACTATACCTGCTCATACTCAGTACCGTTACTCACTCTCACAGCTCTGCCTACTCATACTCAGTACCTTTACTCACTCTCACAGCTATACCTGCTCATACTCAGTACCTTTACTCACTCTCACAGCTATGCCTGCTCATACTCAGTACCTTTACTCACTCTCACAGCTATACCTGCTCATACTCAGTACCTTTACTCACTCTCACAGCTATGCCTGCCCATACTCTGTACCTTTACTCACTCTCACAGCTATGCCTGCTCATACTCAGTACCTTTACTCACTCTCACAGCTATACCTGCTCATACTCAGTACCTTTGCTCACCCTCGCGGCTATACCTGCTCATACTCAGTACCTTTGCTCACCCTCACAGCTATGCCTGCTCATACTCAGTACCTTTACTCACTCTCACAGCTATACCTGCTCATACTCAGTACCTTTACTCACTCTCACAGCTATACCTGCTCATACTCAGTACCTTTGCTCACCCTCGCGGCTATACCTGCTCATACTCAGTACCTTTACTCACTCTCACAACTATGCCTGCTCATACTCAGTACCTTAACTCACTCTCACAGCTATGCCTGCTCATACTCAGTACCTTAACTCACTCTCACAGCTATACCTGCTCATACTCAGTACCTTTACTCACTCTCACAGCTATACCTGCTCATACTCAGTACCTTTACTCACTCTCCCAGCTATACCTGCTCATACTCAGTACCTTTACTCACCCTCACAGCTATACCTGCACATAATCAGTACCTTTACTCACTCTCACAGCTATGCCTGCTCATACTCAGTACCTTTACTCACCCTCACAGCTATACCTGCTCATACTCTCTACCGTTACTCACTCTCACAGCTATGCCTGCTCATACTCAATACCTTTACTCACTCTCACAGCTATGCCTGCTCATACTCAGTACCGTTACTCACTCTCACAGCTATGCCTGCTCATACTCAGTACCTTTGCTCACTCTCACAGCTATGCCTGCTCATACTCAGTACCTTTACTCACTCTCACAGCTATACCTGCTCATACTCTGTACCTTTGCTCACTCACAGCTATGCCTGCTCATACTCACTACCTTTGCTCACTCTCACAACTATACCTGCTCATACTCAGTACCTTTACTCACTCTCACAGCTATGCCTGCTCATACTCAGTACCTTTGCTCACTCTCACAACTATACCTGCTCATACTCAGTACCGTTACTCACTCTCACAGCTCTGCCTACTCATACTCAGTACCTTTACTCACTCTCACAGCTATACCTGCTCATACTCAGTACCTTTACTCACTCTCACAGCTATGCCTGCTCATACTCAGTACCTTTACTCACTCTCACAGCTATACCTGCTCATACTCAGTACCTTTACTCACTCTCACAGCTATGCCTGCCCATACTCAGTACCTTTACTCACTCTCACAGCTATGCCTGCTCATACTCAGTACCTTTACTAACCCTCACAGCTATACCTGCCCATATTCTGTACCGTTACTCACTCTCACAGCTATGCCTGCTCATACTCAGTACCTTTACTCACTCTCACAGCTATACCTGCTCATATTCTGTACCGTTACTCACTCTCACAGCTATGCCTGCTCATACTCAGTACCTTTACTCACTCTCACAGCTATACCTGCTCATATTCTGTACCGTTACTCACTCTCACAGCTATGCCTGCTCATACTCAGTACCTTTACTCACTCTCACAGCTATGCCTGCTCATACTCAGTACATTTACTCACTCTCACAGCTATGCCTGCTCATACTCTGTACCGTTACTCACTCTCACAGCTATGCCTGCTCATACTCAGTACCGTTACTCACTCTCACAGCTATACCTGCTCATACTCTGTACCGTTACTCACTCTCACAGCTATGCCTGCTCATACTCAGTACCTTTACTCACTCTCACAGCTATACCTGCTCATACTCTGTACCGTTACTCACTCTCACAGCTATGCCTGCTCATACTCAGTACCTTTACTCACTCTCACAGCTATACCTGCTCATACTCTGTACCGTTACTCACTCTCACAGCTATGCCTGCTCATACTCAGTACCTTTACTCACTCTCACAGCTATACCTGCTCATACTCAGTACCTTTACTCACTCTCACAGCAATGCCTGCTCATACTCAGTACCTTTACTCACCCTCACAGCTATGCCTGCTCATACTCAGTACCTTTACTCACCCTCACAGCTATGCCTGCTCACGCTCAGTACCTTTACTCACTCTCACAGCTATACCTGCTCATACTATGTACCGTTACTCACTCTCACAGCTATGCCTGCTCATGCTCAGTACCTTTACTCACTCTCACAGCTGTACCTGCTCATACTATGTACCGTTACTCACTCTCACAGCTATGCCTGCTCATACTCAGTACCTTTACTCACTCTCACAGCTATGCCTGCTCATACTCAGTACCTTTACTCACTCTCACAGCTATGCCTGCTCATACTCAGTACCGTTACTCACTCTCACAGCTATGCCTGCTCATACTCTGTACCTTTCCTCACTCTCACAGCTATACCTGCTCATACTCAGTACCTTTACTCACTCTCACAGCTATGCCTGCTCATACTCAGTACCTTTACTCACTCTCACAGCTATGCCTGCTCATACTCAGTACCTTTACTCACCCTCACAGCTATGCCTGCTCATGCTCAGTACCTTTACTCACTCTCACAGCTATACCTGCTCATACTCAGTACCATTGCTCACCCTCACAGCTATGCCTGCTTATACTCAGTACCTTTACTCACTCTCACAGCTATGCCTGCTCATACTCAGTACTTTTACTCACTCTCACAGCTATGCCTGCTCATACTCAGTACCGTTACTCACTCTCACAGCTATGCCTGCTCATACTCAGTACCTTTACTCACTCTCACAGCTATGCCTGCTCATACTCAGTACCTTTACTCACTCTCACAGCTATGCCTGCTCATACTCAGTACCTTTACTCACTCTCACAGCTATGCCTGCTCATACTCAGTACCTTTGCTCACCCTCACAGCTATGCCTGCTCATACTCAGTACCTTTACTCACTCTCACAGCTATACCTGCTCATACTCAGTACCTTTACTCACTCTCACAGCTATGCCTGCTCATACTCAGTACCTTTACTCACTCTCACAGCTATGCCTGCTCATACTCAGTACCTTTACTCACTCTCACAGCTATGCCTGCTCATACTCAGTACCTTTGCTCACTCTCACAGCTATGCCTGCTCATACTCAGTACCTTTGCTCACCCTCGCGGCTATACCTGCTCATACTCAGTACCTTTGGTCACTCTCACAGCTATACCTGCTCATACTCAGTACCTTTGCTCACTCTCACAGCTATGCCTGCTCATACTCAGTACCTTTGCTCACCCTCGCGGCTATACCTGCTCATACTCAGTACCTTTACTCACTCTCACAGCTATACCTGCTTATACTCAGTACCTTTACTCACTCTCACAGCTATGCCTGCTCATACTCAGTACCTTTACTCACTCTCACAGCTATGCCTGCTCATACTCAGTACCTTTACTCACTCTCACAGCTATGCCTGCTCATACTCTGTACCGTTACTCACTCTCACAGCTATGCCTGCTCATACTCAGTACCGTTACTCACTCTCACAGCTATACCTGCTCATACTCTGTACCGTTACTCACTCTCACAGCTATGCCTGCTCATACTCAGTACCTTTACTCACTCTCACAGCTATACCTGCTCATACTCTGTACCGTTACTCACTCTCACAGCTATGCCTGCTCATACTCAGTACCTTTACTCACTCTCACAGCTATACCTGCTCATACTCTGTACCGTTACTCACTCTCACAGCTATGCCTGCTCATACTCAGTACCTTTACTCACTCTCACAGCTATACCTGCTCATACTCAGTACCTTTACTCACTCTCACAGCAATGCCTGCTCATACTCAGTACCTTTACTCACCCTCACAGCTATGCCTGCTCATACTCAGTACCTTTACTCACCCTCACAGCTATGCCTGCTCATGCTCAGTACCTTTACTCACTCTCACAGCTATACCTGCTCATACTATGTACCGTTACTCACTCTCACAGCTATGCCTGCTCATGCTCAGTACCTTTACTCACTCTCACAGCTGTACCTGCTCATACTATGTACCGTTACTCACTCTCACAGCTATGCCTGCTCATACTCAGTACCTTTACTCACTCTCACAGCTATGCCTGCTCATACTCAGTACCTTTACTCACTCTCACAGCTATGCCTGCTCATACACAGTACCGTTACTCACTCTCACAGCTATGCCTGCTCATACTCTGTACCTTTCCTCACTCTCACAGCTATACCTGCTCATACTCAGTAGCTTTACTCACTCTCACAGCTATACCTGCTCATACTCAGTACCTTTGCTCACCCTCACAGCTATGCCTGCTCATACTCAGTACCTTTACTCACTCTCACAGCTATACCTGCTCATACTCAGTACCTTTGCTCACTCTCACAACTATACCTGCTCATACTCAGTACCTTTACTCACCCTCACAGCTATGCCTGCTCATACTCAGTACCTTTACTCACTCTCACAGCTATGCCTGCTCATACTCAGTACCTTTACTCACTCTCACAGCTATACCTGCTCATAATCAGTACCTTTACTCACTCTCACAGCTATGCCTGCTCATACTCAGTACCTTTACTCACTCTCACAGCTATGCCTGCTCATACTCAGTACCTTTACTCACTCTCACAGCTATACCTGCTCATACTCAGTACCTTTGCTCACCCTCACAGCTATGCCTGCTCATACTCAGTACCTTTACTCACTCTCACTGCAGTGCCTGCTCATTCTCAGTACCTTTACTCACTCTCACAGCTATGCCTGCTCATACTCAGTTCCTTTACTCACCCTCACAGCTATGCCTGCTCATACTCAGTACCTTTGCTCACCCTCAAAGCTATGCCTGCTCATACTCAGTACCTTTGCTCACCCTCACAGCTATGCCTGCTCATACTCAGTACCTTTACTCACTCTACCTGCTCATACTCAGTACCTTTACTCACTCTCACAACTATACCTGCTCATACTCAGTACCTTTACTCACCCTCACAACTATACCTTCTCATACTCAGTACCTTTACTCACTCTCACAGCTATACCTGCTAATACTCAGTACCTTTACTCACTCTCACAGCTATGCCTGCTCATACTCAGTACCTTTGCTCACCCTCACAGCTATACCTGCTCATTCTCAGTACCTTTGCTCACTCTCACAGCTATGCCTGCTCATACTCAGTACCTTTACTCACCCTCACAGCTATACCTGCTCATACTCAGTACCTTTGCTCACCCTCACAGCTATACCTGCTCATACTCAGTACCTTTGCTCACTCTCACAGCTATACCTGCTCATACTCAGTACCTTTACTCACTCTCACAGCTATACCTGCTCATACTCAGTACCTTTACTCACTCTCACAGCTATACCTGCTCATACTCAGTACCTTTGCTCACCCTCACAGCTATGCCTGCTCATACTCAGTACCTTTACTCACTCTCACAGCTATACCTGCTCATACTCAGTACCTTTGCTCACTCTCACAACTATACCTGCTCATACTCAGTACCTTTACTCACCCTCACAGCTATGCCTGCTCATACTCAGTACCTTTACTCACTCTCACAGCTATGCCTGCTCATACTCAGTACCTTTACTCACTCTCACAGCTATACCTGCTCATAATCAGTACCTTTACTCACTCTCACAGCTATGCCTGCTCATACTCAGTACCTTTACTCACTCTCACAGCTATGCCTGCTCATACTCAGTACCTTTACTCACTCTCACAGCTATACCTGCTCATACTCAGTACCTTTGCTCACCCTCACAGCTATGCCTGCTCATACTCAGTACCTTTACTCACTCTCACTGCAGTGCCTGCTCATTCTCAGTACCTTTACTCACTCTCACAGCTATGCCTGCTCATACTCAGTTCCTTTACTCACCCTCACAGCTATGCCTGCTCATACTCAGTACCTTTGCTCACCCTCAAAGCTATGCCTGCTCATACTCAGTACCTTTGCTCACCCTCACAGCTATGCCTGCTCATACTCAGTACCTTTACTCACTCTACCTGCTCATACTCAGTACCTTTACTCACTCTCACAACTATACCTGCTCATACTCAGTACCTTTTCTCACCCTCACAACTATACCTTCTCATACTCAGTACCTTTACTCACTCTCACAGCTATACCTGCTAATACTCAGTACCTTTACTCACTCTCACAGCTATGCCTGCTCATACTCAGTACCTTTGCTCACCCTCACAGCTATACCTGCTCATTCTCAGTACCTTTGCTCACTCTCACAGCTATGCCTGCTCATACTCAGTACCTTTACTCACCCTCACAGCTATACCTGCTCATACTCAGTACCTTTGCTCACCCTCACAGCTATACCTGCTCATACTCAGTACCTTTGCTCACTCTCACAGCTATACCTGCTCATACTCAGTACCTTTACTCACTCTCACAGCTATACCTGCTCATACTCAGTACCTTTACTCACTCTCACAGCTATACCTGCTCATACTCAGTACCTTTACTCACTCTCACAGCTATACCTGCTCATACTCAGTACCTTTACTCACTCTCACAGCTATGCCTGCTCATACTCAGTACCTTTACTCACTCTCACAGCTATGCCTGCTCATACTCAGTACCTTTACTCACTCTCACAGCTATGCTTGCTCATACTCAGTACATTTACTCACTCTCACAGCTATACCAGCTCATACTCAGTACCTTTGCTCACCCTCACAGCTATACCTGCTCATACTCAGTCCCTTTACTCACCCTCACAGCTATACCTGCTCATACTCAGTCCCTTTACTCATTCTCACAGCTATGCCTGCTCATACTCAGTCCCTTTACTCATTCTCACAGCTATACCTGCTCATACTCAGTCCCTTTACTCACCCTCACAGCTATGCCTGCTCATACTCAGTACCTTTACTCACTCTCACAGCTATACCTGCTCATACTCAGTACCTTTGCTCACCCTCGCGGCTATACCTGCTCATACTCAGTACCTTTACTCACTCTCACAACTATGCCTGCTCATACTCAGTACCTTTACTCACTCTCACAACTATGCCTGCTCATACTCAGTACCTTTACTCACTCTCACAGCTATACCTGCTCATACTCAGTACCTTTACTCACCCTCACAGCTATACCTGCTCATACTCAGTACCTTTACTCACTCTCACAACTATGCCTGCTCATACTCAGTACCTTTACTCACTCTCACAACTATGCCTGCTCATACTCAGTACCTTTACTCACTCTCACAGCTATACCTGCTCATACTCAGTACCTTTGCTCACTCTCACAGCTATGCCTGCTCATACTCAGTACCTTTGCTCACCCTCGCGGCTATACCTGCTCATACTCAGTACCTTTACTAACTCTCACAACTATGCCTGCTCATACTCAGTACCTTTACTCACTCTCACAGCTATGCCTGCTCATACTCTGTACCTTTGCTCACTCTCACAGCTATACCTGCTCATACTCAGTACCTTTGCTCACCCTCACAGCTATACCTGCTCATACTCAGTACCTTTGCTCACCCTCACAGCTATACCTGCTCATACTCTGTACCGTTACTCACTCTCACAGCTATGCCTGCTCATACTCAATACCTTTACTCACTCTCACAGCTATGCCTGCTCATACTCAGTACCGTTACTCACTCTCACAGCTATACCTGCTCATACTCTGTACCGTTACTCACTCTCACAGCTATGCCTGCTCATACTCAGTATCTATACTCACTCTCACAGCTATACCTGCTCATACTCTGTACCGTTACTCACTCTCACAGCTATGCCTGCTCATACTCAGTACCTTTACTCACTCTCACAGCTATACCTGCTCATACTCAGTACCTTTACTCACTCTCACAGCAATGCCTGCTCATACTCAGTACCTTTACTCACCCTCACAGCTATGCCTGCTCATACTCAGTACCTTTACTCACCCTCACAGCTATACCTGCTCATACTCAGTACCTTTACTCACCCTCACAGCTATGCCTGCTCATACTCTGTACCTTTGCTCACTCTCACAGCTATACCTGCTCATACTCAGTACCTTTACTCACTCTCACAGCTATACCTGCTCATACTCAGTACCTTTACTCACCCTCACAGCTATGCCTGCTCATACTCAGTACCTTTACTCACCCTCACAGCTATACCTGCTCATACTCAGTACCTTTACTCACCCTCACAGCTATGCCTGCTCATACTCTGTACCTTTGGTCACCCTCACAGCTAGACCTGCTCATACTCAGTACCTTTACTCACTCTCACTGCTATAACTGCTCATACTCAGTACCTTTCCTCACCCTCGCGGCTATACCTGCTCATACTCAGTACCTTTACTCACTCTCACAACTATGCCTGCTCATACTCAGTACCTTTGCTCACTCTCACAGCTATACCTGCTCATACTCAGTACCTTTACTCACCCTCACAGCTATACCTGCTCATACTCAGTACCTTTACTCACTCTCACAGCTATACCTGCTCATACTCAGTACCTTTGCTCACCCTCACAGCTAGACCTGCTCATACTCAGTACCTTTACTCACTCTCACAGCTATAACTGCTCATACTCAGTACCTTTACTCACTCTCACAGCTATGCCTGCTCATACTCAGTACCTTTACTCACCCTCACAGCTATGCCTGCTCATACTCAGTACCTTTCCTCACCCTCGCGGCTATACCTGCTCATACTCAGTACCTTTACTCACTCTCACAACTATGCCTGCTCATACTCAGTACCTTTACTCACTCTCACAGCTATACCTGCTCATACTCAGTACCTTTGCTCACCCTCACAGCTATACCTGCTCATACTCAGTACCTTTACTCACTCTCACAGCTATGCCTGCTCATACTCAGTACCTTTACTCACCCTCACAGCTATACCTGCTCATACTCTGTACCGTTACTCACTCTCACAGCTATGCCTGCTCATACTCAGTACCTTTACTCCCTCTCACAGCTATGCCTGCTCATACTCTGTACCTTTGCTCACTCTCACAGCTATGCCTACTCATACTCAGTACCTTTACTCACTCTCACAGCTATACCTGCTCATACTCAGTACCTTTACTCACCCTCGCGGCTATACCTGCTCATACTCAGTACCTTTACTCACTCTCACAGCTATGCCTGCTCATACTCAGTACCTTTGCTCACTCTCACAGCTATACCTGCTCATACTCAGTACCTTTGCTCACCCTCGCGGCTATACCTGCTCATACTCAGTACCTTTACTCACTCTCACACCTATGCCTGCTCATACTCAGTACCTTTACTCACTCTCACAACTATGCCTGCTCATACTCAGTACCTTTACTCACCCTCACAGCTATGCCTGCTCATACTCTGTACCTTTGCTCACTCTCACAGCTATGCCTGCTCATACTCAGTACCTTTACTCACTCTCACAACTATGCCTGCTCATACTCAGTACCTTTACTCACTCTCACAGCTATGCCTGCTCATACTCAGTACCTTTGCTCACCCTCACAGCTATACCTGCTCATACTCAGTACCTTTACTCACTCTCACAGCTATACCTGCTCATACTCAGTACCTTTGCTCACCCTCGCGGCTATACCTGCTCATACTCAGTACCTTTGCTCACTCTCACAGCTATACCTGCTCATACTAGGTACCTTTGCTCACTCTCACAGCTATACCTGCTCATACTCAGTACCTTTACTCACCCTCACAGCTATACCTGCTCATACTCAGTACCTTTACTCACTCTCACAGCTATGCCTGCTCATACTCAATACCTTTACTCACTCTCACAGCTATGCCTGCTCATACTCAATACCTTTACTCACTCTCACAGCTATGCCTGCTCATACTCAGTACCGTTACTCACTCTCACAGCTATACCTGCTCATACTCAGTACCTTTGCTCACTCACAGCTATGCCTGCTCATACTCACTACCTTTGCTCACTCTCACAACTATACCTGCTCATACTCAGTACCTTTACTCACTCTCACAGCTATGCCTGCTCATACTCAGTACCTTTGCTCACTCTCACAACTATACCTGCTCATACTCAGTACCGTTACTCACTCTCACAGCTCTGCCTACTCATACTCAGTACCTTTACTCACTCTCACAGCTATACCTGCTCATACTCAGTACCTTTACTCACTCTCACAGCTATGCCTGCTCATACTCAGTACCTTTACTCACTCTCACAGCTATGCCTGCTCATACTCAGTACCTTTACTAACCCTCACAGCTATACCTGCTCATATTCTGTACCGTTACTCACTCTCACAGCTATGCCTGCTCATACTCAGTACCTTTACTCACTCTCACAGCTATACCTGCTCATATTCTGTACCGTTACTCACTCTCACAGCTATGCCTGCTCATACTCTGTACCGTTACTCACTCTCACAGCTATACCTGCTCATACTCAGTACCTTTACTCACTCTCACAGCTATACCTGCTCATAATCAGTACCTTTACTCACTCTCACAGCTATACCTGCTCATACTCAGTACCTTTACTCACTCTCACAGCTATGCCTGCTCATACTCAGTACCTTTACTCACTCTCACAGCTATGCCTGCTCATACTCAGTACCTTTACTCACTCTCACAGCTATACCTGCTCATACTCAGTACCTTTACTCACTCTCACAGCTATGCCTGCTCATACTCAGTACCTTTACTCACTCTCACAGCTATGCCTGCTCATACTCTGTACCGTTACTCACTCTCACAGCTATGCCTGCTCATACTCAGTACCGTTACTCACTCTCACAGCTATGCCTGCTCATACTCTGTACCGTTACTCACTCTCACAGCTATGCCTGCTCATACTCAGTACCTTTACTCACTCTCACAGCTATACCTGCTCATACTCTGTACCGTTACTCACTCTCACAGCTATGCCTGCTCATACTCAGTACCTTTACTCACTCTCACAGCTATACCTGCTCATACTCTGTACCGTTACTCACTCTCACAGCTATGCCTGCTCATACTCAGTACCTTTACTCACTCTCACAGCTATACCTGCTCATACTCAGTACCTTTACTCACTCTCACAGCAATGCCTGCTCATACTCAGTACCTTTACTCACCCTCACAGCTATGCCTGCTCATACTCAGTACCTTTACTCACCCTCACAGCTATGCCTGCTCATGCTCAGTACCTTTACTCACTCTCACAGCTATACCTGCTCATACTATGTACCGTTACTCACTCTCACAGCTATGCCTGCTCATGCTCAGTACCTTTACTCACTCTCACAGCTGTACCTGCTCATACTATGTACCGTTACTCACTCTCACAGCTATGCCTGCTCATACTCAGTACCTTTACTCACTCTCACAGCTATGCCTGCTCATACTCAGTACCTTTACTCACTCTCACAGCTATGCCTGCTCATACTCAGTACCGTTACTCACTCTCACAGCTATGCCTGCTCATACTCTGTACCTTTCCTCACTCTCACAGCTATACCTGCTCATACTCAGTACCTTTACTCACTCTCACAGCTATGCCTGCTCATACTCAGTACCTTTACTCACTCTCACAGCTATGCCTGCTCATACTCAGTACCTTTACTCACCCTCACAGCTATGCCTGCTCATGCTCAGTACCTTTACTCACTCTCACAGCTATACCTGCTCATACTCAGTACCATTGCTCACCCTCACAGCTATGCCTGCTTATACTCAGTACCTTTACTCACTCTCACAGCTATGCCTGCTCATACTCAGTACCTTTACTCACTCTCACAGCTATGCCTGCTCATACTCAGTACCGTTACTCACTCTCACAGCTATGCCTGCTCATACTCAGTACCTTTACTCACTCTCACAGCTATGCCTGCTCATACTCAGTACCTTTACTCACTCTCACAGCTATGCCTGCTCATACTCAGTACCTTTGCTCACCCTCACAGCTATGCCTGCTCATACTCAGTACCTTTACTCACTCTCACAGCTATACCTGCTCATACTCAGTACCTTTACTCACTCTCACAGCTATGCCTGCTCATACTCAGTACCTTTACTCACTCTCACAGCTATGCCTGCTCATACTCAGTACCTTTACTCACTCTCACAGCTATGCCTGCTCATACTCAGTACCTTTGCTCACTCTCACAGCTATGCCTGCTCATACTCAGTACCTTTGCTCACCCTCGCGGCTATACCTGCTCATACTCAGTACCTTTGGTCACTCTCACAGCTATACCTGCTCATACTCAGTACCTTTGCTCACTCTCACAGCTATGCCTGCTCATACTCAGTACCTTTGCTCACCCTCGCGGCTATACCTGCTCATACTCAGTACCTTTACTCACTCTCACAGCTATACCTGCTCATACTCAGTACCTTTACTCACTCTCACAGCTATACCTGCTCATACTCAGTACCTTTGCTCACTCTCACAGCTATACCTGCTCATACTCAGTACCTTTGCTCACCCTCGCGGCTATACCTGCTCATACTCAGTACCTTTACTCACTCTCACAACTATGCCTGCTCATACTCAGTACCTTTACTCACTCTCACAACTATGCCTGCTCATACTCAGTACCTTTACTCACTCTCACAGCTATACCTGCTCATACTCAGTACCTTTACTCACCCTCACAGCTATGCCTGCTCATACTCTGTACCTTTGCTCACTCTCACAGCTATACCTGCTCATACTCAGTACCTTTACTCACTCTCACAGCTATGCCTGCTCATACTCAGTACCTTTGCTCACCCTCACAGCTAGACCTGCTCATACTCAGTACCTTTACTCACTCTCACAACTATACCTACTCATACTCAGTACCTTTGCTCACCCTCACAGCTAGACCTGCTCATACTCAGTACCTTTACTCACTCTCACAGCTATGCCTGCTCATACTCAGTACCTTTACTCACTCTCACAGCTATAACTGCTCATACTCAGTACCTTTCCTCACCCTCGCGGCTATACCTGCTCATACTCAGTACCTTTACTCACTCTCACAACTATGCCTGCTCATACTCAGTACCTTTACTCACTCTCACAGCTATACCTGCTCATACTCAGTACATTTACTCACCCTCACAACTATACCTGCTCATACTCAGTACCTTTACTCACTCTCACAGCTATGCCTGCTCATACTCAGTACCTTTACTCACCCTCACAGCTATACCTGCTCATACTCAGTACCTTTACTCACTCTCACAGCTATACCTGCTCATACTCTGTACCGTTACTCACTCTCACAGCTATACCTGCTCATACTCAGTACCTTTACTCCCTCTCACAGCTATGCCTGCTCATACTCTGTACCTTTGCTCACTCTCACAGCTATGCCTACTCATACTCAGTACCTTTACTCACTCTCACAGCTATACCTGCTCATACTCAGTACCTTTACTCACCCTCGCGGCTATACCTGCTCATACTCAGTACCTTTACTCACTCTCACAGCTATACCTGCTCATACTCAGTACCTTTGCTCACCCTCGCGGCTATACCTGCTCATACTCAGTACCTTTACTCACCCTCACAGCTATGCCTGCTCATACTCAGTACCTTTACTCACTCTCACAACTATGCCTTCTCATACTCAGTACCTTTACTCACCCTCACAGCTATGCCTGCTCATACTCTGTACCGTTACTCACCCTCACAGCTATACCTGCTCATACTCAGTACCTTTGCTCACCCTCGCGGCTATACCTGCTCATACTCAGTACCTTTACTCACTCTCACAACTATGCCTTCTCATACTCAGTACCTTTACTCACCCTCACAGCTATGCCTGCTCATACTCTGTACCGTTACTCACCCTCACAGCTATGCCTTCTCATACTCAGTACCTTTACTCACCCTCACAGCTATACCTGCTCATACTCAGTACCTTTGCTCACCCTCGCGGCTATACCTGCTCATACTCAGTACCTTTACTCACCCTCACAGCTATGCCTGCTCATACTCAGTACCTTTACTCACTCTCACAACTATGCCTACTCATACTCAGTACCTTTACTCACTCTCACAGCTATACCTGCTCATACTCAGTACCTTTACTCACCCTCGCGGCTATACCTGCTCATACTCAGTACCTTTACTCACTCTCACAGCTATACCTGCTCATACTCAGTACCTTTGCTCACCCTCGCGGCTATACCTGCTCATACTCAGTACCTTTACTCACCCTCACAGCTATGCCTGCTCATACTCAGTACCTTTACTCACTCTCACAACTATGCCTTCTCATACTCAGTACCTTTACTCACCCTCACAACTATGCCTTCTCATACTCAGTACCTTTACTCACCCTCACAACTATACCTGCTCATACTCAGTACCTTTGCTCACTCTCACAGCTATACCTGCTCATACTCAGTACCTTTACTCACTCTCACAGCTATGCCTGCTCATACTCAGTACCTTTACTCACTCTCACTGCTATACCTGCTCATACTCAGTACCTTTACTCACCCTCACAGCTATGCCTGCTCATACTCAGTACCTTTGGTCACCCTCACAGCTAGACCTGCTCATACTCAGTACCTTTACTCACTCTCACAGCTATAACTGCTCATACTCAGTACCTTTCCTCACCCTCGCGGCTATACCTGCTCATACTCAGTACCTTTACTCACTCTCACAACTATGCCTGCTCATACTCAGTACCTTTACTCACTCTCACAGCTATGCCTGCTCATACTCAGTACCTTTGCTCACCCTCACAGCTATGCCTGCTCATACTCAGTACCTTTACTCACTCTCACAGCTATACCTGCTCATACTCAGTACCTTTACTCACTCTCACAGCTATACCTGCTCATACTCAGTACCTTTGCTCACCCTCGCGGCTATACCTGCTCATACTCAGTACCTTTACTCACTCTCACAACTATGCCTGCTCATACTCAGTACCTTAACTCACTCTCACAGCTATGCCTGCTCATACTCAGTACCTTAACTCACTCTCACAGCTATACCTGCTCATACTCAGTACCTTTGCTCACTCTCACAGCTATACCTGCTCATACTCAGTACCTTTACTCACTCTCCCAGCTATACCTGCTCATACTCAGTACCTTTGCTCACCCTCACAGCTATACCTGCACATAATCAGTACCTTTACTCACTCTCACAGCTATGCCTGCTCATACTCAGTACCTTTACTCACCCTCACAGCTATACCTGCTCATACTCTCTACCGTTACTCACTCTCACAGCTATGCCTGCTCATACTCAATACCTTTACTCACTCTCACAGCTATGCCTGCTCATACTCAGTACCGTTACTCACTCTCACAGCTATGCCTGCTCATACTCAGTACCTTTGCTCACTCTCACAGCTATGCCTGCTCATACTCAGTACCTTTACTCACTCTCACAGCTATACCTGCTCATACTCTGTACCTTTGCTCACTCACAGCTATGCCTGCTCATACTCACTACCTTTGCTCACTCTCACAACTATACCTGCTCATACTCAGTACCTTTACTCACTCTCACAGCTATGCCTGCTCATACTCAGTACCTTTGCTCACTCTCACAACTATACCTGCTCATACTCAGTACCGTTACTCACTCTCACAGCTCTGCCTACTCATACTCAGTACCTTTACTCACTCTCACAGCTATACCTGCTCATACTCAGTACCTTTACTCACTCTCACAGCTATGCCTGCTCATACTCAGTACCTTTACTCACTCTCACAGCTATGCCTGCTCATACTCAGTACCTTTACTAACCCTCACAGCTATACCTGCCCATATTCTGTACCGTTACTCACTCTCACAGCTATGCCTGCTCATACTCAGTACCTTTACTCACTCTCACAGCTATACCTGCTCATATTCTGTACCGTTACTCACTCTCACAGCTATGCCTGCTCATACTCAGTACCTTTACTCACTCTCACAGCTATACCTGCTCATATTCTGTACCGTTACTCACTCTCACAGCTATGCCTGCTCATACTCAGTACCTTTACTCACTCTCACAGCTATGCCTGCTCATACTCTGTACATTTACTCACTCTCACAGCTATGCCTGCTCATACTCTGTACCGTTACTCACTCTCACAGCTATGCCTGCTCATACTCAGTACCGTTACTCACTCTCACAGCTATACCTGCTCATACTCTGTACCGTTACTCACTCTCACAGCTATGCCTGCTCATACTCAGTACCTTTACTCACTCTCACAGCTATACCTGCTCATACTCTGTACCGTTACTCACTCTCACAGCTATGCCTGCTCATACTCAGTACCTTTACTCACTCTCACAGCTATACCTGCTCATACTCTGTACCGTTACTCACTCTCACAGCTATGCCTGCTCATACTCAGTACCTTTACTCACTCTCACAGCTATACCTGCTCATACTCAGTACCTTTACTCACTCTCACAGCAATGCCTGCTCATACTCAGTACCTTTACTCACCCTCACAGCTATGCCTGCTCATACTCAGTACCTTTACTCACCCTCACAGCTATGCCTGCTCACGCTCAGTACCTTTACTCACTCTCACAGCTATACCTGCTCATACTATGTACCGTTACTCACTCTCACAGCTATGCCTGCTCATGCTCAGTACCTTTACTCACTCTCACAGCTGTACCTGCTCATACTATGTACCGTTACTCACTCTCACAGCTATGCCTGCTCATACTCAGTACCTTTACTCACTCTCACAGCTATGCCTGCTCATACTCAGTACCTTTACTCACTCTCACAGCTATGCCTGCTCATACTCAGTACCGTTACTCACTCTCACAGCTATGCCTGCTCATACTCTGTACCTTTCCTCACTCTCACAGCTATACCTGCTCATACTCAGTACCTTTACTCACTCTCACAGCTATGCCTGCTCATACTCAGTACCTTTACTCACTCTCACAGCTATGCCTGCTCATACTCAGTACCTTTACTCACCCTCACAGCTATGCCTGCTCATGCTCAGTACCTTTACTCACTCTCACAGCTATACCTGCTCATACTCAGTACCATTGCTCACCCTCACAGCTATGCCTGCTTATACTCAGTACCTTTACTCACTCTCACAGCTATGCCTGCTCATACTCAGTACTTTTACTCACTCTCACAGCTATGCCTGCTCATACTCAGTACCGTTACTCACTCTCACAGCTATGCCTGCTCATACTCAGTACCTTTACTCACTCTCACAGCTATGCCTGCTCATACTCAGTACCTTTACTCACTCTCACAGCTATGCCTGCTCATACTCAGTACCTTTACTCACTCTCACAGCTATGCCTGCTCATACTCAGTACCTTTGCTCACCCTCACAGCTATGCCTGCTCATACTCAGTACCTTTACTCACTCTCACAGCTATACCTGCTCATACTCAGTACCTTTACTCACTCTCACAGCTATGCCTGCTCATACTCAGTACCTTTACTCACTCTCACAGCTATGCCTGCTCATACTCAGTACCTTTACTCACTCTCACAGCTATGCCTGCTCATACTCAGTACCTTTGCTCACTCTCACAGCTATGCCTGCTCATACTCAGTACCTTTGCTCACCCTCGCGGCTATACCTGCTCATACTCAGTACCTTTGGTCACTCTCACAGCTATACCTGCTCATACTCAGTACCTTTGCTCACTCTCACAGCTATGCCTGCTCATACTCAGTACCTTTGCTCACCCTCGCGGCTATACCTGCTCATACTCAGTACCTTTACTCACTCTCACAGCTATACCTGCTTATACTCAGTACCTTTACTCACTCTCACAGCTATGCCTGCTCATACTCAGTACCTTTACTCACTCTCACAGCTATGCCTGCTCATACTCAGTACCTTTACTCACTCTCACAGCTATGCCTGCTCATACTCTGTACCGTTACTCACTCTCACAGCTATGCCTGCTCATACTCAGTACCGTTACTCACTCTCACAGCTATACCTGCTCATACTCTGTACCGTTACTCACTCTCACAGCTATGCCTGCTCATACTCAGTACCTTTACTCACTCTCACAGCTATACCTGCTCATACTCTGTACCGTTACTCACTCTCACAGCTATGCCTGCTCATACTCAGTACCTTTACTCACTCTCACAGCTATACCTGCTCATACTCTGTACCGTTACTCACTCTCACAGCTATGCCTGCTCATACTCAGTACCTTTACTCACTCTCACAGCTATACCTGCTCATACTCAGTACCTTTACTCACTCTCACAGCAATGCCTGCTCATACTCAGTACCTTTACTCACCCTCACAGCTATGCCTGCTCATACTCAGTACCTTTACTCACCCTCACAGCTATGCCTGCTCATGCTCAGTACCTTTACTCACTCTCACAGCTATACCTGCTCATACTATGTACCGTTACTCACTCTCACAGCTATGCCTGCTCATGCTCAGTACCTTTACTCACTCTCACAGCTGTACCTGCTCATACTATGTACCGTTACTCACTCTCACAGCTATGCCTGCTCATACTCAGTACCTTTACTCACTCTCACAGCTATGCCTGCTCATACTCAGTACCTTTACTCACTCTCACAGCTATGCCTGCTCATACACAGTACCGTTACTCACTCTCACAGCTATGCCTGCTCATACTCTGTACCTTTCCTCACTCTCACAGCTATACCTGCTCATACTCAGTACCTTTACTCACTCTCACAGCAATGCCTGCTCATACTCAGTACCTTTACTCACCCTCACAGCTATGCCTGCTCATACTCAGTACCTTTGGTCACCCTCACAGCTAGACCTGCTCATACTCAGTACCTTTACTCACCCTCACAGCTATACCTGCTCATACTCAGTACCTTTGGTCACCCTCACAGCTAGACCTGCTCATACTCAGTACCTTTGCTCACCCTCGCGGCTATACCTGCTCATACTCAGTACCTTTACTCACCCTCACAGCTATGCCTGCTCATACTCAGTACCTTTACTCACTCTCACAACTATGCCTTCTCATACTCAGTACCTTTACTCACCCTCACAACTATGCCTTCTCATACTCAGTACCTTTACTCACCCTCACAACTATACCTGCTCATACTCAGTACCTTTGCTCACTCTCACAGCTATACCTGCTCATACTCAGTACCTTTACTCACTCTCACAGCTATGCCTGCTCATACTCAGTACCTTTACTCACTCTCACTGCTATACCTGCTCATACTCAGTACCTTTACTCACCCTCACAGCTATGCCTGCTCATACTCAGTACCTTTGGTCACCCTCACAGCTAGACCTGCTCATACTCAGTACCTTTACTCACTCTCACAGCTATAACTGCTCATACTCAGTACCTTTCCTCACCCTCGCGGCTATACCTGCTCATACTCAGTACCTTTACTCACTCTCACAACTATGCCTGCTCATACTCAGTACCTTTACTCACTCTCACAGCTATGCCTGCTCATACTCTGTACCTTTGCTCACTCTCACAGCTATACCTGCTCATACTCAGTACCTTTGCTCACCCTCACAGCTATGCCTGCTCATACTCAGTACCTTTACTCACTCTCACAGCTATACCTGCTCATACTCAGTACCTTTACTCACTCTCACAGCTATACCTGCTCATACTCAGTACCTTTGCTCACCCTCGCGGCTATACCTGCTCATACTCAGTACCTTTACTCACTCTCACAACTATGCCTGCTCATACTCAGTACCTTAACTCACTCTCACAGCTATGCCTGCTCATACTCAGTACCTTAACTCACTCTCACAGCTATACCTGCTCATACTCAGTACCTTTACTCACTCTCCCAGCTATACCTGCTCATACTCAGTACCTTTGCTCACCCTCACAGCTATACCTGCACATAATCAGTACCTTTACTCACTCTCACAGCTATGCCTGCTCATACTCAGTACCTTTACTCACCCTCACAGCTATACCTGCTCATACTCAGTACCGTTACTCACTCTCACAGCTATGCCTGCTCATACTCAGTACCTTTGCTCACTCTCACAGCTATGCCTGCTCATACTCAGTACCTTTACTCACTCTCACAGCTATGCCTGCTCATACTCAGTACCGTTACTCACTCTCACAGCTATGCCTGCTCATACTCAGTACCTTTGCTCACTCTCACAGCTATGCCTGCTCATACTCAGTACCTTTACTCACTCTCACAGCTATACCTGCTCATACTCTGTACCTTTGCTCACTCACAGCTATGCCTGCTCATACTCACTACCTTTGCTCACTCTCACAACTATACCTGCTCATACTCAGTACCTTTACTCACTCTCACAGCTATGCCTGCTCATACTCAGTACCTTTGCTCACTCTCACAACTATACCTGCTCATACTCAGTACCGTTACTCACTCTCACAGCTCTGCCTACTCATACTCAGTACCTTTACTCACTCTCACAGCTATACCTGCTCATACTCAGTACCTTTACTCACTCTCACAGCTATGCCTGCTCATACTCAGTACCTTTACTCACTCTCACAGCTATGCCTGCTCATACTCAGTACCTTTACTAACCCTCACAGCTATACCTGCCCATATTCTGTACCGTTACTCACTCTCACAGCTATGCCTGCTCATACTCAGTACCTTTACTCACTCTCACAGCTATACCTGCTCATATTCTGTACCGTTACTCACTCTCACAGCTATGCCTGCTCATACTCAGTACCTTTACTCACTCTCACAGCTATACCTGCTCATATTCTGTACCGTTACTCACTCTCACAGCTATGCCTGCTCATACTCAGTACCTTTACTCACTCTCACAGCTATGCCTGCTCATACTCTGTACATTTACTCACTCTCACAGCTATGCCTGCTCATACTCTGTACCGTTACTCACTCTCACAGCTATGCCTGCTCATACTCAGTACCGTTACTCACTCTCACAGCTATACCTGCTCATACTCTGTACCGTTACTCACTCTCACAGCTATGCCTGCTCATACTCAGTACCTTTACTCACTCTCACAGCTATACCTGCTCATACTCTGTACCGTTACTCACTCTCACAGCTATGCCTGCTCATACTCAGTACCTTTACTCACTCTCACAGCTATACCTGCTCATACTCTGTACCGTTACTCACTCTCACAGCTATGCCTGCTCATACTCAGTACCTTTACTCACTCTCACAGCTATACCTGCTCATACTCAGTACCTTTACTCACTCTCACAGCAATGCCTGCTCATACTCAGTACCTTTACTCACCCTCACAGCTATGCCTGCTCATACTCAGTACCTTTACTCACCCTCACAGCTATGCCTGCTCACGCTCAGTACCTTTACTCACTCTCACAGCTATACCTGCTCATACTATGTACCGTTACTCACTCTCACAGCTATGCCTGCTCATGCTCAGTACCTTTACTCACTCTCACAGCTGTACCTGCTCATACTATGTACCGTTACTCACTCTCACAGCTATGCCTGCTCATACTCAGTACCTTTACTCACTCTCACAGCTATGCCTGCTCATACTCAGTACCTTTACTCACTCTCACAGCTATGCCTGCTCATACTCAGTACCGTTACTCACTCTCACAGCTATGCCTGCTCATAAACTGTACCTTTCCTCACTCTCACAGCTATACCTGCTCATACTCAGTACCTTTACTCACTCTCACAGCTATGCCTGCTCATACTCAGTACCTTTACTCACTCTCACAGCTATGCCTGCTCATACTCAGTACCTTTACTCACCCTCACAGCTATGCCTGCTCATGCTCAGTACCTTTACTCACTCTCACAGCTATACCTGCTCATACTCAGTACCATTGCTCACCCTCACAGCTATGCCTGCTTATACTCAGTACCTTTACTCACTCTCACAGCTATGCCTGCTCATACTCAGTACTTTTACTCACTCTCACAGCTATGCCTGCTCATACTCAGTACCGTTACTCACTCTCACAGCTATGCCTGCTCATACTCAGTACCTTTACTCACTCTCACAGCTATGCCTGCTCATACTCAGTACCTTTACTCACTCTCACAGCTATGCCTGCTCATACTCAGTACCTTTACTCACTCTCACAGCTATGCCTGCTCATACTCAGTACCTTTGCTCACCCTCACAGCTATGCCTGCTCATACTCAGTACCTTTACTCACTCTCACAGCTATACCTGCTCATACTCAGTACCTTTACTCACTCTCACAGCTATGCCTGCTCATACTCAGTACCTTTACTCACTCTCACAGCTATGCCTGCTCATACTCAGTACCTTTACTCACTCTCACAGCTATGCCTGCTCATACTCAGTACCTTTGCTCACTCTCACAGCTATGCCTGCTCATACTCAGTACCTTTGCTCACCCTCGCGGCTATACCTGCTCATACTCAGTACCTTTGGTCACTCTCACAGCTATACCTGCTCATACTCAGTACCTTTGCTCACTCTCACAGCTATGCCTGCTCATACTCAGTACCTTTGCTCACCCTCGCGGCTATACCTGCTCATACTCAGTACCTTTACTCACTCTCACAGCTATACCTGCTTATACTCAGTACCTTTACTCACTCTCACAGCTATGCCTGCTCATACTCAGTACCTTTACTCACTCTCACAGCTATGCCTGCTCATACTCAGTACCTTTACTCACTCTCACAGCTATGCCTGCTCATACTCTGTACCGTTACTCACTCTCACAGCTATGCCTGCTCATACTCAGTACCGTTACTCACTCTCACAGCTATACCTGCTCATACTCTGTACCGTTACTCACTCTCACAGCTATGCCTGCTCATACTCAGTACCTTTACTCACTCTCACAGCTATACCTGCTCATACTCTGTACCGTTACTCACTCTCACAGCTATGCCTGCTCATACTCAGTACCTTTACTCACTCTCACAGCTATACCTGCTCATACTCTGTACCGTTACTCACTCTCACAGCTATGCCTGCTCATACTCAGTACCTTTACTCACTCTCACAGCTATACCTGCTCATACTCAGTACCTTTACTCACTCTCACAGCAATGCCTGCTCATACTCAGTACCTTTACTCACCCTCACAGCTATGCCTGCTCATACTCAGTACCTTTACTCACCCTCACAGCTATGCCTGCTCATGCTCAGTACCTTTACTCACTCTCACAGCTATACCTGCTCATACTATGTACCGTTACTCACTCTCACAGCTATGCCTGCTCATGCTCAGTACCTTTACTCACTCTCACAGCTGTACCTGCTCATACTATGTACCGTTACTCACTCTCACAGCTATGCCTGCTCATACTCAGTACCTTTACTCACTCTCACAGCTATGCCTGCTCATACTCAGTACCTTTACTCACTCTCACAGCTATGCCTGCTCATACACAGTACCGTTACTCACTCTCACAGCTATGCCTGCTCATACTCTGTACCTTTCCTCACTCTCACAGCTATACCTGCTCATACTCAGTACCTTTACTCACTCTCACAGCAATGCCTGCTCATACTCAGTACCTTTACTCACCCTCACAGCTATGCCTGCTCATACTCAGTACCTTTGGTCACCCTCACAGCTAGACCTGCTCATACTCAGTACCTTTACTCACCCTCACAGCTATACCTGCTCATACTCAGTACCTTTGGTCACCCTCACAGCTAGACCTGCTCATACTCAGTACCTTTACTCACCCTCACAGCTATACCTGCTCATACTCAGTACCTTTACTCACTCTCACAGCTATACCTGCTCATACTCAGTACCTTTACTCACTCTCACAGCTATACCTGCTCATACTCAGTACCTTTACTCACCCTCACAGCTATGCCTGCTCATACTCAGTACCTTTGGTCACCCTCACAGCTAGACCTGCTCATACTCAGTACCTTTACTCACCCTCACAGCTAGACCTGCTCATACTCAGTACCTTTACTCACCCTCACAGCTATACCTGCTCATACTCAGTACCTTTACTCACTCTCACAGCTATACCTGCTCATACTCAGTACCTTTACTCACCCTCACAGCTATACCTGCTCATACTCAGTACCTTTACTCACTCTCACAGCTATGCCTGCTCATACTCAGTACCTTTACTCACTCTCACAGCTATGCCTGCTCATACTCAGTACCTTTGCTCACTCTCACAGCTATACCTGCTCATACTCAGTACCTTTACTTACTCTCACAGCTATACCTGCTCATACTCAGTACCTTTACTCACTCTCACAGCTATGCCTGCTCATACTCAGTACCTTTGCTCACTCTCAGAGCTATACCTGCTCATACTCAGTACCTTTGCTCACTCTCACAGCTATACCTGCTCATACTCAGTACATTTACTCACTCTCACAGCTATGCCTGCTCATACTCAGTACCTTTGCTCACTCTCACAGCTATGCCTGCTCATACTCAGTACCTTTACTCACTCTCACAGCTATAACTGCTCATACTCAGTACCTTTCCTCACCCTTGCGGCTATACCTGCTCATACTCAGTACCTTTACTCACTCTCACAACTATGCCTGCTCATACTCAGTACCTTTACTCACTCTCACAGCTATGCCTGCTCATACTCAGTACCGTTACTCACTCTCACAGCTATACCTGCTCATACTCTGTACCGTTACTCACTCTCACAGCTATGCCTGCTCATACTCAGTACCTTTACTCACTCTCACAGCTATACCTGCTCATACTCTGTACCGTTACTCACTCTCACAGCTATGCCTGCTCATACTCAGTACCTTTACTCACTCTCACAGCTATACCTGCTCATACTCAGTACCTTTACTCACTCTCACAGCAATGCCTGCTCATACTCAGTACCTTTACTCACCCTCACAGCTATGCCTGCTCATACTCAGTACCTTTACTCACCCTCACAGCTATGCCTGCTCATGCTCAGTACCTTTACTCACTCTCACAGCTATACCTGCTCATACTATGTACCGTTACTCACTCTCACAGCTATGCCTGCTCATGCTCAGTACCTTTACTCACTCTCACAGCTGTACCTGCTCATACTATGTACCGTTACTCACTCTCACAGCTATGCCTGCTCATACTCAGTACCTTTACTCACTCTCACAGCTATGCCTGCTCATACTCAGTACCTTTACTCACTCTCACAGCTATGCCTGCTCATACTCAGTACCGTTACTCACTCTCACAGCTATGCCTGCTCATACTCTGTACCTTTCCTCACTCTCACAGCTATACCTGCTCATACTCAGTACCTTTACTCACTCTCACAGCAATGCCTGCTCATACTCAGTACCTTTACTCACCCTCACAGCTATGCCTGCTCATACTCAGTACCTTTGGTCACCCTCACAGCTATACCTGCTCATACTCAGTACCTTTACTCACTCTCACAGCAATGCCTGCTCATACTCAGTACCTTTACTCACCCTCACAGCTATGCCTGCTCATACTCAGTACCTTTGGTCACCCTCACAGCTAGACCTGCTCATACTCAGTACCTTTACTCACTCTCACAGCTATACCTGCTCATACTCAGTACCTTTACTCACCCTCACAGCTATGCCTGCTCATACTCAGTACCTTTGGTCACCCTCACAGCTAGACCTGCTCATACTCAGTACCTTTACTCACCCTCACAGCTAGACCTGCTCATACTCAGTACCTTTACTCACCCTCACAGCTATACCTGCTCATACTCAGTACCTTTGCTCACTCTCACAGCTATGCCTGCTCATACTCAGTACCTTTACTCACTCTCACAGCTATAACTGCTCATACTCAGTACCTTTCCTCACCCTCGCGGCTATACCTGCTCATACTCAGTACCTTTACTCACTCTCACAACTATGCCTGCTCATACTCAGTACCTTTACTCACTCTCACAGCTATACCTGCTCATACTCAGTACCTTTGCTCACCCTCACAGCTATACCTGCTCATACTCAGTACCTTTACTCACTCTCACAGCTATGCCTGCTCATACTCAGTACCTTTACTCACCCTCACAGCTATACCTGCTCATACTCTGTACCGTTACTCACTCTCACAGCTATGCCTGCTCATACTCAGTACCTTTACTCCCTCTCACAGCTATGCCTGCTCATACTCTGTACCTTTGCTCACTCTCACAGCTATGCCTACTCATACTCAGTACCTTTACTCACTCTCACAGCTATACCTGCTCATACTCAGTACCTTTACTCACCCTCGCGGCTATACCTGCTCATACTCAGTACCTTTACTCACTCTCACAGCTATACCTGCTCATACTCAGTACCTTTGCTCACTCTCACAGCTATACATGCTCATACTCAGTACCTTTGCTCACCCTCGCGGCTATACCTGCTCATACTCAGTACCTTTACTCACTCTCACACCTATGCCTGCTCATACTCAGTACCTTTACTCACTCTCACACCTATGCCTGCTCATACTCAGTACCTTTACTCACTCTCACAACTATGCCTGCTCATACTCAGTACCTTTACTCACCCTCACAGCTATACCTGCTCATACTCAGTACCTTTGCTCACTCTCACAGCTATACCTGCTCATACTCAGTACCTTTACTCACCCTCACAGCTATACCTGCTCATACTCAGTACCTTTACTCACCCTCACAGCTATACCTGCTCATACTCAGTATCTTTGGTCACTCTCACAGCTATAACTGCTCATACTCTGTACCTTTACTCACTCTCACAGCTATACCTGCTCATACTCAGTACCTTTACTCACCCTCACAGCTATGCCTGCTCATACTCTGTACCTTTACTCACTCTCACAGCTAGACCTGCTCATACTCAGTACCTTTACTCACTCTCACAGCTATAACTGCTCATACTCAGTACCTTTCCTCACCCTCGCGGCTATACCTGCTCATACTCAGTACCTTTACTCACTCTCACAGCTATGCCTGCTCATACTCAGTACCTTTACTCACTCTCACAGCTATACCTGCTCATACTCAGTACCTTTACTCACTCTCACAACTATGCCTGCTCATACTCAGTACCTTTACTCACTCTCACAGCTATGCCTGCTCATACTCAGTACCTTTGCTCACCCTCACAGCTATACCTGCTCATACTCAGTACCTTTACTCACTCTCACAGCTATACCTGCTCATATTCTGTACCGTTACTCACTCTCACAGCTATGCCTGCTCATACTCTGTACCGTTACTCACTCTCACAGCTATACCTGCTCATACTCAGTACCTTTACTCACTCTCACAGCTATACCTGCTCATAATCAGTACCGTTACTCACTCTCACAGCTATACCTGCTCATACTCTGTACCGTTACTCACTCTCACAGCTATGCCTGCTCATACTCAGTACCTTTACTCACTCTCACAGCTATACCTGCTCATACTCTGTACCGTTACTCACTCTCACAGCTATGCCTGCTCATACTCAGTACCTTTACTCACTCTCACAGCTATACCTGCTCATACTCAGTACCTTTACTCACTCTCACAGCAATGCCTGCTCATACTCAGTACCTTTACTCACCCTCACAGCTATGCCTGCTCATACTCAGTACCTTTACTCACCCTCACAGCTATGCCTGCTCATGCTCAGTACCTTTACTCACTCTCACAGCTATACCTGCTCATACTATGTACCGTTACTCACTCTCACAGCTATGCCTGCTCATGCTCAGTACCTTTACTCACTCTCACAGCTGTACCTGCTCATACTATGTACCGTTACTCACTCTCACAGCTATGCCTGCTCATACTCAGTACCTTTACTCACTCTCACAGCTATGCCTGCTCATACTCAGTACCTTTACTCACTCTCACAGCTATGCCTGCTCATACTCAGTACCGTTACTCACTCTCACAGCTATGCCTGCTCATACTCTGTACCTTTCCTCACTCTCACAGCTATACCTGCTCATACTCAGTACCTTTACTCACTCTCACAGCAATGCCTGCTCATACTCAGTACCTTTACTCACCCTCACAGCTATGCCTGCTCATACTCAGTACCTTTGGTCACCCTCACAGCTATACCTGCTCATACTCAGTACCTTTACTCACTCTCACAGCAATGCCTGCTCATACTCAGTACCTTTACTCACCCTCACAGCTATGCCTGCTCATACTCAGTACCTTTGGTCACCCTCACAGCTAGACCTGCTCATACTCAGTACCTTTACTCACTCTCACAGCTATACCTGCTCATACTCAGTACCTTTACTCACCCTCACAGCTATGCCTGCTCATACTCAGTACCTTTGGTCACCCTCACAGCTAGACCTGCTCATACTCAGTACCTTTACTCACCCTCACAGCTAGACCTGCTCATACTCAGTACCTTTACTCACCCTCACAGCTATACCTGCTCATACTCAGTACCTTTGCTCACTCTCACAGCTATGCCTGCTCATACTCAGTACCTTTACTCACTCTCACAGCTATAACTGCTCATACTCAGTACCTTTCCTCACCCTCGCGGCTATACCTGCTCATACTCAGTACCTTTACTCACTCTCACAACTATGCCTGCTCATACTCAGTACCTTTACTCACTCTCACAGCTATACCTGCTCATACTCAGTACCTTTGCTCACCCTCACAGCTATACCTGCTCATACTCAGTACCTTTACTCACTCTCACAGCTATGCCTGCTCATACTCAGTACCTTTACTCACCCTCACAGCTATACCTGCTCATACTCTGTACCGTTACTCACTCTCACAGCTATGCCTGCTCATACTCAGTACCTTTACTCCCTCTCACAGCTATGCCTGCTCATACTCTGTACCTTTGCTCACTCTCACAGCTATGCCTACTCATACTCAGTACCTTTACTCACTCTCACAGCTATACCTGCTCATACTCAGTACCTTTACTCACCCTCGCGGCTATACCTGCTCATACTCAGTACCTTTACTCACTCTCACAGCTATACCTGCTCATACTCAGTACCTTTGCTCACTCTCACAGCTATACATGCTCATACTCAGTACCTTTGCTCACCCTCGCGGCTATACCTGCTCATACTCAGTACCTTTACTCACTCTCACACCTATGCCTGCTCATACTCAGTACCTTTACTCACTCTCACACCTATGCCTGCTCATACTCAGTACCTTTACTCACTCTCACAACTATGCCTGCTCATACTCAGTACCTTTACTCACCCTCACAGCTATACCTGCTCATACTCAGTACCTTTGCTCACTCTCACAGCTATACCTGCTCATACTCAGTACCTTTACTCACCCTCACAGCTATACCTGCTCATACTCAGTACCTTTACTCACCCTCACAGCTATACCTGCTCATACTCAGTATCTTTGGTCACTCTCACAGCTATAACTGCTCATACTCTGTACCTTTACTCACTCTCACAGCTATACCTGCTCATACTCAGTACCTTTACTCACCCTCACAGCTATGCCTGCTCATACTCTGTACCTTTACTCACTCTCACAGCTAGACCTGCTCATACTCAGTACCTTTACTCACTCTCACAGCTATAACTGCTCATACTCAGTACCTTTCCTCACCCTCGCGGCTATACCTGCTCATACTCAGTACCTTTACTCACTCTCACAGCTATGCCTGCTCATACTCAGTACCTTTACTCACTCTCACAGCTATACCTGCTCATACTCAGTACCTTTACTCACTCTCACAACTATGCCTGCTCATACTCAGTACCTTTACTCACTCTCACAGCTATGCCTGCTCATACTCAGTACCTTTGCTCACCCTCACAGCTATACCTGCTCATACTCAGTACCTTTACTCACTCTCACAGCTATACCTGCTCATACTCAGTACCTTTACTCACCCTCACAGCTATACCTGCTCATACTCAGTACCTTTACTCACTCTCACAGCTATACCTGCTCATACTCAGTACCTTTACTCACCCTCACAGCTATGCCTGCTCATACTCAGTACCTTTGCTCACCCTCGCGGCTATACCTGCTCATACTCAGTACCTTTACTCACTCTCACAACTATGCCTGCTCATACTCAGTACCTTAACTCACTCTCACAGCTATACCTGCTCATACTCTGTACCTTTGCTCACTCTCACAGCTATACCTGCTCATACTCAGTACCTTTGCTCACCCTCACAGCTATACCTGCTCATACTCAGTACCTTTACTCACCCTCACAGCTATACCTGCTCATACTCTCTACCGTTACTCACTCTCACAGCTATACCTGCTCATACTAGGTACCTTTGCTCACTCTCACAGCTATACCTGCTCATACTCAGTACCTTTACTCACCCTCACAGCTATACCTGCTCATACTCTCTACCGTTACTCACTCTCACAGCTATGCCTGCTCATACTCAATACCTTTACTCACTCTCACAGCTATGCCTGCTCATACTCAGTACCGTTACTCACTCTCACAGCTATGCCTGCTCATACTCAGTACCTTTACTCACTCTCACAGCTATGCCTGCTCATACTCAGTACCTTTGCTCACTCTCACAACTATACCTGCTCATACTCTGTACCTTTGCTCACTCACAGCTATGCCTGCTCATACTCACTACCTTTGCTCACTCTCACAACTATACCTGCTCATACTCAGTACCTTTACTCACTCTCACAGCTATGCCTGCTCATACTCAGTACCTTTGCTCACTCTCACAACTATACCTGCTCATACTCAGTACCGTTACTCACTCTCACAGCTCTGCCTACTCATACTCAGTACCTTTACTCACTCTCACAGCTATACCTGCTCATACTCAGTACCTTTACTCACTCTCACAGCTATGCCTGCTCATACTCAGTACCTTTACTCACTCTCACAGCTATGCCTGCTCATACTCAGTACCTTTACTAACCCTCACAGCTATACCTGCCCATATTCTGTACCATTACTCACTCTCACAGCTATGCCTGCTCATACTCAGTACCTTTACTCACTCTCACAGCTATACCTGCTCATATTCTGTACCGTTACTCACTCTCACAGCTATGCCTGCTCATACTCAGTACCTTTACTCACTCTCACAGCTATACCTGCTCATATTCTGTACCGTTACTCACTCTCACAGCTATGCCTGCTCATACTCAGTACCTTTACTCACTCTCACAGCTATGCCTGCTCATACTCAGTACCTTTACTCACTCTCACAGCTATGCCTGCTCATACTCTGTACCGTTACTCACTCTCACAGCTATGCCTGCTCATACTCAGTACCGTTACTCACTCTCACAGCTATACCTGCTCATACTCTGTACCGTTACTCACTCTCACAGCTATGCCAGCTCATACTCAGTACCTTTACTCACTCTCACAGCTATGCTATGCCTGCTCATACTCAGTACCTTTACTCACTCTCACAGCTATACCTGCTCATACTCTGTACCGTTACTCACTCTCACAGCTATGCCTGCTCATACTCAGTACCTTTACTCACTCTCACAGCTATACCTGCTCATACTCTGTACCGTTACTCACTCTCACAGCTATGCCTGCTCATACTCAGTACCTTTACTCACTCTCACAGCTATACCTGCTCATACTCAGTACCTTTACTCACTCTCACAGCAATGCCTGCTCATACTCAGTACCTTTACTCACCCTCACAGCTATGCCTGCTCATACTCAGTACCTTTACTCACCCTCACAGCTATGCCTGCTCATGCTCAGTACCTTTACTCACTCTCACAGCTATACCTGCTCATACTATGTACCGTTACTCACTCTCACAGCTATGCCTGCTCATGCTCAGTACCTTTACTCACTCTCACAGCTGTACCTGCTCATACTATGTACCGTTACTCACTCTCACAGCTATGCCTGCTCATACTCAGTACCTTTACTCACTCTCACAGCTATGCCTGCTCATACTCAGTACCTTTACTCACTCTCACAGCTATGCCTGCTCATACTCAGTACCGTTACTCACTCTCACAGCTATGCCTGCTCATACTCTGTACCTTTCCTCACTCTCACAGCTATACCTGCTCATACTCAGTACCTTTACTCACTCTCACAGCTATGCCTGCTCATACTCAGTACCTTTACTCACTCTCACAGCTATGCCTGCTCATACTCAGTACCTTTACTCACCCTCACAGCTATGCCTGCTCATGCTCAGTACCTTTACTCACTCTCACAGCTATACCTGCTCATACTCAGTACCATTGCTCACCCTCACAGCTATGCCTGCTTATACTCAGTACCTTTACTCACTCTCACAGCTATGCCTGCTCATACTCAGTACCTTTACTCACTCTCACAGCTATGCCTGCTCATACTCAGTACCGTTACTCACTCTCACAGCTATGCCTGCTCATACTCAGTACCTTTACTCACTCTCACAGCTATGCCTGCTCATACTCAGTACCTTTACTCACTCTCACAGCTATGCCTGCTCATACTCAGTACCTTTACTCACTCTCACAGCTATGCCTGCTCATACTCAGTACCTTTGCTCACCCTCACAGCTATGCCTGCTCATACTCAGTACCTTTACTCACTCTCACAGCTATACCTGCTCATACTCAGTACCTTTACTCACTCTCACAGCTATGCCTGCTCATACTCAGTACCTTTACTCACTCTCACAGCTATGCCTGCTCATACTCAGTACCTTTACTCACTCTCACAGCTATGCCTGCTCATACTCAGTACCTTTGCTCACTCTCACAGCTATGCCTGCTCATACTCAGTACCTTTGCTCACTCTCGCGGCTATACCTGCTCATACTCAGTACCTTTGGTCACTCTCCCAGCTATACCTGCTCATACTCAGTACCTTTGCTCACTCTCACAGCTATGCCTGCTCATACTCAGTACCTTTGCTCACCCTCGCGGCTATACCTGCTCATACTCAGTACCTTTACTCACTCTCACAGCTATACCTGCTTATACTCAGTACCTTTACTCACTCTCACAGCTATGCCTGCTCATACTCAGTACCTTTACTCACTCTCACAGCTATGCCTGCTCATACTCAGTACCGTTACTCACTCTCACAGCTATGCCTGCTCATACTCAGTACCTTTACTCACTCTCACAGCTATGCCTGCTCATACTCAGTACCTTTACTCACTCTCACAGCTATGCCTGCTCATACTCAGTACCTTTACTCACTCTCACAGCTATGCCTGCTCATACTCAGTACCTTTGCTCACCCTCACAGCTATGCCTGCTCATACTCAGTACCTTTACTCACTCTCACAGCTATACCTGCTCATACTCAGTACCTTTACTCACTCTCACAGCTATGCCTGCTCATACTCAGTACCTTTACTCACTCTCACAGCTATGCCTGCTCATACTCAGTACCTTTACTCACTCTCACAGCTATGCCTGCTCATACTCAGTACCTTTACTCACTCTCACAGCTATACCTGCTCATACTCAGTACCTTTGCTCACTCTCACAGCTATACCTGCTCATACTCAGTACCTTTACTCACTCTCACAGCTATACCTGCTCATACTCGGTACCTTTGCTCACTCTCACAGCTATACCTGCTCATACTCGGTACCTTTGCTCACTCTCACAGCTATACCTGCTCATACTCAGTACCTTTACTCACTCTCACAGCTATACCTGCTCATACTCAGTACCTTTACTCACTCTCACAGCTATACCTGCTCATACTCGGTACCTTTGCTCACTCTCACAGCTATACCTGCTCATACTCGGTACCTTTGCTCACTCTCACAGCTATACCTGCTCATACTCAGTACCTTTACTCACCCTCACAGCTATGCCTGCTCATACTCAGTACCTTTACTCACTCTCACAGCTATGCCTGCTCATACTCAGTACCTTTACTCACCCTCACAGCTATGCCTGCTCATACTCAGTACCTTTACTCACTCTCACAGCTATGCCTGCTCATACTCAGTACCTTTACTCACTCTCACAGCTATGCCTGCTCATACTCAGTACCTTTACTCACCCTCACAGCTATGCCTGCTCATACTCAGTACCTTTACTCACCCTCACAGCTATACCTGCTCATACTCAGTACCTTTACTCACTCTCACAGCTATACCTGCTCATACTCAGTACCTTTACTCACCCTCACAGCTATACCTGCTCATACTCAGTACCTTTACTCACCCTCACAGCTATATGCCTGCTCATACTCAGTACCTTTACTCACTCTCACAGCTATGCCTGCTCATACTCAGTACCTTTGCTCACTCTCACAGCTATGCCTGCTCATACTCAGTACCTTTACTCACTCTCACAGCTATACCTGCTCATACTCAGTACATTTACTCACTCTCACAGCTATACCTGCTCATACTCAGTACCTTTGGTCACTCTCACAACTATACCTGCTCATACTCAGTACCGTTACTCACTCTCACAGCTCTGCCTACTCATACTCAGTACCTTTACTCACTCTCACAGCTATACCTGCTCATACTCAGTACCTTTACTCACTCTCACAGCTATGCCTGCTCATACTCAGTACCTTTACTCACTCTCACAGCTATGCCTGCTCATACTCAGTACCTTTACTAACCCTCACAGCTATACCTGCCCATATTCTGTACCGTTACTCACTCTCACAGCTATGCCTGCTCATACTCAGTACCTTTACTCACTCTCACAGCTATACCTGCTCATATTCTGTACCGTTACTCACTCTCACAGCTATGCCTGCTCATACTCAGTACCTTTACTCACTCTCACAGCTATACCTGCTCATATTCTGTACCGTTACTCACTCTCACAGCTATGCCTGCTCATACTCAGTACCTTTACTCACTCTCACAGCTATGCCTGCTCATACTCAGTACCTTTACTCACTCTCACAGCTATGCCTGCTCATACTCTGTACCGTTACTCACTCTCACAGCTATGCCTGCTCATACTCAGTACCGTTACTCACTCTCACAGCTATACCTGCTCATACTCTGTACCGTTACTCACTCTCACAGCTATGCCTGCTCATACTCAGTACCTTTACTCACTCTCACAGCTATGCTATGCCTGCTCATACTCAGTACCTTTACTCACTCTCACAGCTATACCTGCTCATACTCTGTACCGTTACTCACTCTCACAGCTATGCCTGCTCATACTCAGTACCTTTACTCACTCTCACAGCTATACCTGCTCATACTCTGTACCGTTACTCACTCTCACAGCTATGCCTGCTCATACTCAGTACCTTTACTCACTCTCACAGCTATACCTGCTCATACTCAGTACCTTTACTCACTCTCACAGCAATGCCTGCTCATACTCAGTACCTTTACTCACCCTCACAGCTATGCCTGCTCATACTCAGTACCTTTACTCACCCTCACAGCTATGCCTGCTCATGCTCAGTACCTTTACTCACTCTCACAGCTATACCTGCTCATACTATGTACCGTTACTCACTCTCACAGCTATGCCTGCTCATGCTCAGTACCTTTACTCACTCTCACAGCTGTACCTGCTCATACTATGTACCGTTACTCACTCTCACAGCTATGCCTGCTCATACTCAGTACCTTTACTCACTCTCACAGCTATGCCTGCTCATACTCAGTACCTTTACTCACTCTCACAGCTATGCCTGCTCATACTCAGTACCGTTACTCACTCTCACAGCTATGCCTGCTCATACTCTGTACCTTTCCTCACTCTCACAGCTATACCTGCTCATACTCAGTACCTTTACTCACTCTCACAGCTATGCCTGCTCATACTCAGTACCTTTACTCACTCTCACAGCTATGCCTGCTCATACTCAGTACCTTTACTCACCCTCACAGCTATGCCTGCTCATGCTCAGTACCTTTACTCACTCTCACAGCTATACCTGCTCATACTCAGTACCATTGCTCACCCTCACAGCTATGCCTGCTTATACTCAGTACCTTTACTCACTCTCACAGCTATGCCTGCTCATACTCAGTACCTTTACTCACTCTCACAGCTATGCCTGCTCATACTCAGTACCGTTACTCACTCTCACAGCTATGCCTGCTCATACTCAGTACCTTTACTCACTCTCACAGCTATGCCTGCTCATACTCAGTACCTTTACTCACTCTCACAGCTATGCCTGCTCATACTCAGTACCTTTACTCACTCTCACAGCTATGCCTGCTCATACTCAGTACCTTTGCTCACCCTCACAGCTATGCCTGCTCATACTCAGTACCTTTACTCACTCTCACAGCTATACCTGCTCATACTCAGTACCTTTACTCACTCTCACAGCTATGCCTGCTCATACTCAGTACCTTTACTCACTCTCACAGCTATGCCTGCTCATACTCAGTACCTTTACTCACTCTCACAGCTATGCCTGCTCATACTCAGTACCTTTGCTCACTCTCACAGCTATGCCTGCTCATACTCAGTACCTTTGCTCACCCTCGCGGCTATACCTGCTCATACTCAGTACCTTTGGTCACTCTCCCAGCTATACCTGCTCATACTCAGTACCTTTGCTCACTCTCACAGCTATGCCTGCTCATACTCAGTACCTTTGCTCACCCTCGCGGCTATACCTGCTCATACTCAGTACCTTTACTCACTCTCACAGCTATACCTGCTTATACTCAGTACCTTTACTCACTCTCACAGCTATGCCTGCTCATACTCAGTACCTTTACTCACTCTCACAGCTATGCCTGCTCATACTCAGTACCGTTACTCACTCTCACAGCTATGCCTGCTCATACTCAGTACCTTTACTCACTCTCACAGCTATGCCTGCTCATACTCAGTACCTTTACTCACTCTCACAGCTATGCCTGCTCATACTCAGTACCTTTACTCACTCTCACAGCTATGCCTGCTCATACTCAGTACCTTTGCTCACCCTCACAGCTATGCCTGCTCATACTCAGTACCTTTACTCACTCTCACAGCTATACCTGCTCATACTCAGTACCTTTACTCACTCTCACAGCTATGCCTGCTCATACTCAGTACCTTTACTCACTCTCACAGCTATGCCTGCTCATACTCAGTACCTTTACTCACTCTCACAGCTATGCCTGCTCATACTCAGTACCTTTACTCACTCTCACAGCTATACCTGCTCATACTCAGTACCTTTGCTCACTCTCACAGCTATACCTGCTCATACTCAGTACCTTTACTCACTCTCACAGCTATACCTGCTCATACTCGGTACCTTTGCTCACTCTCACAGCTATACCTGCTCATACTCGGTACCTTTGCTCACTCTCACAGCTATACCTGCTCATACTCAGTACCTTTACTCACTCTCACAGCTATACCTGCTCATACTCAGTACCTTTACTCACTCTCACAGCTATACCTGCTCATACTCGGTACCTTTGCTCACTCTCACAGCTATACCTGCTCATACTCGGTACCTTTGCTCACTCTCACAGCTATACCTGCTCATACTCAGTACCTTTACTCACCCTCACAGCTATGCCTGCTCATACTCAGTACCTTTACTCACTCTCACAGCTATGCCTGCTCATACTCAGTACCTTTACTCACCCTCACAGCTATGCCTGCTCATACTCAGTACCTTTACTCACTCTCACAGCTATGCCTGCTCATACTCAGTACCTTTACTCACTCTCACAGCTATGCCTGCTCATACTCAGTACCTTTACTCACTCTCACAGCTATACCTGCTCTTACTCAGTACCTTTACTCACCCTCACAGCTATACCTGCTCATACTCAGTACCTTTACTCACTCTCACAGCTATGCCTGCTCATACTCAGTACCTTTACTCACCCTCACAGCTATACCTGCTCATACTCAGTACCTTTGCTCACTCTCACAGCTATACCTGCTCATACTCGGTACCTTTACTCACTCTCACAGCTATGCCTGCTCATACTCAGTACCTTTACTCACTCTCACAGCTATACCTGCTCTTACTCAGTACCTTTACTCACTCTCACAGCTATGCCTGCTCATACTCAGTACCTTTACTCACTCTCACAGCTATGCCTGCTCATACTCAGTACCTTTACTCACTCTCACAGCTATACCTGCTCTTACTCAGTACCTTTACTCACCCTCACAGCTATACCTGCTCATACTCAGTACCTTTGCTCACTCTCACAGCTATACCTGCTCATACTCGGTACCTTTGCTCACTCTCACAGCTATACCTGCTCATACTCAGTACCTTTACTCACCCTCACAGCTATGCCTGCTCATACTCAGTACCTTTACTCACTCTCACAGCTATGCCTGCTCATACTCAGTACCTTTACTCACCCTCACAGCTATGCCTGCTCATACTCAGTACCTTTACTCACTCTCACAGCTATGCCTGCTCATACTCAGTACCTTTACTCACTCTCACAGCTATGCCTGCTCATACTCAGTACCTTTACTCACTCTCACAGCTATACCTGCTCTTACTCAGTACCTTTACTCACCCTCACAGCTATGCCTGCTCATACTCAGTACCTTTACTCACCCTCACAGCTATGCCTGCTCATACTCAGTACCTTTACTCACCCTCACAGCTATACCTGCTCATACTCAGTACCTTTACTCACTCTCACAGCTATGCCTGCTCATACTCAGTACCTTTACTCACCCTCACAGCTATACCTGCTCATACTCAGTACCTTTACTCACCCTCACAGCTATATGCCTGCTCATACTCAGTACCTTTACTCACTCTCACAGCTATGCCTGCTCATACTCAGTACCTTTGCTCACTCTCACAGCTATGCCTGCTCATACTCAGTACCTTTGCTCACTCTCACTGCTATACCTGCTCATACTCAGTACCTTTACTCACTCTCACAGCTATACCTGCTCATACTCAGTACCTTTGCTCACTCTCACAGCTATGCCTGCTCATACTCAGTACCTTTGCTCACTCTCACAGCTATGCCTGCTCATACTCAGTACCTTTGGTCACTCTCACAGCTATACCTACTCATACTCAGTACCTTTACTCACCCTCACAGCTATACCTGCTCATACTCAGTACCTTTACTCACTCTCACAGCTATACCTGCTCATACTCAGTACCTTTACTCACTCTTACAGCTATACTTGCTCATACTCAGTACCTTTACTCACTCTTACAGCTATACCTGCTCATACTCAGTACCTTTACTCACTCTCACAGCTATACCTGCTCATACTCAGTACCTTTGCTCACTCTCACAGCTATGCCTGCTCATACTCAGTACCTTTACTCACTCTTACAGCTATACCTGCTCATACTCAGTACCTTTACTCACTCTCACAGCTATACCTGCTCATACTCAGTACCTTTACTCACCCTCACAGCTATGCCTGCTCATACTCAGTACCTTTACTCACCCTCACAGCTATGCCTGCTCATACTCAGTACCTTTACTCACCCTCACAGCTATGCCTGCTTATACTCAGTACCTTTACTCACCCTCACAGCTATACCTGCTCATACTCAGTACCTTTACTCACCCTCACAGCTATACCTGCTCATACTCAGTACCTTTACTCACCCTCACAGCTATGCCTGCTCATACTCAGTACCTTTGCTCACCCTCACAGCTATACCTGCTCATACTCAGTACCTTTACTCACTCTCACAGCTATGCCTGCTCATACTCAGTACCTTTACTCACTCTCACAGCTTTGCCTGCTCATACTCAGTACCTTTACTCACTCTCACAGCTATACCTGCACACACTCAGTACCTTTACTCACTCTCACAGCTATGCCTGCTCATACTCAGTACCTTTGCTCACCCTCACAGCTATGCCTGCTTATACTCAGTACCTTTACTCACTCTCACAGCTTTGCCTGCTCATACTCAGTACCTTTACTCACTCTCACAGCTATGCCTGCTCATACTCAGTACCTTTACTCACTCTCACAGCTATGCCTGCTCATACTCAGTAGTTATAGTGGAGTTGCTGGTTAGAGGTATAGGCTGGCTCAGTGTCCTAACTCATAGGTGCTCTGCACATACTGTAGTTATAGTGGGGTTGCTAGTTAGAGGTATAGGCTGGCTCAGTGGAATAACTCATAGGTGCTCTGCACATACTGTAGTTACAGTGGGGTTGCTGGTTAGAGGTATAGGCTGGCTCAGTGGAATAACTCATAGGTGCTCTGCACATACCGTAGTTATAGTGGGGTTACTGGTTAGAGGTATAGGCTGGCTCAGTGGAATAACTCATAGATGCTCTGCACATACTGTAGTTATAGTGGGGTTGCTGGTTAGAGGTTTAGGCTGGCTCAGTGGAATAACTCATAGGTGCTCTGCACATACTGTAGTTATAGTGGGGTTGCTGGTTAGAGGTATAGGCTGGCTCAGTGGAATAACTCATAGGTGCTCTGCACATACCGTAGTTATAGTGGGGTTGCTGGTTAGAGGTATAGTCTGGCTCAGTGGAATAACTCATAGATGCTCTGCACATACTGTAGTTATAGTGGGGTTGCTGGTTAGAGGTATAGGCTGGCTCAGTGGCCTAACTCATAGGTGGTCTGCACATACTGTAGTTATAGTGGGGTTGCTGGTTAGAGGTATAGGCTGGCTCAGTGGAATAACTCATAGGTGCTCTGCACATACCGTAGTTATAGTGGGGTTACTGGTTAGAGGTATAGGCTGGCTCAGTGGAATAACTCATAGATGCTCTGCACATACTGTAGTTATAGTGGGGTTGCTGGTTAGAGGTATAGGCTGGCTCAGTGGCCTAACTCATAGGTGCTCTGCACATACTGTAGTTATAGTGGGGTTGCTGGTTAGAGGTATAGGCTGGCTCAGTGGAATAACTCATAGATGCTCTGCACATACTGTAGTTATAGTGGGGTTGCTGGTTAGAGGTTTAGGCTGGCTCAGTGGAATAACTCATAGGTGCTCTGCACATACTGTAGTTATAGTGGGGTTGCTGGTTAGAGGTATAGGCTGGCTCAGTGGCCTAACTCATAGGTGCTCTGCACATGCTGTAGTTATAGTGGGGTTGCTGGTTAGAGGTATAGGCTGGCTCAGTGGCCTAACTCATAGGTGCTCTGCACATACTGTAGTTATAGTGGGGTTGCTGGTTAGAGGTATAGGCTGGCTCAGTGGAATAACTCATAGGTGCTCTGCACATACCGTAGTTATAGTGGGGTTACTGGTTAGAGGTATAGGCTGGCTCAGTGGAATAACTCATAGATGCTCTGCACATACTGCAGTTATGGTGGGGTTGCTGGTTAGAGGAATAGGCTGTCTCAGTGGCCTAACTCATAGGTGCTCTGTACATACTGTAGTTATAGTGGGGTTGCTGGTTAGAGGAATAGGCTGTCTCAGTGGCCTAACTCATAGGTGCTCTGCACATACTGTAGTTATAGTGGGGTTGCTGGTTAGAGGTATAGGCTGTCTCAGTGGCCTAACTCATAGGTGCTCTGTACATATTGTAGTTATAGTGGGGTTGCTGGTTAGAGGTATAGGCTGTCTCAGTGGCCTAACTCATAGGTGCTCTGCACATACTGTAGTTATAGTGGGGTTACTGGTTAGAGGTATAGGCTGGTTCAGTGGCCTAACTCATAGGTGCTCTGCACATACTGTAGTTACAGTGGGGTTGCTGGTTAGAGGTATAGGCTGGCTCAGTGGAATAACTCATAGGTGCTCTGCACATACTGTAGTTATAGTGGTGTTGCTGGTTAGAGGTATAGGCTATCTCAGTGGCCTAACTCATAGGTGCTCTGTACATACTGTAGTTATAGTGGGTTTGCTGGTTAGAGGTATAGGCTGGCTCAGTGGAATAACTCATAGATGCTCTGCACATACTGTAGTGATGGTGGGGTTGCTGGTTAGAGGTATAGGCTGGCTTAGTGGAATAACTCATAGGTGCTCTGCACATACTGTAGTTATAGTGGGGTTGCTGGTTAGAGGTATAGGCTGTCTCAGTGGCCTAACTCATAGGTGCTCTGTACATACTGTAGTTATAGTGGGTTTGCTGGTTAGAAGTATAGGCTGGCTCAGTGGAATAACTCATAGATGCTCTGCACATACTGTAGTGATGGTGGGGTTGCTGGTTAGAGGTATAGGCTGGCTTAGTGGAATAACTCATAGGTGCTCTGCACATACTGTAGTTATAGTGGGGTTGCTGGTTAGAGGTATAGGCTGGCTCAGTGGCCTAACTCATAGGTGCTCTGCACATACTGTAGTTATAGTGGGGTTGCTGGTTAGAGGTATAGGCTGGCTCAGTGGAATAACTCATAGGTGCTCTGCACATACTGTAGTTATAGTGGGGTTGCTGGTTAGAGGTGTAGGCTGTCTCAGTGGCCTAACTCATAGGTGCTCTGTACATACTGTAGTTATAGTGGGTTTGCTGGTTAGAGGTATAGGCTGGCTCAGTGGAATAACTCATAGATGCTCTGCACATACTGTAGTTATAGTGGGGTTGCTGGTTAGAGGTATAGGCTGTCTCAGTGGCCTAACTCATAGGTGCTCTGTACATACTGTAGTTATAGTGGGGTTGCTGGTTAGAGGTATAGGCTGGCTCAGTGGCCTAACTCATAGGTGCTCTGCACATACTGTAGTTATGGTGGGGTTGCTGGTTAGAGGTATAGGCTGGCTCAGTGGCCTAACTCATAGGTGCTCTGCACATACTGTAGTTATGGTGGGGTTGCTGGTTAGAGGTATAGGCTGGCTCAGTGGCCTAACTCATAGGTGCTCTGCACATACTGTAGTTATAGCGGAGTTGCTGGTTAGAGGAATAGGCTGGCTCAGTGGCTAACTCATAGATGCTCTGCACTTACTGTAGTTATAGTGGGGTTGCTGGTCAGAGTTATAGGCTGGCTCAGTGGCTAACTCATAGATGCTCTGCACATACTGTAGTTATAGTGGGGTTCCTGGTTAGAGGTATAGGCTGGCTCAGTGGAATAACTCATAGGTGCTCTGCCCATACTGTAGTTACAGTGGGGTTGCTGACTAGAGGTATAGGCTGGCTCAGTGGAATAACTCATAGGTGCTCTGTACATACTGTAGTTATAGTGGGGTTGCTGTTTAGAGGTATAGGCTGGCTCAGTGTCCTAACTCATAGGTGCTCTGCACATACTGTAGTTATAGTGGGGTTGCTGGTTAGAGGTATAGGCTGGCTCAGTGTCCTAACTCATAGGTGCTCTGCACATACTGTAGTTATAGTGGGGTTGCTGGTTAGAGGTATAGGCTGGCTCAGTGTCCTAACTCATAGGTGCTCTGCACATACTGTAGTTATAGTGGTGTTGCTGGTTAGAGGTATAGGCTGGCTCAGTGGAATAACTCATAGGTGCTCTGTACATACTGTAGGTATGGTGGGGTTGCTGGTTAGAGGTATAGGCTGGCTTAGTGGAATAACTCATAGGAGCTCTGTACATACTGTAGTTATAGTGGGGTTGCTGTGTAGAGGTATAGGCTGGCTTAGTGGAATAACTCATAGGTGCTCTGCACATGCTGTAGTTATAGTGGAGTTCCTGGTTAGAGGTATAGGCTGGCTCAGTGTCCTATCTCATAGGTGCTCTGCACATACTGTAGTTATAGTGGGGTTGCTGGTTAGAGGTGTAGGCTGGCTCAGTGGATTAACTCATAGATGCTCTGCACATACTGTAGTTAAAGTGGGGTTGCTGGTTAGAGGTATAGGCTGGCTCAGTGGAATAACTCATAGGTGCTCTGTACATACTGTAGTTATAATGGGGTTGCTGGTTAGAGGTATTGGCTGGCTCAGTGTCCTAACTCATAGGTGCTCTGCACATACTGTAGTTATAGTGGGGTTGCTAGTTAGAGGTATAGGCTGGCTCAGTGGAATAACTCATAGGTGCTCTGCACATACTGTAGTTATGGTGGGGTTGCTGGTTAGAGGTTTAGGCTGGCTCAGTGGAATAACTCATAGGTGCTCTGCACATACCGTAGTTATAGTGGGGTTGCTGGTTAGAGGTATAGGCTGGCTCAGTGGAATAACTCATAGGTGCTCTGCACATGCTGTCGTTACAGTGGGGTTGCTGGTTAGAGGTATAGGCTGGCTCAGTGGCCTAACTCATAGGTGCTCTGCACATACTGTAGTTATAGTGGGGTTGCTGGTTACAGGTATAGGCTGGCTCAGTGGCCTAACTCATAGGTGCTCTGCACATGCTGTAGTTATTGTGGGGTTGCTGGTTAGAGGTATAGGCTGGCTCAGTGGCCTAACTCATAGGTGCTCTGCACATACTGTAGTTATAGTGGGGTTACTGGTTAGAGGTATAGGCTGGCTCAGTGGAATAACTCATAGGTGCTCTGCACATACTGTAGTTATGGTGGGGTTGCTGGTTAGAGGTTTAGGCTGGCTCAGTGGAATAACTCATAGGTGCTCTGCACATACCGTAGTTATAGTGGGGTTGCTGGTTAGAGGTATTGGCTGGCTCAATAGAATAACTCATAGGTGCTCTGCACATGCTGTCGTTACAGTGGGGTTGCTGGTTAGAGGTATAGGCTGGCTCAGTGGCCTAACTCATAGGTGCTCTGCACATACTGTAGTTATAGTGGGGTTGCTGGTTACAGGTATAGGCTGGCTCAGTGGCCTAACTCATAGGTGCTCTGCACATGCTGTAGTTATAGTGGGGTTTCTGGTTAGAGGTATAGGCTGGCTCAGTGGCCTAACTCATAGGTGCTCTGCACATACTGTAGTTATAGTGGGGTTGCTGGTTAGAGGTATAGGCTGGCTCAGTGGCCTAACTCATAGGTGCTCTGCACATACTGTAGTTATAGTGGGGTAGCTGGTTAGAGGTATAGGCTGGCTCAGTGGAATAACTCATAGGTGCTCTGCACATTCCGTAGTTATAGTGGGGTTACTGGTTAGAGGTATAGGCTGGCTCAGTGGAATAACTCATAGATGCTCTGCACATACTGTAGTTATAGTGGGGTTGCTGGTTAGAGGTTTAGGCTGGCTCAGTGGAATAACTCATAGGTGCTCTGCACATACTGTAGTTATAGTGGGGTTGCTGGTTAGAGGTATAGGCTGGCTCAGTGGCCTAACTCATAGGTGCTCTGCACATACTGTAGTTATAGTGGGGTTGCTGGTTAGAGGTATAGGCTGGCTCAGTGGAATAACTCATAGGTGCTCTGCACATACCGTAGTTATAGTGGGGTTGCTGGTTAGAGGTATAGTCTGGCTCAGTGGCCTAACTCATAGGTGCTCTGCACATACTGTAGTTATAGTGGGGTTACTGGTTAGAGGTATAGGCTGGCTCAGTGGAATAACTCATAGGTGCTCTGCACATACTGTAGTTATGGTGGGGTTGCTGGTTAGAGGTTTAGGCTGGCTCAGTGGAATAACTCATAGGTGCTCTGCACATACCGTAGTTATAGTGGGGTTGCTGGTTAGAGGTATAGGCTGGCTCAGTGGAATAACTCATAGGTGCTCTGCACATGCTGTCGTTACAGGGGGGTTGCTGGTTAGAGGTATAGGCTGGCTCAGTGGCCTAACTCATAGGTGCTCTGCACATACTGTAGTTATAGTGGGGTTTCTGGTTACAGGTATAGGCTGGCTCAGTGGCCTAACTCATAGGTGCTTTGCACATGCTGTAGTTATAGTGGGGTTGCTGGTTAGAGGTATAGGCTGGCTCAGTGGCCTAACTCATAGGTGCTCTGCACATACTGTAGTTATAGTGGGGTTACTGGTTAGAGGTATAGGCTGGCTCAGTGGAATAACTCATAGGTGCTCTGCACATACTGTAGTTATAGTGTGGTTTCTGGTTAGAGGTATAGGCTGGCTCAGTGGCCTAACTCATAGGTGCTCTGCACATACTGTAGTTATAGTGGGGTTGCTGGTTAGAGGTATAGGCTGGCTCAGTGGCCTAACTCATAGGTGCTCTGCACATGCTGTAGTTATAGTGGGGTTGCTGGTTAGAGGTATAGGCTGGCTCAGTGGCCTAACTCATAGGTGCTCTGCACATACTGTAGTTATAGTGGGGTTGCTGGTTGGAGGTATAGGCTGGCTCAGTGGCCTAACTCATAGGTGCTCTGCACATACTGTAGTTATAGTGGGGTTGCTGGTTAGAGGTATAGGCTGGCTCAGTGGAATAACTCATAGGTGCTCTGCACATACCGTAGTTATAGTGGGGTTACTGGTTAGAGGTATAGGCTGGCTCAGTGGAATAACTCATAGATGCTCTGCACATACTGTAGTTATAGTGGGGTTGCTGGTTAGAGGTATAGGCTGGCTCAGTGGCCTAACTCATAGGTGCTCTGCACATACTGTAGTTATAGTGGGGTTGCTGGTTAGAGGTATAGGCTGGCTCAGTGGAATAACTCATAGATGCTCTGCACATACTGTAGTTATAGTGGGGTTGCTGGTTAGAGGTTTAGGCTGGCTCAGTGGAATAACTCATAGGTGCTCTGCACATACTGTAGTTATAGTGGGGTTGCTGGTTAGAGGTATAGGCTGGCTCAGTGGAATAACTCATAGGTGCTCTGTACATACTGTAGTTATAGTGGGGTTGCTGGTTAGAGGTATAGGCTGGCTCAGTGGAATAACTCATAGGTGCTCTGCACATGCTGTCGTTACAGTGGGGTTGCTGGTTAGAGGTATAGGCTGGCTCAGTGGCCTAACTCATAGGTGCTCTGCACATACTGTAGTTATAGTGTGGTTTCTGGTTAGAGGTATAGGCTGGCTCAGTGGCCTAACTCATAGGTGCTCTGCACATGCTGTAGTTATAGTGGGGTTGCTGGTTAGAGGTATAGGCTGGCTCAATGGCCTAACTCATAGGTGCTCTGCACATACTGTAGTTATAGTGTGGTTTCTGGTTAGAGGTATAGGCTGGCTCAGTGGCCTAACTCATAGGTGCTCTGCACATACTGTAGTTATAGTGGGGTTGCTGGTTAGAGGTATAGGCTGGCTCAGTGGCCTAACTCATAGGTGCTCTGCACATGCTGTAGTTATAGTGGGGTTGCTGGTTAGAGGTATAGGCTGGCTCAGTGGCCTAACTCATAGGTGCTCTGCACATACTGTAGTTATAGTGGGGTTGCTGGTTGGAGGTATAGGCTGGCTCAGTGGCCTAACTCATAGGTGCTCTGCACATACTGTAGTTATAGTGGGGTTGCTGGTTAGAGGTATAGGCTGGCTCAGTGGAATAACTCATAGGTGCTCTGCACATACCGTAGTTATAGTGGGGTTACTGGTTAGAGGTATAGGCTGGCTCAGTGGAATAACTCATAGATGCTCTGCACATACTGTAGTTATAGTGGGGTTGCTGGTTAGAGGTATAGGCTGGCTCAGTGGCCTAACTCATAGGTGCTCTGCACATACTGTAGTTATAGTGGGGTTGCTGGTTAGAGGTATAGGCTGGCTCAGTGGAATAACTCATAGATGCTCTGCACATACTGTAGTTATAGTGGGGTTGCTGGTTAGAGGTTTAGGCTGGCTCAGTGGAATAACTCATAGGTGCTCTGCACATACTGTAGTTATAGTGGGGTTGCTGGTTAGAGGTATAGGCTGGCTCAGTGGAATAACTCATAGGTGCTCTGTACATACTGTAGTTATAGTGGGGTTGCTGGTTAGAGGTATAGGCTGGCTCAGTGGAATAACTCATAGGTGCTCTGCACATGCTGTCGTTACAGTGGGGTTGCTGGTTAGAGGTATAGGCTGGCTCAGTGGCCTAACTCATAGGTGCTCTGCACATACTGTAGTTATAGTGTGGTTTCTGGTTAGAGGTATAGGCTGGCTCAGTGGCCTAACTCATAGGTGCTCTGCACATGCTGTAGTTATAGTGGGGTTGCTGGTTAGAGGTATAGGCTGGCTCAATGGCCTAACTCATAGGTGCTCTGCACATACTGTAGTTATAGTGGGGTTGCTGGTTAGAGGTATAGGCTGGCTCAGTGGCCTAACTCATAGGTGCTCTGCACATACTGTAGTTATAGTGGGGTTGCTGGTTAGAGGTATAGTCTGGCTCAGTGGCCTAACTCATAGATGTGAGGAGACAAGGGAAAAGGACTTCTAGGACTTGCCTGCATGTTGAAAAGAGTTATGACCCAGTTCTGTGTTCTTAAATTGAAGCCCTCAGTCTGCATAAGTCTCATACAGGAAGTTTGCCAGCAGCAGACAGCAAAGGTGTGTTCCTGTTACAAAGCCCTCCTCCTTCCTCTCTGCAAAGACTGACAGCTGAGCCCACCAATGTGTGAGAGAGAGGGAAGTAGGGTGGTGCAGCAAGGGGAATTGTGGGGTAGTGTGTGAGTACAGTGTGACTCTGAAGGTTGGGGTGTTGTCCCCTCTCAGTGTCTTTAGATATAGAGCAGCTCTGTGTGCCCTGCTACATCTGACATTGCTGGCCAGGTAGGGAAGAGATATACAGCAGCTGGAAAAGACTTTGCTGAACTCTGAGTGGACTGTAATGATATAACCCTGCTTACTGTTTGCTGGATTTCTGTGTCTCCATGAATAAAGTTCATCATTCCTTCATTATAACCTGCTCCACTGTGTGATCCCTGAACCCCAGGATACCCAGGACACCCGGTATCCTCACATTTGGTGGCAGTGGTGGGATGTCACACAGTTCCTGCAGTAATTCCAGGGGAGTGAGTAGAAGCCACGCTAATACCAGAGAATATCAGCATGGAGAGTCAGTCAGCAGTTGCAACCGGCGGCCAAATTGAAAACGTCATGAGAGAGCAGGAGAAGTTTTACCGGACAGCCCGGAAACCGCACCTGCAAGGATTTTGCAGGATGAAGGGAATTGCTTATAATGTGACTGACACCCGGGAGATTCTGGTACTACGGTTGTTGGAGTGGGATCGTGCACACCCAGAGGATCCCGACCACCTCAGTGATGATGAAGAAGGGCCGACAGGCAGTGGAAGCACTTCCAGTCGGTTACCCGAGTCAACCACCGCTACTCCCGCCCTACTACAGAGCTGGCTGGGGGCGCTAGGTGAAAGTGCAACTACACAAGAGAGAGCTGGAGTGATCCAAGCAATATTAGGGGTACAAATCCCTACTAGCAGCGGAACTGTGCTGTCGCCCAGAGGGGCTGAGCAAGAGAAGCGGCGCTTGGGATTTAAGGATGTTCCCACATTTCGAGAGAATGAAACTGACATTGACACTCACCTGCAGATCTTTGAGATTCTCATGGGAGTGCACGGGATAGAGCCAGCTGAATGGCCCAAGTACTTGGGGCCAAGTCTCACCGGTAGGGCTTTGGAAGCCTACAGGGCTCTAACTTCCCAGGAATGTGGAATCTACACCTACATAAAGAAGGCATTGCTGGCTAAGTTTCAGATCACTGCAGAATCTTATCGTCTCAAATTCAGGACACTGAGCAAAAGTGGGACTGCTTCCTACCAAGAGTTTGCCAGTCCGCTACGGCAAGCTTGTGGAAAATGGCTCGAGGGTAGACAGGCCTCTACCGTGGAGCAGATCATCAACCTAATTGTGGTAGAACAACTAATGATTAAGATGGCACCAGAGATACGGGAGTGGGTCGCAGACCGGAAGCCCAGCACGCCTGAACAAGCTGCAGAATGGGCTGAAGAATATATAGCTAACCGTCCCCAATGGAGAGTCTTCAGTGCAACAGGTGGTACAAGAACCCCACGAGCGGAGAAGCTCCCTGACAGAGAACCACGCATAAATGATAGTAGTAAAGGAGGCCCTATCAAAAACATTTCTTATCAACCACCCAGATTCAAAGTGGCTAACCCAGAACCTCGGAAGTGCTACCGCTGCAATCAACCAGGACACTTGTTGAGGGACTGTCCACGCACGTGAGGGCCATTCCCTGGGGCTAGACCGGCCCCAGTCTCTGTGGTATGTTACCCCATGGAGGATTATTGCGAGGAGGTCATCCAGTCAGATGCGGCCGAGATGATGGATGGGGTGTATATTGTAGACCTGGTTCTGGGGGAGGAGCTGGCAACTCCTCAGAATATGCAGGGGCACTTACAGCCTGTGTTGGTAGAGGACCAGCGGGTACAGGGCCTACGAGATTCTGGGGCCTCACTCACATTGATTGAGTCAGACCTGATTCCCACCTCCCGGGTGATTCCTGGACAGTATGTACAAATTGCCACCGCCGGGGGACAACAGACCGATATCCCCGTCGCCAAGATACATCTCAACTGGGGAGCTGATCAAGGAATCGTGGAGGTCGGAGTACTCAAGGGGCTACCAGCCAAGGTCATCCTCGGGAATGATCTGGGACAGGGACTGGTGACACGCTTCGTTCAAGTGGTGACCCGGAGCCAAACCCAAAGAGCAGTGACCCAGGTGACAGATTCAGAACAGAACCAACCTACCCCGACCACAATGGTGAGTGATTCCAGTTTCTTGTCCAGTACTTCAGAGTTAGACTTGGGGGAGGTGGACCGGAGCGAGTTTCGACAGGCCCAACGGACAGACCCTTCCCTAAGTAAATTAAGGAGTGCAGCCGACCTGGGGTTGGAAACAGCTGATGGGAGCAAGATAGTTTGGGAAGAGGAATTGCTGTACTGAGTGGTCGTCCTTCAGTCTGGACAGGAAACAGTAATGCCTACTAAACAGTTGGTGGTACCTACACCGTACAGAGCACAATTACTAGCCCTTGCTCATGACATTCCAGCGGCCGGGCATTTTGGCACCCGTAAAACACTGGCACGATTGTTTCGGAATTTCTTCTGGCCACGAATCTCTAGAGACGTTAAGCAGTATCGAGACACCTGCAATACCTGCCAGAGGCTCGGGAAGCCCCAGCGAAAAGCTCCTCTGCACCCATTACCTATTATAGGGGAGCCCTTTGCCCGTGTTGCCATAGACCTAATTGGACCATTAGCTATTCCCAGTCATACGGGAAAGAAGTACATCCTAACACTGGTGGACTTTGCTAAACGCTATCCTGAGGCTGTGGCCCTATCATCTATTGACACAGAACACGTTGCGCAAGCATTAACAGACATATTCAGTCGGCTTGGATACCCACAGGAAGTCATCACAGATCAAGGGCCCCAATTCCAAGGTGAACTAATGCAAACCCTGTGGGAAAAGTGGGGGGTTCGACCTCTTCGGACCACCTCTTACCATCCACAGACCAACGGACTCTGTGAACGTTTCAATGGAACGCTAAAAAGACAAGCTTACGTGCTGTCCGAGGGGAGGGACTGGGAGAGAGCCCTTCAACAGCTTCTCTTCGCTTATCGGGAAGTCCCACAGGCGTCTACTGGATATTCCACATTTGAACTTTTGTACGGCCGAAAAGTGCGGGGGCATCTAGACCTGGTCAAAGAGAGCTGGGAGGGAACTTTCCAAGAACACCAGCAGCCCATTTTACAATATGTAGAGAATATGCGGAACCGCATGAGAAGATTGCTACAGTTAACCCAAGAGCATCACAGGGAATCACAAGAGAGACAAAAGGAATGGTATGACGCCCATGCTCAAGACAGAGAGTTGCATCCAGGGCAAAAAGTAATGGTGCTTATCCCAGTGCGAAGAAACAAACTGCAGGCCATGTGGGAAGGACCGTATACCGTGGTAAGGCGCACCGGGCCGGTCAATTACGTGATTGCCCTGGATAAGGGAGGGAAGTACCTACGCACCTTCCATATAAATCGAATTAAGGCCTATCATGATCGTCAAGTAGTAACAATGGCTGTATGTTGTCCTCCGATGGAGGCACCAGAAACTGATCCATTGCTTGACCTTTTGGGAGCTGCTAAAGAGAAGAAAGGAGTGGAATCAGTCCAGGTGGGACAACAGTTGAATGCAGCCCAGCAGCAAGAGATGTGGAGGATCTTAGAGGCTGAACAGGCCCAGTTTTCTTGTCTACCTGGTCGAACTCATCTGACTGCCCACCATGTGGACACTGGGAGTGCTAGGCCCATCCGACAAGTCGCTTACCGGATGACTCCAGGTGTTATGAGGCAGGTAAAGGCTGAGATCGAGGAGATGCTAGCTTTGGGGGTCATAGTGCCATCTAAAAGCCCATGGGCTGCTGGGGTTGTGTTGGTTCCCAAGAAAGATGGGACCACACGGTTTTGTGTGGACTATCGCAAATTGAACGAAGTCACCACCACTGATGCTTACCCTATGCCCGTGTTGATGAGCTACTGGATCGGATTGGAGGGGCTGAGTTTGTCTCAACATTGGATTTGAGCAAAGGCTACTGGCAAATCCCACTTACCAAAGAGGCCCAGGAGCGTTCTGCCTTCATCACACCGGAAGGACTCTTTGAGTGGACTACAATGCCTTTCGGGATGAAGAACGCCCCTGCCACATTCCAGCGAATGGTTAATGACCTCTTGGAGGGGTGTCAAGACTTTTCCCAAGCCTACTTAGATGACATTGCCATCTTGAGCCATACCTGGGAGGAGCATTTAATTCAGGTGACAGAAGTGCTGAAGAGGATTAGACAGGCTGGACTCACCATACGCCCAGATAAGTGTCAAATGGGGATGGCTGAGGTTCAGTAACTAGGACATCGGGTCGGAGGAGGTGCTATCAGACCTGATCCGGCAAAGGTGGAGGCTATTTCCAATTGGCCCCAACCTGTCAACCAAAAACAAGTGCGGGCGTTCCTTGGAGTCGCTGGCTATTACAGGAAATTTATACCACATTACAGCACCGTGGCCAAGGCTCTGACAGACTTGACCAAAAAGAGATATGCTCGGAATATTGAATGGACTGTTGAATGTGAGCAAGCTTTCAACACCTTAAAAGACTTGCTGACTCGAGCCCCAGTGTTGGCTGCCAGTGACTACAACAGAAAGTTTATTGTGCAGACAGACGCATCAGGGTGTGGACTTGGGGCAGTGTTGAGTCAAGTGGGAGCAGATGGTAGGGAACATCCAATTGTGTATCTATCCCATAAACTAGCTGACCGAGAGATAGCCTACGCCACTATTGAAAAAGAATGTCTAGCCATAGTCTGGGCCTTAAAGAAGCTACAACCATATCTTTATGGGAAAGAATTTACTGTTGTCACTGACCATAACCCGTTGTATTGGCTAAACAGAACCTCGGGGGAAAATGGGAGGTTGTTGAGGTGGAGTCTGGCGTTACAAAGTTTCAACTTTTCCATTTCTCACAAAAAGGGACGAGAACATCACAATGCTGACGGGCTATCCAGATGTGAGGAAACAAATATCAAGCTTTGCAGACCCTCGGGCCGAGTCGACAGTCAGGACTCCAACATTGGGACCATGTCTGTCTCCTCGATTTAAGAAGGGGGAGGTATGTGAGGAGACAAGGGAAAAGGACTTCTAGGACTTGCCTGCATGTTGAAAAGAGTTATGACCCAGTTCTATGTTCTTAAATTGAAGCCCTCAGTCTGCATGTCTCATACAGGAAGTTTGCCAGCAGCAGACAGCAAAGGTGTGTTCCTGTTACAAAGCCCTCCTCCTTCCTCTCTGCAAAGACTGACACCTGAGCCCACCAATGAGTGAGAGAGAGGGAAGTAGGGTGGTGCAGGAAGGGGAATTGTGGGAGAGTGTGTGAGTACAGTGTGACTCTGAAGGTTGGGGTGTTGTCCCCTCTCAGTGTCTTTAGATATAGAGCAGCTCTGTGTGCCCTGCTACATCTGACATTGCTGGCCAGGTAGAGAAGAGATATACAGCAGCTGGAAAAGACTTTGCTGAACTCTGAGTGGACTGTAATGATATAACCCTGCTTACTGTTTGCTGGATTTCTGTGTCTCCATGAATAAAGTTCATCATTCCTTCATTATAACCTGCTCCACTGTGTGATCCCTGAACCCCAGGATACCCAGGACACCCAGTATCCTCACAATAGGTGCTCTGCACGTGCTGCAGTTATGGTGGGGTTGCTGGTTAGAGGAATAGGCTGTCTCAGTGGCCTAACTCATAGGTGCTCTGTACATACTGTAGTTATAGTGGGGTTGCTGGTTAGAGGAATAGGCTGTCTCAGTGGCCTAACTCATAGGTGCTCTGTACATATTGTAGTTATAGTGGGGTTGCAGGTTAGAGGTATAGGCTGTCTCAGTGGCCTAACTCATAGGTGCTCTGCACATACTGTAGTTATAATGGGGTTACTGGTTAGAGGTATAGGCTGGTTCAGTGGCCTAACTCATAGGTGCTCTGCACATACTGTAGTTACAGTGGGGTTGCTGGTTAGAGGTATAGGCTGGCTCAGTGGAATAACTCATAGGTGCTCTGCACATACTGTAGTTATAGTGGTGTTGCTGGTTAGAGGTATAGGCTGTCTCAGTGGCCTAACTCATAGGTGCTCTGTACATACTGTAGTTATAGTGGGTTTGCTGGTTAGAGGTATAGGCTGGCTCAGTGGAATAACTCATAGATGCTCTGCACATACTGTAGTGATGGTGGGGTTGCTGGTTAGAGGTATAGGCTGGCTTAGTGGAATAACTCATAGGTGCTCTGCACATACTGTAGTTATAGCGGGGTTGCTGGTTAGAGGTATAGGCTGTCTCAGTGGCCTAACTCATAGGTGCTCTGTACATACTGTAGTTATAGTGGGTTTGCTGGTTAGAGGTATAGGCTGGCTCAGTGGAATAACTCATAGATGCTCTGCACATACTGTAGTGATGGTGGGGTTGCTGGTTAGAGGTATAGGCTGGCTTAGTGGAATAACTCATAGGTGCTCTGCACATACTGTAGTTATAGTGGGGTTGCTGGTTAGAGGTATAGGCTGTCTCAGTGGCCTAACTCATAGGTGCTCTGTACATACTGTAGTTATAGTGGGTTTGCTGGTTAGAGGTATAGGCTGGCTCAGTGGAATAACTCATAGATGCTCTGCACATACTGTAGTGATGGTGGGGTTGCTGGTTAGAGGTATAGGCTGGCTTAGTGGAATAACTCATAGGTGCTCTGCACATACTGTAGTTATAGTGGGGTTGCTGGTTAGAGGTGTAGGCTGTCTCAGTGGCCTAACTCATAGGTGCTCTGTACATACTGTAGTTATAGTGGGTTTGCTGGTTAGAGGTATAGGCTGGCTCAGTGGAATAACTCATAGATGCTCTGCACATACTGTAGTGATGGTGGGGTTGCTGGTTAGAGGTATAGGCTGGTTCAGTGGCCTAACTCATAGGTGATCTGCACATACTGTAGTTACAGTGGGGTTGCTGGTTAGAGGTATAGGCTGTCTCAGTGGCCTAACTCATAAGTGATCTGTACATACTGTAGTTATAGTGGGGTTGCTGGTTAGAGGTATAGGCTGTCTCAGTGGCCTAACTCATAGGTGCTCTGCACATACTGTAGTTATAGTGGGGTTGCTGGTTAGAGGTATAGGCTGGATCAGTGGAATAACTCATAGGTGCTCTGTACATACTGTAGTTAAAGTGGGTTTGCTGGTTAGAGGTATAGGCTGGCTCAGTGGAATAACTCATAGGTGCTCTGCACATACTGTAGTTATGGTGGGGTTGCTGATTAGAGGTATAGGCTGGCTCAGTGACCTAACTCATAGATGCTCTGCACATACTGTAGTTATAGTGGGGTTGCTGGTTAGAGGTATAGGCTGGCTCAGTGGTCTAACTCATAGGTGCTCTGCACATACTGTAGTTATAGTGGGTTTGCTGGTTAGAGGTATAGGCTGGCTCAGTGGCCTAACTTACAGGTGCTCTGCACATACTGTAGTTATGGTGGGGTTGCTGGTTAGAGGTATAGGCTGGCTCTGGGGCCTAACTCATAGGTGCTCTGCACATACTGTAGTTATAGTGGGGTTGCTGGTTAGAGGTATAGGCTGGCTCAGTGACCTAACTCATAGGTGCTCTGCACATACTGTAGTTATAGTGGGGTTGCCGGTTAGAGGAATAGGCTGGCTCAGTGGAATATCTCATAGGTGCTCTGCACATGCTGCAGTTATGGTGGGGTTGCTGGTTAGAGGTATAGGCTGGCTCAGTGGAATAACTCATAGATGCTCTGCACATACTGTAGTGATGGTGGGGTTGCTGGTTAGAGGTATAGGCTGTCTCAGTGGCCTAACTCATAGGTGCTCTGTACATACTGTAGTTATAGTGGGGTTGCTGGTTAGAGGTATAGGCTGGCTCAGTGGCCTAACTCATAGGTGCTCTGCACATACTGTAGTTATGGTGGGGTTGCTGGTTAGAGGTATAGGCTGGCTCAGTGGCCTAACTCATAGGTGCTCTGCACATACTGTAGTTATAGCGGAGTTGCTGGTTAGAGGAATAGGCTGGCTCAGTGGCTAACTCATAGATGCTCTGCACTTACTGTAGTTATAGTGGGGTTGCTGGTCAGAGTTATAGGCTGGCTCAGTGGCTAACTCATAGATGCTCTGCACATACTGTAGTTATAGTGGGGTTCCTGGTTAGAGGTATAGGCTGGCTCAGTGGAATAACTCATAGGTGCTCTGCCCATACTGTAGTTACAGTGGGGTTGCTGGCTAGAGGTATAGGCTGGCTCAGTGGAATAACTCATAGGTGCTCTGTACATACTGTAGTTATAGTGGGGTTGCTGTTTAGAGGTATAGGCTGGCTCAGTGTCCTAACTCATAGGTGCTCTGCACATACTGTAGTTATAGTGGGGTTGCTGGTTAGAGGTATAGGCTGGCTCAGTGTCCTAACTCATAGGTGCTCTGCACATACTGTAGTTATAGTGGGGTTGCTGGTTAGAGGTATAGGCTGGCTCAGTGTCCTAACTAATAGGTGCTCTGCACATACTGTAGTTATAGTGGTGTTGCTGGTTAGAGGTATAGGCTGGCTCAGTGGAATAACTCATAGGTGCTCTGTACATACTGTAGGTATGGTGGGGTTGCTGGTTAGAGGTATAGGCTGGTTTAGTGGAATAACTCATAGGTGCTCTGTACATACTGTAGTTATAGTGGGGTTGCTGTGTAGAGGTATAGGCTGGCTCAGTGTCCTATCTCATAGGTGCTCTGCACATACTGTAGTTATAGTGGGGTTGCTGGTTAGAGGTGTAGGCAGGCTCAGTGGAATAACTCATAGATGCTCTGCACATACTGTAGTTATAGTGGGGTTGCTGGTTAGAGGTATAGGCTGGCTCAGTGGAATAACTCATAGGTGCTCTGTACATACTGTAGTTATAATGGGGTTGCTGGTTAGAGGTATTGGCTGGCTCAGTGTCCTAACTCATAGGTGCTCTGCACATACTGTAGTTATAGTGGGGTTGCTAGTTAGAGGTATAGGCTGGCTCAGTGGAATAACTCATAGGTGCTCTGTACATGCTGTAGTTATAGTGGGGTTGCTGGTTAGAGGTATAGGCTGGCTTAGTGGAATAACTCATAGGTGCTCTGTACATGCTGTAGTTATAGTGGGGTTGCTGGTTAGAGGTATAGGCTGGCTCAGTGGAATAACTCATAGGTGCTCTGCACATACTGTAGTCATAGTGGGGTTGCTGGGTAGAGGTATAGGCTGGCTCAGTGTCCTAACTCATAAATGCTCTGCACATACTGTACTTATAGTGGGGTTGCTGGTTAGAGGTATAGGCTTGCTCAGTGGCCTAACTCATAAATGCTCTGCACATACTGTAGTTATAGTGGTGTTGCTGGTTAGAGGTATAGGCTGGCTCAGTGGAATAACTCATAGGTGCTCTGTACATACTGTAGGTATGGTGGGGTTGCTGGTTAGAGGTATAGGCTGGTTTAGTGGAATAACTCATAGGTGCTCTGTACATACTGTAGTTATAGTGGGGTTGCTGTGTAGAGGTATAGGCTGGCTCAGTGTCCTATCTCATAGGTGCTCTGCACATACTGTAGTTATAGTGGGGTTGCTGGTTAGAGGTGTAGGCAGGCTCAGTGGAATAACTCATAGATGCTCTGCACATACTGTAGTTATAGTGGGGTTGCTGGTTAGAGGTATAGGCTGGCTCAGTGGAATAACTCATAGGTGCTCTGTACATACTGTAGTTATAATGGGGTTGCTGGTTAGAGGTATTGGCTGGCTCAGTGTCCTAACTCATAGGTGCTCTGCACATACTGTAGTTATAGTGGGGTTGCTAGTTAGAGGTATAGGCTGGCTCAGTGGAATAACTCATAGGTGCTCTGTACATGCTGTAGTTATAGTGGGGTTGCTGGTTAGAGGTATAGGCTGGCTTAGTGGAATAACTCATAGGTGCTCTGTACATGCTGTAGTTATAGTGGGGTTGCTGGTTAGAGGTATAGGCTGGCTCAGTGGAATAACTCATAGGTGCTCTGCACATACTGTAGTCATAGTGGGGTTGCTGGGTAGAGGTATAGGCTGGCTCAGTGTCCTAACTCATAAATGCTCTGCACATACTGTACTTATAGTGGGGTTGCTGGTTAGAGGTATAGGCTTGCTCAGTGGCCTAACTCATAAATGCTCTGCACATACTGTAGTTATAGTGGGGTTGCTGGTTAGAGGTATAGGCTGGCTCAGTGGAATAACTCATAGGTGCTCTGCACATACTTTAGTTATGGTGGGGTTGCTGGTCAGAGGTATAGGCTGGCTCAGTGGAATAACTCATAGGTGCTCTGCACATTCTGTAGTTACAGTGGGGTTCCTGGTTAGAGGTATAGGCTGGCTCAGTGGAATAACTCATAGGTGCTCTGCCCATACTGTAGTTACAGTGGGGTTGCTGGCTAGAGGTATAGGCTGGCTCAGTGGAATAACTCATAGGTGCTCTGTACATACTGTAGTTATAGTGGGGTTGCTGTTTAGAGGTATAGGCTGGCTCAGTGTCCTAACTCATAGGTGCTCTGCACATACTGTAGTTATAGTGGGGTTGCTGGTTAGAGGTATAGGCTGGCTCAGTGTCCTAACTAATAGGTGCTCTGCACATACTGTAGTTATAGTGGGGTTGCTGGTTAGAGGTATAGGCTGGCTCAGTGGAATAACTCATAGGTGCTCTGCACATACTGTAGTTATAGTGGGGTTGCTGGTTAGAGGTATAGGCTGGCTCAGTGGAATAACTCATAGGTGCTCTGTACATAATGTAGGTATGGTGGGGTTGCTGGTTAGAGGTATAGGCTGGCTTAGTGGAATAACTCATAGGTGCTCTGTACATACTGTAGTTATAGTGGGGTTGCTGGGTAGAGGTATAGGCTGGCTCAGTGGAATAACTCATAGGTGCTTTGCACATACTGTACTTATAGTGGGGTTGCTGGTTAGAGGTATAGGCTGGCTCAGTGGCCTAACTCATAGGTGCTCTGCACATACTGTAGTTATAGTGGGGTTGCTGGTTATAGGTATAGGCTGGCTCAGTGGCCTAACTCATAGGTGCTCTGCACATACTGTAGTTATAGTGGGGTTGCTGGTTAGAGGTATAGGCTGGCTCAGTGGCCTAACTCATAGGTGCTCTGCACATGCTGTAGTTATAGTGGGGTTGCTGGTTAGAGGTATAGGCTGGCTCAGTGGCCTAACTCATAGGTGCTCTGCACATACTGTAGTTATAGTGGGGTTGCTGGTTAGAGGTATAGGCTGGCTCAGTGGCCTAACTCATAGGTGCTCTGCACATACTGTAGTTATAGTGGGGTTGCTGGTTAGAGGTATAGGCTGGCTCAGTGGAATAACTCATAGGTGCTCTGCACATACCGTAGTTATAGTGGGGTTACTGGTTAGAGGTATAGGCTGGCTCAGTGGAATAACTCATAGATGCTCTGCACATACTGTAGTTATAGTGGGGTTGCTGGTTAGAGGTATAGGCTGGCTCAGTGGCCTAACTCATAGGTGCTCTGCACATACTGTAGTTATAGTGGGGTTGCTGGTTAGAGGTATAGGCTGGCTCAGTGGAATAACTAATAGATGCTCTGCACATACTGTAGTTATAGTGGGGTTGCTGGTTAGAGGTTTAGGCTGGCTCAGTGGAATAACTCATAGGTGCTCTGCACATACTGTAGTTATAGTGGGGTTGCTGGTTAGAGGTATAGGCTGGCTCAGTGGAATAACTCATAGGTGCTCTGTACATACTGTAGTTATAGTGGGGTTGCTGGTTAGAGGTATAGGCTGGCTTAGTGGAATAACTCATAGGTGCTCTGCACATACTGTAGTTATAGTGGGGTTGCTGGTTAGAGGTGTAGGCTGTCTCAGTGGCCTAACTCATAGGTGCTCTGTACATACTGTAGTTATAGTGGGTTTGCTGGTTAGAGGTATAGGCTGGCTCAGTGGAATAACTCATAGATGCTCTGCACATACTGTAGTGATGGTGGGGTTGCTGGTTAGAGGTATAGGCTGGTTCAGTGGCCTAACTCATAGGTGATCTGCACATACTGTAGTTACAGTGGGGTTGCTGGTTAGAGGTATAGGCTGTCTCAGTGGCCTAACTCATAAGTGATCTGTACATACTGTAGTTATAGTGGGGTTGCTGGTTAGAGGTATAGGCTGGCTTAGTGGAATAACTCATAGGTGCTCTGCACATACTGTAGTTATAGTGGGGTTGCTGGTTAGAGGTGTAGGCTGTCTCAGTGGCCTAACTCATAGGTGCTCTGTACATACTGTAGTTATAGTGGGTTTGCTGGTTAGAGGTATAGGCTGGCTCAGTGGAATAACTCATAGATGCTCTGCACATACTGTAGTGATGGTGGGGTTGCTGGTTAGAGGTATAGGCTGGTTCAGTGGCCTAACTCATAGGTGATCTGCACATACTGTAGTTACAGTGGGGTTGCTGGTTAGAGGTATAGGCTGTCTCAGTGGCCTAACTCATAAGTGATCTGTACATACTGTAGTTATAGTGGGGTTGCTGGTTAGAGGTATAGGCTGTCTCAGTGGCCTAACTCATAGGTGCTCTGCACATACTGTAGTTATAGTGGGGTTGCTGGTTAGAGGTATAGGCTGGATCAGTGGAATAACTCATAGGTGCTCTGTACATACTGTAGTTAAAGTGGGTTTGCTGGTTAGAGGTATAGGCTGGCTCAGTGGAATAACTCATAGGTGCTCTGCACATACTGTAGTTATGGTGGGGTTGCTGATTAGAGGTATAGGCTGGCTCAGTGACCTAACTCATAGATGCTCTGCACATACTGTAGTTATAGTGGGGTTGCTGGTTAGAGGTATAGGCTGGCTCAGTGGTCTAACTCATAGGTGCTCTGCACATACTGTAGTTATAGTGGGTTTGCTGGTTAGAGGTATAGGCTGGCTCAGTGGCCTAACTTACAGGTGCTCTGCACATACTGTAGTTATGGTGGGGTTGCTGGTTAGAGGTATAGGCTGGCTCTGGGGCCTAACTCATAGGTGCTCTGCACATACTGTAGTTATAGTGGGGTTGCTGGTTAGAGGTATAGGCTGGCTCAGTGACCTAACTCATAGGTGCTCTGCACATACTGTAGTTATAGTGGGGTTGCCGGTTAGAGGAATAGGCTGGCTCAGTGGAATATCTCATAGGTGCTCTGCACATGCTGCAGTTATGGTGGGGTTGCTGGTTAGAGGTATAGGCTGGCTCAGTGGAATAACTCATAGATGCTCTGCACATACTGTAGTGATGGTGGGGTTGCTGGTTAGAGGTATAGGCTGTCTCAGTGGCCTAACTCATAGGTGCTCTGTACATACTGTAGTTATAGTGGGGTTGCTGGTTAGAGGTATAGGCTGGCTCAGTGGCCTAACTCATAGGTGCTCTGCACATACTGTAGTTATGGTGGGGTTGCTGGTTAGAGGTATAGGCTGGCTCAGTGGCCTAACTCATAGGTGCTCTGCACATACTGTAGTTATAGCGGAGTTGCTGGTTAGAGGAATAGGCTGGCTCAGTGGCTAACTCATAGATGCTCTGCACTTACTGTAGTTATAGTGGGGTTGCTGGTCAGAGTTATAGGCTGGCTCAGTGGCTAACTCATAGATGCTCTGCACATACTGTAGTTATAGTGGGGTTCCTGGTTAGAGGTATAGGCTGGCTCAGTGGAATAACTCATAGGTGCTCTGCCCATACTGTAGTTACAGTGGGGTTGCTGGCTAGAGGTATAGGCTGGCTCAGTGGAATAACTCATAGGTGCTCTGCACATACTGTAGTTATAGTGGGGTTGCTGTTTAGAGGTATAGGCTGGCTCAGTGTCCTAACTCATAGGTGCTCTGCACATACTGTAGTTATAGTGGGGTTGCTGGTTAGAGGTATAGGCTGGCTCAGTGTCCTAACTCATAGGTGCTCTGCACATACTGTAGTTATAGTGGGGTTGCTGGTTAGAGGTATAGGCTGGCTCAGTGTCCTAACTAATAGGTGCTCTGCACATACTGTAGTTATAGTGGTGTTGCTGGTTAGAGGTATAGGCTGGCTCAGTGGAATAACTCATAGGTGCTCTGTACATACTGTAGGTATGGTGGGGTTGCTGGTTAGAGGTATAGGCTGGTTTAGTGGAATAACTCATAGGTGCTCTGTACATACTGTAGTTATAGTGGGGTTGCTGTGTAGAGGTATAGGCTGGCTCAGTGTCCTATCTCATAGGTGCTCTGCACATACTGTAGTTATAGTGGGGTTGCTGGTTAGAGGTGTAGGCAGGCTCAGTGGAATAACTCATAGATGCTCTGCACATACTGTAGTTATAGTGGGGTTGCTGGTTAGAGGTATAGGCTGGCTCAGTGGAATAACTCATAGGTGCTCTGTACATACTGTAGTTATAATGGGGTTGCTGGTTAGAGGTATTGGCTGGCTCAGTGTCCTAACTCATAGGTGCTCTGCACATACTGTAGTTATAGTGGGGTTGCTAGTTAGAGGTATAGGCTGGCTCAGTGGAATAACTCATAGGTGCTCTGTACATGCTGTAGTTATAGTGGGGTTGCTGGTTAGAGGTATAGGCTGGCTTAGTGGAATAACTCATAGGTGCTCTGTACATGCTGTAGTTATAGTGGGGTTGCTGGTTAGAGGTATAGGCTGGCTCAGTGGAATAACTCATAGGTGCTCTGCACATACTGTAGTCATAGTGGGGTTGCTGGGTAGAGGTATAGGCTGGCTCAGTGTCCTAACTCATAAATGCTCTGCACATACTGTACTTATAGTGGGGTTGCTGGTTAGAGGTATAGGCTTGCTCAGTGGCCTAACTCATAAATGCTCTGCACATACTGTAGTTATAGTGGTGTTGCTGGTTAGAGGTATAGGCTGGCTCAGTGGAATAACTCATAGGTGCTCTGTACATACTGTAGGTATGGTGGGGTTGCTGGTTAGAGGTATAGGCTGGTTTAGTGGAATAACTCATAGGTGCTCTGTACATACTGTAGTTATAGTGGGGTTGCTGTGTAGAGGTATAGGCTGGCTCAGTGTCCTATCTCATAGGTGCTCTGCACATACTGTAGTTATAGTGGGGTTGCTGGTTAGAGGTGTAGGCAGGCTCAGTGGAATAACTCATAGATGCTCTGCACATACTGTAGTTATAGTGGGGTTGCTGGTTAGAGGTATAGGCTGGCTCAGTGGAATAACTCATAGGTGCTCTGTACATACTGTAGTTATAATGGGGTTGCTGGTTAGAGGTATTGGCTGGCTCAGTGTCCTAACTCATAGGTGCTCTGCACATACTGTAGTTATAGTGGGTTTGCTAGTTAGAGGTATAGGCTGGCTCAGTGGAATAACTCATAGGTGCTCTGTACATGCTGTAGTTATAGTGGGGTTGCTGGTTAGAGGTATAGGCTGGCTTAGTGGAATAACTCATAGGTGCTCTGTACATGCTGTAGTTATAGTGGGGTTGCTGGTTAGAGGTATAGGCTGGCTCAGTGGAATAACTCATAGGTGCTCTGCACATACTGTAGTCATAGTGGGGTTGCTGGGTAGAGGTATAGGCTGGCTCAGTGTCCTAACTCATAAATGCTCTGCACATACTGTACTTATAGTGGGGTTGCTGGTTAGAGGTATAGGCTTGCTCAGTGGCCTAACTCATAAATGCTCTGCACATACTGTAGTTATAGTGGGGTTGCTGGTTAGAGGTATAGGCTGGCTCAGTGGAATAACTCATAGGTGCTCTGCACATACATAAGTTATGGTGGGGTTGCTGGTCAGAGGTATAGGCTGGCTCAGGGGAATAACTCATAGGTGCTCTGCACATTCTGTAGTTACAGTGGGGTTCCTGGTTAGAGGTATAGGCTGGCTCAGTGGAATAACTCATAGGTGCTCTGCCCATACTGTAGTTACAGTGGGGTTGCTGGCTAGAGGTATAGGCTGGCTCAGTGGAATAACTCATAGGTGCTCTGTACATACTGTAGTTATAGTGGGGTTGCTGTTTAGAGGTATAGGCTGGCTCAGTGTCCTAACTCATAGGTGCTCTGCACATACTGTAGTTATAGTGGGGTTGCTGGTTAGAGGTATAGGCTGGCTCAGTGGAATAACTCATAGGTGCTCTGCACATACTGTAGTTATAGTGGGGTTGCTGGTTAGAGGTATAGGCTGGCTCAGTGGAATAACTCATAGGTGCTCTGCACATACTGTAGTTATAGTGGGGTTGCTGGTTAGAGGTATAGGCTGGCTCAGTGGAATAACTCATAGGTGCTCTGTACATAATGTAGGTATGGTGGGGTTGCTGGTTAGAGGTATAGGCTGGCTCAGTGGAATAACTCATAGGTGCTCTGCACATGCTGTCGTTACAGTGGGGTTGCTGGTTAGAGGTATAGGCTGGCTAAGTGGCCTAACTCATAGGTGCTCTGCACATACTGTAGTTATAGTGGGGTTGCTGGTTACAGGTATAGGCTGGCTCAGTGGCCTAACTCATAGGTGCTCTGCACATGCTGTAGTTATTGTGGGGTTGCTGGTTAGAGGTATAGGCTGGCTCAGTGGCCTAACTCATAGGTGCTCTGCACATACTGTAGTTATAGTGGGGTTACTGGTTAGAGGTATAGGCTGGCTCAGTGGAATAACTCATAGGTGCTCTGCACATACTGTAGTTATGGTGGGGTTGCTGGTTAGAGGTTTAGGCTGGCTCAGTGGAATAACTCATAGGTGCTCTGCACATACCGTAGTTATAGTGGGGTTGCTGGTTAGAGGTATTGGCTGGCTCAATAGAATAACTCATAGGTGCTCTGCACATGCTGTCGTTACAGTGGGGTTGCTGGTTAGAGGTATAGGCTGGCTCAGTGGCCTAACTCATAGGTGCTCTGCACATACTGTAGTTATAGTGGGGTTGCTGGTTACAGGTATAGGCTGGCTCAGTGGCCTAACTCATAGGTGCTCTGCACATGCTGTAGTTATAGTGGGGTTTCTGGTTAGAGGTATAGGCTGGCTCAGTGGCCTAACTCATAGGTGCTCTGCACATACTGTAGTTATAGTGGGGTTGCTGGTTAGAGGTATAGGCTGGCTCAGTGACCTAACTCATAGGTGCTCTGCACATACTGTAGTTATAGTGGGGTTGCCGGTTAGAGGAATAGGCTGGCTCAGTGGAATATCTCATAGGTGCTCTGCACATGCTGCAGTTATGGTGGGGTTGCTGGTTAGAGGTATAGGCTGGCTCAGTGGAATAACTCATAGATGCTCTGCACATACTGTAGTGATGGTGGGGTTGCTGGTTAGAGGTATAGGCTGTCTCAGTGGCCTAACTCATAGGTGCTCTGTACATACTGTAGTTATAGTGGGGTTGCTGGTTAGAGGTATAGGCTGGCTCAGTGGCCTAACTCATAGGTGCTCTGCACATACTGTAGTTATGGTGGGGTTGCTGGTTAGAGGTATAGGCTGGCTCAGTGGCCTAACTCATAGGTGCTCTGCACATACTGTAGTTATAGCGGAGTTGCTGGTTAGAGGAATAGGCTGGCTCAGTGGCTAACTCATAGATGCTCTGCACTTACTGTAGTTATAGTGGGGTTGCTGGTCAGAGTTATAGGCTGGCTCAGTGGCTAACTCATAGATGCTCTGCACATACTGTAGTTATAGTGGGGTTCCTGGTTAGAGGTATAGGCTGGCTCAGTGGAATAACTCATAGGTGCTCTGCCCATACTGTAGTTACAGTGGGGTTGCTGGCTAGAGGTATAGGCTGGCTCAGTGGAATAACTCATAGGTGCTCTGTACATACTGTAGTTATAGTGGGGTTGCTGTTTAGAGGTATAGGCTGGCTCAGTGTCCTAACTCATAGGTGCTCTGCACATACTGTAGTTATAGTGGGGTTGCTGGTTAGAGGTATAGGCTGGCTCAGTGTCCTAACTCATAGGTGCTCTGCACATACTGTAGTTATAGTGGGGTTGCTGGTTAGAGGTATAGGCTGGCTCAGTGTCCTAACTAATAGGTGCTCTGCACATACTGTAGTTATAGTGGTGTTGCTGGTTAGAGGTATAGGCTGGCTCAGTGGAATAACTCATAGGTGCTCTGTACATACTGTAGGTATGGTGGGGTTGCTGGTTAGAGGTATAGGCTGGTTTAGTGGAATAACTCATAGGTGCTCTGTACATACTGTAGTTATAGTGGGGTTGCTGTGTAGAGGTATAGGCTGGCTCAGTGTCCTATCTCATAGGTGCTCTGCACATACTGTAGTTATAGTGGGGTTGCTGGTTAGAGGTGTAGGCAGGCTCAGTGGAATAACTCATAGATGCTCTGCACATACTGTAGTTATAGTGGGGTTGCTGGTTAGAGGTATAGGCTGGCTCAGTGGAATAACTCATAGGTGCTCTGTACATACTGTAGTTATAATGGGGTTGCTGGTTAGAGGTATTGGCTGGCTCAGTGTCCTAACTCATAGGTGCTCTGCACATACTGTAGTTATAGTGGGGTTGCTAGTTAGAGGTATAGGCTGGCTCAGTGGAATAACTCATAGGTGCTCTGTACATGCTGTAGTTATAGTGGGGTTGCTGGTTAGAGGTATAGGCTGGCTTAGTGGAATAACTCATAGGTGCTCTGTACATGCTGTAGTTATAGTGGGGTTGCTGGTTAGAGGTATAGGCTGGCTCAGTGGAATAACTCATAGGTGCTCTGCACATACTGTAGTCATAGTGGGGTTGCTGGGTAGAGGTATAGGCTGGCTCAGTGTCCTAACTCATAAATGCTCTGCACATACTGTACTTATAGTGGGGTTGCTGGTTAGAGGTATAGGCTTGCTCAGTGGCCTAACTCATAAATGCTCTGCACATACTGTAGTTATAGTGGTGTTGCTGGTTAGAGGTATAGGCTGGCTCAGTGGAATAACTCATAGGTGCTCTGTACATACTGTAGGTATGGTGGGGTTGCTGGTTAGAGGTATAGGCTGGTTTAGTGGAATAACTCATAGGTGCTCTGTACATACTGTAGTTATAGTGGGGTTGCTGTGTAGAGGTATAGGCTGGCTCAGTGTCCTATCTCATAGGTGCTCTGCACATACTGTAGTTATAGTGGGGTTGCTGGTTAGAGGTGTAGGCAGGCTCAGTGGAATAACTCATAGATGCTCTGCACATACTGTAGTTATAGTGGGGTTGCTGGTTAGAGGTATAGGCTGGCTCAGTGGAATAACTCATAGGTGCTCTGTACATACTGTAGTTATAATGGGGTTGCTGGTTAGAGGTATTGGCTGGCTCAGTGTCCTAACTCATAGGTGCTCTGCACATACTGTAGTTATAGTGGGGTTGCTAGTTAGAGGTATAGGCTGGCTCAGTGGAATAACTCATAGGTGCTCTGTACATGCTGTAGTTATAGTGGGGTTGCTGGTTAGAGGTATAGGCTGGCTTAGTGGAATAACTCATAGGTGCTCTGTACATGCTGTAGTTATAGTGGGGTTGCTGGTTAGAGGTATAGGCTGGCTCAGTGGAATAACTCATAGGTGCTCTGCACATACTGTAGTCATAGTGGGGTTGCTGGGTAGAGGTATAGGCTGGCTCAGTGTCCTAACTCATAAATGCTCTGCACATACTGTACTTATAGTGGGGTTGCTGGTTAGAGGTATAGGCTTGCTCAGTGGCCTAACTCATAAATGCTCTGCACATACTGTAGTTATAGTGGGGTTGCTGGTTAGAGGTATAGGCTGGCTCAGTGGAATAACTCATAGGTGCTCTGCACATACTTTAGTTATGGTGGGGTTGCTGGTCAGAGGTATAGGCTGGCTCAGTGGAATAACTCATAGGTGCTCTGCACATTCTGTAGTTACAGTGGGGTTCCTGGTTAGAGGTATAGGCTGGCTCAGTGGAATAACTCATAGGTGCTCTGCCCATACTGTAGTTACAGTGGGGTTGCTGGCTAGAGGTATAGGCTGGCTCAGTGGAATAACTCATAGGTGCTCTGTACATACTGTAGTTATAGTGGGGTTGCTGTTTAGAGGTATAGGCTGGCTCAGTGTCCTAACTCATAGGTGCTCTGCACATACTGTAGTTATAGTGGGGTTGCTGGTTAGAGGTATAGGCTGGCTCAGTGTCCTAACTAATAGGTGCTCTGCACATACTGTAGTTATAGTGGGGTTGCTGGTTAGAGGTATAGGCTGGCTCAGTGGAATAACTCATAGGTGCTCTGCACATACTGTAGTTATAGTGGGGTTGCTGGTTAGAGGTATAGGCTGGCTCAGTGGAATAACTCATAGGTGCTCTGTACATAATGTAGGTATGGTGGGGTTGCTGGTTAGAGGTATAGGCTGGCTTAGTGGAATAACTCATAGGTGCTCTGTACATACTGTAGTTATAGTGGGGTTGCTGGGTAGAGGTATAGGCTGGCTCAGTGGAATAACTCATAGGTGCTTTGCACATACTGTACTTATAGTGGGGTTGCTGGTTAGAGGTATAGGCTGGCTCAGTGGCCTAACTCATAGGTGCTCTGCACATACTGTAGTTATAGTGGGGTTGCTGGTTATAGGTATAGGCTGGCTCAGTGGCCTAACTCATAGGTGCTCTGCACATACTGTAGTTATAGTGGGGTTGCTGGTTAGAGGTATAGGCTGGCTCAGTGGCCTAACTCATAGGTGCTCTGCACATGCTGTAGTTATAGTGGGGTTGCTGGTTAGAGGTATAGGCTGGCTCAGTGGCCTAACTCATAGGTGCTCTGCACATACTGTAGTTATAGTGGGGTTGCTGGTTAGAGGTATAGGCTGGCTCAGTGGCCTAACTCATAGGTGCTCTGCACATACTGTAGTTATAGTGGGGTTGCTGGTTAGAGGTATAGGCTGGCTCAGTGGAATAACTCATAGGTGCTCTGCACATACCGTAGTTATAGTGGGGTTACTGGTTAGAGGTATAGGCTGGCTCAGTGGAATAACTCATAGATGCTCTGCACATACTGTAGTTATAGTGGGGTTGCTGGTTAGAGGTATAGGCTGGCTCAGTGGCCTAACTCATAGGTGCTCTGCACATACTGTAGTTATAGTGGGGTTGCTGGTTAGAGGTATAGGCTGGCTCAGTGGAATAACTAATAGATGCTCTGCACATACTGTAGTTATAGTGGGGTTGCTGGTTAGAGGTTTAGGCTGGCTCAGTGGAATAACTCATAGGTGCTCTGCACATACTGTAGTTATAGTGGGGTTGCTGGTTAGAGGTATAGGCTGGCTCAGTGGAATAACTCATAGGTGCTCTGTACATACTGTAGTTATAGTGGGGTTGCTGGTTAGAGGTATAGGCTGGCTTAGTGGAATAACTCATAGGTGCTCTGCACATACTGTAGTTATAGTGGGGTTGCTGGTTAGAGGTGTAGGCTGTCTCAGTGGCCTAACTCATAGGTGCTCTGTACATACTGTAGTTATAGTGGGTTTGCTGGTTAGAGGTATAGGCTGGCTCAGTGGAATAACTCATAGATGCTCTGCACATACTGTAGTGATGGTGGGGTTGCTGGTTAGAGGTATAGGCTGGTTCAGTGGCCTAACTCATAGGTGATCTGCACATACTGTAGTTACAGTGGGGTTGCTGGTTAGAGGTATAGGCTGTCTCAGTGGCCTAACTCATAAGTGATCTGTACATACTGTAGTTATAGTGGGGTTGCTGGTTAGAGGTATAGGCTGTCTCAGTGGCCTAACTCATAGGTGCTCTGCACATACTGTAGTTATAGTGGGGTTGCTGGTTAGAGGTATAGGCTGGATCAGTGGAATAACTCATAGGTGCTCTGTACATACTGTAGTTAAAGTGGGTTTGCTGGTTAGAGGTATAGGCTGGCTCAGTGGAATAACTCATAGGTGCTCTGCACATACTGTAGTTATGGTGGGGTTGCTGATTAGAGGTATAGGCTGGCTCAGTGACCTAACTCATAGATGCTCTGCACATACTGTAGTTATAGTGGGGTTGCTGGTTAGAGGTATAGGCTGGCTCAGTGGTCTAACTCATAGGTGCTCTGCACATACTGTAGTTATAGTGGGTTTGCTGGTTAGAGGTATAGGCTGGCTCAGTGGCCTAACTTACAGGTGCTCTGCACATACTGTAGTTATGGTGGGGTTGCTGGTTAGAGGTATAGGCTGGCTCTGGGGCCTAACTCATAGGTGCTCTGCACATACTGTAGTTATAGTGGGGTTGCTGGTTAGAGGTATAGGCTGGCTCAGTGACCTAACTCATAGGTGCTCTGCACATACTGTAGTTATAGTGGGGTTGCCGGTTAGAGGAATAGGCTGGCTCAGTGGAATATCTCATAGGTGCTCTGCACATGCTGCAGTTATGGTGGGGTTGCTGGTTAGAGGTATAGGCTGGCTCAGTGGAATAACTCATAGATGCTCTGCACATACTGTAGTGATGGTGGGGTTGCTGGTTAGAGGTATAGGCTGTCTCAGTGGCCTAACTCATAGGTGCTCTGTACATACTGTAGTTATAGTGGGGTTGCTGGTTAGAGGTATAGGCTGGCTCAGTGGCCTAACTCATAGGTGCTCTGCACATACTGTAGTTATGGTGGGGTTGCTGGTTAGAGGTATAGGCTGGCTCAGTGGCCTAACTCATAGGTGCTCTGCACATACTGTAGTTATAGCGGAGTTGCTGGTTAGAGGAATAGGCTGGCTCAGTGGCTAACTCATAGATGCTCTGCACTTACTGTAGTTATAGTGGGGTTGCTGGTCAGAGTTATAGGCTGGCTCAGTGGCTAACTCATAGATGCTCTGCACATACTGTAGTTATAGTGGGGTTCCTGGTTAGAGGTATAGGCTGGCTCAGTGGAATAACTCATAGGTGCTCTGCCCATACTGTAGTTACAGTGGGGTTGCTGGCTAGAGGTATAGGCTGGCTCAGTGGAATAACTCATAGGTGCTCTGTACATACTGTAGTTATAGTGGGGTTGCTGTTTAGAGGTATAGGCTGGCTCAGTGTCCTAACTCATAGGTGCTCTGCACATACTGTAGTTATAGTGGGGTTGCTGGTTAGAGGTATAGGCTGGCTCAGTGTCCTAACTCATAGGTGCTCTGCACATACTGTAGTTATAGTGGGGTTGCTGGTTAGAGGTATAGGCTGGCTCAGTGTCCTAACTAATAGGTGCTCTGCACATACTGTAGTTATAGTGGTGTTGCTGGTTAGAGGTATAGGCTGGCTCAGTGGAATAACTCATAGGTGCTCTGTACATACTGTAGGTATGGTGGGGTTGCTGGTTAGAGGTATAGGCTGGTTTAGTGGAATAACTCATAGGTGCTCTGTACATACTGTAGTTATAGTGGGGTTGCTGTGTAGAGGTATAGGCTGGCTCAGTGTCCTATCTCATAGGTGCTCTGCACATACTGTAGTTATAGTGGGGTTGCTGGTTAGAGGTGTAGGCAGGCTCAGTGGAATAACTCATAGATGCTCTGCACATACTGTAGTTATAGTGGGGTTGCTGGTTAGAGGTATAGGCTGGCTCAGTGGAATAACTCATAGGTGCTCTGTACATACTGTAGTTATAATGGGGTTGCTGGTTAGAGGTATTGGCTGGCTCAGTGTCCTAACTCATAGGTGCTCTGCACATACTGTAGTTATAGTGGGGTTGCTAGTTAGAGGTATAGGCTGGCTCAGTGGAATAACTCATAGGTGCTCTGTACATGCTGTAGTTATAGTGGGGTTGCTGGTTAGAGGTATAGGCTGGCTTAGTGGAATAACTCATAGGTGCTCTGTACATGCTGTAGTTATAGTGGGGTTGCTGGTTAGAGGTATAGGCTGGCTCAGTGGAATAACTCATAGGTGCTCTGCACATACTGTAGTCATAGTGGGGTTGCTGGGTAGAGGTATAGGCTGGCTCAGTGTCCTAACTCATAAATGCTCTGCACATACTGTACTTATAGTGGGGTTGCTGGTTAGAGGTATAGGCTTGCTCAGTGGCCTAACTCATAAATGCTCTGCACATACTGTAGTTATAGTGGTGTTGCTGGTTAGAGGTATAGGCTGGCTCAGTGGAATAACTCATAGGTGCTCTGTACATACTGTAGGTATGGTGGGGTTGCTGGTTAGAGGTATAGGCTGGTTTAGTGGAATAACTCATAGGTGCTCTGTACATACTGTAGTTATAGTGGGGTTGCTGTGTAGAGGTATAGGCTGGCTCAGTGTCCTATCTCATAGGTGCTCTGCACATACTGTAGTTATAGTGGGGTTGCTGGTTAGAGGTGTAGGCAGGCTCAGTGGAATAACTCATAGATGCTCTGCACATACTGTAGTTATAGTGGGGTTGCTGGTTAGAGGTATAGGCTGGCTCAGTGGAATAACTCATAGGTGCTCTGTACATACTGTAGTTATAATGGGGTTGCTGGTTAGAGGTATTGGCTGGCTCAGTGTCCTAACTCATAGGTGCTCTGCACATACTGTAGTTATAGTGGGTTTGCTAGTTAGAGGTATAGGCTGGCTCAGTGGAATAACTCATAGGTGCTCTGTACATGCTGTAGTTATAGTGGGGTTGCTGGTTAGAGGTATAGGCTGGCTTAGTGGAATAACTCATAGGTGCTCTGTACATGCTGTAGTTATAGTGGGTTTGCTGGTTAGAGGTATAGGCTGGCTCAGTGGAATAACTCATAGGTGCTCTGCACATACTGTAGTCATAGTGGGGTTGCTGGGTAGAGGTATAGGCTGGCTCAGTGTCCTAACTCATAAATGCTCTGCACATACTGTACTTATAGTGGGGTTGCTGGTTAGAGGTATAGGCTTGCTCAGTGGCCTAACTCATAAATGCTCTGCACATACTGTAGTTATAGTGGGGTTGCTGGTTAGAGGTATAGGCTGGCTCAGTGGAATAACTCATAGGTGCTCTGCACATACATAAGTTATGGTGGGGTTGCTGGTCAGAGGTATAGGCTGGCTCAGTGGAATAACTCATAGGTGCTCTGCACATTCTGTAGTTACAGTGGGGTTCCTGGTTAGAGGTATAGGCTGGCTCAGTGGAATAACTCATAGGTGCTCTGCCCATACTGTAGTTACAGTGGGGTTGCTGGCTAGAGGTATAGGCTGGCTCAGTGGAATAACTCATAGGTGCTCTGTACATACTGTAGTTATAGTGGGGTTGCTGTTTAGAGGTATAGGCTGGCTCAGTGTCCTAACTCATAGGTGCTCTGCACATACTGTAGTTATAGTGGGGTTGCTGGTTAGAGGTATAGGCTGGCTCAGTGGAATAACTCATAGGTGCTCTGCACATACTGTAGTTATAGTGGGGTTGCTGGTTAGAGGTATAGGCTGGCTCAGTGGAATAACTCATAGGTGCTCTGCACATACTGTAGTTATAGTGGGGTTGCTGGTTAGAGGTATAGGCTGGCTCAGTGGAATAACTCATAGGTGCTCTGTACATAATGTAGGTATGGTGGGGTTGCTGGTTAGAGGTATAGGCTGGCTTAGTGGAATAACTCATAGGTGCTCTGTACATACTGTAGTTATAGTGGGGTTGCTGGGTAGAGGTATAGGCTGGCTCAGTGGAATAACTCATAGGTGCTTTGCACATACTGTACTTATAGTGGGGTTGCTGGTTAGAGGTATAGGCTGGCTCAGTGGCCTAACTCATAGGTGCTCTGCACATACTGTAGTTATAGTGGGGTTGCTGGTTATAGGTATAGGCTGGCTCAGTGGCCTAACTCATAGGTGCTCTGCACATACTGTAGTTATAGTGGGGTTGCTGGTTAGAGGTATAGGCTGGCTCAGTGGCCTAACTCATAGGTGCTCTGCACATGCTGTAGTTATAGTGGGGTTGCTGGTTAGAGGTATAGGCTGGCTCAGTGGCCTAACTCATAGGTGCTCTGCACATACTGTAGTTATAGTGGGGTTGCTGGTTAGAGGTATAGGCTGGCTCAGTGGCCTAACTCATAGGTGCTCTGCACATACTGTAGTTATAGTGGGGTTGCTGGTTAGAGGTATAGGCTGGCTCAGTGGAATAACTCATAGGTGCTCTGCACATACCGTAGTTATAGTGGGGTTACTGGTTAGAGGTATAGGCTGGCTCAGTGGAATAACTCATAGATGCTCTGCACATACTGTAGTTATAGTGGGGTTGCTGGTTAGAGGTATAGGCTGGCTCAGTGGCCTAACTCATAGGTGCTCTGCACATACTGTAGTTATAGTGGGGTTGCTGGTTAGAGGTATAGGCTGGCTCAGTGGAATAACTAATAGATGCTCTGCACATACTGTAGTTATAGTGGGGTTGCTGGTTAGAGGTTTAGGCTGGCTCAGTGGAATAACTCATAGGTGCTCTGCACATACTGTAGTTATAGTGGGGTTGCTGGTTAGAGGTATAGGCTGGCTCAGTGGAATAACTCATAGGTGCTCTGTACATACTGTAGTTATAGTGGGGTTGCTGGTTAGAGGTATAGGCTGGCTTAGTGGAATAACTCATAGGTGCTCTGCACATACTGTAGTTATAGTGGGGTTGCTGGTTAGAGGTGTAGGCTGTCTCAGTGGCCTAACTCATAGGTGCTCTGTACATACTGTAGTTATAGTGGGTTTGCTGGTTAGAGGTATAGGCTGGCTCAGTGGAATAACTCATAGATGCTCTGCACATACTGTAGTGATGGTGGGGTTGCTGGTTAGAGGTATAGGCTGGTTCAGTGGCCTAACTCATAGGTGATCTGCACATACTGTAGTTACAGTGGGGTTGCTGGTTAGAGGTATAGGCTGTCTCAGTGGCCTAACTCATAAGTGATCTGTACATACTGTAGTTATAGTGGGGTTGCTGGTTAGAGGTATAGGCTGTCTCAGTGGCCTAACTCATAGGTGCTCTGCACATACTGTAGTTATAGTGGGGTTGCTGGTTAGAGGTATAGGCTGGATCAGTGGAATAACTCATAGGTGCTCTGTACATACTGTAGTTAAAGTGGGTTTGCTGGTTAGAGGTATAGGCTGGCTCAGTGGAATAACTCATAGGTGCTCTGCACATACTGTAGTTATGGTGGGGTTGCTGATTAGAGGTATAGGCTGGCTCAGTGACCTAACTCATAGATGCTCTGCACATACTGTAGTTATAGTGGGGTTGCTGGTTAGAGGTATAGGCTGGCTCAGTGGTCTAACTCATAGGTGCTCTGCACATACTGTAGTTATAGTGGGTTTGCTGGTTAGAGGTATAGGCTGGCTCAGTGGCCTAACTTACAGGTGCTCTGCACATACTGTAGTTATGGTGGGGTTGCTGGTTAGAGGTATAGGCTGGCTCTGGGGCCTAACTCATAGGTGCTCTGCACATACTGTAGTTATAGTGGGGTTGCTGGTTAGAGGTATAGGCTGGCTCAGTGACCTAACTCATAGGTGCTCTGCACATACTGTAGTTATAGTGGGGTTGCCGGTTAGAGGAATAGGCTGGCTCAGTGGAATATCTCATAGGTGCTCTGCACATGCTGCAGTTATGGTGGGGTTGCTGGTTAGAGGTATAGGCTGGCTCAGTGGAATAACTCATAGATGCTCTGCACATACTGTAGTGATGGTGGGGTTGCTGGTTAGAGGTATAGGCTGTCTCAGTGGCCTAACTCATAGGTGCTCTGTACATACTGTAGTTATAGTGGGGTTGCTGGTTAGAGGTATAGGCTGGCTCAGTGGCCTAACTCATAGGTGCTCTGCACATACTGTAGTTATGGTGGGGTTGCTGGTTAGAGGTATAGGCTGGCTCAGTGGCCTAACTCATAGGTGCTCTGCACATACTGTAGTTATAGCGGAGTTGCTGGTTAGAGGAATAGGCTGGCTCAGTGGCTAACTCATAGATGCTCTGCACTTACTGTAGTTATAGTGGGGTTGCTGGTCAGAGTTATAGGCTGGCTCAGTGGCTAACTCATAGATGCTCTGCACATACTGTAGTTATAGTGGGGTTCCTGGTTAGAGGTATAGGCTGGCTCAGTGGAATAACTCATAGGTGCTCTGCCCATACTGTAGTTACAGTGGGGTTGCTGGCTAGAGGTATAGGCTGGCTCAGTGGAATAACTCATAGGTGCTCTGTACATACTGTAGTTATAGTGGGGTTGCTGTTTAGAGGTATAGGCTGGCTCAGTGTCCTAACTCATAGGTGCTCTGCACATACTGTAGTTATAGTGGGGTTGCTGGTTAGAGGTATAGGCTGGCTCAGTGTCCTAACTCATAGGTGCTCTGCACATACTGTAGTTATAGTGGGGTTGCTGGTTAGAGGTATAGGCTGGCTCAGTGTCCTAACTAATAGGTGCTCTGCACATACTGTAGTTATAGTGGTGTTGCTGGTTAGAGGTATAGGCTGGCTCAGTGGAATAACTCATAGGTGCTCTGTACATACTGTAGGTATGGTGGGGTTGCTGGTTAGAGGTATAGGCTGGTTTAGTGGAATAACTCATAGGTGCTCTGTACATACTGTAGTTATAGTGGGGTTGCTGTGTAGAGGTATAGGCTGGCTCAGTGTCCTATCTCATAGGTGCTCTGCACATACTGTAGTTATAGTGGGGTTGCTGGTTAGAGGTGTAGGCAGGCTCAGTGGAATAACTCATAGATGCTCTGCACATACTGTAGTTATAGTGGGGTTGCTGGTTAGAGGTATAGGCTGGCTCAGTGGAATAACTCATAGGTGCTCTGTACATACTGTAGTTATAATGGGGTTGCTGGTTAGAGGTATTGGCTGGCTCAGTGTCCTAACTCATAGGTGCTCTGCACATACTGTAGTTATAGTGGGGTTGCTAGTTAGAGGTATAGGCTGGCTCAGTGGAATAACTCATAGGTGCTCTGTACATGCTGTAGTTATAGTGGGGTTGCTGGTTAGAGGTATAGGCTGGCTTAGTGGAATAACTCATAGGTGCTCTGTACATGCTGTAGTTATAGTGGGGTTGCTGGTTAGAGGTATAGGCTGGCTCAGTGGAATAACTCATAGGTGCTCTGCACATACTGTAGTCATAGTGGGGTTGCTGGGTAGAGGTATAGGCTGGCTCAGTGTCCTAACTCATAAATGCTCTGCACATACTGTACTTATAGTGGGGTTGCTGGTTAGAGGTATAGGCTTGCTCAGTGGCCTAACTCATAAATGCTCTGCACATACTGTAGTTATAGTGGTGTTGCTGGTTAGAGGTATAGGCTGGCTCAGTGGAATAACTCATAGGTGCTCTGTACATACTGTAGGTATGGTGGGGTTGCTGGTTAGAGGTATAGGCTGGTTTAGTGGAATAACTCATAGGTGCTCTGTACATACTGTAGTTATAGTGGGGTTGCTGTGTAGAGGTATAGGCTGGCTCAGTGTCCTATCTCATAGGTGCTCTGCACATACTGTAGTTATAGTGGGGTTGCTGGTTAGAGGTGTAGGCAGGCTCAGTGGAATAACTCATAGATGCTCTGCACATACTGTAGTTATAGTGGGGTTGCTGGTTAGAGGTATAGGCTGGCTCAGTGGAATAACTCATAGGTGCTCTGTACATACTGTAGTTATAATGGGGTTGCTGGTTAGAGGTATTGGCTGGCTCAGTGTCCTAACTCATAGGTGCTCTGCACATACTGTAGTTATAGTGGGTTTGCTAGTTAGAGGTATAGGCTGGCTCAGTGGAATAACTCATAGGTGCTCTGTACATGCTGTAGTTATAGTGGGGTTGCTGGTTAGAGGTATAGGCTGGCTTAGTGGAATAACTCATAGGTGCTCTGTACATGCTGTAGTTATAGTGGGTTTGCTGGTTAGAGGTATAGGCTGGCTCAGTGGAATAACTCATAGGTGCTCTGCACATACTGTAGTCATAGTGGGGTTGCTGGGTAGAGGTATAGGCTGGCTCAGTGTCCTAACTCATAAATGCTCTGCACATACTGTACTTATAGTGGGGTTGCTGGTTAGAGGTATAGGCTTGCTCAGTGGCCTAACTCATAAATGCTCTGCACATACTGTAGTTATAGTGGGGTTGCTGGTTAGAGGTATAGGCTGGCTCAGTGGAATAACTCATAGGTGCTCTGCACATACATAAGTTATGGTGGGGTTGCTGGTCAGAGGTATAGGCTGGCTCAGTGGAATAACTCATAGGTGCTCTGCACATTCTGTAGTTACAGTGGGGTTCCTGGTTAGAGGTATAGGCTGGCTCAGTGGAATAACTCATAGGTGCTCTGCCCATACTGTAGTTACAGTGGGGTTGCTGGCTAGAGGTATAGGCTGGCTCAGTGGAATAACTCATAGGTGCTCTGTACATACTGTAGTTATAGTGGGGTTGCTGTTTAGAGGTATAGGCTGGCTCAGTGTCCTAACTCATAGGTGCTCTGCACATACTGTAGTTATAGTGGGGTTGCTGGTTAGAGGTATAGGCTGGCTCAGTGGAATAACTCATAGGTGCTCTGCACATACTGTAGTTATAGTGGGGTTGCTGGTTAGAGGTATAGGCTGGCTCAGTGGAATAACTCATAGGTGCTCTGCACATACTGTAGTTATAGTGGGGTTGCTGGTTAGAGGTATAGGCTGGCTCAGTGGAATAACTCATAGGTGCTCTGTACATAATGTAGGTATGGTGGGGTTGCTGGTTAGAGGTATAGGCTGGCTCAGTGGAATAACTCATAGGTGCTCTGCACATGCTGTCGTTACAGTGGGGTTGCTGGTTAGAGGTATAGGCTGGCTAAGTGGCCTAACTCATAGGTGCTCTGCACATACTGTAGTTATAGTGGGGTTGCTGGTTACAGGTATAGGCTGGCTCAGTGGCCTAACTCATAGGTGCTCTGCACATGCTGTAGTTATTGTGGGGTTGCTGGTTAGAGGTATAGGCTGGCTCAGTGGCCTAACTCATAGGTGCTCTGCACATACTGTAGTTATAGTGGGGTTACTGGTTAGAGGTATAGGCTGGCTCAGTGGAATAACTCATAGGTGCTCTGCACATACTGTAGTTATGGTGGGGTTGCTGGTTAGAGGTTTAGGCTGGCTCAGTGGAATAACTCATAGGTGCTCTGCACATACCGTAGTTATAGTGGGGTTGCTGGTTAGAGGTATTGGCTGGCTCAATAGAATAACTCATAGGTGCTCTGCACATGCTGTCGTTACAGTGGGGTTGCTGGTTAGAGGTATAGGCTGGCTCAGTGGCCTAACTCATAGGTGCTCTGCACATACTGTAGTTATAGTGGGGTTGCTGGTTACAGGTATAGGCTGGCTCAGTGGCCTAACTCATAGGTGCTCTGCACATGCTGTAGTTATAGTGGGGTTTCTGGTTAGAGGTATAGGCTGGCTCAGTGGCCTAACTCATAGGTGCTCTGCACATACTGTAGTTATAGTGGGGTTGCTGGTTAGAGGTATAGGCTGGCTCAGTGGCCTAACTCATAGGTGCTCTGCACATACTGTAGTTATAGTGGGGTAGCTGGTTAGAGGTATAGGCTGGCTCAGTGGAATAACTCATAGGTGCTCTGCACATTCCGTAGTTATAGTGGGGTTACTGGTTAGAGGTATAGGCTGGCTCAGTGGAATAACTCATAGATGCTCTGCACATACTGTAGTTATAGTGGGGTTGCTGGTTAGAGGTTTAGGCTGGCTCAGTGGAATAACTCATAGGTGCTCTGCACATACTGTAGTTATAGTGGGGTTGCTGGTTAGAGGTATAGGCTGGCTCAGTGGCCTAACTCATAGGTGCTCTGCACATACTGTAGTTATAGTGGGGTTGCTGGTTAGAGGTATAGGCTGGCTCAGTGGAATAACTCATAGGTGCTCTGCACATACCGTAGTTATAGTGGGGTTGCTGGTTAGAGGTATAGTCTGGCTCAGTGGCCTAACTCATAGGTGCTCTGCACATACTGTAGTTATAGTGGGGTTACTGGTTAGAGGTATAGGCTGGCTCAGTGGAATAACTCATAGGTGCTCTGCACATACTGTAGTTATGGTGGGGTTGCTGGTTAGAGGTTTAGGCTGGCTCAGTGGAATAACTCATAGGTGCTCTGCACATACCGTAGTTATAGTGGGGTTGCTGGTTAGAGGTATAGGCTGGCTCAGTGGAATAACTCATAGGTGCTCTGCACATGCTGTCGTTACAGGGGGGTTGCTGGTTAGAGGTATAGGCTGGCTCAGTGGCCTAACTCATAGGTGCTCTGCACATACTGTAGTTATAGTGGGGTTTCTGGTTACAGGTATAGGCTGGCTCAGTGGCCTAACTCATAGGTGCTCTGCACATGCTGTAGTTATAGTGGGGTTGCTGGTTAGAGGTATAGGCTGGCTCAGTGGCCTAACTCATAGGTGCTCTGCACATACTGTAGTTATAGTGGGGTTACTGGTTAGAGGTATAGGCTGGCTCAGTGGAATAACTCATAGGTGCTCTGCACATACTGTAGTTATAGTGTGGTTTCTGGTTAGAGGTATAGGCTGGCTCAGTGGCCTAACTCATAGGTGCTCTGCACATACTGTAGTTATAGTGGGGTTGCTGGTTAGAGGTATAGGCTGGCTCAGTGGCCTAACTCATAGGTGCTCTGCACATGCTGTAGTTATAGTGGGGTTGCTGGTTAGAGGTATAGGCTGGCTCAGTGGCCTAACTCATAGGTGCTCTGCACATACTGTAGTTATAGTGGGGTTGCTGGTTGGAGGTATAGGCTGGCTCAGTGGCCTAACTCATAGGTGCTCTGCACATACTGTAGTTATAGTGGGGTTGCTGGTTAGAGGTATAGGCTGGCTCAGTGGAATAACTCATAGGTGCTCTGCACATACCGTAGTTATAGTGGGGTTACTGGTTAGAGGTATAGGCTGGCTCAGTGGAATAACTCATAGATGCTCTGCACATACTGTAGTTATAGTGGGGTTGCTGGTTAGAGGTATAGGCTGGCTCAGTGGCCTAACTCATAGGTGCTCTGCACATACTGTAGTTATAGTGGGGTTGCTGGTTAGAGGTATAGGCTGGCTCAGTGGAATAACTCATAGATGCTCTGCACATACTGTAGTTATAGTGGGGTTGCTGGTTAGAGGTTTAGGCTGGCTCAGTGGAATAACTCATAGGTGCTCTGCACATACTGTAGTTATAGTGGGGTTGCTGGTTAGAGGTATAGGCTGGCTCAGTGGAATAACTCATAGGTGCTCTGTACATACTGTAGTTATAGTGGGGTTGCTGGTTAGAGGTATAGGCTGGCTCAGTGGAATAACTCATAGGTGCTCTGCACATGCTGTCGTTACAGTGGGGTTGCTGGTTAGAGGTATAGGCTGGCTCAGTGGCCTAACTCATAGGTGCTCTGCACATACTGTAGTTATAGTGTGGTTTCTGGTTAGAGGTATAGGCTGGCTCAGTGGCCTAACTCATAGGTGCTCTGCACATGCTGTAGTTATAGTGGGGTTGCTGGTTAGAGGTATAGGCTGGCTCAATGGCCTAACTCATAGGTGCTCTGCACATACTGTAGTTATAGTGGGGTTGCTGGTTAGAGGTATAGGCTGGCTCAGTGGCCTAACTCATAGGTGCTCTGCACATACTGTAGTTATAGTGGGGTTGCTGGTTAGAGGTATAGGCTGGCTCAGTGGCCTAACTCATAGGTGCTCTGCACATACTGTAGTTATAGTGGGGTTGCTGGTTAGAGGTATAGGCTGGCTCAGTGGAATAACTCATAGGTGCTCTGCACATACCGTAGTTATAGTGGGGTTGCTGGTTAGAGGTATAGTCTGGCTCAGTGGCCTAACTCATAGGTGCTCTGCACATACTGTAGTTATAGTGGGGTTACTGGTTAGAGGTATAGGCTGGCTCAGTGGAATAACTCATAGGTGCTCTGCACATACTGTAGTTATGGTGGGGTTGCTGGTTAGAGGTTTAGGCTGGCTCAGTGGAATAACTCATAGGTGCTCTGCACATACCGTAGTTATAGTGGGGTTGCTGGTTAGAGGTATAGGCTGGCTCAGTGGAATAACTCATAGGTGCTCTGCACATGCTGTCGTTACAGGGGGGTTGCTGGTTAGAGGTATAGGCTGGCTCAGTGGCCTAACTCATAGGTGCTCTGCACATACTGTAGTTATAGTGGGGTTTCTGGTTACAGGTATAGGCTGGCTCAGTGGCCTAACTCATAGGTGCTCTGCACATGCTGTAGTTATAGTGGGGTTGCTGGTTAGAGGTATAGGCTGGCTCAGTGGCCTAACTCATAGGTGCTCTGCACATACTGTAGTTATAGTGGGGTTACTGGTTAGAGGTATAGGCTGGCTCAGTGGAATAACTCATAGGTGCTCTGCACATACTGTAGTTATAGTGTGGTTTCTGGTTAGAGGTATAGGCTGGCTCAGTGGCCTAACTCATAGGTGCTCTGCACATACTGTAGTTATAGTGGGGTTGCTGGTTAGAGGTATAGGCTGGCTCAGTGGCCTAACTCATAGGTGCTCTGCACATGCTGTAGTTATAGTGGGGTTGCTGGTTAGAGGTATAGGCTGGCTCAGTGGCCTAACTCATAGGTGCTCTGCACATACTGTAGTTATAGTGGGGTTGCTGGTTGGAGGTATAGGCTGGCTCAGTGGCCTAACTCATAGGTGCTCTGCACATACTGTAGTTATAGTGGGGTTGCTGGTTAGAGGTATAGGCTGGCTCAGTGGAATAACTCATAGGTGCTCTGCACATACCGTAGTTATAGTGGGGTTACTGGTTAGAGGTATAGGCTGGCTCAGTGGAATAACTCATAGATGCTCTGCACATACTGTAGTTATAGTGGGGTTGCTGGTTAGAGGTATAGGCTGGCTCAGTGGCCTAACTCATAGGTGCTCTGCACATACTGTAGTTATAGTGGGGTTGCTGGTTAGAGGTATAGGCTGGCTCAGTGGAATAACTCATAGATGCTCTGCACATACTGTAGTTATAGTGGGGTTGCTGGTTAGAGGTTTAGGCTGGCTCAGTGGAATAACTCATAGGTGCTCTGCACATACTGTAGTTATAGTGGGGTTGCTGGTTAGAGGTATAGGCTGGCTCAGTGGAATAACTCATAGGTGCTCTGTACATACTGTAGTTATAGTGGGGTTGCTGGTTAGAGGTATAGGCTGGCTCAGTGGAATAACTCATAGGTGCTCTGCACATGCTGTCGTTACAGTGGGGTTGCTGGTTAGAGGTATAGGCTGGCTCAGTGGCCTAACTCATAGGTGCTCTGCACATACTGTAGTTATAGTGTGGTTTCTGGTTAGAGGTATAGGCTGGCTCAGTGGCCTAACTCATAGGTGCTCTGCACATGCTGTAGTTATAGTGGGGTTGCTGGTTAGAGGTATAGGCTGGCTCAATGGCCTAACTCATAGGTGCTCTGCACATACTGTAGTTATAGTGGGGTTGCTGGTTAGAGGTATAGGCTGGCTCAGTGGCCTAACTCATAGGTGCTCTGCACATACTGTAGTTATAGTGGGGTTGCTGGTTAGAGGTATAGTCTGGCTCAGTGGCCTAACTCATAGATGTGAGGAGACAAGGGAAAAGGACTTCTAGGACTTGCCTGCATGTTGAAAAGAGTTATGACCCAGTTCTGTGTTCTTAAATTGAAGCCCTCAGTCTGCATAAGTCTCATACAGGAAGTTTGCCAGCAGCAGACAGCAAAGGTGTGTTCCTGTTACAAAACCCTCCTCCTTCCTCTCTGCAAAGACTGACAGCTGAGCCCACCAATGTGTGAGAGAGAGGGAAGTAGGGTGGTGCAGCAAGGGGAATTGTGGGGTAGTGTGTGAGTACAGTGTGACTCTGAAGGTTGGGGTGTTGTCCCCTCTCAGTGTCTTTAGATATATAGCAGCTCTGTGTTCCCTGTTACAGCTGGCCAGGTAGGGAAGAGATATACAGCAGCTGGAAAAGACTTTGCTGAACTCTGAGTGGACTGTAATGATATAACCCTGCTTACTGTTTGCTGGATTTCTGTGTCTCCATGAATAAAGTTCATCATTCCTTCATTATAACCTGCTCCACTGTGTGATCCCTGAACCCCAGGATACCCAGGACACCCGGTATCCTCACATTTGGTGGCAGTGGTGGGATGTCACACAGTTCCTGCAGTAATTCCAGGGGAGTGAGTAGAAGCCACGCTAATACCAGAGAATATCAGCATGGAGAGTCAGTCAGCAGTTGCAACCGGCGGCCAAATTGAAAACGTCATGAGAGAGCAGGAGAAGTTTTACCGGACAGCCCGGAAACCGCACCTGCAAGGATTTTGCAGGATGAAGGGAATTGCTTATAATGTGACTGACACCCGGGAGATTCTGGTACTACGGTTGTTGGAGTGGGATCGTGCACACCCAGAGGATCCCGACCACCTCAGTGATGATGAAGAAGGGCCGACAGGCAGTGGAAGCACTTATAGTCGGTTACCCGAGTCAACCACCGCTACTCCCGCCCTACTACAGAGCTGGCTGGGGGCGCTAGGTGAAAGTGCAACTACACAAGAGAGAGCTGGAGTGATCCAAGCAATATTAGGGGTACAAATCCCTACTAGCAGCGGAACTGTGCTGTCGCCCAGAGGGGCTGAGCAAGAGAAGCGGCGCTTGGGATTTAAGGATGTTCCCACATTTCGAGAGAATGAAACTGACATTGACACTCACCTGCAGATCTTTGAGATTCTCATGGGAGTGCACGGGATAGAGCCAGCTGAATGGCCCAAGTACTTGGGGCCAAGTCTCACCGGTAGGGCTTTGGAAGCCTACAGGGCTCTAACTTCCCAGGAATGTGGAATCTACACCTACATAAAGAAGGCATTGCTGGCTAAGTTTCAGATCACTGCAGAATCTTATCGTCTCAAATTCAGGACACTGAGCAAAAGTGGGACTGCTTCCTACCAAGAGTTTGCCAGTCCGCTACGGCAAGCTTGTGGAAAATGGCTCGAGGGTAGACAGGCCTCTACCGTGGAGCAGATCATCAACCTAATTGTGGTAGAACAACTAATGATTAAGATGGCACCAGAGATACGGGAGTGGGTCGCAGACCGGAAGCCCAGCACGCCTGAACAAGCTGCAGAATGGGCTGAAGAATATATAGCTAACCGTCCCCAATGGAGAGTCTTCAGTGCAACAGGTGGTACAAGAACCCCACGAGCGGAGAAGCTCCCTGACAGAGAACCACGCATAAATGATAGTAGTAAAGGAGGCCCTATCAAAAACATTTCTTATCAACCACCCAGATTCAAAGTGGCTAACCCAGAACCTCGGAAGTGCTACCGCTGCAATCAACCAGGACACTTGTTGAGGGACTGTCCACGCACGTGAGGGCCATTCCCTGGGGCTAGACCGGCCCCAGTCTCTGTGGTATGTTACCCCATGGAGGATTATTGCGAGGAGGTCATCCAGTCAGATGCGGCCGAGATGATGGATGGGGTGTATATTGTAGACCTGGTTCTGGGGGAGGAGCTGGCAACTCCTCAGAATATGCAGGGGCACTTACAGCCTGTGTTGGTAGAGGACCAGCGGGTACAGGGCCTACGAGATTCTGGGGCCTCACTCACATTGATTGAGCCAGACCTGATTCCCACCTCCCGGGTGATTCCTGGACAGTATGTACAAATTGCCACCGCCGGGGGACAACAGACCGATATCCCCGTCGCCAAGATACATCTCAACTGGGGAGCTGATCAAGGAATCGTGGAGGTCGGAGTACTCAAGGGGCTACCAGCCAAGGTCATCCTCGGGAATGATCTGGGACAGGGACTGGTGACACGCTTCGTTCAAGTGGTGACCCGGAGCCAAACCCAAAGAGCAGTGACCCAGGTGACAGATTCAGAACAGAACCAACCTACCCCGACCACAATGGTGAGTGATTCCAGTTTCTTGTCCAGTACTTCAGAGTTAGACTTGGGGGAGGTGGACCGGAGCGAGTTTCGACAGGCCCAACGGACAGACCCTTCCCTAAGTAAATTAAGGAGTGCAGCTGACCTGGGGTTGGAAACAGCTGATGGGAGCAAGATAGTTTGGGAAGAGGAATTGCTGTACTGAGTGGTCGTTCTTCAGTCTGGACAGGAAACAGTAATGCCTACTAAACAGTTGGTGGTACCTACACCGTACAGAGCACAATTACTAGCCCTTGCTCATGACATTCCAGCGGCCGGGCATTTTGGCACCCGTAAAACACTGGCACGATTGTTTCGGAATTTCTTCTGGCCACGAATCTCTAGAGACGTTAAGCAGTATCGAGACACCTGCAATACCTGCCAGAGGCTCGGGAAGCCCCAGCGAAAAGCTCCTCTGCACCCATTACCTATTATAGGGGAGCCCTTTGCCCGTGTTGCCATAGACCTAATTGGACCATTAGCTATTCCCAGTCATACGGGAAAGAAGTACATCCTAACACTGGTGGACTTTGCTAAACGCTATCCTGAGGCTGTGGCCCTATCATCTATTGACACAGAACACGTTGCGCAAGCATTAACAGACATATTCAGTCGGCTTGGATACCCACAGGAAGTCATCACAGATCAAGGGCCCCAATTCCAAGGTGAACTAATGCAAACCCTGTGGGAAAAGTGGGGGGTTCGACCTCTTCGGACCACCTCTTACCATCCACAGACCAACGGACTCTGTGAACGTTTCAATGGAACGCTAAAAAGACAAGCTTACGTGCTGTCCGAGGGGAGGGACTGGGAGAGAGCCCTTCAACAGCTTCTCTTCGCTTATCGGGAAGTCCCACAGGCGTCTACTGGATATTCCACATTTGAACTTTTGTACGGCCGAAAAGTGCGGGGGCATCTAGACCTGGTCAAAGAGAGCTGGGAGGGAACTTTCCAAGAACACCAGCAGCCCATTTTACAATATGTAGAGAATATGCGGAACCGCATGAGAAGATTGCTACAGTTAACCCAAGAGCATCACAGGGAATCACAAGAGAGACAAAAGGAATGGTATGACGCCCATGCTCAAGACAGAGAGTTGCATCCAGGGCAAAAAGTAATGGTGCTTATCCCAGTGCGAAGAAACAAACTGCAGGCCATGTGGGAAGGACCGTATACCGTGGTAAGGCGCACCGGGCCGGTCAATTACGTGATTGCCCTGGATAAGGGAGGGAAGTACCTACGCACCTTCCATATAAATCGAATTAAGGCCTATCATGATCGTCAAGTAGTAACAATGGCTGTATGTTGTCCTCCGATGGAGGCACCAGAAACTGATCCATTGCTTGACCTTTTGGGAGCTGCTAAAGAGAAGAAAGGAGTGGAATCAGTCCAGGTGGGACAACAGTTGAATGCAGCCCAGCAGCAAGAGATGTGGAGGATCTTAGAGGCTGAACAGGCCCAGTTTTCTTGTCTACCTGGTCGAACTCATCTGACTGCCCACCATGTGGACACTGGGAGTGCTAGGCCCATCCGACAAGTCGCTTACCGGATGACTCCAGGTGTTATGAGGCAGGTAAAGGCTGAGATCGAGGAGATGCTAGCTTTGGGGGTCATAGTGCCATCTAAAAGCCCATGGGCTGCTGGGGTTGTGTTGGTTCCCAAGAAAGATGGGACCACACGGTTTTGTGTGGACTATCGCAAATTGAACGAAGTCACCACCACTGATGCTTACCCTATGCCCGTGTTGATGAGCTACTGGATCGGATTGGAGGGGCTGAGTTTGTCTCAACATTGGATTTGAGCAAAGGCTACTGGCAAATCCCACTTACCAAAGAGGCCCAGGAGCGTTCTGCCTTCATCACACCGGAAGGACTTTTTGAGTGGACTACAATGCCTTTCGGGATGAAGAACGCCCCTGCCACATTCCAGCGAATGGTTAATGACCTCTTGGAGGGGTGTCAAGACTTTTCCCAAGCCTACTTAGATGACATTGCCATCTTGAGCCATACCTGGGAGGAGCATTTAATTCAGGTGACAGAAGTGCTGAAGAGGATTAGACAGGCTGGACTCACCATACGCCCAGATAAGTGTCAAATGGGGATGGCTGAGGTTCAGTAACTAGGACATCGGGTCGGAGGAGGTGCTATCAGACCTGATCCGGCAAAGGTGGAGGCTATTTCCAATTGGCCCCAACCTGTCAACCAAAAACAAGTGCGGGCGTTCCTTGGAGTCGCTGGCTATTACAGGAAATTTATACCACATTACAGCACCGTGGCCAAGGCTCTGACAGACTTGACCAAAAAGAGATATGCTCGGAATATTGAATGGACTGTTGAATGTGAGCAAGCTTTCAACACCTTAAAAGACTTGCTGACTCGAGCCCCAGTGTTGGCTGCCAGTGACTACAACAGAAAGTTTATTGTGCAGACAGACGCATCAGGGTGTGGACTTGGGGCAGTGTTGAGTCAAGTGGGAGCAGATGGTAGGGAACATCCAATTGTGTATCTATCCCATAAACTAGCTGACCGAGAGATAGCCTACGCCACTATTGAAAAAGAATGTCTAGCCATAGTCTGGGCCTTAAAGAAGCTACAACCATATCTTTATGGGAAAGAATTTACTGTTGTCACTGACCATAACCCGTTGTATTGGCTAAACAGAACCTCGGGGGAAAATGGGAGGTTGTTGAGGTGGAGTCTGGCGTTACAAAGTTTCAACTTTTCCATTTCTCACAAAAAGGGACGAGAACATCACAATGCTGACGGGCTATCCAGATGTGAGGAAACAAATATCAAGCTTTGCAGACCCTTGGGCCGAGTCGACAGTCAGGACTCCAACATTGGGACCATGTCTGTCTCCTCGATTTAAGAAGGGGGAGGTATGTGAGGAGACAAGGGAAAAGGACTTCTAGGACTTGCCTGCATGTTGAAAAGAGTTATGACCCAGTTCTATGTTCTTAAATTGAAGCCCTCAGTCTGCATGTCTCATACAGGAAGTTTGCCAGCAGCAGACAGCAAAGGTGTGTTCCTGTTACAAAGCCCTCCTCCTTCCTCTCTGCAAAGACTGACACCTGAGCCCACCAATGAGTGAGAGAGAGGGAAGTAGGGTGGTGCAGGAAGGGGAATTGTGGGAGAGTGTGTGAGTACAGTGTGACTCTGAAGGTTGGGGTGTTGTCCCCTCTCAGTGTCTTTAGATATAGAGCAGCTCTGTGTGCCCTGCTACATCTGACATTGCTGGCCAGGTAGAGAAGAGATATACAGCAGCTGGAAAAGACTTTGCTGAACTCTGAGTGGACTGTAATGATATAACCCTGCTTACTGTTTGCTGGATTTCTGTGTCTCCATGAATAAAGTTCATCATTCCTTCATTATAACCTGCTCCACTGTGTGATCCCTGAACCCCAGGATACCCAGGACACCCAGTATCCTCACAATAGGTGCTCTGCACGTGCTGCAGTTATGGTGGGGTTGCTGGTTAGAGGAATAGGCTGTCTCAGTGGCCTAACTCATAGGTGCTCTGTACATACTGTAGTTATAGTGGGGTTGCTGGTTAGAGGAATAGGCTGTCTCAGTGGCCTAACTCATAGGTGCTCTGTACATATTGTAGTTATAGTGGGGTTGCAGGTTAGAGGTATAGGCTGTCTCAGTGGCCTAACTCATAGGTGCTCTGCACATACTGTAGTTACAGTGGGGTTGCTGGTTAGAGGTATAGGCTGGCTCAGTGGAATAACTCATAGGTGCTCTGCACATACTGTAGTTATAGTGGTGTTGCTGGTTAGAGGTATAGGCTGTCTCAGTGGCCTAACTCATAGGTGCTCTGTACATACTGTAGTTATAGTGGGTTTGCTGGTTAGAGGTATAGGCTGGCTCAGTGGAATAACTCATAGATGCTCTGCACATACTGTAGTGATGGTGGGGTTGCTGGTTAGAGGTATAGGCTGGCTTAGTGGAATAACTCATAGGTGCTCTGCACATACTGTAGTTATAGCGGGGTTGCTGGTTAGAGGTATAGGCTGTCTCAGTGGCCTAACTCATAGGTGCTCTGTACATACTGTAGTTATAGTGGGTTTGCTGGTTAGAGGTATAGGCTGGCTCAGTGGAATAACTCATAGATGCTCTGCACATACTGTAGTGATGGTGGGGTTGCTGGTTAGAGGTATAGGCTGGCTTAGTGGAATAACTCATAGGTGCTCTGCACATACTGTAGTTATAGTGGGGTTGCTGGTTAGAGGTATAGGCTGTCTCAGTGGCCTAACTCATAGGTGCTCTGTACATACTGTAGTTATAGTGGGTTTGCTGGTTAGAGGTATAGGCTGGCTCAGTGGAATAACTCATAGATGCTCTGCACATACTGTAGTGATGGTGGGGTTGCTGGTTAGAGGTATAGGCTGGCTTAGTGGAATAACTCATAGGTGCTCTGCACATACTGTAGTTATAGTGGGGTTGCTGGTTAGAGGTGTAGGCTGTCTCAGTGGCCTAACTCATAGGTGCTCTGTACATACTGTAGTTATAGTGGTGTTGCTGGTTAGAGGTATAGGCTGGCTCAGTGGAATAACTCATAGGTGCTCTGTACATACTGTAGGTATGGTGGGGTTGCTGGTTAGAGGTATAGGCTGGTTTAGTGGAATAACTCATAGGTGCTCTGTACATACTGTAGTTATAGTGGGGTTGCTGTGTAGAGGTATAGGCTGGCTCAGTGTCCTATCTCATAGGTGCTCTGCACATACTGTAGTTATAGTGGGGTTGCTGGTTAGAGGTGTAGGCAGGCTCAGTGGAATAACTCATAGATGCTCTGCACATACTGTAGTTATAGTGGGGTTGCTGGTTAGAGGTATAGGCTGGCTCAGTGGAATAACTCATAGGTGCTCTGTACATACTGTAGTTATAATGGGGTTGCTGGTTAGAGGTATTGGCTGGCTCAGTGTCCTAACTCATAGGTGCTCTGCACATACTGTAGTTATAGTGGGGTTGCTAGTTAGAGGTATAGGCTGGCTCAGTGGAATAACTCATAGGTGCTCTGTACATGCTGTAGTTATAGTGGGGTTGCTGGTTAGAGGTATAGGCTGGCTTAGTGGAATAACTCATAGGTGCTCTGTACATGCTGTAGTTATAGTGGGGTTGCTGGTTAGAGGTATAGGCTGGCTCAGTGGAATAACTCATAGGTGCTCTGCACATACTGTAGTCATAGTGGGGTTGCTGGGTAGAGGTATAGGCTGGCTCAGTGTCCTAACTCATAAATGCTCTGCACATACTGTACTTATAGTGGGGTTGCTGGTTAGAGGTATAGGCTTGCTCAGTGGCCTAACTCATAAATGCTCTGCACATACTGTAGTTATAGTGGGGTTGCTGGTTAGAGGTATAGGCTGGCTCAGTGGAATAACTCATAGGTGCTCTGCACATACTTTAGTTATGGTGGGGTTGCTGGTCAGAGGTATAGGCTGGCTCAGTGGAATAACTCATAGGTGCTCTGCACATTCTGTACTTACAGTGGGGTTCCTGGTTAGAGGTATAGGCTGGCTCAGTGGAATAACTCATAGGTGCTCTGCCCATACTGTAGTTACAGTGGGGTTGCTGGCTAGAGGTATAGGCTGGCTCAGTGGAATAACTCATAGGTGCTCTGTACATACTGTAGTTATAGTGGGGTTGCTGTTTAGAGGTATAGGCTGGCTCAGTGTCCTAACTCATAGGTGCTCTGCACATACTGTAGTTATAGTGGGGTTGCTGGTTAGAGGTATAGGCTGGCTCAGTGTCCTAACTCATAGGTGCTCTGCACATACTGTAGTTATAGTGGGGTTGCTGGTTAGAGGTATAGGCTGGCTCAGTGGAATAACTCATAGGTGCTCTGCACATACTGTAGTTATAGTGGGGTTGCTGGTTAGAGGTATAGGCTGGCTCAGTGGAATAACTCATAGGTGCTCTGTACATAATGTAGGTATGGTGGGGTTGCTGGTTAGAGGTATAGGCTGGCTTAGTGGAATAACTCATAGGTGCTCTGTACATACTGTAGTTATAGTGGGGTTGCTGGGTAGAGGTATAGGCTGGCTCAGTGGAATAACTCATAGGTGCTTTGCACATACTGTACTTATAGTGGGGTTGCTGGTTAGAGGTATAGGCTGGCTCAGTGGCCTAACTCATAGGTGCTCTGCACATACTGTAGTTATAGTGGGGTTGCTGGTTATAGGTATAGGCTGGCTCAGTGGCCTAACTCATAGGTGCTCTGCACATACTGTAGTTATAGTGGGGTTGCTGGTTAGAGGTATAGGCTGGCTCAGTGGCCTAACTCATAGGTGCTCTGCACATACTGTAGTTATAGCGGAGTTGCTTGTTAGAGGAATAGGCTGGCTCAGTGGCTAACTCATAGGTGCTCTGCACATACTGTAGTTACAGTGGGGTTGCTGGCTAGAGGTATAGGCTGGCTCAGTGGAATAACTCATAGGTGCTCTGTACATACTGTAGGTATGGTGGGGTTGCTGGTTAGAGGTATAGGCTGGCTTAGTGGAATAACTCATAGGTGCTCTGCACATACTGTAGTTATAGTGGGGTTGCTGGTTAGAGGTATAGGCTGGCTCAGTGTCCTAACTCATAGGTGCTCTGCACATACTGTAGTTATAGTGGGGTTGCTGGTTAGAGGTATAGGCTGGCTCAGTGTCCTAACTCATAGGTGCTCTGCACATACTGTAGTTATAGTGGGGTTGCTGGTTAGAGGTATAGGCTGGCTCAGTGGAATAACTCATAGGTGCTCTGTACATACTGTAGGTATGGTGGGGTTGCTGGTTAGAGGTATAGGCTGGCTTAGTGGAATAACTCATAGGTGCTCTGCACATACTGTAGTTATTGTGGGGTTGCTGGTTAGAGGTGTAGGCTGGCTCAGTGTCCTAACTCATAGGTGCTCTGCACATACTGTAGTTATAGTGGGGTTGCTGGTTAGAGGTATAGGCTGGCTCAGTGGAATAACTCATAGGTGCTCTGCACATACTGTAGTTATAATGGCATTGCTGGTTAGAGGTATAGGATGGCTCAGTGGAATAACTCATAGGTGCTCTGCACATACTGTAGTTACGGTGGGGTTCCTGGTTAGAGGTATAGACTGGCTCAGTGGAATAACTCATAGATGCTCTGCACATACTGTAGTTATAGTGGAGTTGCTGGTTAGAAGTATAGGCTGGCTCAGTGGAATAACTCATAGGTGCTCTGTACATACTGTAGTTATAGTGGAGTTGCTGGCTAGAGGTATAGGCTTGCTCATTTCCCTAACTCATAAATGCTCTGCACATACTTTAGTTATAGTGGGGTTGCTGGTTAGAGGTATAGGCTGGCTCAGTGGAATAACTCATAGGTGCTCTGCACATACTGTAGTTATAATGGGGTTGCTGGTAAGAGGTATAGGCTGGCTCAGTGGCCTAACTCACGGGTGCTCTGCACATACTGTACTTATAGTGGGGTTGCTGGTTATAGGTATAGGCTGGCTCAGTGGCCTAACTCATAAATGCTCTGCACATACTGTAGTTATAGTGGGGTTGCTGGTTAGAGGTATAGGCTGGCTCAGTGGAATAACTCATAGGTGCTCTGCACATACTGTACTTATAGTGGGGTTGCTGGTTAGAGGTATAGGCTGGCTCAGCGGCCTAACTCATAAATGCTCTGCACATACTGTAGTTATAGCGGAGTTGCTGGTTAGAGGATTAGGCTGGCTCAGTGGCTAACTCATAGATGCTCTGCACTTACTGTAGTTATAGTGGGGTTGCTGGTTAGAGGTATAGGCTGGCTCAGTGGAATAACTCATAGGTGCTTTGCACATACTGTAGTTATGGTGGGGTTGCTGGTTAGAGGTATAGGCTGGCTCAGTGGAATAACTCATAGGTGCTTTGCACATACTGTAGTTATGGTGGGGTTGCTGGTTAGAGGTATAGGCTGGCTCAGTGGAATAACTCATAGGTGCTCTGCACATACTGTAGTTATAATGGGGTTGCTGGTTAAAGGTATAGGCTGGCTCAGTGGAATAACTCTTAGGTGCTCTACACATACTGTAGTTATAATGGGGTTGCTGGTTAGAGGTATAGGCTGGCTCAGTGGCCTAACTCATAGGTGCTCTGCACATACTGTAGTTATAGTGGGGTTGCTGGTTAGAGGTATAGGCTGGCTCAGTGGAATAACTCATAGGTGCTTTGCACATACTGTAGTTATGGTGGGGTTGCTGGTTAGAGGTATAGGCTGGCTCAGTGGAATAACTCATAGGTGCTTTGCACATACTGTAGTTATGGTGGGGTTGCTGGTTAGAGGTACAGGCTGGCTCAGTGGAATAACTCATTTGTGCTCTGCACATACTGTGGTTATAATGGGGTTGCTGGTTAGAGGTATAGGCTGGCTCAGTGGAATAACTCTTAGGTGCTCTGCACATACTGTAGTTATAATGGGGTTGCTGGTTAGAGGTATAGGCTGGCTCAGTGGCCTAACTCGTAGGTGCTCTGTAGATACTGTAGTTATAGTTGGGTTGCTGGTTAGAGGTATAGGATGGCTCAGTGGCCTAACTCATAGGTGCTCTGCACATACTGTAGTTATAGTGGGGTTGCTGGTTAGAGGTATAGGCTGGCTCAGTGGAATAACTCATAGGTGCTTTGCACATACTGTAGTTATGGTGGGGTTGCTGGTTAGAGGTATAGGCTGGCTCAGTGGAATAACTCATAGGTGCTCTGCACATACTGTAGTTATAATGGGGTTACTGGTTAGAGGTATAGGCTGGCTCAGTGGAATAACTCTTAGGTGCTCTGCACATACTGTAGTTATAATGGGGTTGAAGGTTAGAGGTATAGGCTGGCTCAGTGGCCTAACTCGTAAGTGCTCTGTACATACTGTAGTTATAGTGGGGTTTCTGGTTAGAGGTATAGGATGGCTCAGTGGCCTAACTCATAGGTGCTCTGTACATACTGTAGTTATAGTGGGTTTGCTGGTTAGAGGTATAGGCTGGCTCAGTGGAATAACTCATAGGTGCTCTGCACATACTGTAGTTATAGTGGGGATGCTGGTTAGAGGTATAGGCTGTCTCAGTAGCCTAACTCATAGGTGCTCTGCACATACTGTAGTTATAGTGGGGTTTCTGATTAGAGGTATAGGCTGGCTCAGTGGAATAACTCATAGGTGCTCTGCACACACTGTAGTTATGGTGGGGTTGCTCGTTAGAGGTATAGGCTGGCTCAGTGGAATAACTCATAGGTGCTCTGCACATACTGTAGTTATAGCTGGGTTGCTGGTAAGAGGTATAGGCTGGCTCAGTGGCCTAACTCATAGGTGCTCTGCACATACTGTAGTTATAGTGGGGTTGCTGGTTAGAGGTATAGGCTGGCTCAGTGGTCTAACTCATAGGTGCTCTGCACATACTGTAGTTATAGTGGGGTTGCTGGTTAGAGGTATAGGCTGGCTCAGTGGAATAACTCATAGGTGCTTTGCACATACTGTAGTTATGGTGGGGTTGCTGGTTAGAGGTATAGGCTGGCTCAGTGGAATAACTCATAGGTGCTTTGCACATACTGTACTTATAGTGGGGTTGCTGGTTAGAGGTATAGGCTGGCTCAGTGGCCTAACTCATAGGTGCTCTGCACATACTGTAGTTATAGTGGGGTTGCTGGTTAGAGGTATAGGCTGGCTCAGTGGCCTAAGTCATAGGTGCTCTGCACATACTGTAGTTATAGTGGGGTTGCTGGTTAGAGGTATAGGCTGGCTCAGTGGCCTAATTCATAGGTGCTCTGCACATACTGTAGTTATAGCGGAGTTGCTGGTTAGAGGAATAGGCTGGCTCAGTGGCTAACTCATAGATGCTCTGCACTTACTGTAGTTATAGTGGGGTTGCTGGTCAGAGTTATAGGCTGGCTCAGTGGCTAACTCATAGATGCTCTGCACATACTGTAGTTATAGTGGGGTTCCTGGTTAGAGGTATAGGCTGGCTCAGTGGAATAACTCATAGCTGCTCTGCCCATACTGTAGTTACAGTGGGGTTGCTGGCTAGAGGTATGGGCTGGCTCAGTGGAATAACTCTTAGGTGCTCTGCACATACTGTAGTTATAATGGGGTTGCTGGTTAGAGGTATAGGCTGGCTCAGTGGCCTAACTCATAGGTGCTCTGCACATACTGTAGTTATAGTGGGGTTGCTGGTTAGAGGTATAGGCTGGCTCAGTGGAATAACTCATAGGTGCTTTGCACATACTGTAGTTATGGTGGGGTTGCTGGTTAGAGGTATAGGCTGGCTCAGTGGAATAACTCATAGGTGCTCTGCACATACTGTAGTTATAATGGGGTTGCTGGTTAGAGGTATAGGCTGGCTCAGTGGAATAACTCTTAGGTGCTCTGCACATACTGTAGTTATAATGGGGTTGCTGGTTAGAGGTATAGGCTGGCTCAGTGGCCTAACTCGTAGGTGCTCTGTAGATACTGTAGTTATAGTTGGGTTGCTGGTTAGAGGTATAGGATGGCTCAGTGGCCTAACTCATAGGTGCTCTGCACATACTGTAGTTATAGTGGGGTTGCTGGTTAGAGGTATAGGCTGGCTCAGTGGAATAACTCATAGGTGCTTTGCACATACTGTAGTTATGGTGGGGTTGCTGGTTAGAGGTATAGGCTGGCTCAGTGGAATAACTCATAGGTGCTTTGCACATACTGTAGTTATGGTGGGGTTGCTGGTTAGAGGTATAGGCTGGCTCAGTGGAATAACTCATAGGTGCTCTGCACATACTGTAGTTATAATGGGGTTACTGGTTAGAGGTATAGGCTGGCTCAGTGGAATAACTCTTAGGTGCTCTGCACATACTGTAGTTATAATGGGGTTGAAGGTTAGAGGTATAGGCTGGCTCAGTGGCCTAACTCGTAAGTGCTCTGTACATACTGTAGTTATAGTGGGGTTTCTGGTTAGAGGTATAGGATGGCTCAGTGGCCTAACTCATAGGTGCTCTGTACATACTGTAGTTATAGTGAGTTTGCTGGTTAGAGGTATAGGCTGGCTCAGTGGAATAACTCATAGGTGCTCTGCACATACTGTAGTTATAGTGGGGTTGCTGGTTAGAGGTATAGGCTGTCTCAGTAGCCTAACTCATAGGTGCTCTGCACATACTGTAGTTATAGTGGGGTTTCTGGTTAGAGGTATAGGCTGGCTCAGTGGAATAACTCATAGGTGCTCTGCACACACTGTAGTTATGGTGGGGTTGCTCGTTAGAGGTATAGGCTGGCTCAGTGGAATAACTCATAGGTGCTCTGCACATACTGTAGTTATAGCTGGGTTGCTGGTTAGAGGTATAGGCTGGCTCAGTGGCCTAACTCATAGGTGCTCTGCACATACTGTAGTTATAGTGGGGTTGCTGGTTAGAGGTATAGGCTGGCTCAGTGGTCTAACTCATAGGTGCTCTGCACATACTGTAGTTATAGTGGGGTTGCTGGTTAGAGGTATAGGCTGGCTCAGTGGAATAATTCATAGGTGCTTTGCACATACTGTAGTTATGGTGGGGTTGCTGGTTAGAGGTATAGGCTGGCTCAGTGGAATAACTCATAGGTGCTTTGCACATACTGTAGTTATGGTGGGGTTGCTGGTTAGAGGTATAGGCTGGCTCAGTGGAATAACTCATAGGTGCTCTGCACATACTGTAGTTATAGTGGGGTTGCTGGTTAGAGGTATAGGCTGGCTCAGTGGAATAACTCTTAGGTGCGCTGCACATACTGTAGTTATAGTGGGGTTGCTGGTTAGAGGTATAGGCTGGCTCAGTGGAATAACTCATAGGTGCTTTGCACATACTGTACTTATAGTGGGGTTGCTGGTTAGAGGTATAGGCTGGCTCAGTGGCCTAACTCATAGGTGCTCTGCACATACTGTAGTTATAGTGGGGTTGCTGGTTAGAGGTATAGGCTGGCTCAGTGGCCTAACTCATAGGTGCTCTGCACATACTGTAGTTATAGTGGGGTTGCTGGTTAGAGGTATAGGCTGGCTCAGTGGCCTAACTCATAGGTGCTCTGCACATACTGTAGTTATAGCGGAGTTGCTGGTTAGAGGAATAGGCTGGCTCAGTGGCTAACTCATAGATGCTCTGCACTTACTGTAGTTATAGTGGGGTTGCTGGTCAGAGTTATAGGCTGGCTCAGTGGCTAACTCATAGATGCTCTGCACATACGGTAGTTATAGTGGGGTTCCTGGTTAGAGGTATAGGCTGGCTCAGTGGAATAACTCATAGGTGCTCTGCCCATACTGTAGTTACAGTGGGGTTGCTGGCTAGAGGTATAGGCTGGCTCAGTGATATAACTTAGGTGCTCTGCACATACTGTAGTTATAATGGGGTTGCTGGTTAGAGGTATAGGCTGGCTCAGTGGCCTAACTCATAGGTGCTCTGCACATACTGTAGTTATAGTGGGGTTGCTGGTTAGAGGTATAGGCTGGCTCAGTGGAATAACTCATAGGTGCTTTGCACATACTGTAGTTATGGTGGGGTTGCTGGTTAGAGGTATAGGCTGGCTCAGTGGAATAACTCATAGGTGCTTTGCACATACTGTAGTTATGGTGGGGTTGCTGGTTAGAGGTATAGGCTGGCTCAGTGGAATAACTCATAGGTGCTTTGCACATACTGTAGTTATGGTGGGGTTGCTGGTTAGAGGTATAGGCTGGCTCAGTGGAATAACTCATAGGTGCTCTGCACATACTGTAGTTATAATGGGGTTGCTGGTTAGAGGTATAGGCTGGCTCAGTGGAATAACTCTTAGGTGCTCTGCACATACTGTAGTTATAATGGGGTTGCTGGTTAGAGGTATAGGCTGGCTCAGTGGCCTAACTCGTAGGTGCTCTGTAGATACTGTAGTTATAGTTGGGTTGCTGGTTAGAGGTATAGGATGGCTCAGTGGCCTAACTCATAGGTGCTCTGCACATACTGTAGTTATAGTGGGGTTACTGGTTAGAGGTATAGGCTGGCTCAGTGGAATAACTCATAGGTGCTTTGCACATACTGTAGTTATGGTGGGGTTGCTGGTTAGAGGTATAGGCTGGCTCAGTGGAATAACTCATAGGTGCTTTGCACATACTGTAGTTATGGTGGGGTTGCTGGTTAGAGGTATAGGCTGGCTCAGTGGAATAACTCATAGGTGCTCTGCACATACTGTAGTTATAATGGGGTTACTGGTTAGAGGTATAGGCTGGCTCAGTGGAATAACTCTTAGGTGCTCTGCACATACTGTAGTTATAATGGGGTTGAAGGTTAGAGGTATAGGCTGGCTCAGTGGCCTAACTCGTAAGTGCTCTGTACATACTGTAGTTATAGTGGGGTTTCTGGTTAGAGGTATAGGATGGCTCAGTGGCCTAACTCATAGGTGCTCTGTACATACTGTAGTTATAGTGGGTTTGCTGGTTAGAGGTATAGGCTGGCTCAGTGGAATAACTCATAGGTGTTCTGCACATACTGTAGTTATAGTGGGGTTGCTGGTTAGAGGTATAGGCTGTCTCAGTAGCCTAACTCATAGGTGCTCTGCACATACTGTAGTTATAGTGGGGTTTCTGGTTAGAGGTATAGGCTGGCTCAGTGGAATAACTCATAGGTGCTCTGCACACACTGTAGTTATGGTGGGGTTGCTGGTTAGAGGTATAGGCTGGCTCAGTGGAATAACTCATAGGTGCTCTGCACATACTGTAGTTATAGCTGGGTTGCTGGTTAGAGGTATAGGCTGGCTCAGTGGCCTAACTCATAGGTGCTCTGCACATACTGTAGTTATAGTGGGGTTGCTGGTTAGAGGTATAGGCTGGCTCAGTGGTCTAACTCATAGGTGCTCTGCACATACTGTAGTTATAGTGGGGTTGCTGGTTAGAGGTATAGGCTGGCTCAGTGGAATAACTCATAGGTGCTTTGCACATACTGTAGTTATGGTGGGGTTGCTGGTTAGAGGTATAGGCTGGCTCAGTGGAATAACTCATAGGTGCTTTGCACATACTGTAGTTATGGTGGGGTTGCTGGTTAGAGGTATAGGCTGGCTCAGTGGAATAACTCAAAGGTGCTCTGCACATACTGTAGTTATAGTGGGGTTGCTGGTTAGAGGTATAGGCTGGCTCAGTGGAATAACTCATAGGTGCGCTGCACATACTGTAGTTATAGTGGGGTTGCTGGTTAGAGGTATAGGCTGGCTCAGTGGAATAACTCATAGGTGCTTTGCACATACTGTACTTATAGTGGGGTTGCTGGTTAGAGGTATAGGCTGGCTCAATGGCCTAACTCATAGGTGCTCTGCACATACTGTAGTTATAGCGGAGTTGCTGGTTAGAGGAATAGGCTGGCTCAGTGGCTAACTCATAGATGCTCTGCACTTACTGTAGTTATAGTGGGGTTGCTGGTCAGAGTTATAGGCTGGCTCAGTGGCTAACTCATAGATGCTCTGCACATACTGTAGTTATAGTGGGGTTCCTGGTTAGAGGTATAGGCTGGCTCAGTGGAATAACTCATAGGTGCTCTGCCCATACTGTAGTTACAGTGGGGTTGCTGGCTAGAGGTATAGGCTGGCTCTGTGGAATAACTCATAGGTGCTCTGTACATACTGTAGTTATAGTGGGGTTGCTGTTTAGAGGTATAGGCTGGCTCAGTGTCCTAACTCATAGGTGCTCTGCACATACTGTAGTTATAGTGGGGTTGCTGGTTAGAGGTATAGGCTGGCTCAGTGTCCTAACTCATAGGTGCTCTGCACATACTGTAGTTATAGTGGGGTTGCTGGTTAGAGGTATAGGCTTGCTCAGTGTCCTAACTCATAGGTGCTCTGCACATACTGTAGTTATAGTGGGGTTGCTGGTTAGAGGTATAGGCTGGCTCAGTGGAATAACTCATAGGTGCTCTGTACATACTGTAGGTATGGTGGGGTTGCTGGTTAGAGGTATAGGCTGGCTTAGTGGAATAACTCATAGGTGCTCTGTACATACTGTAGTTATAGTGGGGTTGCTGGGTAGAGGTATAGGCTGGCTCAGTGTCCTATCTCATAGGTGCTCTGCACATACTGTAGTTACAGTGGGGTTGCTGGTTAGAGGTGTAGGCTGGCTTAGTGGAATAACTCATAGATGCTCTGCACATACTGTAGTTATAGTGGGGTTGCTGGTTAGAGGTATAGGCTGGCTCAGTGGAATAACTCATAGGTGCTCTGTACATACTGTAGTTATAATGGGGTTGCTGGTTAGAGGTATAGGCTGTCTCAGTAGCCTAACTCATAGGTGCTCTGCACATACTGTAGTTATAGTGGGGTTTCTGGTTAGAGGTATAGGCTGGCTCAGTGGAATAACTCATAGGTGCTCTGCACACACTGTAGTTATGGTGGGGTTGCTCGTTAGAGGTATAGGCTGGCTCAGTGGAATAACTCATAGGTGCTCTGCACATACTGTAGTTATAGCTGGGTTGCTGGTTAGAGGTATAGGCTGGCTCAGTGGCCTAACTCATAGGTGCTCTGCACATACTGTAGTTATAGTGGGGTTGCTGGTTAGAGGTATAGGCTGGCTCAGTGGTCTAACTCATAGGTGCTCTGCACATACTGTAGTTATAGTGGGGTTGCTGGTTAGAGGTATAGGCTGGCTCAGTGGAATAACTCATAGGTGCTTTGCACATACTGTAGTTATGGTGGGGTTGCTGGTTAGAGGTATAGGCTGGCTCAGTGGAATAACTCATAGGTGCTCTGCACATACTGTAGTTATAGTGGGGTTGCTGGTTAGAGGTATAGGCTGGCTCAGTGGAATAACTCTTAGGTGCGCTGCACATACTGTAGTTATAGTGGGGTTGCTGGTTAGAGGTATAGGCTGGCTCAGTGGAATAACTCATAGGTGCTTTGCACATACTGTACTTATAGTGGGGTTGCTGGTTAGAGGTATAGGCTGGCTCAGTGGCCTAACTCATAGGTGCTCTGCACATACTGTAGTTATAGTGGGGTTGCTGGTTAGAGGTATAGGCTGGCTCAGTGGCCTAACTCATAGGTGCTCTGCACATACTGTAGTTATAGTGGGGTTGCTGGTTAGAGGTATAGGCTGGCTCAGTGGCCTAACTCATAGGTGCTCTGCACATACTGTAGTTATAGCGGAGTTGCTGGTTAGAGGAATAGGCTGGCTCAGTGGCTAACTCATAGATGCTCTGCACTTACTGTAGTTATAGTGGGGTTGCTGGTCAGAGTTATAGGCTGGCTCAGTGGCTAACTCATAGATGCTCTGCACATACGGTAGTTATAGTGGGGTTCCTGGTTAGAGGTATAGGCTGGCTCAGTGGAATAACTCATAGGTGCTCTGCCCATACTGTAGTTACAGTGGGGTTGCTGGCTAGAGGTATAGGCTGGCTCAGTGATATAACTTAGGTGCTCTGCACATACTGTAGTTATAATGGGGTTGCTGGTTAGAGGTATAGGCTGGCTCAGTGGCCTAACTCATAGGTGCTCTGCACATACTGTAGTTATAGTGGGGTTGCTGGTTAGAGGTATAGGCTGGCTCAGTGGAATAACTCATAGGTGCTTTGCACATACTGTAGTTATGGTGGGGTTGCTGGTTAGAGGTATAGGCTGGCTCAGTGGAATAACTCATAGGTGCTTTGCACATACTGTAGTTATGGTGGGGTTGCTGGTTAGAGGTATAGGCTGGCTCAGTGGAATAACTCATAGGTGCTCTGCACATACTGTAGTTATAATGGGGTTGCTGGTTAGAGGTATAGGCTGGCTCAGTGGAATAACTCTTAGGTGCTCTGCACATACTGTAGTTATAATGGGGTTGCTGGTTAGAGGTATAGGCTGGCTCAGTGGCCTAACTCGTAGGTGCTCTGTAGATACTGTAGTTATAGTTGGGTTGCTGGTTAGAGGTATAGGATGGCTCAGTGGCCTAACTCATAGGTGCTCTGCACATACTGTAGTTATAGTGGGGTTACTGGTTAGAGGTATAGGCTGGCTCAGTGGAATAACTCATAGGTGCTTTGCACATACTGTAGTTATGGTGGGGTTGCTGGTTAGAGGTATAGGCTGGCTCAGTGGAATAACTCATAGGTGCTTTGCACATACTGTAGTTATGGTGGGGTTGCTGGTTAGAGGTATAGGCTGGCTCAGTGGAATAACTCATAGGTGCTCTGCACATACTGTAGTTATAATGGGGTTACTGGTTAGAGGTATAGGCTGGCTCAGTGGAATAACTCTTAGGTGCTCTGCACATACTGTAGTTATAATGGGGTTGAAGGTTAGAGGTATAGGCTGGCTCAGTGGCCTAACTCGTAAGTGCTCTGTACATACTGTAGTTATAGTGGGGTTTCTGGTTAGAGGTATAGGATGGCTCAGTGGCCTAACTCATAGGTGCTCTGTACATACTGTAGTTATAGTGGGTTTGCTGGTTAGAGGTATAGGCTGGCTCAGTGGAATAACTCATAGGTGCTCTGCACATACTGTAGTTATAGTGGGGTTGCTGGTTAGAGGTATAGGCTGTCTCAGTAGCCTAACTCATAGGTGCTCTGCACATACTGTAGTTATAGTGGGGTTTCTGGTTAGAGGTATAGGCTGGCTCAGTGGAATAACTCATAGGTGCTCTGCACACACTGTAGTTATGGTGGGGTTGCTGGTTAGAGGTATAGGCTGGCTCAGTGGAATAACTCATAGGTGCTCTGCACATACTGTAGTTATAGCTGGGTTGCTGGTTAGAGGTATAGGCTGGCTCAGTGGCCTAACTCATAGGTGCTCTGCACATACTGTAGTTATAGTGGGGTTGCTGGTTAGAGGTATAGGCTGGCTCAGTGGTCTAACTCATAGGTGCTCTGCACATACTGTAGTTATAGTGGGGTTGCTGGTTAGAGGTATAGGCTGGCTCAGTGGAATAACTCATAGGTGCTTTGCACATACTGTAGTTATGGTGGGGTTGCTGGTTAGAGGTATAGGCTGGCTCAGTGGAATAACTCATAGGTGCTTTGCACATACTGTAGTTATGGTGGGGTTGCTGGTTAGAGGTATAGGCTGGCTCAGTGGAATAACTCAAAGGTGCTCTGCACATACTGTAGTTATAGTGGGGTTGCTGGTTAGAGGTATAGGCTGGCTCAGTGGAATAACTCATAGGTGCGCTGCACATACTGTAGTTATAGTGGGGTTGCTGGTTAGAGGTATAGGCTGGCTCAGTGGAATAACTCATAGGTGCTTTGCACATACTGTACTTATAGTGGGGTTGCTGGTTAGAGGTATAGGCTGGCTCAATGGCCTAACTCATAGGTGCTCTGCACATACTGTAGTTATAGTGGGGTTGCTGGTTAGAGGTATAGGCTGGCTCAGTGGCCTAACTCATAGGTGCTCTGCACATACTGTAGTTATAGTTTGGTTGCTGGTTAGAGGTATAGGCTGGCTCAGTGGCCTAACTCATAGGTGCTCTGCACATACTGTAGTTATAGCGGAGTTGCTGGTTAGAGGAATAGGCTGGCTCAGTGGCTAACTCATAGATGCTCTGCACTTACTGTAGTTATAGTGGGGTTGCTGGTCAGAGTTATAGGCTGGCTCAGTGGCTAACTCATAGATGCTCTGCACATACTGTAGTTATAGTGGGGTTCCTGGTTAGAGGTATAGGCTGGCTCAGTGTCCTAACTCATAGGTGCTCTGCACATACTGTAGTTATAGTGGGGTTGCTGGTTAGAGGTATAGGCTGGCTCAGTGTCCTAACTCATAGGTGCTCTGCACATACTGTAGTTATAGTGGGGTTGCTGGTTAGAGGTATAGGCTTGCTCAGTGTCCTAACTCATAGGTGCTCTGCACATACTGTAGTTATAGTGGGGTTCCTGGTTAGAGGTATAGGCTGGCTCAGTGGAATAACTCATAGGTGCTCTGTACATACTGTAGGTATGGTGGGGTTGCTGGTTAGAGGTATAGGCTGGCTTAGTGGAATAACTCATAGGTGCTCTGTACATACTGTAGTTATAGTGGGGTTGCTGGGTAGAGGTATAGGCTGGCTCAGTGTCCTATCTCATAGGTGCTCTGCACATACTGTAGTTACAGTGGGGTTGCTGGTTAGAGGTGTAGGCTGGCTTAGTGGAATAACTCATAGATGCTCTGCACATACTGTAGTTATAGTGGGGTTGCTGGTTAGAGGTATAGGCTGGCTCAGTGGAATAACTCATAGGTGCTCTGTACATACTGTAGTTATAATGGGGTTGCTGGTTAGAGGTATAGGCTGTCTCAGTAGCCTAACTCATAGGTGCTCTGCACATACTGTAGTTATAGTGGGGTTTCTGGTTAGAGGTATAGGCTGGCTCAGTGGAATAACTCATAGGTGCTCTGCACACACTGTAGTTATGGTGGGGTTGCTCGTTAGAGGTATAGGCTGGCTCAGTGGAATAACTCATAGGTGCTCTGCACATACTGTAGTTATAGCTGGGTTGCTGGTTAGAGGTATAGGCTGGCTCAGTGGCCTAACTCATAGGTGCTCTGCACATACTGTAGTTATAGTGGGGTTGCTGGTTAGAGGTATAGGCTGGCTCAGTGGTCTAACTCATAGGTGCTCTGCACATACTGTAGTTATAGTGGGGTTGCTGGTTAGAGGTATAGGCTGGCTCAGTGGAATAACTCATAGGTGCTTTGCACATACTGTAGTTATGGTGGGGTTGCTGGTTAGAGGTATAGGCTGGCTCAGTGGAATAACTCATAGGTGCTCTGCACATACTGTAGTTATAGTGGGGTTGCTGGTTAGAGGTATAGGCTGGCTCAGTGGAATAACTCTTAGGTGCGCTGCACATACTGTAGTTATAGTGGGGTTGCTGGTTAGAGGTATAGGCTGGCTCAGTGGAATAACTCATAGGTGCTTTGCACATACTGTACTTATAGTGGGGTTGCTGGTTAGAGGTATAGGCTGGCTCAGTGGCCTAACTCATAGGTGCTCTGCACATACTGTAGTTATAGTGGGGTTGCTGGTTAGAGGTATAGGCTGGCTCAGTGGCCTAACTCATAGGTGCTCTGCACATACTGTAGTTATAGTGGGGTTGCTGGTTAGAGGTATAGGCTGGCTCAGTGGCCTAACTCATAGGTGCTCTGCACATACTGTAGTTATAGCGGAGTTGCTGGTTAGAGGAATAGGCTGGCTCAGTGGCTAACTCATAGATGCTCTGCACTTACTGTAGTTATAGTGGGGTTGCTGGTCAGAGTTATAGGCTGGCTCAGTGGCTAACTCATAGATGCTCTGCACATACTGTAGTTATAGTGGGGTTCCTGGTTAGAGGTATAGGCTGGCTCAGTGGAATAACTCATAGGTGCTCTGCCCATACTGTAGTTACAGTGGGGTTGCTGGCTAGAGGTATAGGCTGGCTCAGTGGAATAACTTAGGTGCTCTGCACATACTGTAGTTATAATGGGGTTGCTGGTTAGAGGTATAGGCTGGCTCAGTGGCCTAACTCATAGGTGCTCTGCACATACTGTAGTTATAGTGGGGTTGCTGGTTAGAGGTATAGGCTGGCTCAGTGGAATAACTCATAGGTGCTTTGCACATACTGTAGTTATGGTGGGGTTGCTGGTTAGAGGTATAGGCTGGCTCAGTGGAATAACTCATAGGTGCTTTGCACATACTGTAGTTATGGTGGGGTTGCTGGTTAGAGGTATAGGCTGGCTCAGTGGAATAACTCATAGGTGCTCTGCACATACTGTAGTTATAATGGGGTTGCTGGTTAGAGGTATAGGCTGGCTCAGTGGAATAACTCTTAGGTGCTCTGCACATACTGTAGTTATAATGGGGTTGCTGGTTAGAGGTATAGGCTGGCTCAGTGGCCTAACTCGTAGGTGCTCTGTAGATACTGTAGTTATAGTTGGGTTGCTGGTTAGAGGTATAGGATGGCTCAGTGGCCTAACTCATAGGTGCTCTGCACATACTGTAGTTATAGTGGGGTTGCTGGTTAGAGGTATAGGCTGGCTCAGTGGAATAACTCATAGGTGCTTTGCACATACTGTAGTTATGGTGGGGTTGCTGGTTAGAGGTATAGGCTGGCTCAGTGGAATAACTCATAGGTGCTTTGCACATACTGTAGTTATGGTGGGGTTGCTGGTTAGAGGTATAGGCTGGCTCAGTGGAATAACTCATAGGTGCTCTGCACATACTGTAGTTATAATGGGGTTACTGGTTAGAGGTATAGGCTGGCTCAGTGGAATAACTCTTAGGTGCTCTGCACATACTATAGTTATAATGGGGTTGAAGGTTAGAGGTATAGGCTGGCTCAGTGGCCTAACTCGTAAGTGCTCTGTACATACTGTAGTTATAGTGGGGTTTCTGGTTAGAGGTATAGGATGGCTCAGTGGCCTAACTCATAGGTGCTCTGTACATACTGTAGTTATAGTGGGTTTGCTGGTTAGAGGTATAGGCTGGCTCAGTGGAATAACTCATAGGTGCTCTGCACATACTGTAGTTATAGTGGGGTTGCTGGTTAGAGGTATAGGCTGTCTCAGTAGCCTAAATCATAGGTGCTCTGCACATACTGTAGTTATAGTGGGGTTTCTGGTTAGAGGTATAGGCTGGCTCAGTGGAATAACTCATAGGTGCTCTGCACACACTGTAGTTATGGTGGGGTTGCTGGTTAGAGGTATAGGCTGGCTCAGTGGAATAACTCATAGGTGCTCTGCACATACTGTAGTTATAGCTGGGTTGCTGGTTAGAGGTATAGGCTGGCTCAGTGGCCTAACTCATAGGTGCTCTGCACATACTGTAGTTATAGTGGGGTTGCTGGTTAGAGGTATAGGCTGGCTCAGTGGTCTAACTCATAGGTGCTCTGCACATACTGTAGTTATAGTGGGTTTGCTGGTTAGAGGTATAGGCTGGCTCAGTGGAATAACTCATAGGTGCTTTGCACATACTGTAGTTATGGTGGGGTTGCTGGTTAGAGGTATAGGCTGGCTCAGTGGAATAACTCATAGGTGCTTTGCACATACTGTAGTTATGGTGGGGTTGCTGGTTAGAGGTATAGGCTGGCTCAGTGGAATAACTCAAAGGTGCTCTGCACATACTGTAGTTATAGTGGGGTTGCTGGTTTGAGGTATAGGCTGGCTCAGTGGAATAACTCATAGGTGCGCTGCACATACTGTAGTTATAGTGGGGTTGCTGGTTAGAGGTATAGGCTGGCTCAGTGGAATAACTCATAGGTGCTTTGCACATACTGTACTTATAGTGGGGTTGCTGGTTAGAGGTATAGGCTGGCTCAGTGCCCTAACTCATAGGTGCTCTGCACATACTGTAGTTATAGTGGGGTTGCTGGTTAGAGGTATAGGCTGGCTCAGTGGCCTAACTCATAGGTGCTCTGCACATACTGTAGTTATAGTGGGGTTGCTGGTTAGAGGTATAGGCTGGCTCAGTGGCCTAACTCATAGGTGCTCTGCACATACTGTAGTTATAGCGGAGTTGCTGGTTAGAGGAATAAGCTGGCTCAGTGGCTAACTCATAGATGCTCTGCACTTACTGTAGTTATAGTGGGGTTGCTGGTCAGAGTTATAGGCTGGCTCAGTGGCTAACTCATAAATGCTCTGCACATACTGTAGTTATAGTGGGGTTCCTGGTTAGAGGTATAGGCTGGCTCAGTGGAATAACTCATAGGTGCTCTGCCCATACTGTAGTTACAGTGGGGTTGCTGGCTAGAGGTATAGGCTGGCTCTGTGGAATAACTCATAGGTGCTCTGTACATACTGTAGTTATAGTGGGGTTGCTGTTTAGAGGTATAGGCTGGCTCAGTGTCCTAACTCATAGGTGCTCTGCACATACTGTAGTTATAGTGGGGTTGCTGGTTAGAGGTATAGGCTGGCTCAGTGTCCTAACTCATAGGTGCTCTGCACATACTGTAGTTATAGTGGGGTTGCTGGTTAGAGGTATAGGCTTGCTCAGTGTCCTAACTCAGGTGCTCTGCACATACTGTAGTTATAGTGGGGTTGCTGGTTAGAGGTATAGGCTGGCTCAGTGGAATAACTCATAGGTGCTCTGTACATACTGTAGGTATGGTGGGGTTGCTGGTTAGAGGTATAGGCTGGCTTAGTGGAATAACTCATAGGTGCTCTGTACATACTGTAGTTATAGTGGGGTTGCTGGGTAGAGGTATAGGCTGGCTCAGTGTCCTATCTCATAGGTGCTCTGCACATACTGTAGTTACAGTGGGGTTGCTGGTTAGAGGTGTAGGCTGGCTTAGTGGAATAACTCATAGATGCTCTGCACATACTGTAGTTATAGTGGGGTTGCTGGTTAGAGGTATAGGCTGGCTCAGTGGAATAACTCATAGGTGCTCTGTACATACTGTAGTTATAATGGGGTTGCTGGTTAGAGGTATTGGCTGGCTCAGTGTCCTAACTCATAGGTGCTCTGCACATACTGTAGTTATAGTGGGGTTGCTAGTTAGAGGTATAGGCTGGCTCAGTGGAATAACTCATAGGTGCTCTGCACATACTGTAGTTATAGTGGGGTTGCTGGTTAGAGGTATAGGCTGGCTCAGTGGAATAACTCATAGGTGCTCTGCACATACTGTAGTTATGGTGGGGTTGCTGGTCAGAGGTATAGGCTGGCTCAGTGGAATAACTCATAGGTGCTCTGCACATACTGTAGTTACAGTGTGGTTCCTGGTTAGAGGTATAGGCTGGCTCAGTTGAATAACTCATAGGTGCTCTGCACATACTGTAGTTACAGTGGGGTTATAGTAGAATAACTCATAGGTGCTCTGCACATACTGTAGTTACAGTGGGGTTGCTGGCTAGAGGTATAGGCTGGCTCAGTGGAATAACTCATAGGTGCTCTGTACATACTGTAGTTATAGTGGGGTTGCTGTTTAGAGGTATAGGCTGGCTCAGTGTCCTAACTCATAAATGCTCTGCACATACTGTACTTATAGTGGGGTTGCTGGTTAGAGGTATAGGCTGGCTCAGTGTCCTAACTCATAGGTGCTCTGCACATACTGTAGTTATAGTGGGGTTGCTGGTTAGAGGTATAGGCTGGCTCAGTGGAATAACTCATAGGTGCTCTGCACATACTGTAGTTATAATGGGGTTGCTGGTTAGAGGTATAGGATCGCTCAGTGGAATAACTCATAGGTGCTCTGCACATACTGTAGTTACGGTGGGGTTCCTGGTTAGAGGTATAGGCTGGCTCAGTGGAATAACTCATAGATGCTCTGCACATACTGTAGTTATAGTGGAGTTGCTGGTTAGAAGTATAGGCTGGCTCAGTGGAATAACTCATAGGTGCTCTGTACATACTGTAGTTATAGTGGAGTTGCTGGCTAGAGGTATAGGCTTGCTCAGTGGCCTAACTCATAAATGCTCTGCACATACTTTAGTTATAGTGGGGTTGCTGGTTAGAGGTATAGGCTGGCTCAGTGGAATAACTCATAGGTGCTCTGCACATACTGTAGTAATAATGGGGTTGCTGGTAAGAGGTATAGGCTAGCTCAGTGGCCTAACTCACGGGTGCTCTGCACATACTGTAGTTATAGTGGGGTTGCTGGTTAGAGGTATAGGCTGGCTCAGTTGTCTAACTCATAGGTGCTCTGCACATACTGTAGTTATAGTGGGGTTGCTGGTTAGAGGTATAGGCTGTCTCAGTGGAATAACTCATAGGTGCTCTGTACATGCTGTAGTTATAGTGGGGTTGCTGGTTAGACGTATAGGCTGGCTTAGTGGAATAACTCATAGGTGCTCTGTACATGCTGTAGTTATAGTGGGGTTGCTAGTTAGAGGTATAGGCTGGCTCAGTGGAATAACTCATAGGTGCTTTGCACATACTGTAGTCATAGTGGGGTTGCTGGGTAGAGGTATAGGCTGGCTCAGTGTCCTAACTCATAAATGCTCTGCACATACTGTACTTATAGTGGGGTTGCTGGTTAGAGGTATAGGCTGGCTCAGTGGCCTAACTCATAAATGCTCTGCACATACTGTAGTTATAGTGGGGTTGCTGGTTAGAGGTATAGGCTGGCTCAGTGGAATAACTCATAGGTGCTCTGCACATACTGTAGTTATGGTGGGGTTGCTGATCAGAGGTATAGGCTGGCTCAGTGGAATAACTCATAGGTGCTCTGCACATACTGTAGTTACAGTGGGGTTCCTGGTTAGAGGTATAGGCTGGCTCAGTGGCTAACTCATAGATGCTCTTCACATACTGTAGTTATGGTGGGGTTGCTGGTTAGAGGTATAGGCTGGCTCAGTGGAATAACTCGTAAGTGCTCTGTACATACTGTAGTTATGGTGGGGTTGCTGGTTAGAGGTATAGGATGGCTCAGTGGAATAACTCATAGGTGCTCTGCACATACTGTAGTTATGGTGGGGTTGCTGGTTAGAGGTATAGGCTGGCTCAGTGGAATAACTCATAGGTGCTCTGCACATACCGTAGTTATAGTGGGGTTGCTGGTAAGAGGTATAGGCTAGCTCAGTGGCCTAACTCACGGGTGCTCTGCACATACTGTAGTTATAGTGGGGTTGCTGGTTAGAGGTATAGGCTGGCTCAGTTGTCTAACTCATAGGTGCTCTGCACATACTGTAGTTATAGTGGGGTTGCTGGTTAGAGGTATAGGCTGGCTCAGTGGAATAACTCATAGGTGCTCTGTACATGCTGTAGTTATAGTGGGGTTGCTGGTTAGACGTATAGGCTGGCTTAGTGGAATACTCATAGGTGCTCTGTACATGCTGTAGTTATAGTGGGGTTGCTAGTTAGAGGTATAGGCTGGCTCAGTGGAATAACTCATAGGTGCTTTGCACATACTGTAGTCATAGTGGGGTTGCTGGGTAGAGGTATAGGCTGGCTCAGTGTCCTAACTCATAAATGCTCTGCACATACTGTACTTATAGTGGGGTTGCTGGTTAGAGGTATAGGCTGGCTCAGTGGCCTAACTCATAAATGCTCTGCACATACTGTAGTTATAGTGGGGTTGCTGGTTAGAGGTATAGGCTGGCTCAGTGGAATAACTCATAGGTGCTCTGCACATACTGTAGTTATGGTGGGGTTGCTGATCAGAAGTATAGGCTGGCTCAGTGGAATAACTCATAGGTGCTCTGCACATACTGTAGTTACAGTGGGGTTCCTGGTTAGAGGTATAGGCTGGCTCAGTGGCTAACTCATAGATGCTCTTCACATACTGTAGTTATGGTGGGGTTGCTGGTTAGAGGTATAGGCTGGCTCAGTGGAATAACTCGTAAGTGCTCTGTACATACTGTAGTTATGGTGGGGTTGCTGGTTAGAGGTATAGGATGGCTCAGTGGAATAACTCATAGGTGCTCTGCACATACTGTAGTTATGGTGGGGTTGCTGGTTAGAGGTTTAGGCTGGCTCAGTGGAATAACTCATAGGTGCTCTGCACATACCGTAGTTATAGTGGGGTTGCTGGTTAGAGGTATAGGCTGGCTCAGTGGAATAACTCATAGGTGCTCTGCACATACTGTAGTTATGGTGGGGTTGCTGGTTAGAGGTTTAGGCTGGCTCAGTGGAATAACTCATAGGTGCTCTGCACATACTGTACTTATAGTGGGGTTGCTGGTTAGAGGTATAGGCTGGCTCAGTGGCCTAACTCATAAATGCTCTGCACATACTGTAGTTATAGTGGGGTTGCTGGTTAGAGGTATAGGCTGGCTCAGTGGAATAACTCATAGGTGCTCTGCACATACTGTAGTTATAGTGGGGTTGCTGGTTAGAGGTATAGGCTGGCTCAGTGGAATAACTCATAGGTGTTCTGCACATACTGTAGTTATAGTGGGGTTGCTGGGTAGAGGTATAGGCTGGCTCAGTGTCCTAACTCATAAATGCTCTGCACATACTGTAGTTATAGTGGGGTTGCTGGTTAGAGGTATAGGCTGGCTCAGTTGTCTAACTCATAGGTGCTCTGCACATACTGTAGTTATAGTGGGGTTGCTGGTTAGAGGTATAGGCTGGCTCAGTGGAATAACTCATAGGTGCTCTGTACATGCTGTAGTTATAGTGGGGTTGCTGGTTAGACGTATTGGCTGGCTTAGTGGAATAACTCATAGGTGCTCTGTACATGCTGTAGTTATAGTGGGGTTGCTAGTTAGAGGTATAGGCTGGCTCAGTGGAATAACTCATAGGTGCTTTGCACATACTGTAGTCATAGTGGGGTTGCTGGGTAGAGGTATAGGCTGGCTCAGTGTCCTAACTCATAAATGCTCTGCACATACTGTACTTATAGTGGGGTTGCTGGTTAGACGTATAGGCTGGCTTAGTGGAATAACTCATAGGTGCTCTGTACATGCTGTAGTTATAGTGGGGTTGCTAGTTAGAGGTATAGGCTGGCTCAGTGGAATAACTCATAGGTGCTCTGCACATACTGTAGTTATAGTGGGGTTGCTGGTTAGAGGTATAGGCTGGCTCAGTGGAATAACTCATAGGTGTTCTGCACATACTGTAGTTATAGTGGGGTTGCTGGGTAGAGGTATAGGCTGGCTCAGTGTCCTAACTCATAAATGCTCTGCACATACTGTACTTATAGTGGGGTTGCTGGTTAGAGGTATAGGCTGGCTCAGTGGCCTAACTCATAAATGCTCTGCACATACTGTAGTTATAGTGGGGTTGCTGGTTAGAGGTATAGGCTGGCTCAGTGGAATAACTCATAGGTGCTCTGCACATACTGTAGTTATGGTGGGGTTGCTGGTCAGAGGTATAGGCTGGCTCAGTGGAATAACTCATAGGTGCTCTGCACATACTGTAGTTACAGTGGGGTTCCTGGTTAGAGGTATAGGCTGGCTCAGTTGAATAACTCATAGGTGCTCTGCACATACTGTAGTTACAGTGGGGTTGCTGGCTAGAGGTATAGGCTGGCTCAGTGGAGTAACTCATAGGTGCTCTGTACATACTGTAGTTATAGTGGGGTTGCTGTTTAGAGGTATAGGCTGGCTCAGTCTCCTAACTCATAAATGCTCTGCACATACTGTACTTATAGTGGGGTTGCTGGTTAGAGGTATAGGCTGGCTCAGTGGCCTAACTCATAAATGCTCTGCACATACTGTAGTTATAGTGGGGTTGCTGGTTAGAGGTATAGGCTGGCTCAGTGGCATAACTCATAGGTGCTCTGCACATACTGTAGTTATAGTGGGGTTGCTGGTTAGAGGTATAGGCTGGCTCAGTGGAATAGCTCATAGGTGTTCTGCACATACTGTAGTTATAGTGGGGTTGCTGGGTAGAGGTATAGGCTGGCTCAGTGTCCTAACTCATAAATGCTCTGCACATACTGTACTTATAGTGGGGTTGCTGGTTAGAGGTATAGGCTGGCTCAGTGGCCTAACTCATAAATGCTCTGCACATACTGTAGTTATAGTGGGGTTGCTGGTTAGAGGTATAGGCTGGCTCAGTGGAATAACTCATAGGTGCTCTGCACATACTGTAGTTATGGTGGGGTTGCTGGTCAGAGGTATAGGCTGGCTCAGTGGAATAACTCATAGGTGCTCTGCACATACTGTAGTTACGGTGTGGTTCCTGGTTAGAGGTATAGGCTGGCTCAGTAGAATAACTCATAGGTGCTCTGCACATACTGCAGTTACAGTGGGGTTGCTGGCTAGAGGTATAGGCTGGCTCAGTGGAATAACTCATAGGTGCTCTGTACATACTGTAGTTATAGTGGGGTTGCTGTTTAGAGGTATAGGCTGGCTCAGTGGCCTAACTCATAGGTGCTCTGCACATACTGTAGTTATAGTGGGGTTGCTGGTTAGAGGTATAGGCTGGCTCAGTGGCCTAACTCATAGGTGCTCTGCACATACTGTAGTTATAGTGGGGTTGCTGGTTAGAGGTATAGGCTGGCTCAGTGGCCTAACTCATAGGTGCTCTGCACATACTGTAGTTATAGCGGAGTTGCTGGTTAGAGGATTAGGCTGGCTCAGTGGCTAACTCATAGATGCTCTGCACTTACTGTAGTTATAGTGGGGTTGCTGGTCAGAGTTATAGGCTGGCTCAGTGGCTAACTCATAGATGCTCTGCACATACTGTAGTTATAGTGGGGTTGCTGGTTAGAGGTATAGGCTAGCTCAGTGGAATAACTCATAGGTGCTCTGCCCATACTGTAGTTACAGTGGGGTTGCTGGCTAGAGGTATAGGCTGGCTCAGTGGAATAACTCATAGGTGCTCTGTACATACTGTAGTTATAGTTGGGTTGCTGTTTAGAGGTATAGGCTGGCTCAGTGTCCTAACTCATAGGTGCTCTGCACATACTGTAGTTATAGTGGGGTTGCTGGTTAGAGGTATAGGCTGGCTCAGTGTCCTAACTCATAGGTGCTCTGCACATACTGTAGTTATAGTGGGGTTGCTGGTTAGAGGTATAGGCTGGCTCAGTGTCCTAACTCATAGGTGCTCTGCACATACTGTAGTTATAGTGGGGTTGCTGGTTAGAGGTATAGGCTGGCTCAGTGGAATAACTCATAGGTGCTCTGTACATACTGTAGGTATGGTGGGGTTGCTGGTTAGAGGTATAGGCTGGCTTAGTGGAATAACTCATAGGTGCTCTGTACATACTGTAGTTATAGTGGGGTTGCTGGGTAGAGGTATAGGCTGGCTCAGTGTCCTATCTCATAGGTGCTCTGCACATACTGTAGTTATAGTGGGGTTGCTGGTTAGAGGTGTAGGCTGGCTCAGTGGAATAACTCATAGATGCTCTGCACATACTGTAGTTATAGTGGGGTTGCTGGTTAGAGGTATAGGCTGGCTCAGTGGAATAACTCATAGGTGCTCTGCACATGCTGTAGTTATAGTGGGGTTGCTGGTTAGAGGTATAGGCTGGCTTAGTGGAATAACTCATAGGTGCTCTGTAGATGCTGTAGTTATAGTGGGGTTGCTGGTTAGAGGTATAGGCTGGCTCAGTGGAATAACTCATAGGTGCTCTGCACATACTGTAGTCATAGTGGGGTTGCTGGGTAGAGGTATAGGCTGGCTCAGTGTCCTAACTCATAAATGCTCTGCACATACTGTACTTATAGTGGGGTTGCTGGTTAGAGGTATAGGCTGGCTCAGTGGCCTAACTCATAAATGCTCTGCACATACTGTAGTTATAGTGGGGTTGCTGGTTAGAGGTATAGGCTGGCTCAGTGGAATAACTCATACGTGCTCTGCACATACTGTAGTTATGGTGGGGTTGCTGGTCAGAGGTATAGGCTGACTCAGTGGAATAACTCATAGGTGCTCTGCACATACTGTAGTTACAGTGGGGTTACTGGATAGAGGTATAGGCTTGCTCAGTTGAATAACTCATAGGTGCTCTGCACATACTGTAGTTACAGTGGGGTTGCTGGCTAGAGGTATAGGCTGGCTCAGTGGAATAACTCATAGGTGCTCTGTACATACTGTAGTTATAGTGGGGTTGCTGTTTAGAGGTATAGGCTGGCTCAGTGTCCTAACTCATAAATGCTCTGCACATACTGTACTTAGAGTGGGGTTGCTGGTTAGAGGTATAGGCTGGCTCAGTGGCCTAACTCATAGGTGCTCTGCACATACTGTAGTTATAGTGGGGTTGCTGGTTAGAGGTATAGGCTGGCTCAGTGGTCTAACTCATAGGTGCTCTGCACATACTGTAGTTATAGTGGGGTTGCTGGTTAGAGGTATAGGCTGGCTCAGTGGAATAACTCATAGGTGCTTTGCACATACTGTAGTTATGGTGGGGTTGCTGGTTAGAGGTATAGGCTGGCTCAGTGGAATAACTCATAGGTGCTTTGCACATACTGTAGTTATGGTGGGGTTGCTGGTTAGAGGTATAGGCTGGCTCAGTGGAATAACTCATAGGTGCTCTGCACATACTGTAGTTATAGTGGGGTTGCTGGTTAGAGGTATAGGCTGGCTCAGTGGAATAACTCATAGGTGCGCTGCACATACTGTAGTTATAGTGGGGTTGCTGGTTAGAGGTATAGGCTGGCTCAGTGGAATAACTCATAGGTGCTTTGCACATACTGTACTTATAGTGGGGTTGCTGGTTAGAGGTATAGGCTGGCTCAGTGGCCTAACTCATAGGTGCTCTGCACATACTGTAGTTATAGTGGGGTTGCTGGTTAGAGGTATAGGCTGGCTCAGTGGCCTAACTCATAGGTGCTCTGCACATACTGTAGTTATAGTGGGGTTGCTGGTTAGAGGTATAGGCTGGCTCAGTGGCCTAACTCATAGGTGCTCTGCACATACTGTAGTTATAGCGGAGTTGCTGGTTAGAGGATTAGGCTGGCTCAGTGGCTAACTCATAGATGCTCTGCACTTACTGTAGTTATAGTGGGGTTGCTGGTCAGAGTTATAGGCTGGCTCAGTGGCTAACTCATAGATGCTCTGCACATACTGTAGTTATAGTGGGGTTGCTGGTTAGAGGTATAGGCTGGCTCAGTGGAATAACTCATAGGTGCTTTGCACATACTGTAGTTATGGTGGGGTTGGTGGTTAGAGGTATAGGCTGGCTCAGTGGAATAACTCATAGGTGCTCTGCACATACTGTAGTTATAGTGGGGTTGCTGGTTAGAGGTATAGGCTGGCTCAGTGGAATAACTCATAGGTGCGCTGCACATACTGTAGTTATAGTGGGGTTGCTGGTTAGAGGTATAGGCTGGCTCAGTGGAATAACTCATAGGTGCTTTGCACATACTGTACTTATAGTGGGGTTGCTGGATAGAGGTATAGGCTGGCTCAGTGGCCTAACACATAGGTGCTCTGCACATACTGTAGTTATAGTGGGGTTGCTGGTTAGAGGTATAGGCTGGCTCAGTGGCCTAACTCATAGGTGCTCTGCACATACTGTAGTTATAGTGGGGTTGCTGGTTAGAGGTATAGGCTGGCTCAGTGGCCTAACTCATAGGTGCTCTGCACATACTGTAGTTATAGCGGAGTTGCTGGTTAGAGGATTAGGCTGGCTCAGTGGCTAACTCATAGATGCTCTGCACTTACTGTAGTTATAGTGGGGTTGCTGGTCAGAGTTATAGGCTGGCTCAGTGGCTAACTCATAGATGCTCTGCACATACTGTAGTTATAGTGGGGTTGCTGGTTAGAGGTATAGGCTAGCTCAGTGGAATAACTCATAGGTGCTCTGCCCATACTGTAGTTACAGTGGGGTTGCTGGCTAGAGGTATAGGCTGGCTCAGTGGAATAACTCATAGGTGCTCTGTACATACTGTAGTTATAGTGGGGTTGCTGTTTAGAGGTATAGGCTGGCTCAGTGTCCTAACTCATAGGTGCTCTGCACATACTGTAGTTATAGTGGGGTTGCTGGTTAGAGGTATAGGCTGGCTCAGTGTCCTAACTCATAGGTGCTCTGCACATACTGTAGTTATAGTGGGGTTGCTGGTTAGAGGTATAGGCTGGCTCAGTAGAATAACTCATAGGTGCTCTGTACATACTGTAGGTATGGTGGGGTTGCTGGTTAGAGGTATAGGCTGGCTTAGTGGAATAACTCATAGGTGCTCTGTACATACTGTAGTTATAGTGGGGTTGCTGGGTAGAGGTATAGGCTGGCTCAGTGTCCTAACTCATAGGTGCTCTGCACATACTGTAGTTATAGTGGGGTTGCTGGTTAGAGGTGTAGGCTGGCTCAGTGGAATAACTCATAGATGCTCTGCACATACTGTAGTTATAGTGGGGTTGCTGGTTAGAGGTATAGGCTGGCTCAGTGGAATAACTCATAGGTGCTCTGCACATGCTGTAGTTATAGTGGGGTTGCTGGTTAGAGGTATAGGCTGGCTTAGTGGAATAACTCATAGGTGCTCTGTAGATGCTGTAGTTATAGTGGGGTTGCTGGTTAGAGGTATAGGCTGGCTCAGTGGAATAACTCATAGGTGCTCTGCACATACTGTAGTCATAGTGGGGTTGCTGGGTAGAGGTATAGGCTGGCTCAGTGTCCTAACTCATAAATGCTCTGCACATACTGTACTTATAGTGGGGTTGCTGGTTAGAGGTATAGGCTGGCTCAGTGGCCTAACTCATAAATGCTCTGCACATACTGTAGTTATAGTGGGGTTGCTGGTTAGAGGTATAGGCTGGCTCAGTGGAATAACTCATAGGTGCTCTGCACATACTGTAGTTATGGTGGGGTTGCTGGTCAGAGGTATAGGCTGGCTCAGTGGAATAACTCATAGGTGCTCTGCACATACTGTAGTTACAGTGGGGTTACTGGTTAGAGGTATAGGCTTGCTCAGTTGAATAACTCATAGGTGCTCTGCACATACTGTAGTTACAGTGGGGTTGCTGGCTAGAGGTATAGGCTGGCTCAGTGGAATAACTCATAGGTGCTCTGTACATACTGTAGTTATAGTGGGGTTGCTGTTTAGAGGTATAGGCTGGCTCAGTGTCCTAACTCATAAATGCTCTGCACATTCTGTACTTATAGTGGGGTTGCTGGTTAGAGGTATAGGCTGGCTCAGTGGCCTAACTCATAAATGCTCTGCACATACTGTAGTTATAGTGGGGTTGCTGGTTAGAGGTATAGGCTGGCTCAGTGGAATAACTCATAGGTGCTCTGCACATACTGTACTTATAGTGGGGTTGCTGGTTAGAGGTATAGGCTGGCTCAGTGGCCTAACTCATAAATGCTCTGCACATACTGTAGTTATAGTGGGGTTGCTGGTTAGAGGTATAGGCTGGCTCAGTGGAATAACTCATAGGTGCTCTGCACATACTGTAGTTATGGTGGGGTTGCTGGTCAGAGGTATAGGCTGGCTCAGTGGAATAACTCATAGGTGCTTTGCACATACTGTAGTTATGGTGGGGTTGCTGGTTAGAGGTATAGGCTGGCTCAGTGGAATAACTCATAGGTGCTCTGCACATACTGTAGTTATAGTGGGGTTGCTGGTTAGAGGTATAGGCTGGCTCAGTGGAATAACTCATAGGTGCGCTGCACATACTGTAGTTATAGTGGGGTTGCTGGTTAGAGGTATAGGCTGGCTCAGTGGAATAACTCATAGGTGCTTTGCACATACTGTACTTATAGTGGGGTTGCTGGTTAGAGGTATAGGCTGGCTCAGTGGCCTAACTCATAGGTGCTCTGCACATACTGTAGTTATAGTGGGGTTGCTGGTTAGAGGTATAGGCTGGCTCAGTGGCCTAACTCATAGGTGCTCTGCACATACTGTAGTTATAGTGGGGTTGCTGGTTAGAGGTATAGGCTGGCTCAGTGGCCTAACTCATAGGTGCTCTGCACATACTGTAGTTATAGCGGAGTTGCTGGTTAGAGGATTAGGCTGGCTCAGTGGCTAACTCATAGATGCTCTGCACTTACTGTAGTTATAGTGGGGTTGCTGGTCAGAGTTATAGGCTGGCTCAGTGGCTAACTCATAGATGCTCTGCACATACTGTAGTTATAGTGGGGTTGCTGGTTAGAGGTATAGGCTGGCTCAGTGGAATAACTCATAGGTGCTTTGCACATACTGTAGTTATGGTGGGGTTGGTGGTTAGAGGTATAGGCTGGCTCAGTGGAATAACTCATAGGTGCTCTGCACATACTGTAGTTATAGTGGGGTTGCTGGTTAGAGGTATAGGCTGGCTCAGTGGAATAACTCATAGGTGCGCTGCACATACTGTAGTTATAGTGGGGTTGCTGGTTAGAGGTATAGGCTGGCTCAGTGGAATAACTCATAGGTGCTTTGCACATACTGTACTTATAGTGGGGTTGCTGGATAGAGGTATAGGCTGGCTCAGTGGCCTAACACATAGGTGCTCTGCACATACTGTAGTTATAGTGGGGTTGCTGGTTAGAGGTATAGGCTGGCTCAGTGGCCTAACTCATAGGTGCTCTGCACATACTGTAGTTATAGTGGGGTTGCTGGTTAGAGGTATAGGCTGGCTCAGTGGCCTAACTCATAGGTGCTCTGCACATACTGTAGTTATAGCGGAGTTGCTGGTTAGAGGATTAGGCTGGCTCAGTGGCTAACTCATAGATGCTCTGCACTTACTGTAGTTATAGTGGGGTTGCTGGTCAGAGTTATAGGCTGGCTCAGTGGCTAACTCATAGATGCTCTGCACATACTGTAGTTATAGTGGGGTTGCTGGTTAGAGGTATAGGCTAGCTCAGTGGAATAACTCATAGGTGCTCTGCCCATACTGTAGTTACAGTGGGGTTGCTGGCTAGAGGTATAGGCTGGCTCAGTGGAATAACTCATAGGTGCTCTGTACATACTGTAGTTATAGTGGGGTTGCTGTTTAGAGGTATAGGCTGGCTCAGTGTCCTAACTCATAGGTGCTCTGCACATACTGTAGTTATAGTGGGGTTGCTGGTTAGAGGTATAGGCTGGCTCAGTGTCCTAACTCATAGGTGCTCTGCACATACTGTAGTTATAGTGGGGTTGCTGGTTAGAGGTATAGGCTGGCTCAGTAGAATAACTCATAGGTGCTCTGTACATACTGTAGGTATGGTGGGGTTGCTGGTTAGAGGTATAGGCTGGCTTAGTGGAATAACTCATAGGTGCTCTGTACATACTGTAGTTATAGTGGGGTTGCTGGGTAGAGGTATAGGCTGGCTCAGTGTCCTAACTCATAGGTGCTCTGCACATACTGTAGTTATAGTGGGGTTGCTGGTTAGAGGTGTAGGCTGGCTCAGTGGAATAACTCATAGATGCTCTGCACATACTGTAGTTATAGTGGGGTTGCTGGTTAGAGGTATAGGCTGGCTCAGTGGAATAACTCATAGGTGCTCTGCACATGCTGTAGTTATAGTGGGGTTGCTGGTTAGAGGTATAGGCTGGCTTAGTGGAATAACTCATAGGTGCTCTGTAGATGCTGTAGTTATAGTGGGGTTGCTGGTTAGAGGTATAGGCTGGCTCAGTGGAATAACTCATAGGTGCTCTGCACATACTGTAGTCATAGTGGGGTTGCTGGGTAGAGGTATAGGCTGGCTCAGTGTCCTAACTCATAAATGCTCTGCACATACTGTACTTATAGTGGGGTTGCTGGTTAGAGGTATAGGCTGGCTCAGTGGCCTAACTCATAAATGCTCTGCACATACTGTAGTTATAGTGGGGTTGCTGGTTAGAGGTATAGGCTGGCTCAGTGGAATAACTCATAGGTGCTCTGCACATACTGTAGTTATGGTGGGGTTGCTGGTCAGAGGTATAGGCTGGCTCAGTGGAATAACTCATAGGTGCTCTGCACATACTGTAGTTACAGTGGGGTTACTGGTTAGAGGTATAGGCTTGCTCAGTTGAATAACTCATAGGTGCTCTGCACATACTGTAGTTACAGTGGGGTTGCTGGCTAGAGGTATAGGCTGGCTCAGTGGAATAACTCATAGGTGCTCTGTACATACTGTAGTTATAGTGGGGTTGCTGTTTAGAGGTATAGGCTGGCTCAGTGTCCTAACTCATAAATGCTCTGCACATTCTGTACTTATAGTGGGGTTGCTGGTTAGAGGTATAGGCTGGCTCAGTGGCCTAACTCATAAATGCTCTGCACATACTGTAGTTATAGTGGGGTTGCTGGTTAGAGGTATAGGCTGGCTCAGTGGAATAACTCATAGGTGCTCTGCACATACTGTACTTATAGTGGGGTTGCTGGTTAGAGGTATAGGCTGGCTCAGTGGCCTAACTCATAAATGCTCTGCACATACTGTAGTTATAGTGGGGTTGCTGGTTAGAGGTATAGGCTGGCTCAGTGGAATAACTCATAGGTGCTCTGCACATACTGTAGTTATGGTGGGGTTGCTGGTCAGAGGTATAGGCTGGCTCAGTGGAATAACTCATAGGTGCTCTGCACATACTGTAGTTACGGTGGGGTTCCTGGTTAGAGGTATAGGCTGGCTCAGTAGAATAACTCATAGGTGCTCTGCACATACTGTAGTTACAGTGGGGTTGCTGGCTAGAGGTATAGGCTGGCTCAGTGGAATAACTCATAGGTGCTCTGTACATACTGTAGTTATAGTGGGGTTGCTATTTAGAGGTATAGGCTGGCTCAATGTCCTAACTCATAGGTGCTCTGCACATACTGTAGTTATAGTGGGGTTGCTGGTTAGAGGTATAGGATGGCTCAGTGTCCTAACTCATAGGTGCTCTGCACATACTGTAGTTATAGTGGGGTTGCTGGTTAGAGGTATAGGCTGGCTCAGTGGAATAACTCATAGATGCTCTGCACATACTGTAGTTATAGTGGGGTTGCTGGTCAGAGTTATAGGCTGGCTCAGTGGCTAACTCATAGATGCTCTGCACATACTGTAGTTATGGTGGGGTTGCTGGTTAGAGGTATAGGCTGGCTCAGTGGAATAACTCATAGGTGCTCTGCACATACTGTAGTTATAATGGCATTGCTGGTTAGAGGTATAGGATGGCTCACTGGAATAACTCATAGGTGCTCTGCACATACTGTAGTTACGGTGGGGTTCCTGGTTAGAGGTATAGGCTGGCTCAGTGGAATAACTCATAGATGCTCTGCACATACTGTAGTTATAGTGGAGTTGCTGGTTAGAAGTATAGGCTGGCTCAGTGGAATAACTCATAGGTGCTCTGTACATACTGTAGTTATAGTGGAGTTGCTGGCTAGAGGTATAGGCTTGCTCAGTGGCCTAACTCATAAATGCTCTGCACATACTTTAGTTATAGTGGGGTTGCTGGTTAGAGGTATAGGCTGGCTCAGTGGAATAACTCATAGGTGCTCTGCACATACTGTAGTTATAATGGGGTTGCTGGTAAGAGGGATTGGCTGGCTCAGTGGCCTAACTCACGGGTGCTCTGCACATACTGTACTTATAGTGGGGTTGCTGGTTAGAGGTATAGGCAGGCTCAGTGGCCTAACTCATAGATGCTCTGCACATACTGTAGTTATAGTGGTGTTGCTGGTTAGAGGTATAGGCTGGCTCAGTGGAATAACTCATAGGTGCTCTGCACATACTGTAGTTATGGTGGGGTTGCTGGTTAGAGGTATAGGCTGGCTCAGTGGAATAACTCATAGGTGCTCTGCACATACTGTAGTTATGGTGGGGTTGCTGGTTAGAGGTATAGGCTGGCTCAGTGGAATAACTCATAGGTGCTCTGCACATACTGTAGTTATAGTGGGGTTGCTGGTTAGAGGTATAGGCTGGCTCAGTTGTCTAACTCATAGGTGCTCTGCACATACTGTAGTTATAGTGGGGTTGCTGGTTAGAGGTATAGGCTGGCTCAGTGGAATAACTCATAGGTGCTTTGCACATACTGTAGTTATGGTGGGGTTGCTGGTTAGAGGTATATGCTGGCTCAGTGGAATAACTCATAGGTGCTTTGCACATACTGTAGTTATGGTGGGGTTGCTGGTTAGAGGTATAGGCTGGCTCAGTGGAATAACTCATAGGTGCTCTGCACATACTGTAGTTATAATGGGGTTGCTGGTTAGAGGTATAGGCTGGCTCAGTGGAATAACTCTTAGGTGCTCTGCACATACTGTAGTTATAATGGGGTTGAAGGTTAGAGGTATAGGCTGGCTCAGTGGCCTAACTCGTAGGTGCTCTGTACATACTGTAGTTATAGTGGGGTTTCTGGTTAGAGGTATAGGATGGCTCAGTGGCCTAACTCATAGGTGCTCTGTACATCCTGTAGTTATAGTGGGTTTGCTGGTTAGAGGTATAGGCTGGCTCAGTGGAATAACTCATAGGTGCTCTGCACATACTGTAGTTATAGTGGGGTTGCTGGTTAGAGGTATAGGCTGTCTCAGTAGCCTAACTCATAGGTGCTCTGCACATACTGTAGTTATAGTGGGGTTTCTGGTTAGAGGTATAGGCTGGCTCAGTGGAATAACTCATAGGTGCTCTGCACATACTGTAGTTATGGTGGGGTTGCTGGTTAGAGGTATAGGCTGGCTCAGTGGAATAACTCATAGGTGCTCTGCACATAATGTAGTTATAGTGGGGTTGCTGGTTAGAGGTATAGGCTGGCTCAGTGGCCTAACTCATAGGTGCTCTGCACATACTCTAGTTATAGTGGGGTTGCTGGTTAGAGGTATAGGCTGGCTCAGTGGTCTAACTCATAGGTGCTCTGCACATACTGTAGTTATAGTGGGGTTGCTGGTTAGAGGTATAGGCTGGCTCAGTGGAATAACTCATAGGTGCTTTGCACATACTGTAGTTATGGTGGGGTTGCTGGTTAGAGGTATAGGCTGGCTCAGTGGAATAACTCATAGGTGCTCTGCACATACTGTAGTTATAGTGGCATTTCTGGTTAGAGGTATAGGCTGGCTCAGTGGAATAACTCATAGGTGCGCTGCACATACTGTAGTTATAGTGGGGTTGCTGGTTAGATGTATAGGCTGGCTCAGTGGAATAACTCATAGGTGCTTTGCACATACTGTACTTATAGTGGGGTTGCTGGTTAGAGGTATAGGCTGGCTCAGTGGCCTAACTCATAGGTGCTCTGCACATACTGTAGTTATAGTGGGGTTGCTGGTTAGAGGTATAGGCTGGCTCAGTGGCCTAACTCATAGGTGCTCTGCACATACTGTAGTTATAGTGGGGTTGCTGGTTAGAGGTATAGGCTGGCTCAGTGACCTAACTCATAGGTGCTCTGCACATACTGTAGTTATAGCGGAGTTGCTGGTTAGAGGAATAGGCTGGCTCAGTGGCTAACTCATAGATGCTCTGCACTTACTGTAGTTATAGTGGGGTTGCTGGTCAGAGTTATAGGCTGGCTCAGTGGCTAACTCATAGATGCTCTGCACATACTGTAGTTATAGTGGGGTTCCTGGTTAGAGGTATAGGCTGGCTCAGTGGAATAACTCATAGGTGCTCAGCCCATACTGTAGTTACAGTGGGGTTGCTGGCTAGAGGTATAGGCTGGCTCAGTGGAATAACTCATAGGTGCTCTGTACATACTGTAGTTATAGTGGGGTTGCTGTTTAGAGGTATAGCTGGCTCAGTGTCCTAACTCATAGGTGCTCTGCACATTCTGTAGTTATAGTGTGGTTGCTGGTTAGAGGTATAGGCTGGCTCAGTGTCCTAACTCATAGGTGCTCTGCACATACTGTAGTTATAGTGGGGTTGCTGGTTAGAGGTATAGGCTGGCTCAGTGGAATAACTCATAGGTGCTCTGTACATACTGTAGTTATAGTGGGGTTGCTGGTTAGAGGTGTAGGCTGGCTCAGTGGAATATCTCATAGATGCTCTGCACATACTGTAGTTATAGTGGGGTTGCTGGTTAGAGGTATAGGCTGGCTCAGTGGAATAACTCATAGGTGCTCTGTACATACTGTAGTTATAATGGGGTTCCTGGTTAGAGGTATTGGCTGGCTCAGTGTCCTAACTCATAGGTGCTCTGCACATACTGTAGTTATAGTGGGGTTGCTGGTTAGAGGTATAGGCTGGCTCAGTGGAATAACTCATAGGTGCTCTGTACATACTGTAGTTATAATGGGGTTGCTGGTTAGAGGTATAGGCTGGCTCAGTGGAATAACTCATAGGTGCTCTGCACATACTGTAGTCATAGTGGGGTTGCTGGGTAGAGGTATAGGCTGGCTCAGTGTCCTAACTCATAAATGCTCTGCACATACTGTACTTATAGTGGGGTTGCTGGTTAGAGGTATAGGCTGGCTCAGTGGCCTAACTCATAAATGCTCTGCACATACTGTAGTTATAGTGGGGTTGCTGGTTAGAGGTATAGGCTGGCTCAGTGGAATAACTCATAGGTGCTCTGCACATACTGTAGTTATGGTGGGGTTGCTGGTCAGAGGTATAGGCTGGCTCAGTGGAATAACTCATAGGTGCTCTGCACATACTGTAGTTACAGTGGGGTTGCTGGTTAGAGGTATAGGCTGGCTCAGTTGAATAACTCATAGGTGCTCTGCACATACTGTAGTTACAATGGGGTTGCTGGCTAGAGGTATAGGCTGGCTCAGTGGAATAACTCATAGGTGCTCTGTACATACTGTAGTTATAGTGGGGTTGCTGTTTAGAGGTATAGGCTGGCTCAGTGTCCTAACTCCTAAATGCTCTGCACATACTGTACTTAAAGTGGGGTTGCTGGTTAGAGGTATAGGCTGGCTCAGTGGCCTAACTCATAAATGCTCTGCACATACTGTAGTTATAGTGGGGTTGCTGGTTAGAGGTATAGGCTGGCTCAGTGGAATAACTCATAGGTGCTCTACACATACTGTAGTTATGGTGGGGTTGCTGGTCAGAGGTATAGGCTGGCTCAGTGGAATAACTCATAGGTGCTCTGCACATACTGTAGTTACGGTGGGGTTCCTGGTTAGAGGTATAGGCTGGCTCAGTAGAATAACTCATAGGTGCTCTGCACATACTGTAGTTACAGTGGGGTTGCTGGCTAGAGGTATAGGCTGGCTCAGTGGAATAACTCATAGGTGCTCTGTACATACTGTAGTTATAGTGGGGTTGCTGTTTAGAGGTATAGGCTGGCTCAGTGTCCTAACTCATAGGTGCTCTCCACATACTGTAGTTATAGTGGGGTTGCTGGTTAGAGGTATAGGCTGGCTCAGTGTCCTAACTCATAGGTGCTCTGCACATACTGTAGTTATAGTGGGGTTGCTGGTTAGAGGTATAGGCTGGCTCAGTTGAATAACTCATAGGTGCTCTGCACATACTGTAGTTATAATGGGGTTGCTGGTTAGAGGTATAGGATGGCTCAGTGGAATAACTCATAGGTGCTCTGCACATACTGTAGTTACGGTGGGGTTCCTGGTTAGAGGTATAGGCTGGCTCAGTGGAATAACTCATAGATGCTCTGCACATACTGTAGTTATAGTGGAGTTGCTGGTTAGAAGTATAGGCTGGCTCAGTGGAATAACTCATAGGTGCTCTGTACATACTGTAGTTATAGTGGAGTTGCTGGCTAGAGGTATAGGCTTGCTCAGTGGCCTAACTCATAGGTGCTCTGCATATACTGTAGTTATAGTGGGGTTGCTGGTTAGAGGTATAGGCTGGCTCAGTGGCCTAACTCATAGGTGCTCTGCACATACTGTAGTTATAGCGGAGTTGCTGGTTAGAGGAATAGGCTGGCTCAGTGGCTAACTCATAGATGCTCTGCACTTACTGTAGTTATAGTGGGGTTGCTGGTCAGAGTTATAGGCTGGCTCAGTGGCTAACTCATAGATGCTCTGCACATACTGTAGTTATAGTGGGGTTCCTGGTTAGAGGTATAGGCTGGCTCAGTGGAATAACTCATAGGTGCTCTGCCCATACTGTAGTTACAGTGGGGTTGCTGGCTAGAGGTATAGGCTGGCTCAGTGGAATAACTCATAGGTGCTCTGTACATACTGTAGTTTTAATGGGGTTGCTGTTTAGAGGTATAGGCTGGCTCAGTGTCCTAACTCATAGGTGCTCTGCACATACTGTAGTTATAGTGGGGTTGCTGGTTAGAGGTATAGGCTGGCTCAGTGTCCTAACTCATAGGTGCTCTGCACATACTGTAGTTATAGTGGGGTTCCTGGTTAGAGGTATAGGCTGGCTCAGTGTCCTAACTCATAGGTGTTCTGCACATACTGTAGTTATAGTGGGGTTGCTGGTTAGAGGTATAGGCTGGCTCAGTGGAATAACTCATAGGTGCTCTGTACATACTGTAGTTATAGTGGGGTTGCTGGTTAGAGGTATAGGCTGGCTCAGTGGAATAACTCATAGGTGCTCTGTACATACTGTAGGTATGGTGGGGTTGCTGGTTAGAGGTATAGGCTGGCTTAGTGGAATAACTCATAGGTGCTCTGTACATACTGTAGTTATAGTGGGGTTGCTGGGTAGAGGTATAGGCTGGCTCAGTGTCCTATCTCATAGGTGCTCTGCACATACTGTAGTTATAGTGGGGTTGCTGGTTAGAGGTGTACGCTGGCTCAGTGGAATAACTCATAGATGCTCTGCACATACTGTAGTTATAGTGGGGTTGCTGGTTAGAGGTATAGGCTGGCTCAGTGGAATAACTCATAGGTGCACTGTACATACTGTAGTTATAATGGGGTTGCTGGTTAGAGGTATTGGCTGGCTCAGTGTCCTAACTCATAGGTGCTCTGCACATACTGTAGTTATAGTGGGGTTGCTAGTTAGAGGTATAGGCTGGCTCAGTGGAATAACTCATAGGTGCTCTGCACATGCTGTAGTTATAGTGGGGTTGCTGGTTAGAGGTATAGGCTGGCTTAGTGGAATAACTCATAGGTGCTCTGTACATGCGGTAGTTATAGTGGGGTTGCTGGTTAGAGGTATAGGCTGGCTCAGTGGAATAACTCATAGGTGCTCTGCACATACTGTAGTCATAGTGGGGTTGCTGGGTAGAGGTATAGGCTGGCTCAGTGTCCTAACTCATAAATGCTCTGCACATACTGTACTTATAGTGGGGTTGCTGGTTAGAGGTATAGGCTGGCTCAGTGGCCTAACTCATAAATGCTCTGCACATACTGTAGTTATAGTGGGGTTGCTGGTTAGAGGTATAGGCTGGCTCAGTGGAATAACTCATAGGTGCTCTGCACATACTGTAGTTATGGTGGGGTAGCTGGTCAGAGGTATAGGCTGGCTCAGTGGAATAACTCATAGGTGCTCTGCACATACTGTAGTTACAGTGGGGTTCCTGGTTAGAGGTATAGGCTGGCTCAGTTGAATAACTCATAGGTGCTCTGCACATACTGTAGTTACAGTGGGGTTGCTGGCTAGAGGTATAGGCTGGCTCAGTGGAATAACTCATAGGTGCTCTGTACATACTGTAGTTATAGTGGGGTTGCTGTTTAGAGGTATAGGCTGGCTCAGTGGCCTAACTCATAAATGCTCTGCACATACTGTAGTTATAGTGGGGTTGCTAGTTAGAGGTATAGGCTGGCTCAGTGGAATAACTCATAGGTGCTCTGCACATACTTTACTTATAGTGGGGTTGCTGGTTAGAGGTATAGGCTGGCTCAGTGGCCTAACTCATAAATGCTCTGCACATACTGTAGTTATAGTGGGGTTGCTGGTTAGAGGTATAGGCTGGCTCAGTGGAATAACTCATAGGTGCTCTGCACATACTGTAGTTATGGTGGGGTTGCTGGTCAGAGGTATAGGCTGGCTCAGTGGAATAACTCATAGGTGCTCTGCACATACTGTAGTTACGGTGGGGTTCCTGGTTAGAGGTATAGGCTGGCTCAGTAGAATAACTCATAGGTGCTCTGCACATACTGTAGTTACAGTGGGGTTGCTGGTTAGAGGTATAGGCTGGCTCAGTGGAATAACTCATAGGTGCTCTGCACATACTGTAGTTATAGTGGGGTTGCTGTTTAGAGGTATAGGCTGGCTCAGTGTCCTAACTCATAGGTGCTCTGCACATACTGTAGTTATAGTGGGGTTGCTGGTTAGAGGTATAGGCTGGCTCAGTGTCCTAACTCATAGGTGCTCTGCACATACTGTAGTTATAGTGGGGTTGCTGGTTAGAGGTATAGGCTGGCTCAGTGGAATAACTCATAGGTGCTCTGCACATACTGTAGTTATAGTGGGGTTGCTGGTTAGAGGTATAGGCTGGCTCAGTGGAATAACTCATAGGTGCTCTGCACATACTGTAGTTATAGTGGGGTTGCTGGTTAGAGGTATAGGATGGCTCAGTGGAATAACTCATAGGTGCTCTGCACATACTGTAGTAACGGTGGGGTTCCTGGTTAGAGGTATAGGCAGGCTCAGTGGCCTAACTCATAGATGCTCTGCACATACAGTAGTTATAGTGGGGTTGCTGGTTAGAGGTATAGGCTGGCTCAGTGGAATAACTCATAGGTGCTCTGCACATACTGTAGTTATGGTGGGGTTGCTGGTTAGAGGTATAGGCTGGCTCAGTGGAATAACTCATAGGTGCTCTGCACATACTGTAGTTATAGTGGGGTTGCTGGTTAGAGGTATAGGCTGGCTCAGTGGAATAACTCATAGGTGCTCTGCACATACTGTAGTTATAGTGGGGTTGCTGGTTAGAGGTATAGGCTGGCTCAGTGGAATAACTCATAGGTGCTCTGCACATACTGTAGTTATAGTGGGGTTGCTTGTTAGAGGTATAGGCTGGCTCAGTTGTCTAACTCATAGGTGCTCTGCACATACAGTAGTTATAGTGGGGTTGCAGGTTAGAGGTTTAGGCTGGCTCAGTGGAATAATTCATAGGTGCTTTGCACATGCTGTAGTTATAGTGGAGTTGCTGGTTAGAAGTATAGGCTGGCTCAGTGGAATAACTCATAGGTGCTCTGTACATACTGTAGTTATAGTGGAGTTGCTGGCTAGAGGTATAGGCTTGCTCAGTGGCCTAACTCATAAATGCTCTGCACATACTTTAGTTATAGTGGGGTTGCTGGTTAGAGGTATAGGCTGGCTCAGTGGAATAACTCATAGGTGCTCTGCACATACTGTAGTTATAATGGGGTTGCTGGTAAGAGGTATAGGCTGGCTCAGTGGCCTAACTCACGGGTGCTCTGCACATACTGTACTTATAGTGGGGTTGCTGGTTAGAGGTATAGGCAGGCTCAGTGGCCTAACTCATAGATGCTCTGCACATACTGTAGTTATAGTGGGGTTGCTGGTTAGAGGTATAGGCTGGCTCAGTGGAATAACTCATAGGTGCTCTGCACATACTGTAGTAATGGTGGGGTTGCTGGTTAGAGGTATAGGCTGGCTCAGTGGAATAACTCATAGGTGCTCTGCACATACTGTAGTTATGGTGGGGTTGCTGGTTAGAGGTATAGGCTGGCTCAGTGGAATAACTCATAGGTGCTCTGCACATACTGTAGTTATAGTGGGGTTGCTGGTTAGAAGTATAGGCTGGCTCAGTTGTCTAACTCATTGGTGCTCTGCACATACTGTAGTTATAGTGGGGTTGCTGGTTAGAGGTATAGGCTAGCTCAGTGGAATAACTCATAGGTGCTTTGCACATACTGTTGTTATGGTGGGGTTGCTGGTTAGAGGTATAGGCTGGCTCAGTGGAATAACTCATAGGTGCTTTGCACATACTGTAGTTATGGTGGGGTTGCTGATTAGAGGTATAGGCTGGCTCAGTGGAATAACTTATAGGTGCTCTGCACATACTGTAGTTATAATGGGGTTGCTGGTTAGAGGTATAGGCTGGCTCAGTGGAATAACTCTTAGGTGCTCTGCACATACTGTAGTTAAAATGGGGTTGCTGGTTAGAGGTATAGGCTGGCTCAGTGGCCTAACTCGTAGGTGCTCTGTAGATACTGTAGTTATAGTTGGGTTGCTGGTTAGAGGTATAGGATGGCTCAGTGGCCTAACTCATAGGTGCTCTGCACATACTGTAGTTATAGTGGGGTTGCTGGTTAGAGGTATAGGCTGGCTCAGTGGAATAACTCATAGGTGCTTTGCACATACTGTAGTTATGGTGGGGTTGCTGGTTAGAGGTATAGGCTGGCTCAGTGGAATAACTCATAGGTGCTTTGCACATACTGTAGTTATGGTGGGGTTGCTGGTTAGAGGTATAGGCTGGCTCAGTGGAATAACTCATAGGTGCTCTGCACATACTGTAGTTATAATGGGGTTACTGTTTAGAGGTATAGGCTGGCTCAGTGGAATAACTCTTAGGTGCTCTGCACATACTGTAGTTATAATGGGGTTGAAGGTTAGAGGTATAGGCTGGCTCAGTGGCCTAACTCGTAAGTGCTCTGTACATACTGTAGTTATAGTGGGGTTTCTGGTTAGAGGTATAGGATGGCTCAGTGGCCTAACTCATAGGTGCTCTGTAAATACTGTAGTTATAGTGGGTTTGCTGGTTAGAGGTATAGGCTGGCAAAGTGGAATAACTCATAGGTGCTCTGCACATACTGTAGTTATAGTGGGGTTGCTGGTTAGAGGTATAGGCTGTCTCAGTAGCCTAACTCATAGGTGCTCTGCACATACTGTAGTTATAGTGGGGTTTCTGGTTAGAGGTAGAGGCTGGCTCAGTGGAATAACTCATAGGTGCTCTGCACACACTGTAGTTATTGTGGGGTTGCTGGTTAGAGGTATAGGCTGGCTCAGTGGTCTAACTCATAGGTGCTCTGTACATACTGTAGTTATAGTGGGGTTGCTGGTTAGAGGTATAGGCTGGCTCAGTGGAATAACTCATAGGTGCTCTGCACATACTGTAGTTATAGTGGGGTTGCTGGTTAGAGGTATAGGCTGGCTCAGTGGCCTAACTCATAGGTGCTCTGCACATACTGTAGTTATAGTGGGGTTGCTGGTTAGAGGTATAGGCTGGCTCAGTGGTCTAACTCATAGGTGCTCTGCACATACTGTAGTTATAGTGGGGTTGCTGGTTAGAGGTATAGGCTGGCTCAGTGGAATAACTCATAGGTGCTTTGCACATACTGTAGTTATGGTGGGGTTGCTGGTTAGAGGTATAGGCTGGCTCAGTGGAATAACTCATAGGTGCTTTGCACATACTGTAGTTATGGTGGGGTTGCTGGTTAGAGGTATAGGCTGGCTCAGTGGAATAACTCATAGGTGCTCTGCACATACTGTAGTTATAATGGGGTTGCTGGTTAGAGGTATTGGTGGCTCAGTGGAATAACTCATAGGTGCTCTGCACATACTGTAGTTATAGTGGGGTTGCTGGTTAGAGGTATAGGCTGGCTCAGTGGAATAACTCATAGGTGCTTTGCACATACTGTACTTATAGTGGGGTTGCTGGTTAGAGGTATAGGCTGGCTCAGTGGCCTAACTCATAGGTGCTCTGCACATACTGTAGTTATAGTGGGGTTGCTGGTTAGAGGTATAGGCTGGCTCAGTGGCCTAACTCATAGGTGCTCTGCACATACTGTAGTTATAGTGGTGTTGCTGGTTAGAGGTATAGGCTGGCTCAGTGGCCTAACTCATAGGTGCTCTGCACATACTGTAGTTATAGCGGAGTTGCTGGTTAGAAGTATAGGCTGGCTCAGTGGAATAACTCATAGGTGCTCTGTACAAACTGTAGTTATAGTGGAGTTGCTGGCTAGAGGTATAGGCTTGCTCAGTGGCCTAACTCATAAATGCTCTGCACATACTTTAGTTATAGTGGGGTTGCTGGTTAGAGGTATAGGCTGGCTCAGTGGAATAACTCATAGGTGCTCTGCATATACTGTAGTTATAATGGGGTTGCTGGTAAGAGGTATAGGCTGGCTCAGTGGCCTAACTCACGGGTGCTCTGCACATACTGTACTTATAGTGGGGTTGCTGGTTAGAGGTATAGGCAGGCTCAGTGGCCTAACTCATAGATGCTCTGCACATACAGTAGTTATAGTGGGGTTGCTGGTTAGAGGTATAGGCTGGCTCAGTGGAATAACTCATAGGTGCTCTGCACATACTGTAGTTATGGTGGGGTTGCTGGTTAGAGGTATAGGCTGGCTCAGTGGAATAACTCATAGGTGCTCTGCACATACTGTAGTTATAGTGGGGTTGCTGGTTAGAGGTATAGGCTGGCTCAGTGGAATAACTCATAGGTGCTCTGCACATACTGTAGTTATAGTGGGGTTGCTGGTTAGAGGTATAGGCTGGCTCAGTGGAATAACTCAGAGGTGCTCTGCACATACTGTAGTTATAGTGGGGTTGCTGGTTAGAGGTATAGGCTGGCTCAGTGGAATAACTCATAGGTGCTCTGCACATACTGTAGTTATAGTGGGGTTGCTGGTTAGAGGTATAGGCTGGCTCAGTTGTCTAACTCATAGGTGCTCTGCACATACTGTAGTTATAGTGGGGTTGCTGGTTAGAGGTATAGGCTGGCTCAGTGGAATAACTCATAGGTGCTTTGCACATGCTGTAGTTATAGTGGAGTTGCTGGTTAGAAGTATAGGCTGGCTCAGTGGAATAACTCATAGGTGCTCTGTACATACTGTAGTTATAGTGGACTTGCTGGCTAGAGGTATAGGCTTGCTCAGTGGCCTAACTCATAAATGCTCTGCACATACTTTAGTTATAGTGGGGTTGCTGGTTAGAGGTATAGGCTGGCTCAGTGGAATAACTCATAGGTGCTCTGCACATACTGTAGTTATAATGGGGTTGCTGGTAAGAGGTATAGGCTGGCTCAGTGGCCTAACTCACGGGTGCTCTGCTCATACTGTACTTAAAGTGGGGTTGCTGGTTAGAGGTATAGGCAGGCTCAGTGGCCTAACTCATAGATGCTCTGCACATACTGTAGTTATAGTGGGGTTGCTGGTTAGAGGTATAGGCTGGCTCAGTGGAATAACTCATAGGTGCTCTGCACATACTGTAGTTATGGTGGGGTTGCTGGTTAGAGGTATAGGCTGGCTCAGTGGAATAACTCATAGGTGCTCTGCACATACTGTAGTTATAGTGGGGTTGCTGGTTAGAAGTATAGGCTGGCTCAGTTGTCTAACTCATAGGTGCTCTGCACATACTGTAGTTATAGTGGGGTTTCTGGTTAGAGGTATAGGCTGGCTCAGTGGAATAACTCATAGGTGCTTTGCACATACTGTTGTTATGGTGGGGTTGCTGGTTAGAGGTATAGGCTGGCTCAGTGGAATAACTCATAGGTGCTTTGCACATACTGTAGTTATGGTGGGGTTGCTGGTTAGAGGTATAGGCTGGCTCAGTGGAATAACTCATAGGTGCTCTGCACATACTGTAGTTATAATGGGGTTGCTGGTTAGAGGTATAGGCTGGCTCAGTGGAATAACTCTTAGGTGCTCTGCACATACTGTAGTTATAATGGGGTTGCTGGTTAGAGGTATAGGCTGCCTCAGTGGCCTAACTCGTAGGTGCTCTGTAGATACTGTAGTTATAGTGGGGTTGCTGGTTAGAGGTATAGGATGGCTCAGTGGCCTAACTCATAGGTGCTCTGCACATACTGTAGTTATGGTGGTGTTGCTGGTCAGAGGTATAGGCTGGCTCAGTGGAATAACTCATAGGTGCTCTGCACATACTGTAGTTACAGTGGGGTTCCTGGTTAGAGGTATAGGCTGGCTCAGTAGAATAACTCATAGGTGCTCTGCACATACTGTAGTTACAGTGGGGTTGCTGGCTAGAGGTATAGGCTGGCTCAGTGGAATAACTCATAGGTGCTCTGTACATACTGTAGTTATAGTGGGGTTGCTGTTTAGAGGTATAGGCTGGCTCAGTGTCCTAACTCATAGGTGCTCTGCACATACTGTAGTTATAGTGGGGTTGCTGGTTAGAGGTATAGGCTGGCTCTGTGTCCTAACTCATAGGTGCTCTGCACATACTGTAGTTATAGTGGGGTTGCTGGTTAGAGGTGTAGGCTGGCTCAGTGGAATAACTCATAGATGCTCTGCACATACTGTAGTTATAGTGGGGTTGCTGGTTAGAGGTATAGGCTGGCTCAGTGGAATAACTCATAGGTGCTCTGTACATACTGTAGTTATAATGGGGTTGCTGGTTAGAGGTATTGGCTGGCTCAGTGTCCTAACTCATAGGTGCTCTGCACATACTGTAGTTATAGTGGGGTTGCTAGTTAGAGGTATAGGCTGGCTCAGTGGAATAACTCATAGGTGCTCTGCACATGCTGTAGTTATAGTGGGGTTGCTGGTTAGAGGTATAGGCTGGCTTAGTGGAATAACTCATAGGTGCTCTGTACATGCTGTAGTTATAGTGGGGTTGCTGGTTAGAGGTATAGGCTGGCTCAGTGGAATAACTCATAGGTGCTCTGCACATACTGTAGTCATAGTGGGGTTGCTGGGTAGAGGTATAGGCTGGCTCAGTGTCCTAACTCATAAATGCTCTGCACATACTGTACTTATAGTGGGGTTGCTGGTTAGAGGTATAGGCTGGCTCAGTGGCCTAACTCATAAATGCTCTGCACATACTGTAGTTATAGTGGGGTTGCTGGTTAGAGGTATAGGCTGGCTCAGTGGAATAACTCATAGGTGCTCTGCACATACTGTAGTTATGGTGGTGTTGCTGGTCAGAGGTATAGGCTGGCTCAGTGGAATAACTCATAGGTGCTCTGCACATACTGTAGTTACAGTGGGGTTCCTGGTTAGAGGTATTGGCTGGCTCAGTTGAATAACTCATAGGTGCTCTGCACATACTGTAGTTACAGTGGGGTTGCTGGCTAGAGGTATAGGCTGGCTCAGTGGAATAACTCATAGGTGCTCTGTACATACTGTAGTTATAGTGGGGTTGCTGTTTAGAGGTATAGGCTGGCTCAGTGTCCTAACTCATAAATGCTCTGCACATACTGTACTTATAGTGGGGTTGCTGGTTAGAGGTATAGGCTGGCTCAGTGGCCTAACTCATAAATGCTCTGCACATACTGTAGTTATAGTGGGGTTGCTGGTTAGAGGTATAGGCTGGCTCAGTGGAATAACTCATAGGTGCTCTGCACATACTGTAGTTATGGTGGGGTTGCTGGTCAGAGGTATAGGCTGGCTCAGTGGAATAACTCATAGGTGCTCTGCACATACTGTAGTTACGGTGGGGTTCCTGGTTAGAGGTATAGGCTGGCTCAGTAGAATAACTCATAGGTGCTCTGCACATACTGTAGTTACAGTGGGGTTGCTGGCTAGAGGTATAGGCTGGCTCAGTGGAATAACTCATAGGTGCTCTGTACATACTGTAGTTATAGTGGGGTTGCTGTTTAGAGGTATAGGCTGGCTCAGTGTCCTAACTCATAGGTGCTCTGCACATACTGTAGTTATAGTGGGGTTGCTGGTTAGAGGTATAGGCTGGCTCTGTGTCCTAACTCATAGGTGCTCTGCACATACTGTAGTTATAGTGGGGTTGCTGATTAGAGGTATAGGCTGGCTCAGTGGAATAACTCATAGGTGCTCTGCACATACTGTAGTTATAATGGGGTTGCTGGTTAGAGGTATAGGATGGCTCAGTGGAATAACTCATAGGTGCTCTGCACATACTGTAGTTATGGTGGGGTTCCTGGTTAGAGGTATAGGCTGGCTCAGTGGAATAACTCATAGATGCTCTGCACATACTGTAGTTATAGTGGAGTTGCTGGTTAGAAGTATAGGCTGGCTCAGTGGAATAACTCATAGGTGCTCTGCACATACTGTAGTTATAATGGGGTTGCTGGTAAGAGGTATAGGCTGGCTCAGTGGCCTAACTCACGGGTGCTCTGCACATACTGTAGTTATAGTGGGGTTGCTGGTTAGAGGTATAGGCTGGCTCAGTGGCCTAACTCATAGATGCTCTGCACATACTGTAATTATAGTGGGGTTGCTGGTTAGAGGTATAGGCTGGCTCAGTGGCCTAACTCATAGGTGCTCTGCACATACTGTAGTTATAGTGGGGTTGCTAGTTAGAGGTATAGGCTGGCTCAGTGGAATAACTCATAGGTGCTCTGTACATGCTGTAGTTATAGTGGGGTTGCTGGTTAGAGGTATAGGCTGGCTTAGTGGAATAACTCATAGGTGCTCTGTACATGCTGTAGTTACAGTGGGGTTGCTGGTTAGAGGTATAGGCTGGCTCAGTGGAATAACTCATAGGTGCTCTGCAAATACTGTAGTCATAGTGGGGTTGCTGGGTAGAGGTATAGGCTGGCTCTGTGTCCTAACTCATAAATGCTCTGCACATACTGTACTTATAGTGGGGTTGCTGGTTAGAGGTATAGGCTGGCTCAGTGGCCTAACTCATAAATGCTCTGCACATACTGTAGTTATAGTGGGGTTGCTGGTTAGAGGTGTAGGCTGGCTCAGTGGAATAACTCATAGGTGCTCTGCACATACTGTAGTTACAGTGGGGTTCCTGGTTAGAGGTATAGGCTGGCTCAGTTGAATAACTCATAGGTGCTCTGTACATACTGTAGTTATAGTGGGGTTGCTGTTTAGAGGTATAGGCTGGCTCAGTGTCCTAACTCATAAATGCTCTGCACATACTGTACTTATAGTGGGGTTGCTGGTTAGAGGTATAGGCTGGCTCAGTGGCCTAACTCATAAATGCTCTGCACATACTGTAGTTACAGTGGGGTTGCTGGCTAGAGGTATAGGCTGGCTCTGTGGAATAACTCATAGGTGCTCTGTACATACTGTAGTTATAGTGGGGTTGCTGTTAGAGGTATAGGCTGGCTCAGTGTCCTAACTCATAGGTGCTCTGCACATACTGTAGTCATAGTGGGGTTGCTGGGTAGAGGTATAGGCTGGCTCAGTGGCCTAACTCATAAATGCTCTGCACATACTGTAGTTACAGTGGGGTTCCTGGTTAGAGGTATAGGCTGGCTCAGTTGAATAACTCATAGGTGCTCTGCACATACTGTAGTTACAGTGGGGTTGCTGGCTAGAGGTATAGGCTGGCTCAGTGGAATAACTCATAGGTGCTCTGTACATACTGTAGTTATAGTGGGGTTGCTGTTTAGAGGTATAGGCTGGCTCAGTGTCCTAACTCATAAATGCTCTGCACATACTGTACTTATAGTGGGGTTGCTGGTTAGAGGTATAGGCTGGCTCAGTGGCCTAACTCATAAATGCTCTGCACATACTGTAGTTATAGTGGGGTTGCTGGTTAGAGGTATAGGCTGGCTCAGTGGAATAACTCATAGGTGCTCTGCACATACTGTAGTTATAGTGGGGTTGCTGGCTAGAGGTATAGGCTGGCTCAGTGGAATAACTCATAGGTGCTCTGTACATACTGTAGTTATAGTGGGGTTGCTGTTTAGAGGTATAGGCTGGCTCAGTGTCCTAACTCATAAATGCTCTGCACATACTGTACTTATAGTGGGGTTGCTGGTTAGAGGTATAGGCTGGCTCAGTGGCCTAACTTATAAATGCTCTGCACATACTGTAGTTATAGTGGGGTTGCTGGTTAGAGGTATAGGCTGGCTCAGTGGAATAACTCATAGGTGCTCTGCACATACTGTAGTTATAGTGGGGTTGCTGGTTAGAGATATAGGCTGGTTCAGTGGAATAACTCATAGGTGCTCTGCACATACTGTAGTTATAGTGGGGTTGCTGGGTAGAGGTATAGGCTGGCTCAGTGTCCTAACTCATAAATGCTCTGCACATACTGTACTTATAGTGGGGTTGCTGGTTAGAGGTATAGGCTGGCTCAGTGGCCTAACTCATAAATGCTCTGCACATACTGTAGTTATAGTGGGGTTGCTGGTTAGAGGTATAGGCTGGCTCAGTGGAATAACTCATAGGTGCTTTGCACATACTGTAGTTATGGTGGGGTTGCTGGTCAGAGGTATAGGCTGGCTCAGTGGAATAACTCATAGGTGCTCTGCACATACTGTAGTTACAGTGGGGTTCCTGGTTAGAGGTATAGGCTGGCTCAGTAGAATAACTCATAGGTGCTCTGCACATACTGTAGTTACAGTGGGGTTGCTGGTTAGAGGTATAGGCTGGCTCAGTGGAATAACTCATAGGTGCTCTGTACATACTGTAGTTATAGTGGGGTTGCTGTTAAGAGGTATAGGCTGGCTCAGTGTCCTAACTCATAGGTGCTCTGCACATACTGTAGTTATAGTGGGGTTGCTGGTTAGAGGTATAGGCTGGCTCAGTGTCCTAACTCATAGGTGCTCTGCACATACTGTAGTTATAGTGGGGTTGCTGGTTAGAGGTATAGGCTGGCTCAGTGGAATAACTCATAGGTGCTCTGCACATACTGTAGTTATAATGGGGTTGCTGGTTAGAGGTATAGGATGGCTCAGTGGAATAACTCATAGGTGCTCTGCACATACTGTAGTAACGGTGGGGTTCCTGGTTAGAGGTATAGGCAGGCTCAGTGGCCTAACTCATAGATGCTCTGCACATACAGTAGTTATAGTGGGGTTGCTGGTTAGAGGTAAAGGCTGGCTCAGTGGAATAACTCATAGGTGCTCTGCACATACTGTAGTTATGGTGGGGTTGCTGGTTAGAGGTATAGGCTGGCTCAGTGGAATAACTCATAGGTGCTCTGCACATACTGTAGTTATAGTGGGGTTGCTGGTTAGAGGTATAGGCTGGCTCAGTGGAATAACTCATAGGTGCTCTGCACATACTGTAGTTATAGTGGGGTTGCTGGTTAGAGGTATAGGCTGGCTCAGTGGAATAACTCATAGGTGCTCTGCACATACTGTAGTTATAGTGGGGTTGCTTGTTAGAGGTATAGGCTGGCTCAGTTGTCTAACTCATAGGTGCTCTGCACATACAGTAGTTATAGTGGGGTTGCAGGTTAGAGGTTTAGGCTGGCTCAGTGGAATAATTCATAGGTGCTTTGCACATGCTGTAGTTATAGTGGAGTTGCTGGTTAGAAGTATAGGCTGGCTCAGTGGAATAACTCATAGGTGCTCTGTACATACTGTAGTTATAGTGGAGTTGCTGGCTAGAGGTATAGGCTTGCTCAGTGGCCTAACTCATAAATGCTCTGCACATACTTTAGTTATAGTGGGGTTGCTGGTTAGAGGTATAGGCTGGCTCAGTGGAATAACTCATAGGTGCTCTGCACATACTGTAGTTATAATGGGGTTGCTGGTAAGAGGTATAGGCTGGCTCAGTGGCCTAACTCACGGGTGCTCTGCACATACTGTACTTATAGTGGGGTTGCTGGTTAGAGGTATAGGCAGGCTCAGTGGCCTAACTCATAGATGCTCTGCACATACTGTAGTTATAGTGGGGTTGCTGGTTAGAGGTATAGGCTGGCTCAGTGGAATAACTCATAGGTGCTCTGCACATACTGTAGTAATGGTGGGGTTGCTGGTTAGAGGTATAGGCTGGCTCAGTGGAATAACTCATAGGTGCTCTGCACATACTGTAGTTATGGTGGGGTTGCTGGTTAGAGGTATAGGCTGGCTCAGTGGAATAACTCATAGGTGCTCTGCACATACTGTAGTTATAGTGGGGTTGCTGGTTAGAAGTATAGGCTGGCTCAGTTGTCTAACTCATTGGTGCTCTGCACATACTGTAGTTATAGTGGGGTTGCTGGTTAGAGGTATAGGCTAGCTCAGTGGAATAACTCATAGGTGCTTTGCACATACTGTTGTTATGGTGGGGTTGCTGGTTAGAGGTATAGGCTGGCTCAGTGGAATAACTCATAGGTGCTTTGCACATACTGTAGTTATGGTGGGGTTGCTGATTAGAGGTATAGGCTGGCTCAGTGGAATAACTTATAGGTGCTCTGCACATACTGTAGTTATAATGGGGTTGCTGGTTAGAGGTATAGGCTGGCTCAGTGGAATAACTCTTAGGTGCTCTGCACATACTGTAGTTAAAATGGGGTTGCTGGTTAGAGGTATAGGCTGGCTCAGTGGCCTAACTCGTAGGTGCTCTGTAGATACTGTAGTTATAGTTGGGTTGCTGGTTAGAGGTATAGGATGGCTCAGTGGCCTAACTCATAGGTGCTCTGCACATACTGTAGTTATAGTGGGGTTGCTGGTTAGAGGTATAGGCTGGCTCAGTGGAATAACTCATAGGTGCTTTGCACATACTGTAGTTATGGTGGGGTTGCTGGTTAGAGGTATAGGCTGGCTCAGTGGAATAACTCATAGGTGCTTTGCACATACTGTAGTTATGGTGGGGTTGCTGGTTAGAGGTATAGGCTGGCTCAGTGGAATAACTCATAGGTGCTCTGCACATACTGTAGTTATAATGGGGTTACTGTTTAGAGGTATAGGCTGGCTCAGTGGAATAACTCTTAGGTGCTCTGCACATACTGTAGTTATAATGGGGTTGAAGGTTAGAGGTATAGGCTGGCTCAGTGGCCTAACTCGTAAGTGCTCTGTACATACTGTAGTTATAGTGGGGTTTCTGGTTAGAGGTATAGGATGGCTCAGTGGCCTAACTCATAGGTGCTCTGTAAATACTGTAGTTATAGTGGGTTTGCTGGTTAGAGGTATAGGCTGGCAAAGTGGAATAACTCATAGGTGCTCTGCACATACTGTAGTTATAGTGGGGTTGCTGGTTAGAGGTATAGGCTGTCTCAGTAGCCTAACTCATAGGTGCTCTGCACATACTGTAGTTATAGTGGGGTTTCTGGTTAGAGGTAGAGGCTGGCTCAGTGGAATAACTCATAGGTGCTCTGCACACACTGTAGTTATTGTGGGGTTGCTGGTTAGAGGTATAGGCTGGCTCAGTGGTCTAACTCATAGGTGCTCTGTACATACTGTAGTTATAGTGGGGTTGCTGGTTAGAGGTATAGGCTGGCTCAGTGGAATAACTCATAGGTGCTCTGCACATACTGTAGTTATAGTGGGGTTGCTGGTTAGAGGTATAGGCTGGCTCAGTGGCCTAACTCATAGGTGCTCTGCACATACTGTAGTTATAGTGGGGTTGCTGGTTAGAGGTATAGGCTGGCTCAGTGGTCTAACTCATAGGTGCTCTGCACATACTGTAGTTATAGTGGGGTTGCTGGTTAGAGGTATAGGCTGGCTCAGTGGAATAACTCATAGGTGCTTTGCACATACTGTAGTTATGGTGGGGTTGCTGGTTAGAGGTATAGGCTGGCTCAGTGGAATAACTCATAGGTGCTTTGCACATACTGTAGTTATGGTGGGGTTGCTGGTTAGAGGTATAGGCTGGCTCAGTGGAATAACTCATAGGTGCTCTGCACATACTGTAGTTATAATGGGGTTGCTGGTTAGAGGTATTGGTGGCTCAGTGGAATAACTCATAGGTGCTCTGCACATACTGTAGTTATAGTGGGGTTGCTGGTTAGAGGTATAGGCTGGCTCAGTGGAATAACTCATAGGTGCTTTGCACATACTGTACTTATAGTGGGGTTGCTGGTTAGAGGTATAGGCTGGCTCAGTGGCCTAACTCATAGGTGCTCTGCACATACTGTAGTTATAGTGGGGTTGCTGGTTAGAGGTATAGGCTGGCTCAGTGGCCTAACTCATAGGTGCTCTGCACATACTGTAGTTATAGTGGTGTTGCTGGTTAGAGGTATAGGCTGGCTCAGTGGCCTAACTCATAGGTGCTCTGCACATACTGTAGTTATAGCGGAGTTGCTGGTTAGAAGTATAGGCTGGCTCAGTGGAATAACTCATAGGTGCTCTGTACAAACTGTAGTTATAGTGGAGTTGCTGGCTAGAGGTATAGGCTTGCTCAGTGGCCTAACTCATAAATGCTCTGCACATACTTTAGTTATAGTGGGGTTGCTGGTTAGAGGTATAGGCTGGCTCAGTGGAATAACTCATAGGTGCTCTGCATATACTGTAGTTATAATGGGGTTGCTGGTAAGAGGTATAGGCTGGCTCAGTGGCCTAACTCACGGGTGCTCTGCACATACTGTACTTATAGTGGGGTTGCTGGTTAGAGGTATAGGCAGGCTCAGTGGCCTAACTCATAGATGCTCTGCACATACAGTAGTTATAGTGGGGTTGCTGGTTAGAGGTATAGGCTGGCTCAGTGGAATAACTCATAGGTGCTCTGCACATACTGTAGTTATGGTGGGGTTGCTGGTTAGAGGTATAGGCTGGCTCAGTGGAATAACTCATAGGTGCTCTGCACATACTGTAGTTATAGTGGGGTTGCTGGTTAGAGGTATAGGCTGGCTCAGTGGAATAACTCATAGGTGCTCTGCACATACTGTAGTTATAGTGGGGTTGCTGGTTAGAGGTATAGGCTGGCTCAGTGGAATAACTCAGAGGTGCTCTGCACATACTGTAGTTATAGTGGGGTTGCTGGTTAGAGGTATAGGCTGGCTCAGTGGAATAACTCATAGGTGCTCTGCACATACTGTAGTTATAGTGGGGTTGCTGGTTAGAGGTATAGGCTGGCTCAGTTGTCTAACTCATAGGTGCTCTGCACATACTGTAGTTATAGTGGGGTTGCTGGTTAGAGGTATAGGCTGGCTCAGTGGAATAACTCATAGGTGCTTTGCACATGCTGTAGTTATAGTGGAGTTGCTGGTTAGAAGTATAGGCTGGCTCAGTGGAATAACTCATAGGTGCTCTGTACATACTGTAGTTATAGTGGACTTGCTGGCTAGAGGTATAGGCTTGCTCAGTGGCCTAACTCATAAATGCTCTGCACATACTTTAGTTATAGTGGGGTTGCTGGTTAGAGGTATAGGCTGGCTCAGTGGAATAACTCATAGGTGCTCTGCACATACTGTAGTTATAATGGGGTTGCTGGTAAGAGGTATAGGCTGGCTCAGTGGCCTAACTCACGGGTGCTCTGCTCATACTGTACTTAAAGTGGGGTTGCTGGTTAGAGGTATAGGCAGGCTCAGTGGCCTAACTCATAGATGCTCTGCACATACTGTAGTTATAGTGGGGTTGCTGGTTAGAGGTATAGGCTGGCTCAGTGGAATAACTCATAGGTGCTCTGCACATACTGTAGTTATGGTGGGGTTGCTGGTTAGAGGTATAGGCTGGCTCAGTGGAATAACTCATAGGTGCTCTGCACATACTGTAGTTATAGTGGGGTTGCTGGTTAGAAGTATAGGCTGGCTCAGTTGTCTAACTCATAGGTGCTCTGCACATACTGTAGTTATAGTGGGGTTTCTGGTTAGAGGTATAGGCTGGCTCAGTGGAATAACTCATAGGTGCTTTGCACATACTGTTGTTATGGTGGGGTTGCTGGTTAGAGGTATAGGCTGGCTCAGTGGAATAACTCATAGGTGCTTTGCACATACTGTAGTTATGGTGGGGTTGCTGGTTAGAGGTATAGGCTGGCTCAGTGGAATAACTCATAGGTGCTCTGCACATACTGTAGTTATAATGGGGTTGCTGGTTAGAGGTATAGGCTGGCTCAGTGGAATAACTCTTAGGTGCTCTGCACATACTGTAGTTATAATGGGGTTGCTGGTTAGAGGTATAGGCTGCCTCAGTGGCCTAACTCGTAGGTGCTCTGTAGATACTGTAGTTATAGTGGGGTTGCTGGTTAGAGGTATAGGATGGCTCAGTGGCCTAACTCATAGGTGCTCTGCACATACTGTAGTTATGGTGGTGTTGCTGGTCAGAGGTATAGGCTGGCTCAGTGGAATAACTCATAGGTGCTCTGCACATACTGTAGTTACAGTGGGGTTCCTGGTTAGAGGTATAGGCTGGCTCAGTAGAATAACTCATAGGTGCTCTGCACATACTGTAGTTACAGTGGGGTTGCTGGCTAGAGGTATAGGCTGGCTCAGTGGAATAACTCATAGGTGCTCTGTACATACTGTAGTTATAGTGGGGTTGCTGTTTAGAGGTATAGGCTGGCTCAGTGTCCTAACTCATAGGTGCTCTGCACATACTGTAGTTATAGTGGGGTTGCTGGTTAGAGGTATAGGCTGGCTCTGTGTCCTAACTCATAGGTGCTCTGCACATACTGTAGTTATAGTGGGGTTGCTGGTTAGAGGTGTAGGCTGGCTCAGTGGAATAACTCATAGATGCTCTGCACATACTGTAGTTATAGTGGGGTTGCTGGTTAGAGGTATAGGCTGGCTCAGTGGAATAACTCATAGGTGCTCTGTACATACTGTAGTTATAATGGGGTTGCTGGTTAGAGGTATTGGCTGGCTCAGTGTCCTAACTCATAGGTGCTCTGCACATACTGTAGTTATAGTGGGGTTGCTAGTTAGAGGTATAGGCTGGCTCAGTGGAATAACTCATAGGTGCTCTGCACATGCTGTAGTTATAGTGGGGTTGCTGGTTAGAGGTATAGGCTGGCTTAGTGGAATAACTCATAGGTGCTCTGTACATGCTGTAGTTATAGTGGGGTTGCTGGTTAGAGGTATAGGCTGGCTCAGTGGAATAACTCATAGGTGCTCTGCACATACTGTAGTCATAGTGGGGTTGCTGGGTAGAGGTATAGGCTGGCTCAGTGTCCTAACTCATAAATGCTCTGCACATACTGTACTTATAGTGGGGTTGCTGGTTAGAGGTATAGGCTGGCTCAGTGGCCTAACTCATAAATGCTCTGCACATACTGTAGTTATAGTGGGGTTGCTGGTTAGAGGTATAGGCTGGCTCAGTGGAATAACTCATAGGTGCTCTGCACATACTGTAGTTATGGTGGTGTTGCTGGTCAGAGGTATAGGCTGGCTCAGTGGAATAACTCATAGGTGCTCTGCACATACTGTAGTTACAGTGGGGTTCCTGGTTAGAGGTATTGGCTGGCTCAGTTGAATAACTCATAGGTGCTCTGCACATACTGTAGTTACAGTGGGGTTGCTGGCTAGAGGTATAGGCTGGCTCAGTGGAATAACTCATAGGTGCTCTGTACATACTGTAGTTATAGTGGGGTTGCTGTTTAGAGGTATAGGCTGGCTCAGTGTCCTAACTCATAAATGCTCTGCACATACTGTACTTATAGTGGGGTTGCTGGTTAGAGGTATAGGCTGGCTCAGTGGCCTAACTCATAAATGCTCTGCACATACTGTAGTTATAGTGGGGTTGCTGGTTAGAGGTATAGGCTGGCTCAGTGGAATAACTCATAGGTGCTCTGCACATACTGTAGTTATGGTGGGGTTGCTGGTCAGAGGTATAGGCTGGCTCAGTGGAATAACTCATAGGTGCTCTGCACATACTGTAGTTACGGTGGGGTTCCTGGTTAGAGGTATAGGCTGGCTCAGTAGAATAACTCATAGGTGCTCTGCACATACTGTAGTTACAGTGGGGTTGCTGGCTAGAGGTATAGGCTGGCTCAGTGGAATAACTCATAGGTGCTCTGTACATACTGTAGTTATAGTGGGGTTGCTGTTTAGAGGTATAGGCTGGCTCAGTGTCCTAACTCATAGGTGCTCTGCACATACTGTAGTTATAGTGGGGTTGCTGGTTAGAGGTATAGGCTGGCTCTGTGTCCTAACTCATAGGTGCTCTGCACATACTGTAGTTATAGTGGGGTTGCTGATTAGAGGTATAGGCTGGCTCAGTGGAATAACTCATAGGTGCTCTGCACATACTGTAGTTATAATGGGGTTGCTGGTTAGAGGTATAGGATGGCTCAGTGGAATAACTCATAGGTGCTCTGCACATACTGTAGTTATGGTGGGGTTCCTGGTTAGAGGTATAGGCTGGCTCAGTGGAATAACTCATAGATGCTCTGCACATACTGTAGTTATAGTGGAGTTGCTGGTTAGAAGTATAGGCTGGCTCAGTGGAATAACTCATAGGTGCTCTGCACATACTGTAGTTATAATGGGGTTGCTGGTAAGAGGTATAGGCTGGCTCAGTGGCCTAACTCACGGGTGCTCTGCACATACTGTAGTTATAGTGGGGTTGCTGGTTAGAGGTATAGGCTGGCTCAGTGGCCTAACTCATAGATGCTCTGCACATACTGTAATTATAGTGGGGTTGCTGGTTAGAGGTATAGGCTGGCTCAGTGGCCTAACTCATAGGTGCTCTGCACATACTGTAGTTATAGTGGGGTTGCTAGTTAGAGGTATAGGCTGGCTCAGTGGAATAACTCATAGGTGCTCTGTACATGCTGTAGTTATAGTGGGGTTGCTGGTTAGAGGTATAGGCTGGCTTAGTGGAATAACTCATAGGTGCTCTGTACATGCTGTAGTTACAGTGGGGTTGCTGGTTAGAGGTATAGGCTGGCTCAGTGGAATAACTCATAGGTGCTCTGCAAATACTGTAGTCATAGTGGGGTTGCTGGGTAGAGGTATAGGCTGGCTCTGTGTCCTAACTCATAAATGCTCTGCACATACTGTACTTATAGTGGGGTTGCTGGTTAGAGGTATAGGCTGGCTCAGTGGCCTAACTCATAAATGCTCTGCACATACTGTAGTTATAGTGGGGTTGCTGGTTAGAGGTGTAGGCTGGCTCAGTGGAATAACTCATAGGTGCTCTGCACATACTGTAGTTACAGTGGGGTTCCTGGTTAGAGGTATAGGCTGGCTCAGTTGAATAACTCATAGGTGCTCTGTACATACTGTAGTTATAGTGGGGTTGCTGTTTAGAGGTATAGGCTGGCTCAGTGTCCTAACTCATAAATGCTCTGCACATACTGTACTTATAGTGGGGTTGCTGGTTAGAGGTATAGGCTGGCTCAGTGGCCTAACTCATAAATGCTCTGCACATACTGTAGTTACAGTGGGGTTGCTGGCTAGAGGTATAGGCTGGCTCTGTGGAATAACTCATAGGTGCTCTGTACATACTGTAGTTATAGTGGGGTTGCTGTTAGAGGTATAGGCTGGCTCAGTGTCCTAACTCATAGGTGCTCTGCACATACTGTAGTCATAGTGGGGTTGCTGGGTAGAGGTATAGGCTGGCTCAGTGGCCTAACTCATAAATGCTCTGCACATACTGTAGTTACAGTGGGGTTCCTGGTTAGAGGTATAGGCTGGCTCAGTTGAATAACTCATAGGTGCTCTGCACATACTGTAGTTACAGTGGGGTTGCTGGCTAGAGGTATAGGCTGGCTCAGTGGAATAACTCATAGGTGCTCTGTACATACTGTAGTTATAGTGGGGTTGCTGTTTAGAGGTATAGGCTGGCTCAGTGTCCTAACTCATAAATGCTCTGCACATACTGTACTTATAGTGGGGTTGCTGGTTAGAGGTATAGGCTGGCTCAGTGGCCTAACTCATAAATGCTCTGCACATACTGTAGTTATAGTGGGGTTGCTGGTTAGAGGTATAGGCTGGCTCAGTGGAATAACTCATAGGTGCTCTGCACATACTGTAGTTATAGTGGGGTTGCTGGCTAGAGGTATAGGCTGGCTCAGTGGAATAACTCATAGGTGCTCTGTACATACTGTAGTTATAGTGGGGTTGCTGTTTAGAGGTATAGGCTGGCTCAGTGTCCTAACTCATAAATGCTCTGCACATACTGTACTTATAGTGGGGTTGCTGGTTAGAGGTATAGGCTGGCTCAGTGGCCTAACTTATAAATGCTCTGCACATACTGTAGTTATAGTGGGGTTGCTGGTTAGAGGTATAGGCTGGCTCAGTGGAATAACTCATAGGTGCTCTGCACATACTGTAGTTATAGTGGGGTTGCTGGTTAGAGATATAGGCTGGTTCAGTGGAATAACTCATAGGTGCTCTGCACATACTGTAGTTATAGTGGGGTTGCTGGGTAGAGGTATAGGCTGGCTCAGTGTCCTAACTCATAAATGCTCTGCACATACTGTACTTATAGTGGGGTTGCTGGTTAGAGGTATAGGCTGGCTCAGTGGAATAACTCATAGGTGCTTTGCACATACTGTAGTTATGGTGGGGTTGCTGGTCAGAGGTATAGGCTGGCTCAGTGGAATAACTCATAGGTGCTCTGCACATACTGTAGTTACAGTGGGGTTCCTGGTTAGAGGTATAGGCTGGCTCAGTAGAATAACTCATAGGTGCTCTGCACATACTGTAGTTACAGTGGGGTTGCTGGTTAGAGGTATAGGCTGGCTCAGTGGAATAACTCATAGGTGCTCTGTACATACTGTAGTTATAGTGGGGTTGCTGTTAAGAGGTATAGGCTGGCTCAGTGTCCTAACTCATAGGTGCTCTGCACATACTGTAGTTATAGTGGGGTTGCTGGTTAGAGGTATAGGCTGGCTCAGTGTCCTAACTCATAGGTGCTCTGCACATACTGTAGTTATAGTGGGGTTGCTGGTTAGAGGTATAGGCTGGCTCAGTGGAATAACTCATAGGTGCTCTGCACATACTGTAGTTATAATGGGGTTGCTGGTTAGAGGTATAGGATGGCTCAGTGGAATAACTCATAGGTGCTCTGCACATACTGTAGTTACGGTGGGGTTCCTGGTTAGAGGTATAGGCTGGCTCAGTGGAATAACTCATAGGTGCTCTGCACATACTGTAGTTATAGTGGAGTTGCTGGTTAGAAGTATAGGCTGGCTCAGTGGGATAACTCATAGGTGCTCTGTACATACTGTAGTTATAGTGGAGTTGCTGGCTAGAGGTATAGGCTTGCTCAGTGGCCTAACTCATAAATGCTCTGCACATGCTTTAGTTATAGTGGGGTTGCTGGTTAGAGGTATAGGCTGGCTCAGTGGAATAACTCATAGGTGCTCTGCACATACTGTAGTTATAATGGGGTTGCTGGTAAGAGGTATATGCTGGCTCAGTGGCCTAACTCACGGGTGCTCTGCACATACTGTAGTTATAGTGGGGTTGCTGGTTAGAGGTATAGGCAGGCTCAGTGGCCTAACTCATAGATGCTCTGCACATACTGTAGTTATAGTGGGGTTGCTGGTTAGAGGTATAGGCTGGCTCAGTGGAATAACTCATAGGTGCTCTGCACATACTGTAGTTATGGTGGGGTTGCTGGTTAGAGGTATAGGCTGGCTCAGTGGAATAACTCATAGGTGCTCTGCACATACTGTAGTTATGGTGGGGTTGCTGGTTAGAGGTATAGGCTGGCTCAGTGGAATAACTCATAGGTGCTCTGCACATACTGTAGTTATAGTGGGGTTCCTGGTTAGAGGTATAGGCTGGCTCAGTAGAATAACTCATAGGTGCTCTGCACATACTGTAGTTACAGTGGGGTTGCTGGCTAGAGGTATAGGCTGGCTCAGTGGAATAACTCATAGGTGCTCTGTACATACTGTAGTTATAGTGGGGTTGCTGTTTAGAGGTATAGGCTGGCTCAGTGTCCTAACTCATAGGTGCTCTGCACATACTGTAGTTATAGTGGGGTTGCTGGTTAGAGGTATAGGCTGGCTCTGTGTCCTAACTCATAGGTGCTCTGCACATACTGTAGTTATAGTGGGGTTGCTGGTTAGAGGTATAGGATGGCTCAGTGGAATAACTCATAGGTGCTCTGCACATACTGTAGTTATAATGGGGTTGCTGGTTAGAGGTATAGGATGGCTCAGTGGAATAACTCATAGGTGCTCTGCACATACTGTAGTTATGGTGGGGTTCCTGGTTAGAGGTATAGGCTGGCTCAGTGGAATAACTCATAGATGCTCTGCACATACTGTAGTTATAGTCGAGTTGCTGGTTAGAAGTATAGGCTGGCTCAGTGGAATAACTCATAGGTGCTCTGCACATACTGTAGTTATAATGGGGTTGCTGGTAAGAGGTATAGGCTGGCTCAGTGGCCTAACTCACGGGTGCTCTGCACATACTGTAGTTATAGTGGGTTTGCTGGTTAGAGGTATAGGCTGGCTCAGTGGCCTAACTCATAGATGCTCTGCACATACTGTAATTATAGTGGGGTTGCTGGTTAGAGGTATAGGCTGGCTCAGTGGCCTAACTCATAGGTGCTCTGCACATACTGTAGTTATAGTGGGGTTGCTAGTTAGAGGTATAGGCTGGCTCAGTGGAATAACTCATAGGTGCTCTGTACATGCTGTAGTTACAGTGGGGTTGCTGTTTAGAGGTATAGGCTGGCTCAGTGGAATAACTCATAGGTGCTCTGCACATACTGTAGTCATAGTGGGGTTGCTGGGTAGAGGTATAGGCTGGCTCTGTGTCCTAACTCATAAATGCTCTGCACATACTGTACTTATAGTGGGGTTGCTGGTTAGAGGTATAGGCTGGCTCAGTGGCCTAACTCATAAATGCTCTGCACATACTGTAGTTATAGTGGGGTTGCTGGTTAGAGGTATAGGCTGGCTCAGTGGAATAACTCATAGGTGCTCTGCACATACTGTGGTTACAGTGGGGTTCCTGGTTAGAGGTATAGGCTGGCTCAGTTGAATAACTCATAGGTGCTCTGTACATACTGTAGTTATAGTGGGGTTGCTGTTTAGAGGTATAGGCTGGCTCAGTGTCCTAACTCATAAATGCTCTGCACATACTGTACTTATAGTGGGGTTGCTGGTTAGAGGTATAGGCTGGCTCAGTGGCCTAACTCATAAATGCTCTGCACATACTGTAGTTACAGTGGGGTTGCTGGCTAGAGGTATAGGCTGGCTCTGTGGAATAACTCATAGGTGCTCTGTACATACTGTAGTTATAGTGGGGTTTCTGTTAGAGGTATAGGCTGGCTCAGTGTCCTAACTCATAGGTGCTCTGCACATACTGTAGTTATAGTGGGGTTGCTGGTTAGAGGTATAGGCTGGCTCAGTGTCCTAACTCATAGGTGCTCTGCACATACTGTAGTCATAGTGGGGTTGCTGGGTAGAGGTATAGGCTGGCTCAGTGTCCTAACTCATAAATGCTCTGCACATACTGTACTTATAGTGGGGTTGCTGGTTAGAGGTATAGGCTGGCTCAGTGGCCTAACTCATAAATGCTCTGCACATACTGTAGTTATAGTGGGGTTGCTGGTTAGAGGTATAGGCTGGCTCAGGGGAATAACTCATAGGTGCTCTGCACATACTGTAGTTATGGTGGGGTTGCTGGTCAGAGGTATAGGCTGGCTCAGTGGAATAACTCATAGGTGCTCTGCACATACTGTAGTTACAGTGGGGTTCCTGGTTAGAGGTATAGGCTGGCTCAGTTGAATAACTCATAGGTGCTCTGTACATACTGTAGTTATAGTGGGGTTGCTGTTTAGAGGTATAGGCTGGCTCAGTGTCCTAACTCATAAATGCTCTGCACATACTGTACTTATAGTGGGGTTGCTGGTTAGAGGTATAGGCTGGCTCAGTGGCCTAACTCATAAATGCTCTGCACATACTGTAGTTACAGTGGGGTTGCTGGCTAGAGGTATAGGCTGGCTCTGTGGAATAACTCATAGGTGCTCTGTACATACTGTAGTTATAGTGGGGTTGCTGTTAGAGGTATAGGCTGGCTCAGTGTCCTAACTCATAGGTGCTCTGCACATACTGTAGTTATAGTGGGGTTGCTGGTTAGAGGTATAGGCTGGCTCAGTGTCCTAACTCATAGGTGCTCTGCACATACTGTAGTCATAGTGGGGTTGCTGGGTAGAGGTATAGGCTGGCTCAGTGTCCTAACTCATAAATGCTCTGCACATACTGTACTTATAGTGGGGTTGCTGGTTAGAGGTATAGGCTGGCTCAGTGGCCTAACTCATAAATGCTCTGCACATACTGTAGTTATAGTGGGGTTGCTGGTTAGAGGTATAGGCTGGCTCAGTGGAATAACTCATAGGTGCTCTGCACATACTGTAGTTATGGTGGGGTTGCTGGTCAGAGGTATAGGCTGGCTCAGTGGAATAACTCATAGGTGCTCTGCACATACTGTAGTTACAGTGGGGTTCCTGGTTAGAGGTATAGGCTGGCTCAGTTGAATAACTCATAGGTGCTCTGCACATACTGTAGTTACAGTGGGGTTGCTGGCTAGAGGTATAGGCTGGCTCAGTGGAATAACTCATAGGTGCTCTGTACATACTGTAGTTATAGTGGGGTTGCTGTTTAGAGGTATAGGCTGGCTCAGTGTCCTAACTCATAAATGCTCTGCACATACTGTACTTATAGTGGGGTTGCTGGTTAGAGGTATAGGCTGGCTCAGTGGCCTAACTCATAAATGCTGTGCACATACTGTAGTTATAGTGGGGTTGCTGGTTAGAGGTATAGGCTGGCTCAGTGGAATAACTCATAGGTGCTCTGCACATACTGTAGTTATAGTGGGGTTGCTGGCTAGAGGTATAGGCTGGCTCAGTGGAATAACTCATAGGTGCTCTGTACATACTGTAGTTATAGTGGGGTTGCTGTTTAGAGGTATAGGCTGGCTCAGTGTCCTAACTCATAAATGCTCTGCACATACTGTACTTATAGTGGGGTTGCTGGTTAGAGGTATAGGCTGGCTCAGTGGCCTAACTCATAAATGCTCTGCACATACTGTAGTTATAGTGGGGTTGCTGGTTAGAGGTATAGGCTGGCTCAGTGGAATAACTCATAGGTGCTCTGCACATACTGTAGTTATAGTGGGGTTGCTGGTTAGAGATATAGGCTGGCTCAGTGGAATAACTCATAGGTGCTCTGCACATACTGTAGTTATAGTGGGGTTGCTGGGTAGAGGTATATGCTGGCTCAGTGTCCTAACTCATAAATGCTCTGCACATACTGTACTTATAGTGGGGTTGCTGGTTAGAGGTATAGGCTGGCTCAGTGGCCTAACTCATAAATGCTCTGCACATACTGTAGTTATAGTGGGGTTGCTGGTTAGAGGTATAGGCTGGCTCAGTGGAATAACTCATAGGTGCTCTGCACATACTGTAGTTATGGTGGGGTTGCTGGTCAGAGGTATAAGCTGGCTCAGTGGAATAACTCATAGGTGCTCTGCACATACTGTAGTTACGGTGGGGTTCCTGGTTAGAGGTATAGGCTGGCTCAGTAGAATAACTCATAGGTGCTCTGCACATACTGTAGTTACAGTGGGGTTGCTGGTTAGAGGTATAGGCTGGCTCAGTGGAATAACTCATAGGTGCTCTGTACATACTGTAGTTATAGTGGGGTTGCTGTTAAGAGGTATAGGCTGGCTCAGTGTCCTAACTCATAGGTGCTCTGCACATACTGTAGTTATAGTGGGGTTGCTGGTTAGAGGTATAGGCTGGCTCAGTGTCCTAACTCATAGGTGCTCTGCACATACTGTAGTTATAGTGGGGTTGCTGGTTAGAGGTATAGGCTGGCTCAGTGGAATAACTCATAGGTGCTCTGCACATACTGTAGTTATAATGGGGTTGCTGGTTAGAGGTATAGGATGGCTCAGTGGAATAACTCATAGGTGCTCTGCACATACTGTAGTTACGGTGGGGTTCCTGGTTAGAGGTATAGGCTGGCTCAGTGGAATAACTCATAGGTGCTCTGCACATACTGTAGTTATAGTGGAGTTGCTGGTTAGAAGTATAGGCTGGCTCAGTGGAATAACTCATAGGTGCTCTGTACATACTGTAGTTATAGTGGAGTTGCTGGCTAGAGGTATAGGCTTGCTCAGTGGCCTAACTCATAAATGCTCTGCACATGCTTTAGTTATAGTGGGGTTGCTGGTTAGAGGTATAGGCTGGCTCAGTGGAATAACTCATAGGTGCTCTGCACATACTGTAGTTATAATGGGGTTGCTGGTAAGAGGTATATGCTGGCTCAGTGGCCTAACTCACGGGTGCTCTGCACATACTGTAGTTATAGTGGGGTTGCTGGTTAGAGGTATAGGCAGGCTCAGTGGCCTAACTCATAGATGCTCTGCACATACTGTAGTTATAGTGGGGTTGCTGGTTAGAGGTATAGGCTGGCTCAGTGGAATAACTCATAGGTGCTCTGCACATACTGTAGTTATGGTGGGGTTGCTGGTTAGAGGTATAGGCTGGCTCAGTGGAATAACTCATAGGTGCTCTGCACATACTGTAGTTATGGTCGGGTTGCTGGTTAGAGGTATAGGCTGGCTCAGTGGAATAACTCATAGGTGCTCTGCACATACTGTAGTTATAGTGGGGTTGCTGGTTAGAGGTATAGGCTGGCTCAGTTGTCTAACTCATAGGTGCTCTGCACATACTGTAGTTATAGTGGGGTTGCTGGTTAGAGGTATAGGCTGGCTCAGTGGAATAACTCATAGGTGCTTTGCACATACTGTAGTTATGGTGGGGTTGCTGGTTAGAGGTATAGGCTGGCTCAGTGGAATAACTCATAGGTGCTTTGCACATACTGTAGTTATGGTGGGGTTGCTGGTTAGAGGTATAGGCTGGCTCAGTGGAATAACTCATAGGTGCTCTGCACATACAGTAGTTATAATGGGGTTGCTGGTTAGAGGTATAGGCTGGCTCAGTGGAATAACTCTTAGGTGCTCTGCACATACTGTAGTTATAATGGGGTTGCTGGTTAGAGGTATAGGCTGGCTCAGTGGCCTAACTCGTAGGTGCTCTGTAGATACTGTAGTTATAGTGGGGTTGCTGGTTAGAGGTATAGGATGGCTCAGTGGCCTAACTCATAGGTGCTCTGTACATACTGTAGTTATAGTGGGTTTGCTGGTTAGAGGTATAGGCTGGCTCAGTGGAATAACTCATAGGTGCTCTGCACATACTGTAGTTATAGTGGGGTTGCTGGTTAGAGGTATAGGCTGTCTCAGTAGCCTAACTCATAGGTGCTCTGCACATACTGTAGTTATAGTGGGGTTTCTGGTTAGAGGTATAGGCTGGCTCAGTGTCCTAACTCATAGGTGCTCTGCACATACTGTAGTTATGGTGGGCTTGCTGGTTAGAGGTGTAGGCTGGCTCAGTGGAATAACTCATAGGTGCTCTGCACATACTGTAGTTATAGTGGGGTTGCTGGTTAGAGGTATAGGCTGGCTCAGTGGCCTAACTCATAGGTGCTCTGCACATACTGTAGTTATAGTGGGGTTGCTGGTTAGAGTTATAGGCTGGCTCAGTGGCTATCTCATAGATGCTCTGCACATACTGTAGTTATAGTGGGGTTCCTGGTTGGAGGTATAGGCTAGCTCAGTGGAATAACTCATAGGTGCTCTGCCCATACTGTAGTTACAGTGGCGTTGCTGGCTAGAGGTATAGGCTGGCTCAGTGGAATAACTCATAGGTGCTCTGTACATACTGTAGTTATAGTGGGGTTGCTGTTTAGAGGTATAGGCTGGCTCAGTGTCCTAACTCATAGGTGCTCTGCACATACTGTAGTTATAGTGGGGTTGTTGGTTAGAGGTATAGGCTGGCTCAGTGTCCTAACTCATAGGTGCTCTGCACATACTGTAGTTTTAGTGGGGTTGCTGGTTAGAGGTATAGGCTGGCTCAGTGTCCTAACTCATAGGTGCTCTGCACATACTGTAGTTATAGTGGGTTTGCTGGTTAGAGGTATAGGCTGGCTCAGTGGAATAACTCATAGGTGCTCTGTACATACTGTAGGTATGGTGGGGTTGCTGGTTAGAGGTATAGGCTGGCTTAGTGGAATAACTCATAGGTGCTCTGTACATACTGTAGTTATAATGGGGTTGCTGGTTAGAGGTATTGGCTGGCTCAGTGTCCTAACTCATAGGTGCTCTGCACATACTGTAGTTATAGTGGGGTTGCTAGTTAGAGGTATAGGCTGGCTCAGTGGAATAACTCATAGGTGCTCTGCACATGCTGTAGTTATAGTGGGGTTGCTGGTTAGAGGTATAGGCTGGCTTAGTGGAATAACTCATAGGTGCTCTGTACATGCTGTAGTTATAGTGGGGTTGCTGGTTAGAGGTATAGGCTGGCTCAGTGGAATAACTCATAGGTGCTCTGCACATACTGTAGTCATAGTGGGGTTGCTGGGTAGAGGTATAGGCTGGCTCAGTGTCCTAACTCATAAATGCTCTGCACATACTGTACTTATAGTGGGGTTGCTGGTTAGAGGTATAGGCTGGCTCAGTGGCCTAACTCATAAATGCTCTGCACATACTGTAGTTATAGTGGGGTTGCTGGTTAGAGGTATAGGCTGGCTCAGTGGAATAACTCATAGGTGCTCTGCACATACTGTACTTATAGTGGGGTTGCTGGTTAGAGGTATAGGCTGGCTCAGTGGCCTAACTCATAAATGCTCTGCACATACTGTAGTTATAGTGGGGTTGCTGGTTAGAGGTATAGGCTGGCTCAGTGGAATAACTCATAGGTGCTCTGCACATACTGTAGTTATGGTGGGGTTGCTGGTCAGAGGTATAGGCTGGCTCAGTGGAATAACTCATAGGTGCTCTGCACATACTGTAGTTACGGTGGGGTTCCTGGTTAGAGGTATAGGCAGGCTCAGTGGCCTAACTCATAGATGCTCTGCACATACTGTAGTTATAGTGGGGTTGCTGGTTAGAGGTATAGGCTGGCTCAGTGGAATAACTCATAGGTGCTCTGCACATACTGTAGTAATGGTGGGGTTGCTGGTTAGAGGTATAGGCTGGCTCAGTGGAATAACTCATAGGTGCTCTGCACATACTGTAGTTATGGTGGGGTTGCTGGTTAGAGGTATAGGCTGGCTCAGTGGAATAACTCATAGGTGCTCTGCACATACTGTAGTTATAGTGGGGTTGCTGGTTAGAAGTATAGGCTGGCTCAGTTGTCTAACTCATTGGTGCTCTGCACATACTGTAGTTATAGTGGGGTTGCTGGTTAGAGGTATAGGCTAGCTCAGTGGAATAACTCATAGGTGCTTTGCACATACTGTTGTTATGGTGGGGTTGCTGGTTAGAGGTATAGGCTGGCTCAGTGGAATAACTCATAGGTGCTTTGCACATACTGTAGTTATGGTGGGGTTGCTGGTTAGAGGTATAGGCTGGCTCAGTGGAATAACTTATAGGTGCTCTGCACATACTGTAGTTATAATGGGGTTGCTGGTTAGAGGTATAGGCTGGCTCAGTGGAATAACTCTTAGGTGCTCTGCACATACTGTAGTTAAAATGGGGTTGCTGGTTAGAGGTATAGGCTGGCTCAGTGGCCTAACTCGTAGGTGCTCTGTAGATACTGTAGTTATAGTTGGGTTGCTGGTTAGAGGTATAGGATGGCTCAGTGGCCTAACTCATAGGTGCTCTGCACATACTGTAGTTATAGTGGGGTTGCTGGTTAGAGGTATAGGCTGGCTCAGTGGAATAACTCATAGGTGCTTTGCACATACTGTAGTTATGGTGGGGTTGCTGGTTAGAGGTATAGGCTGGCTCAGTGGAATAACTCATAGGTGCTTTGCACATACTGTAGTTATGGTGGGGTTGCTGGTTAGAGGTATAGGCTGGCTCAGTGGAATAACTCATAGGTGCTCTGCACATACTGTAGTTATAATGGGGTTACTGTTTAGAGGTATAGGCTGGCTCAGTGGAATAATTCTTAGGTGCTCTGCACATACTGTAGTTATAATGGGGTTGAAGGTTAGAGGTATAGGCTGGCTCAGTGGCCTAACTCGTAAGTGCTCTGTACATACTGTAGTTATAGTGGGGTTTCTGGTTAGAGGTATAGGATGGCTCAGTGGCCTAACTCATAGGTGCTCTGTAAATACTGTAGTTATAGTGGGTTTGCTGGTTAGAGGTATAGGCTGGCAAAGTGGAATAACTCATAGGTGCTCTGCACATACTGTAGTTATAGTGGGGTTGCTGGTTAGAGGTATAGGCTGTCTCAGTAGCCTAACTCATAGGTGCTCTGCACATACTGTAGTTATAGTGGGGTTTCTGGTTAGAGGTAGAGGCTGGCTCAGTGGAATAACTCATAGGTGCTCTGCACACACTGTAGTTATTGTGGGGTTGCTGGTTAGAGGTATAGGCTGGCTCAGTGGTCTAACTCATAGGTGCTCTGTACATACTGTAGTTATAGTGGGGTTGCTGGTTAGAGGTATAGGCTGGCTCAGTGGAATAACTCATAGGTGCTCTGCACATACTGTAGTTATAGTGGGGTTGCTGGTTAGAGGTATAGGCTGGCTCAGTGGCCTAACTCATAGGTGCTCTGCACATACTGTAGTTATAGTGGGGTTGCTGGTTAGAGGTATAGGCTGGCTCAGTGGTCTAACTCATAGGTGCTCTGCACATACTGTAGTTATAGTGGGGTTGCTGGTTAGAGGTATAGGCTGGCTCAGTGGAATAACTCATAGGTGCTTTGCACATACTGTAGTTATGGTGGGGTTGCTGGTTAGAGGTATAGGCTGGCTCAGTGGAATAACTCATAGGTGCTTTGCACATACTGTAGTTATGGTGGGGTTGCTGGTTAGAGGTATAGGCTGGCTCAGTGGAATAACTCATAGGTGCTCTGCACATACTGTAGTTATAATGGGGTTGCTGGTTAGAGGTATTGGTGGCTCAGTGGAATAACTCATAGGTGCTCTGCACATACTGTAGTTATAGTGGGGTTGCTGGTTAGAGGTATAGGCTGGCTCAGTGGAATAACTCATAGGTGCTTTGCACATACTGTACTTATAGTGGGGTTGCTGGTTAGAGGTATAGGCTGGCTCAGTGGCCTAACTCATAGGTGCTCTGCACATACTGTAGTTATAGTGGGGTTGCTGGTTAGAGGTATAGGCTGGCTCAGTGGCCTAACTCATAGGTGCTCTGCACATACTGTAGTTATAGTGGTGTTGCTGGTTAGAGGTATAGGCTGGCTCAGTGGCCTAACTCATAGGTGCTCTGCACATACTGTAGTTATAGCGGAGTTGCTGGTTAGAAGTATAGGCTGGCTCAGTGGAATAACTCATAGGTGCTCTGTACATACTGTAGTTATAGTGGAGTTGCTGGCTAGAGGTATAGGCTTGCTCAGTGGCCTAACTCATAAATGCTCTGCACATACTTTAGTTATAGTGGGGTTGCTGGTTAGAGGTATAGGCTGGCTCAGTGGAATAACTCATAGGTGCTCTGCATATACTGTAGTTATAATGGGGTTGCTGGTAAGAGGTATAGGCTGGCTCAGTGGCCTAACTCACGGGTGCTCTGCACATACTGTACTTATAGTGGGGTTGCTGGTTAGAGGTATAGGCAGGCTCAGTGGCCTAACTCATAGATGCTCTGCACATACAGTAGTTATAGTGGGGTTGCTGGTTAGAGGTATAGGCTGGCTCAGTGGAATAACTCATAGGTGCTCTGCACATACTGTAGTTATGGTGGGGTTGCTGGTTAGAGGTATAGGCTGGCTCAGTGGAATAACTTATAGGTGCTCTGCACATACTGTAGTTATAGTGGGGTTGCTGGTTAGAGGTATAGGCTGGCTCAGTGGAATAACTCATAGGTGCTCTGCACATACTGTAGTTATAGTGGGGTTGCTGGTTAGAGGTATAGGCTGGCTCAGTGGAATAACTCAGAGGTGCTCTGCACATACTGTAGTTATAGTGGGGTTGCTGGTTAGAGGTATAGGCTGGCTCAGTGGAATAACTCATAGGTGCTCTGCACATACTGTAGTTATAGTGGGGTTGCTGGTTAGAGGTATAGGCTGGCTCAGTTGTCTAACTCATAGGTGCTCTGCACATACTGTAGTTATAGTGGGGTTGCTGGTTAGAGGTATAGGCTGGCTCAGTGGAATAACTCATAGGTGCTTTGCACATGCTGTAGTTATAGTGGAGTTGCTGGTTAGAAGTATAGGCTGGCTCAGTGGAATAACTCATAGGTGCTCTGTACATACTGTAGTTATAGTGGACTTGCTGGCTAGAGGTATAGGCTTGCTCAGTGGCCTAACTCATAAATGCTCTGCACATACTTTAGTTATAGTGGGGTTGCTGGTTAGAGGTATAGGCTGGCTCAGTGGAATAACTCATAGGTGCTCTGCACATACTGTAGTTATAATGGGGTTGCTGGTAAGAGGTATAGGCTGGCTCAGTGGCCTAACTCACGGGTGCTCTGCTCATACTGTACTTAAAGTGGGGTTGCTGGTTAGAGGTATAGGCAGGCTCAGTGGCCTAACTCATAGATGCTCTGCACATACTGTAGTTATAGTGGGGTTGCTGGTTAGAGGTATAGGCTGGCTCAGTGGAATAACTCATAGGTGCTCTGCACATACTGTAGTTATGGTGGGGTTGCTGGTTAGAGGTATAGGCTGGCTCAGTGGAATAACTCATAGGTGCTCTGCACATACTGTAGTTATAGTGGGGTTGCTGGTTAGAAGTATAGGCTGGCTCAGTTGTCTAACTCATAGGTGCTCTGCACATACTGTAGTTATAGTGGGGTTTCTGGTTAGAGGTATAGGCTGGCTCAGTGGAATAACTCATAGGTGCTTTGCACATACTGTTGTTATGGTGGGGTTGCTGGTTAGAGGTATAGGCTGGCTCAGTGGAATAACTCATAGGTGCTTTGCACATACTGTAGTTATGGTGGGGTTGCTGGTTAGAGGTATAGGCTGGCTCAGTGGAATAACTCATAGGTGCTCTGCACATACTGTAGTTATAATGGGGTTGCTGGTTAGAGGTATAGGCTGGCTCAGTGGAATAACTCTTAGGTGCTCTGCACATACTGTAGTTATAATGGGGTTGCTGGTTAGAGGTATAGGCTGCCTCAGTGGCCTAACTCGTAGGTGCTCTGTAGATACTGTAGTTATAGTGGGGTTGCTGGTTAGAGGTATAGGATGGCTCAGTGGCCTAACTCATAGGTGCTCTGCACATACTGTAGTTATGGTGGTGTTGCTGGTCAGAGGTATAGGCTGGCTCAGTGGAATAACTCATAGGTGCTCTGCACATACTGTAGTTACAGTGGGGTTCCTGGTTAGAGGTATAGGCTGGCTCAGTAGAATAACTCATAGGTGCTCTGCACATACTGTAGTTACAGTGGGGTTGCTGGCTAGAGGTATAGGCTGGCTCAGTGGAATAACTCATAGGTGCTCTGTACATACTGTAGTTATAGTGGGGTTGCTGTTTAGAGGTATAGGCTGGCTCAGTGTCCTAACTCATAGGTGCTCTGCACATACTGTAGTTATAGTGGGGTTGCTGGTTAGAGGTATAGGCTGGCTCTGTGTCCTAACTCATAGGTGCTCTGCACATACTGTAGTTATAGTGGGGTTGCTGGTTAGAGGTGTAGGCTGGCTCAGTGGAATAACTCATAGATGCTCTGCACATACTGTAGTTATAGTGGGGTTGCTGGTTAGAGGTATAGGCTGGCTCAGTGGAATAACTCATAGGTGCTCTGTACATACTGTAGTTATAATGGGGTTGCTGGTTAGAGGTATTGGCTGGCTCAGTGTCCTAACTCATAGGTGCTCTGCACATACTGTAGTTATAGTGGGGTTGCTAGTTAGAGGTATAGGCTGGCTCAGTGGAATAACTCATAGGTGCTCTGCACATGCTGTAGTTATAGTGGGGTTGCTGGTTAGAGGTATAGGCTGGCTTAGTGGAATAACTCATAGGTGCTCTGTACATGCTGTAGTTATAGTGGGGTTGCTGGTTAGAGGTATAGGCTGGCTCAGTGGAATAACTCATAGGTGCTCTGCACATACTGTAGTCATAGTGGGGTTGCTGGGTAGAGGTATAGGCTGGCTCAGTGTCCTAACTCATAAATGCTCTGCACATACTGTACTTATAGTGGGGTTGCTGGTTAGAGGTATAGGCTGGCTCAGTGGCCTAACTCATAAATGCTCTGCACATACTGTAGTTATAGTGGGGTTGCTGGTTAGAGGTATAGGCTGGCTCAGTGGAATAACTCATAGGTGCTCTGCACATACTGTAGTTATGGTGGTGTTGCTGGTCAGAGGTATAGGCTGGCTCAGTGGAATAACTCATAGGTGCTCTGCACATACTGTAGTTACAGTGGGGTTCCTGGTTAGAGGTATTGGCTGGCTCAGTTGAATAACTCATAGGTGCTCTGCACATACTGTAGTTACAGTGGGGTTGCTGGCTAGAGGTATAGGCTGGCTCAGTGGAATAACTCATAGGTGCTCTGTACATACTGTAGTTATAGTGGGGTTGCTGTTTAGAGGTATAGGCTGGCTCAGTGTCCTAACTCATAAATGCTCTGCACATACTGTACTTATAGTGGGGTTGCTGGTTAGAGGTATAGGCTGGCTCAGTGGCCTAACTCATAAATGCTCTGCACATACTGTAGTTATAGTGGGGTTGCTGGTTAGAGGTATAGGCTGGCTCAGTGGAATAACTCATAGGTGCTCTGCACATACTGTAGTTATGGTGGGGTTGCTGGTCAGAGGTATAGGCTGGCTCAGTGGAATAACTCATAGGTGCTCTGCACATACTGTAGTTACGGTGGGGTTCCTGGTTAGAGGTATAGGCTGGCTCAGTAGAATAACTCATAGGTGCTCTGCACATACTGTAGTTACAGTGGGGTTGCTGGCTAGAGGTATAGGCTGGCTCAGTGGAATAACTCATAGGTGCTCTGTACATACTGTAGTTATAGTGGGGTTGCTGTTTAGAGGTATAGGCTGGCTCAGTGTCCTAACTCATAGGTGCTCTGCACATACTGTAGTTATAGTGGGGTTGCTGGTTAGAGGTATAGGCTGGCTCTGTGTCCTAACTCATAGGTGCTCTGCACATACTGTAGTTATAGTGGGGTTGCTGATTAGAGGTATAGGCTGGCTCAGTGGAATAACTCATAGGTGCTCTGCACATACTGTAGTTATAATGGGGTTGCTGGTTAGAGGTATAGGATGGCTCAGTGGAATAACTCATAGGTGCTCTGCACATACTGTAGTTATGGTGGGGTTCCTGGTTAGAGGTATAGGCTGGCTCAGTGGAATAACTCATAGATGCTCTGCACATACTGTAGTTATAGTGGAGTTGCTGGTTAGAAGTATAGGCTGGCTCAGTGGAATAACTCATAGGTGCTCTGCACATACTGTAGTTATAATGGGGTTGCTGGTAAGAGGTATAGGCTGGCTCAGTGGCCTAACTCACGGGTGCTCTGCACATACTGTAGTTATAGTGGGGTTGCTGGTTAGAGGTATAGGCTGGCTCAGTGGCCTAACTCATAGATGCTCTGCACATACTGTAATTATAGTGGGGTTGCTGGTTAGAGGTATAGGCTGGCTCAGTGGCCTAACTCATAGGTGCTCTGCACATACTGTAGTTATAGTGGGGTTGCTAGTTAGAGGTATAGGCTGGCTCAGTGGAATAACTCATAGGTGCTCTGTACATGCTGTAGTTATAGTGGGGTTGCTGGTTAGAGGTATAGGCTGGCTTAGTGGAATAACTCATAGGTGCTCTGTACATGCTGTAGTTACAGTGGGGTTGCTGGTTAGAGGTATAGGCTGGCTCAGTGGAATAACTCATAGGTGCTCTGCAAATACTGTAGTCATAGTGGGGTTGCTGGGTAGAGGTATAGGCTGGCTCTGTGTCCTAACTCATAAATGCTCTGCACATACTGTACTTATAGTGGGGTTGCTAGTTAGAGGTATAGGCTGGCTCAGTGGCCTAACTCATAAATGCTCTGCACATACTGTAGTTATAGTGGGGTTGCTGGTTAGAGGTGTAGGCTGGCTCAGTGGAATAACTCATAGGTGCTCTGCACATACTGTAGTTACAGTGGGGTTCCTGGTTAGAGGTATAGGCTGGCTCAGTTGAATAACTCATAGGTGCTCTGTACATACTGTAGTTATAGTGGGGTTGCTGTTTAGAGGTATAGGCTGGCTCAGTGTCCTAACTCATAAATGCTCTGCACATACTGTACTTATAGTGGGGTTGCTGGTTAGAGGTATAGGCTGGCTCAGTGGCCTAACTCATAAATGCTCTGCACATACTGTAGTTACAGTGGGGTTGCTGGCTAGAGGTATAGGCTGGCTCTGTGGAATAACTCATAGGTGCTCTGTACATACTGTAGTTATAGTGGGGTTGCTGTTAGAGGTATAGGCTGGCTCAGTGTCCTAACTCATAGGTGCTCTGCACATACTGTAGTCATAGTGGGGTTGCTGGGTAGAGGTATAGGCTGGCTCAGTGGCCTAACTCATAAATGCTCTGCACATACTGTAGTTACAGTGGGGTTCCTGGTTAGAGGTATAGGCTGGCTCAGTTGAATAACTCATAGGTGCTCTGCACATACTGTAGTTACAGTGGGGTTGCTGGCTAGAGGTATAGGCTGGCTCAGTGGAATAACTCATAGGTGCTCTGTACATACTGTAGTTATAGTGGGGTTGCTGTTTAGAGGTATAGGCTGGCTCAGTGTCCTAACTCATAAATGCTCTGCACATACTGTACTTATAGTGGGGTTGCTGGTTAGAGGTATAGGCTGGCTCAGTGGCCTAACTCATAAATGCTCTGCACATACTGTAGTTATAGTGGGGTTGCTGGTTAGAGGTATAGGCTGGCTCAGTGGAATAACTCATAGGTGCTCTGCACATACTGTAGTTATAGTGGGGTTGCTGGCTAGAGGTATAGGCTGGCTCAGTGGAATAACTCATAGGTGCTCTGTACATACTGTAGTTATAGTGGGGTTGCTGTTTAGAGGTATAGGCTGGCTCAGTGTCCTAACTCATAAATGCTCTGCACATACTGTACTTATAGTGGGGTTGCTGGTTAGAGGTATAGGCTGGCTCAGTGGCCTAACTTATAAATGCTCTGCACATACTGTAGTTATAGTGGGGTTGCTGGTTAGAGGTATAGGCTGGCTCAGTGGAATAACTCATAGGTGCTCTGCACATACTGTAGTTATAGTGGGGTTGCTGGTTAGAGATATAGGCTGGTTCAGTGGAATAACTCATAGGTGCTCTGCACATACTGTAGTTATAGTGGGGTTGCTGGGTAGAGGTATAGGCTGGCTCAGTGTCCTAACTCATAAATGCTCTGCACATACTGTACTTATAGTGGGGTTGCTGGTTAGAGGTATAGGCTGGCTCAGTGGCCTAACTCATAAATGCTCTGCACATACTGTAGTTATAGTGGGGTTGCTGGTTAGAGGTATAGGCTGGCTCAGTGGAATAACTCATAGGTGCTTTGCACATACTGTAGTTATGGTGGGGTTGCTGGTCAGAGGTATAGGCTGGCTCAGTGGAATAACTCATAGGTGCTCTGCACATACTGTAGTTACAGTGGGGTTCCTGGTTAGAGGTATAGGCTGGCTCAGTAGAATAACTCATAGGTGCTCTGCACATACTGTAGTTACAGTGGGGTTGCTGGTTAGAGGTATAGGCTGGCTCAGTGGAATAACTCATAGGTGCTCTGTACATACTGTAGTTATAGTGGGGTTGCTGTTAAGAGGTATAGGCTGGCTCAGTGTCCTAACTCATAGGTGCTCTGCACATACTGTAGTTATAGTGGGGTTGCTGGTTAGAGGTATAGGCTGGCTCAGTGTCCTAACTCATAGGTGCTCTGCACATACTGTAGTTATAGTGGGGTTGCTGGTTAGAGGTATAGGCTGGCTCAGTGGAATAACTCATAGGTGCTCTGCACATACTGTAGTTATAATGGGGTTGCTGGTTAGAGGTATAGGATGGCTCAGTGGAATAACTCATAGGTGCTCTGCACATACTGTAGTTACGGTGGGGTTCCTGGTTAGAGGTATAGGCTGGCTCAGTGGAATAACTCATAGGTGCTCTGCACATACTGTAGTTATAGTGGAGTTGCTGGTTAGAAGTATAGGCTGGCTCAGTGGGATAACTCATAGGTGCTCTGTACATACTGTAGTTATAGTGGAGTTGCTGGCTAGAGGTATAGGCTTGCTCAGTGGCCTAACTCATAAATGCTCTGCACATGCTTTAGTTATAGTGGGGTTGCTGGTTAGAGGTATAGGCTGGCTCAGTGGAATAACTCATAGGTGCTCTGCACATACTGTAGTTATAATGGGGTTGCTGGTAAGAGGTATATGCTGGCTCAGTGGCCTAACTCACGGGTGCTCTGCACATACTGTAGTTATAGTGGGGTTGCTGGTTAGAGGTATAGGCAGGCTCAGTGGCCTAACTCATAGATGCTCTGCACATACTGTAGTTATAGTGGGGTTGCTGGTTAGAGGTATAGGCTGGCTCAGTGGAATAACTCATAGGTGCTCTGCACATACTGTAGTTATGGTGGGGTTGCTGGTTAGAGGTATAGGCTGGCTCAGTGGAATAACTCATAGGTGCTCTGCACATACTGTAGTTATGGTGGGGTTGCTGGTTAGAGGTATAGGCTGGCTCAGTGGAATAACTCATAGGTGCTCTGCACATACTGTAGTTATAGTGGGGTTCCTGGTTAGAGGTATAGGCTGGCTCAGTAGAATAACTCATAGGTGCTCTGCACATACTGTAGTTACAGTGGGGTTGCTGGCTAGAGGTATAGGCTGGCTCAGTGGAATAACTCATAGGTGCTCTGTACATACTGTAGTTATAGTGGGGTTGCTGTTTAGAGGTATAGGCTGGCTCAGTGTCCTAACTCATAGGTGCTCTGCACATACTGTAGTTATAGTGGGGTTGCTGGTTAGAGGTATAGGCTGGCTCTGTGTCCTAACTCATAGGTGCTCTGCACATACTGTAGTTATAGTGGGGTTGCTGGTTAGAGGTATAGGATGGCTCAGTGGAATAACTCATAGGTGCTCTGCACATACTGTAGTTATAATGGGGTTGCTGGTTAGAGGTATAGGATGGCTCAGTGGAATAACTCATAGGTGCTCTGCACATACTGTAGTTATGGTGGGGTTCCTGGTTAGAGGTATAGGCTGGCTCAGTGGAATAACTCATAGATGCTCTGCACATACTGTAGTTATAGTCGAGTTGCTGGTTAGAAGTATAGGCTGGCTCAGTGGAATAACTCATAGGTGCTCTGCACATACTGTAGTTATAGTGGGGTTGCTAGTTAGAGGTATAGGCTGGCTCAGTGGAATAACTCATAGGTGCTCTGTACATGCTGTAGTTATAGTGGGGTTGCTGGTTAGAGGTATAGGCTGGCTTAGTGGAATAACTCATAGGTGCTCTGTACATGCTGTAGTTACAGTGGGGTTGCTGTTTAGAGGTATAGGCTGGCTCAGTGGAATAACTCATAGGTGCTCTGCACATACTGTAGTCATAGTGGGGTTGCTGGGTAGAGGTATAGGCTGGCTCTGTGTCCTAACTCATAAATGCTCTGCACATACTGTACTTATAGTGGGGTTGCTGGTTAGAGGTATAGGCTGGCTCAGTGGCCTAACTCATAAATGCTCTGCACATACTGTAGTTATAGTGGGGTTGCTGGTTAGAGGTATAGGCTGGCTCAGTGGAATAACTCATAGGTGCTCTGCACATACTGTGGTTACAGTGGGGTTCCTGGTTAGAGGTATAGGCTGGCTCAGTTGAATAACTCATAGGTGCTCTGTACATACTGTAGTTATAGTGGGGTTGCTGTTTAGAGGTATAGGCTGGCTCAGTGTCCTAACTCATAAATGCTCTGCACATACTGTACTTATAGTGGGGTTGCTGGTTAGAGGTATAGGCTGGCTCAGTGGCCTAACTCATAAATGCTCTGCACATACTGTAGTTACAGTGGGGTTGCTGGCTAGAGGTATAGGCTGGCTCTGTGGAATAACTCATAGGTGCTCTGTACATACTGTAGTTATAGTGGGGTTTCTGTTAGAGGTATAGGCTGGCTCAGTGTCCTAACTCATAGGTGCTCTGCACATACTGTAGTTATAGTGGGGTTGCTGGTTAGAGGTATAGGCTGGCTCAGTGTCCTAACTCATAGGTGCTCTGCACATACTGTAGTCATAGTGGGGTTGCTGGGTAGAGGTATAGGCTGGCTCAGTGTCCTAACTCATAAATGCTCTGCACATACTGTACTTATAGTGGGGTTGCTGGTTAGAGGTATAGGCTGGCTCAGTGGCCTAACTCATAAATGCTCTGCACATACTGTAGTTATAGTGGGGTTGCTGGTTAGAGGTATAGGCTGGCTCAGGGGAATAACTCATAGGTGCTCTGCACATACTGTAGTTATGGTGGGGTTGCTGGTCAGAGGTATAGGCTGGCTCAGTGGAATAACTCATAGGTGCTCTGCACATACTGTAGTTACAGTGGGGTTCCTGGTTAGAGGTATAGGCTGGCTCAGTTGAATAACTCATAGGTGCTCTGTACATACTGTAGTTATAGTGGGGTTGCTGTTTAGAGGTATAGGCTGGCTCAGTGTCCTAACTCATAAATGCTCTGCACATACTGTACTTATAGTGGGGTTGCTGGTTAGAGGTATAGGCTGGCTCAGTGGCCTAACTCATAAATGCTCTGCACATACTGTAGTTACAGTGGGGTTGCTGGCTAGAGGTATAGGCTGGCTCTGTGGAATAACTCATAGGTGCTCTGTACATACTGTAGTTATAGTGGGGTTGCTGTTAGAGGTATAGGCTGGCTCAGTGTCCTAACTCATAGGTGCTCTGCACATACTGTAGTTATAGTGGGGTTGCTGGTTAGAGGTATAGGCTGGCTCAGTGTCCTAACTCATAGGTGCTCTGCACATACTGTAGTCATAGTGGGGTTGCTGGGTAGAGGTATAGGCTGGCTCAGTGTCCTAACTCATAAATGCTCTGCACATACTGTACTTATAGTGGGGTTGCTGGTTAGAGGTATAGGCTGGCTCAGTGGCCTAACTCATAAATGCTCTGCACATACTGTAGTTATAGTGGGGTTGCTGGTTAGAGGTATAGGCTGGCTCAGTGGAATAACTCATAGGTGCTCTGCACATACTGTAGTTATGGTGGGGTTGCTGGTCAGAGGTATAGGCTGGCTCAGTGGAATAACTCATAGGTGCTCTGCACATACTGTAGTTACAGTGGGGTTCCTGGTTAGAGGTATAGGCTGGCTCAGTTGAATAACTCATAGGTGCTCTGCACATACTGTAGTTACAGTGGGGTTGCTGGCTAGAGGTATAGGCTGGCTCAGTGGAATAACTCATAGGTGCTCTGTACATACTGTAGTTATAGTGGGGTTGCTGTTTAGAGGTATAGGCTGGCTCAGTGTCCTAACTCATAAATGCTCTGCACATACTGTACTTATAGTGGGGTTGCTGGTTAGAGGTATAGGCTGGCTCAGTGGCCTAACTCATAAATGCTGTGCACATACTGTAGTTATAGTGGGGTTGCTGGTTAGAGGTATAGGCTGGCTCAGTGGAATAACTCATAGGTGCTCTGCACATACTGTAGTTATAGTGGGGTTGCTGGCTAGAGGTATAGGCTGGCTCAGTGGAATAACTCATAGGTGCTCTGTACATACTGTAGTTATAGTGGGGTTGCTGTTTAGAGGTATAGGCTGGCTCAGTGTCCTAACTCATAAATGCTCTGCACATACTGTACTTATAGTGGGGTTGCTGGTTAGAGGTATAGGCTGGCTCAGTGGCCTAACTCATAAATGCTCTGCACATACTGTAGTTATAGTGGGGTTGCTGGTTAGAGGTATAGGCTGGCTCAGTGGAATAACTCATAGGTGCTCTGCACATACTGTAGTTATAGTGGGGTTGCTGGTTAGAGATATAGGCTGGCTCAGTGGAATAACTCATAGGTGCTCTGCACATACTGTAGTTATAGTGGGGTTGCTGGGTAGAGGTATATGCTGGCTCAGTGTCCTAACTCATAAATGCTCTGCACATACTGTACTTATAGTGGGGTTGCTGGTTAGAGGTATAGGCTGGCTCAGTGGCCTAACTCATAAATGCTCTGCACATACTGTAGTTATAGTGGGGTTGCTGGTTAGAGGTATAGGCTGGCTCAGTGGAATAACTCATAGGTGCTCTGCACATACTGTAGTTATGGTGGGGTTGCTGGTCAGAGGTATAAGCTGGCTCAGTGGAATAACTCATAGGTGCTCTGCACATACTGTAGTTACGGTGGGGTTCCTGGTTAGAGGTATAGGCTGGCTCAGTAGAATAACTCATAGGTGCTCTGCACATACTGTAGTTACAGTGGGGTTGCTGGTTAGAGGTATAGGCTGGCTCAGTGGAATAACTCATAGGTGCTCTGTACATACTGTAGTTATAGTGGGGTTGCTGTTAAGAGGTATAGGCTGGCTCAGTGTCCTAACTCATAGGTGCTCTGCACATACTGTAGTTATAGTGGGGTTGCTGGTTAGAGGTATAGGCTGGCTCAGTGTCCTAACTCATAGGTGCTCTGCACATACTGTAGTTATAGTGGGGTTGCTGGTTAGAGGTATAGGCTGGCTCAGTGGAATAACTCATAGGTGCTCTGCACATACTGTAGTTATAATGGGGTTGCTGGTTAGAGGTATAGGATGGCTCAGTGGAATAACTCATAGGTGCTCTGCACATACTGTAGTTACGGTGGGGTTCCTGGTTAGAGGTATAGGCTGGCTCAGTGGAATAACTCATAGGTGCTCTGCACATACTGTAGTTATAGTGGAGTTGCTGGTTAGAAGTATAGGCTGGCTCAGTGGAATAACTCATAGGTGCTCTGTACATACTGTAGTTATAGTGGAGTTGCTGGCTAGAGGTATAGGCTTGCTCAGTGGCCTAACTCATAAATGCTCTGCACATGCTTTAGTTATAGTGGGGTTGCTGGTTAGAGGTATAGGCTGGCTCAGTGGAATAACTCATAGGTGCTCTGCACATACTGTAGTTATAATGGGGTTGCTGGTAAGAGGTATATGCTGGCTCAGTGGCCTAACTCACGGGTGCTCTGCACATACTGTAGTTATAGTGGGGTTGCTGGTTAGAGGTATAGGCAGGCTCAGTGGCCTAACTCATAGATGCTCTGCACATACTGTAGTTATAGTGGGGTTGCTGGTTAGAGGTATAGGCTGGCTCAGTGGAATAACTCATAGGTGCTCTGCACATACTGTAGTTATGGTGGGGTTGCTGGTTAGAGGTATAGGCTGGCTCAGTGGAATAACTCATAGGTGCTCTGCACATACTGTAGTTATGGTCGGGTTGCTGGTTAGAGGTATAGGCTGGCTCAGTGGAATAACTCATAGGTGCTCTGCACATACTGTAGTTATAGTGGGGTTGCTGGTTAGAGGTATAGGCTGGCTCAGTTGTCTAACTCATAGGTGCTCTGCACATACTGTAGTTATAGTGGGGTTGCTGGTTAGAGGTATAGGCTGGCTCAGTGGAATAACTCATAGGTGCTTTGCACATACTGTAGTTATGGTGGGGTTGCTGGTTAGAGGTATAGGCTGGCTCAGTGGAATAACTCATAGGTGCTTTGCACATACTGTAGTTATGGTGGGGTTGCTGGTTAGAGGTATAGGCTGGCTCAGTGGAATAACTCATAGGTGCTCTGCACATACAGTAGTTATAATGGGGTTGCTGGTTAGAGGTATAGGCTGGCTCAGTGGAATAACTCTTAGGTGCTCTGCACATACTGTAGTTATAATGGGGTTGCTGGTTAGAGGTATAGGCTGGCTCAGTGGCCTAACTCGTAGGTGCTCTGTAGATACTGTAGTTATAGTGGGGTTGCTGGTTAGAGGTATAGGATGGCTCAGTGGCCTAACTCATAGGTGCTCTGTACATACTGTAGTTATAGTGGGTTTGCTGGTTAGAGGTATAGGCTGGCTCAGTGGAATAACTCATAGGTGCTCTGCACATACTGTAGTTATAGTGGGGTTGCTGGTTAGAGGTATAGGCTGTCTCAGTAGCCTAACTCATAGGTGCTCTGCACATACTGTAGTTATAGTGGGGTTTCTGGTTAGAGGTATAGGCTGGCTCAGTGTCCTAACTCATAGGTGCTCTGCACATACTGTAGTTATGGTGGGCTTGCTGGTTAGAGGTGTAGGCTGGCTCAGTGGAATAACTCATAGGTGCTCTGCACATACTGTAGTTATAGTGGGGTTGCTGGTTAGAGGTATAGGCTGGCTCAGTGGCCTAACTCATAGGTGCTCTGCACATACTGTAGTTATAGTGGGGTTGCTGGTTAGAGTTATAGGCTGGCTCAGTGGCTATCTCATAGATGCTCTGCACATACTGTAGTTATAGTGGGGTTCCTGGTTGGAGGTATAGGCTAGCTCAGTGGAATAACTCATAGGTGCTCTGCCCATACTGTAGTTACAGTGGCGTTGCTGGCTAGAGGTATAGGCTGGCTCAGTGGAATAACTCATAGGTGCTCTGTACATACTGTAGTTATAGTGGGGTTGCTGTTTAGAGGTATAGGCTGGCTCAGTGTCCTAACTCATAGGTGCTCTGCACATACTGTAGTTATAGTGGGGTTGTTGGTTAGAGGTATAGGCTGGCTCAGTGTCCTAACTCATAGGTGCTCTGCACATACTGTAGTTTTAGTGGGGTTGCTGGTTAGAGGTATAGGCTGGCTCAGTGTCCTAACTCATAGGTGCTCTGCACATACTGTAGTTATAGTGGGTTTGCTGGTTAGAGGTATAGGCTGGCTCAGTGGAATAACTCATAGGTGCTCTGTACATACTGTAGGTATGGTGGGGTTGCTGGTTAGAGGTATAGGCTGGCTTAGTGGAATAACTCATAGGTGCTCTGTACATACTGTAGTTATAATGGGGTTGCTGGTTAGAGGTATTGGCTGGCTCAGTGTCCTAACTCATAGGTGCTCTGCACATACTGTAGTTATAGTGGGGTTGCTAGTTAGAGGTATAGGCTGGCTCAGTGGAATAACTCATAGGTGCTCTGCACATGCTGTAGTTATAGTGGGGTTGCTGGTTAGAGGTATAGGCTGGCTTAGTGGAATAACTCATAGGTGCTCTGTACATGCTGTAGTTATAGTGGGGTTGCTGGTTAGAGGTATAGGCTGGCTCAGTGGAATAACTCATAGGTGCTCTGCACATACTGTAGTCATAGTGGGGTTGCTGGGTAGAGGTATAGGCTGGCTCAGTGTCCTAACTCATAAATGCTCTGCACATACTGTACTTATAGTGGGGTTGCTGGTTAGAGGTATAGGCTGGCTCAGTGGCCTAACTCATAAATGCTCTGCACATACTGTAGTTATAGTGGGGTTGCTGGTTAGAGGTATAGGCTGGCTCAGTGGAATAACTCATAGGTGCTCTGCACATACTGTACTTATAGTGGGGTTGCTGGTTAGAGGTATAGGCTGGCTCAGTGGCCTAACTCATAAATGCTCTGCACATACTGTAGTTATAGTGGGGTTGCTGGTTAGAGGTATAGGCTGGCTCAGTGGAATAACTCATAGGTGCTCTGCACATACTGTAGTTATGGTGGGGTTGCTGGTCAGAGGTATAGGCTGGCTCAGTGGAATAACTCATAGGTGCTCTGCACATACTGTAGTTACGGTGGGGTTCCTGGTTAGAGGTATAGGCTGGCTCAGTAGAATAACTCATAGGTGCTCTGCACATACTGTAGTTACAGTGGGGTTGCTGGCTAGAGGTATAGGCTGGCTCAGTGGAATAACTCATAGGTGCTCTGCACATACTGTAGTTATGGTGGGGTTGCTGGTCAGAGGTATAGGCTGGCTCAGTGGAATAACTCATAGGTGCTCTGCACATACTGTAGTTACGGTGGGGTTCCTGGTTAGAGGTATAGGCTGGCTCAGTAGAATAACTCATAGGTGCTCTGCACATACTGTAGTTACAGTGGGGTTGCTGGCTAGAGGTATAGGCTGGCTCAGTGGAATAACTCATAGGTGCTCTGTACATACTGTAGTTATAGTGGGATTGCTGTTTAGAGGTATAGGCTGGCTCAGTGTCCTAACTCATAAATGCTCTGCACATACTGTAGTTATAGTGGGGTTGCTGGTTAGAGGTATAGGCTGGCTCAGTGTCCTAACTCATAGGTGCTCTGCACATACTGTAGTTATAGTGGGGTTGCTGGTTAGAGGTATAGGCTGGCTCAGTGGAATAACTCATAGGTGCTCTGCACATACTGTAGTTATAATGGGGTTGCTGGTTAGAGGTATAGGATGGCTCAGTGGAATAACTCATAGGTGCTCTGCACATACTGTAGTTACGGTGGGGTTCCTGGTTAGAGGTATAGGCTGGCTCAGTGGAATAACTCATAGATGCTCTGCACATACTGTAGTTATAGTGGAGTTGCTGGTTAGAAGTATAGGCTGGCTCAGTGGAATAACTCATAGGTGCTCTGTACATACTGTAGTTATAGTGGAGTTGCTGGCTAGAGGTATAGGCTTGCTCAGTGGCCTAACTCATAAATGCTCTGCACATACTTTAGTTATAGTGGGGTTGCTGGTTAGAGGTATAGGCTGGCTCAGTGGAATAACTCATAGGTGCTCTGCACATACTGTAGTTATAATGGGGTTGCTGGTAAGAGGTATAGGCTGGCTCAGTGGCCTAACTCACGGGTGCTCTGCACATACTGTAGTTATAGTGGGGTTGCTGGTTAGAGGTATAGGCTGGCTCAGTGGCCTAACTCATAGATGCTCTGCACATACTGTAGTTATAGTGGGGTTGCTGGTTAGAGGTATAGGCTGGCTCAGTGGCCTAACTCATAGGTGCTCTGCACATACTGTAGTTACAGTGTGGTTGCTGGTTACAAGTATAGGCTGGCTCAGTGGCCTAACTCATAGGTGCTCTGCACATACTGTAGTTATAGTGGGGTTGCTGGTTAGAGGTATAGGCTGGCTCAGTGGAATAACTCATAGATGCTCTGCACATACTGTAGTTATAGTGGGGTTGCTGGTTAGAGGTATAGGCTGGCTCAGTGGCCTAACTCATAGGTTCTCTGCACATACTGTAGTTATAGTGGGGTTGCTGGTTAGAGGTATAGGCTGGCTCAGTGGAATAACTCATAGGTGCTCTGCACATACTGTAGTTATAGTGGGGTTGCTGGTTAGAGGTATAGGCTGGCTCAGTGTCCTAACTCATAGGTGCTCTGCACATACTGTAGTTATAGTGGGGTTGCTGGTTAGAGGTATAGGCTGGCTCAGTGGAATAACTCATAGGTGCTCTGCACATACTGTAGTTATAGTGGGGTTGCTGGTCAGAGGTATAAGCTGGCTCAGTGGCCTAACTCATAGGTGCTCTGCACATACTGTAGTTATAGTGGGGTTGCTGGTTTGAATCCCAAAACCTGTTTTATTTATATTACCTGTAATTTCCCCCCAGACTGAATGATAACATTAGTAAAAGTCTTCCTAGATACTTGGTCATGCGGTGGCTTAGCTGAATGGCTGCCAGGTTTATTGCTTGTGGTGACCATGGAGGTCCTGGTTTGAATCCCAGGATCAATGTTATTTATATCACCTTTAATTTTCCCCCAGATTACATGATAAAGTTTCCTCCCATGTCTGGTCCTGCGGTGGCTTAGTGGTCTAGCTGATAGGTACTCTATACATAGTTGTGGTGGGGTCACTAGTTCGAATCCCGGGACCAATGTTATTTATATTACCTGTAATTTTCCCCCAGATTGCATGATAACATTGGTAAAAGTGTCCCTTTGTACTTGGTCATGCGGTGGCTCAGCTGAATGGCTGCCTGTTTTACTGCTGGTGGTGACCATGGAGATTCTGGTTTGAATCCCTTGACCGATGTTATTTATATTACCTATAAGTTTTCCCCCGATTGCATGATAACATTACTAAAAGTCGCACTAGATGCTTGGTCATGCGGTGGCTCAGCTGAATGGCTGCCAGGTTTACGGCTGGTGATGACCATGGAGATCCTGGTTCGAATCTCTGGTAGTCTGGCTGAGTCTCCTGTGGCACAGAGCACCTTGGGCTAGTGGATGATGGTTGGTATCCTCAGTGAGGTGTCCTAGGTTGGAATGTTGCACCGTGTTTATTTATTTAAGGTGCAACATCAACTGTAATGGACAGCCTTCTACAGGATTATCTACCACAATCTGCTAACAGGTGACCTGCCTACTGGGGGCCTTTTATCAATGTCATCCATCTTCCATAGAAGACACAGGAAGAGAGAGAGCACGAAGACAAGGAACGGAGGAGGAAGAGAAGACGAGAGATCGCGGAGGAGAGAGAGAGCGTGGCGGAGGAGAGAGGGAAGAGAAGACGAGAGAGAGCGAGCGCGCGGAGGAGAGAGAGGGAAGAGAAGACGAGAGATCGCGGAGGAGAGAGGAAAGACGCGAGCGCGCGGAGGAGAGAGGGAAGACGAGCGAGCGGAGGAGAGAGGGAAGACGCGAGAGAGGGAAGACGCGAGAGAGCGAGCGCGCGGAGGAGAGAGGGAAGACGCGAGCGCGCGGAGGAGAGAGGGAAGACGAGAGCGAAGAGTGCGCGCTCGCTGTCTTGTCTTCTCTCTCCCTCGCGCTCTCTCTCCCTCGCGCTCTCTTCTCTCTCTCCTCGGGGCTCGCTCTCTCGTCTTCTCTCTCTCTCCTCCGCGCTCTCTTCTCTCTCTCCTCCGCGCTCGTCTTCTCTTTCTCTCCTCCGCGCTCGCTCGTCTTCTCTTTCTCTCCTCCGCGCTCGCTCGTCTTCTCTTTCTCTCCTCCGCGCGCTCTCTCTCGTCTTCTCTCTCTCCTCCGCGCGCTCTCTCTCGTCTTCTCTCTCTCTCCTCCGCGCGCGCGCTCTCTCTCTCTCTCCTCCGCGCTCTCGTCTTCTCCGCGCGATCTCTCGTCTTCTCTCTCTCCTCCGCGCGCGCTCCGTGTCTTCGTGCTCTCTCTCTCTCTCTTCCTGTGTCTTCTATGGAAGATGGATGACATTGATAAAAGGCCCCCAGTAGGCAGGTCACCTGTTAGCAGATTGTGGTAGATGATCCTGTAGAAGGCTGTCCATTACAGTTGATGTTGCACCTTAAATAAATAAACACGGTGCAACATTCCAACCTAGGACACCTCACTGAGGATACCAACCATCATCCACTAGCCCAAGGTGCTCTGTGCCACAGGAGACTCAGCCAGACTACCAGACTACCAGAGATTCGAACCAGGATCTCCATGGTCATCACCAGCCGTAAACCTGGCAGCCATTCAGCTGAGCCACCGCATGACCAAGTATCTAGTGTGACTTTTACTAATGTTATCATGCAATCGGGGGGAAAATTATAAGTAATATAAATAACATTTATCCTGGGATTCGAACCAGTGACCCCCACCACAAGTATGTGTAGAGTGTCTATCAGGTAGACCACTGAGCCACCAGAGGACCTAGTATGTACGGACACTTTTACCAATGTTATCATAAAGTCTGGGGGAAAATTACAGCTAATATAAATAACAAGGGATTCAAACCAGGATTTCCATGGTCATCACCAGAAGTTATCCTAGCGGTCATTCAGCTGAGCCACCGCAGGACCAAGTATATGAGGAGACTTTTCCTAATGTTATCATTCAGTCTGGGGAAAAATAACAAGTAACATGAATAACATTTGTCCTGGGATTTGATCCAGAGACCCCACCACAACTATGTGTAGAGTGTCTATCAGCTAGACCACTGAGCCACAACAGGACCAATCATGTAAAGAAACTTTTACCAATGTTATCATACAGTCTGGGGGAAAATTACAGAAATTACAGATAATATAAATAATATTGGACATTTTCCACCAGAATGCATGATAACATTGGTAAAAGTTTCCTCCCCTCCCCAATCTTGTGGTGGCTCAGTGGCCTAACTATTTATTAGTGAATAACTTGTAATAACTCGTCTCTTCCTCCTCTCATCTTCTCTTCCTCCGCGCTCTCTCGTCTTCTCTTCCTCCTCTCGTCTTCTCTTCCTCCGCGCTCTCGTCTTCTCTTCGTCCTCTCCAGTAGTGTCTTCTATTGAAGATGGATGACACTCTGCAGATAGTTGTGGTGGGGTCTCAGGTTCGAATCCCAGGACCAATGTTATTTATATTACCTGTAATTTCCCCCCAGACTGAATGATAATATTAGTAAAAGTCTCACTAAGTAATTGGTCATGCGGTGGCTCAGCTGAATGGGTGCTAGGATTACTTCTGGTACTGACCAAGGAGATCCAGCTTTGAATCCCTGAACCAGTGTTATTTATTTTATCTGTAATTCTCTCCCAGATGGAATGATGACAATAGGAAGTCTCCTCCAAGCCTTGGTCATGTGGTGGCTCAGCTGAATGGCTGCCAGGTTTACTACTGGTGATGACCAAGATCCTGGTTGGAATCTCCGGCAGTCATAGCAGAGCAGCGGGTGTGCAGGAGCAGATGCGCACGGCATCTGTTCTCTTCTGTAGGAAGAGCCTGGGGGCTGCCCAGCGTCTCGGAGAGTGCTGGGCACGCCTCAAAGTGATAAAAAAACAGGTGAGGCTCCGCCCCTTTTACAGCATGCCACGCCCACTTTTCGGCCGAGTGACCTGTCCCTCCTCAACATCTTTGAAAGTTGGGAGGTATAGAGTGCGAGACGGCTGTAGGTGTAGTGGCAGCGGTGCAGAGCAAAGAGGGCATCAATGGGTGACAGAGGGCTCACTGGTAGTGAGTATGCACCTGAGAAAACCAAATCAATAAGTCACAGATGGAGGAATGCAGCAGTGAGATCTACGCATCTATTTTAAAAATTGAATGTGTAAAAAAAAAAAAGCGTAGCCCCCCCCTCCCAGGAAAACAACCAGCCTCAGGCTTTGGAGCCCCAGTACTAGTTGTGCTAAATACAGGGGACACACGACGTAGGGGTCCCACGTATGAAGCACAGCCAGCACCAGGCTTTTGAGAATTAGTCCTGGTTGCCAAAATCCGGGGGACAAATGATGCAGGGGTCCCCCGTATTTAGCGCAACCAGCACTGGGCTCTGAGCCGGTCCTGGTTCTGGAAACACAGGGGGAAAAAATGCATAGAGCTCCCCCTGTATTTCCCAAAACCAGCACCGGACTCCATCTAGCGGGGAGGTGATGCCACAGCCAGGGGAGCCCTTTCACTGGGCCCCCCAGCCGCAGCATCACCCCTGTCCGCTAGTCAGCCCAGGCCGGGGATCCCTGGGTAGTTGGGCCCCCCCCCAATAAAGGGGTACCCCTCCTCAGGGCACCCCAGGCTATCCCTGGCACCCCTGGGCGGTGGGTGCCAGGTTGATTATGTATAGTGTGGTGCATAAGAAAATATGGTCTTTTGCAGTAGCACTACAGGTTCCAGCAGGCATCCCCGGCATGCTGGTACTTGGAGAACCACAAGTACCAGCAGGCAGGGTATTAAGAGCCTGCTGGCACCCCCGTAAAAGAAATATTAAAATAAAACAGACACCGTTTTTAAAAGTATTTTATTATGCCGCACCTTCACCTGGAGGGCGACGGCCTTTAAGCTCTTTTACATGGCCGTTGCCCATCCAGGACTTCTATGGCGTCTTCACCTGGAGCGCGGCGGCCAGTAAGCTCATTTGCGTGGCCGCCGCACATCCAGGGCTTCCCGGCATCTTCTTGCTTCAGCTGGTCTCTCCAGCTCCCTGGCCGACGGACTGAATGGACGGACTGAGCTCGCGCTGGCTCTATTTAACCTAGCCGAGGGGGGCGGGGCGATGACGTCGCAAGGCGGAGGGTCCGGCGGTGGTGAGGGTGTTGGCGTTGGGCGTGGATCTGAGAAGATCTAGTCCCCGCCAGCCATTCTGCCGAGTAAGGCAGCAGCGCCCATTTTTGAAATGGGCGCCGCTGACGTATTCGGCATAATGGCTGGCGGGGTCTGAATCCTCTCGGGGCCAAGCCCACCGCCAACACCCTCACCGGACCCTCCGCCACCACCGGACCCTCCGCTGCCGACACCCGTTTCCCCCGCGCTCTGATATAAATATTATTTCTCATCATGTTTCTATACCTCCTATAAATATATATATTATATCTCATCATGTTATTCTATATGTCCTATACAGACATATTATATCTCATCATGTGTTTCTATACCTCCTATATACATATATGATATCTCATCATGTGATTCTATACCTCCTATATACATATATTATATCTCATCATGTGTTTCTATACCTCCTATATACATATATGATATCTCATCATGTGTTTCTATACCTCCTATATACATATATTATATCTCATCATGTGTTTCTATACCTCCTATATACATATATTATATCTCATCATGTGATTCCATACATCCTATATACATATATTATATCTCATCATGTGTTTCTATACCTCCTATATACATATATTATATCTCATCATGTGATTCTATACCTCCTATATACAGATATTATATCTCATCATGTGTTTCCCTATATACATATATTATATCTCATCATGTGTTTCTATACCTCCTATATACATATATTATATCTCATCATGTGTTTCCCTATATACATATATTATATCTCATCATGTGTTTCCCTATATACATATATTATATCTTATCATGTGATTCTATACCTCCTATATACATATATTATATCTGATCCTGTGTTTCTATACCTCCTATATACATATATCTCATCATGTGTTTCTATACCTCCTATATACATATATTATATCTCATCATGTGATTCTATGCCTCCTATATACATATATTATGTCTCATCATGTGATTCTATACCTCCTATATACATATATTATATCTCATCATGTGTTTCTATACCTCCTATATACATATATTATATCTCATCATGTGTTTCTATACCTCCTATATACATATATTATATCTCATCATGTGATTCTATACCTCCTATATACATATATTATATCTCATCATGTGTTTCCCTATATACATATATTATATCTCATCATGTGATTCTATACCTCCTATATACATATATTATATCTCATCATGTCTTTCTATACCTTCTATATACATATATCTCATCATGTGTTTCTATACCTCCTATATACATATATATCTCATTATGTGTTTCTATACCTCCTATATACATATATCTCATCATGTGATTCTATACCTCCTATATACATATATTATATCTCATCATGTGTTTCTATACTTCCTATATACATATATCTCATCATGTGATTCTATACCTCCTATATACATATATTATATCTCATCATGTGTTTCTATACCTCCTATATACAGATATTATATCTCATCATGTGATTCTATACCTCCTATATACATATATTATATCTCATCATGTGATTCTATACCTCCTATATACATATATTATATCTCATCATGTGTTTCTATACCTCCTATATACAGATATTATATCTCATCATGTGATTCTATACCTCCTATATACATATATTATATCTCATCATGTGTTTCTATACCTCCTATATACATATATCTCATCATGTGATTCTATACCTCCTATATACATATATTATATCTCATCATGTATTTCTATACCTCCTATATACATATATTATATCTCATCATGTGATTCTATACTTCCTATATACGTATATTATATCTCATCATGTGTTTCTATACCTCCTATATACATATATCTCATCATGTGATTCTATACCTCCTATATACATATATTATATCTCATCATGTGATTCTATACCTTCTATATACATATATTATATCCCATCATGTGATTCTATACCTCCTATATACATATATTATATCTCATCATGTGTTTCCCTATATACATATATTATATCTTATCATGTGATTCTATACCTCCTATATACATATATTATATCTCATCATGTGTTTCTATACCTCCTATATACAGATATTATATCTCATCATGTGTTTCTATACCTCCTATATACATATATTATATCTCATCATGTGATTCTATACCTTCTATATACATATATTATATCTCATCATGTGATTCTATACTGCCTATATAGTATATACATATATTATATCTCATCATGTTATTCTATACCTCCTATACAGACATATTATATCTCATCATGTGTTTCTATACCTCCTATATACAGATATTATATCTCATCATGTGTTTCTATACCTCCTATATACATATATTATATCTCATCATGTGTTTCTATACCTCCTATATACATATATTATATCTCATCATGTGTTTCTATACCTCCTATATACATATATTATATCTCATCATGTGATTCTATACCTCCTATATACATATATCTCATCATGTGTTTCTATACCTCCTATATACATATATCTCATCATGTGATTCTATACCTCCTATATACATATATTATATCTCATCATGTGATTCTATACCTCCTATATACATATATCTCATCATGTGTTTCAATACTTTCTATATACATATATTATATCTCATCATGTGTTTCTATACCTCCTATATACATATATTATATCCCATCATGTGATTCTATACCTCCTATATACATATATTATATCTCATCATGTGTTTCTATACCTCCTATATACATATATTATATCTCATCATGTGATTCTATACCTCCTATATACATATATTATATCTCATCATGTGATTCTATACCTCCTATATACATATATTACATCTCATCATGTGATTCTATACCTCCTATATACATATATTATATCTCATCATGTGTTTCTATACCTCCTATATACATATATTATATCTCATCATGTGATTCTATACCTCCTATATACATATATTATATCTCATCATGTGTTTCTATACTTCCTATATGCATATATTATCTCATCATGTGTTTCTATACCTCCTATATACATATATTATATCTCATCATGTGTTTCTATACCTCCTATATAGACATATTATATCTCATCATGTGTTTCTATACCTCCTATATACATATATTATATCTCATCATGTGATTCTATACCTCCTATATACAGATATTATATCTCATCATGTGTTTCTATACCTCCTATATACATATATTATATCCCATCATGTGTTTCTATACCTCCTATATACATATATTATATCTCATCATGTGATTCTATACCTCCTATATACATATATTATATCTCATCATGTGATTCTATACCTCCTATATACATATATTATATCTCATCATGTGATTCTATACCTCCTATATACATATATTATATCTCATCATGTGTTTCTATACCTCCTATATACATAAATTATACCTCATCATGTGATTCTATACCTCCTATATACATATATTATATCTCATCATGTGTTTCTATACCTCCTATATACATATATTATATCTCATCATGTGTTTCTATACCTCCTATATACATATATTATATCTCATCATGTGTTTCTATACCTCCTATATACATATATCTCATCATGTGTTTCTATACCTCCTATATACATATATTATATCTCATCATGTGTTTCTATACCTCCTATATACATATATTATATCTCATCATGTGTTTCTATACCTCCTATATACATATATTATATCTCATCATGTGTTTCTATACCTCCTATATACATATATCTCATCATGTGATTCTATACCTCCTATATACATATATTATATCTCATCATGTGTTTCTATACCTCCTATATACATATATCTCATCATGTGATTCTATACCTCCTATATACATATATTATATCTCATCATGTATTTCTATACCTCCTATATACATATATTATATCTCATCATGTGATTCTATACTTCCTATATACGTATATTATATCTCATCATGTGTTTCTATACCTCCTATATACATATATCTCATCATGTGATTCTATACCTCCTATATACATATATTATATCTCATCATGTGATTCTATACCTTCTATATACATATATTATATCCCATCATGTGATTCTATACCTCCTATATACATATATTATATCTCATCATGTGTTTCCCTATATACATATATTATATCTTATCATGTGATTCTATACCTCCTATATACATATATTATATCTCATCATGTGTTTCTATACCTCCTATATACAGATATTATATCTCATCATGTGTTTCTATACCTCCTATATACATATATTATATCTCATCATGTGATTCTATACCTTCTATATACATATATTATATCTCATCATGTGATTCTATACTGCCTATATAGTATATACATATATTATATCTCATCATGTTATTCTATACCTCCTATACAGACATATTATATCTCATCATGTGTTTCTATACCTCCTATATACAGATATTATATCTCATCATGTGTTTCTATACCTCCTATATACATATATTATATCTCATCATGTGTTTCTATACCTCCTATATACATATATTATATCTCATCATGTGTTTCTATACCTCCTATATACATATATTATATCTCATCATGTGATTCTATACCTCCTATATACATATATCTCATCATGTGTTTCTATACCTCCTATATACATATATCTCATCATGTGATTCTATACCTCCTATATACATATATTATATCTCATCATGTGATTCTATACCTCCTATATACATATATCTCATCATGTGTTTCAATACTTTCTATATACATATATTATATCTCATCATGTGTTTCTATACCTCCTATATACATATATTATATCCCATCATGTGATTCTATACCTCCTATATACATATATTATATCTCATCATGTGTTTCTATACCTCCTATATACATATATTATATCTCATCATGTGATTCTATACCTCCTATATACATATATTATATCTCATCATGTGATTCTATACCTCCTATATACATATATTACATCTCATCATGTGATTCTATACCTCCTATATACATATATTATATCTCATCATGTGTTTCTATACCTCCTATATACATATATTATATCTCATCATGTGATTCTATACCTCCTATATACATATATTATATCTCATCATGTGTTTCTATACTTCCTATATGCATATATTATCTCATCATGTGTTTCTATACCTCCTATATACATATATTATATCTCATCATGTGTTTCTATACCTCCTATATAGACATATTATATCTCATCATGTGTTTCTATACCTCCTATATACATATATTATATCTCATCATGTGATTCTATACCTCCTATATACAGATATTATATCTCATCATGTGTTTCTATACCTCCTATATACATATATTATATCCCATCATGTGTTTCTATACCTCCTATATACATATATTATATCTCATCATGTGATTCTATACCTCCTATATACATATATTATATCTCATCATGTGATTCTATACCTCCTATATACATATATTATATCTCATCATGTGATTCTATACCTCCTATATACATATATTATATCTCATCATGTGTTTCTATACCTCCTATATACATAAATTATACCTCATCATGTGATTCTATACCTCCTATATACATATATTATATCTCATCATGTGTTTCTATACCTCCTATATACATATATTATATCTCATCATGTGTTTCTATACCTCCTATATACATATATTATATCTCATCATGTGTTTCTATACCTCCTATATACATATATCTCATCATGTGTTTCTATACCTCCTATATACATATATTATATCTCATCATGTGTTTCTATACCTCCTATATACATATATTATATCTCATCATGTGTTTCTATACCTCCTATATACATATATTATATCTCATCATGTGTTTCTATACCTCCTATATACATATATCTCATCATGTGATTCTATACCTCCTATATACATATATTTTATATCACCATGTGTTTCTATACCTCCTATATACATATATCTCATCATGTGTTTCTATACCTCCTATATACATATATTATATCTCATCATGTGATTCTATACCTCCTATATACATATATTATATCTCATGTGTTTCTATACCTCCTATATACATATATGATATCTCATCATGTGTTTCTATACCTCCTATATACATATATCTCATCATGTGTTTCTATACTTCCTATATACATATATTATATCTCATCATGTGTTTCTATACCTCCTATATACATATATTATATCTCATCATGTGATTCTATACCTCCTATATACATATGTTATATCTCATCATGTGTTTCTATACCTCCTATATACATATATTATATCCCATCATGTGATTCTATACCTCCTATATAAATATATTATATCTCATCATGTGTTTCTATACCTCCTATATACATATATTATATCTCATCATGTGATTCTATACCTCCTATATTATATCTCATCATGTGTTTCTATACCTCCTATATACATATATCTCATCATGTGATTCTATACCTCCTATATACATATATTATATCTCATCATGTGTTTCTATACCTCCTATATACATATATTATATCTCATCATGTGTTTCTATACCTCCTATATACATATATTATATCTCATCATGTGTTTCTATACCTCCTATATACATATATTATATCTCATCATGTGATTCTATACCTCCTATATACAGATATTATATCTCATCATGTGATTCTATACCTCCTATATACATATATTATATCTCATCATGTGTTTCTATACCTCCTATATACATATATTATATCCCATCATGTGATTCTATACCTCCTATATACATATGTTATATCTCATCATGTGTTTCTATACCTCCTATATACATATATTATATCCCATCATGTGATTCTATACCTCCTATATACATATATTATATCTCATCATGTGTTTCTATACCTCCTATATACATATATTATATCTCATCATGTGATTCTATACCTCCTATATTATATCTCATCATGTGTTTCTATACCTCCTATATACATATATCTCATCATGTGATTCTATACCTCCTATATACATATATTATATCTCATCATGTGTTTCTATACCTCCTATATACATATATTATATCTCATCATGTGTTTCTATACCTCCTATATACATATATTATATCTCATCATGTGTTTCTATACCTCCTATATACATATATTATATCTCATCATGTGATTCTATACCTCCTATATACATATATTATATCTCATCATGTGATTCTATACCTCCTATATACATATATTATATCTCATCAGGTGTTTCTATACCTCCTATATACATATATTATATCCCATCATGTGATTCTATACCTCCTATATACATATATTATATCTCATCATGTGATTCTATACCTCCTATATACATATATTATATCTCATCATGTGATTCTATACCTCCTATATACATATATTATATCCCATCATGTGATTCTATACCTCCTATATACAGATATTATATCTCATCATGTGTTTCTATACTTCCTATATACATATATTATATCTCATCATGTGATTCTATACCTCCTATATACATATATTATATCTCATCATGTGATTCTATACCTCCTATATACATATATTATATCTCATCATGTGTTTCTATACTTCCTATATACATATATTATATATCATCATGTGATTCTATACATCCTATATACATATATTATATCTCATCATGTGATTCTATACCTCCTATATACATATATTATATCTCATCATGTGTTTCTATACCTCCTATATACATATATTATATCTCATCATGTGATTCTATACCTCCTATATACAGATATTATATCTCATCATGTGTTTCCCTATATACATATATTATATCTCATCATGTGATTCTATACCTCCTATATACATATATTATATCTCATCATGTGATTCTATACCTCCTATATACATATATTATATCCCATCATGTGTTTCTATACCTCCTATATACATATATTATATCTCATCATGTGTTTCTATACCTCCTATATACAGATATTATATCTCATCATGTGTTTCTATACTTCCTATATACATATATTATATCTCATCATGTGATTCTATACCTCCTATATACATATATTATATCTCATCATGTGTTTCTATACCTCCTATATACATATATTATATCTCATCATGTGATTCTATACCTCCTATATACATATATTATATCTCATCATGTGTTTCTATACTTCCTATATACATATATTATATATCATCATGTGTTTCTATACCTCCTATATACATATATCTCATCATGTGATTCTATACCTCCTATATACATATATTATATCTCATCATGTGTTTCTATACCTCCTATATACATATATTATATCTCATCATGTGATTCTATACCTCCTATATACATATATTATATCTCATCATGTGATTCTATACCTCCTATATACATATATTATATCTCATCATGTGTTTCTATACCTCCTATATACATATATTATATATCATCATGTGTTTCTATTCCTCCTATATACATATATCTCATCATGTGATTCTATACCTCCTATATACATATATTATATCTCATCATGTGTTTCTATACCTCATATATACATATATCTCATCATGTTTCTATACCTCCTATATACATATATATCTCATTGTGTGATTCTATACCTCCTATATACATATATTATATCTCATCATGTGTTTCTATACCTCCTATATACATATATCTCATCATGTGTTTCTATACGTCCTATATACATATATTATATCTCATCATGTGTTTCTATACCTCCTATAAACATATATTATATCTCATCATGTGTTTCTATACCTCCTATATACATATATTATATCTCATCATGTGATTCTATACCTCCTATATACATATATTATATCTCATCATGTGTTTCTATACCTCCTATATACATATATTATATCTCATCATGTGTTTCTATACCTCCTATATACATAAATTATACCTCATCATGTGATTCTATACCTCCTATATACATATATTATATCTCATCATGTGTTTCTATACCTCCTATATACATATATTATATCTCATCATGTGTTTCTATACCTCCTATATACATATATCTCATCATGTGATTCTATACCTCCTATATACATATATTTTATATCACCATGTGTTTCTATACCTCCTATATACATATATCTCATCATGTGTTTCTATACCTCCTATATACATATATTATATCTCATCATGTGTTTCTATACCTCCTATATACATATATGATATCTCATCATGTGTTTCTATACCTCCTATATACATATATCTCATCATGTGTTTCTATACTTCCTATATACATATATTATATCTCATCATGTGTTTCTATACCTCCTATATACATATATTATATCTCATCATGTGATTCTATACCTCCTATATACATATGTTATATCTCATCATGTGTTTCTATACCTCCTATATACATATATTATATCCCATCATGTGATTCTATACCTCCTATATACATATATTATATCTCATCATGTGTTTCTATACCTCCTATATACATATATTATATCTCATCATGTGATTCTATACCTCCTATATTATATCTCATCATGTGTTTCTATACCTCCTATATACATATATCTCATCATGTGATTCTATACCTCCTATATACATATATTATATCTCATCATGTGTTTCTATACCTCCTATATACATATATTATATCTCATCATGTGTTTCTATACCTCCTATATACATATATTATATCTCATCATGTGTTTCTATACCTCCTATATACATATATTATATCTCATCATGTGATTCTATACCTCCTATATACATATATTATATCTCATCATGTGATTCTATACCTCCTATATACATATATTATATCTCATCATGTGTTTCTATACCTCCTATATACATATATTATATCCCATCATGTGATTTTATATACCTCCTATATACATATGTTATATCTCATCATGTGTTTCTATACCTCCTATATACATATATTATATCCCATCATGTGATTCTATACCTCCTATATACATATATTATATCTCATCATGTGTTTCTATACCTCCTATATACATATATTATATCTCATCATGTGATTCTATGCCTCCTATATTATATCTCATCATGTGTTTCTATACCTCCGATATACATATATCTCATCATGTGTTTCTATACCTCCTATATACATATATTATATCTCATCATGTGTTTCTATACCTCCTATATACATATATTATATCCCATCATGTGATTCTATACCTCCTATATACATATATTATATCTCATCATGTGATTCTATACCTCCTATATACATATATTATATCTCATCATGTGATTCTATACCTCCTATATACATATATTATATCCCATCATGTGATTCTATACCTCCTATATACAGATATTATATCTCATCATGTGTTTCTATACTTCCTATATACATATATTATATCTCATCATGTGATTCTATACCTCCTATATACATATATTATATCTCATCATGTGATTCTATACCTCCTATATACATATATTATATCTCATCATGTGTTTCTATACTTCCTATATACATATATTATATATCAGCATGTGATTCTATACATCCTATATACATATATTATATCTCATCATGTGATTCTATACCTCCTATATACAGATATTATATCTCATCATGTGTTTCTATACCTCCTATATACATATATTATATCTCATCATGTGATTCTATACCTCCTATATACATATATTATATCTCATCATGTGATTCTATACCTCCTATATACATATATTATATCTCATCATGTGTTTCTATACCTCCTATATACATATATTATATCTCATCATGTGATTCTATACCTCCTATATACATATATTATATCTCATCATGTGTTTCTATACCTCCTATATACATATATCTCATCATGTGATTCTATACCTCCTATATACATATATTTTATATCACCATGTGTTTCTATACCTCCTATATACATATATCTCATCATGTGTTTCTATACCTCCTATATACATATATTATATCTCATCATGTGATTCTATACCTCCTATATACATATATTATATCTCATGTGTTTCTATACCTCCTATATACATATATGATATCTCATCATGTGTTTCTATACCTCCTATATACATATATCTCATCATGTGTTTCTATACTTCCTATATACATATATTATATCTCATCATGTGTTTCTATACCTCCTATATACATATATTATATCTCATCATGTGATTCTATACCTCCTATATACATATGTTATATCTCATCATGTGTTTCTATACCTCCTATATACATATATTATATCCCATCATGTGATTCTATACCTCCTATATAAATATATTATATCTCATCATGTGTTTCTATACCTCCTATATACATATATTATATCTCATCATGTGATTCTATACCTCCTATATTATATCTCATCATGTGTTTCTATACCTCCTATATACATATATCTCATCATGTGATTCTATACCTCCTATATACATATATTATATCTCATCATGTGTTTCTATACCTCCTATATACATATATTATATCTCATCATGTGTTTCTATACCTCCTATATACATATATTATATCTCATCATGTGTTTCTATACCTCCTATATACATATATTATATCTCATCATGTGATTCTATACCTCCTATATACAGATATTATATCTCATCATGTGATTCTATACCTCCTATATACATATATTATATCTCATCATGTGTTTCTATACCTCCTATATACATATATTATATCCCATCATGTGATTCTATACCTCCTATATACATATGTTATATCTCATCATGTGTTTCTATACCTCCTATATACATATATTATATCCCATCATGTGATTCTATACCTCCTATATACATATATTATATCTCATCATGTGTTTCTATACCTCCTATATACATATATTATATCTCATCATGTGATTCTATACCTCCTATATTATATCTCATCATGTGTTTCTATACCTCCTATATACATATATCTCATCATGTGATTCTATACCTCCTATATACATATATTATATCTCATCATGTGTTTCTATACCTCCTATATACATATATTATATCTCATCATGTGTTTCTATACCTCCTATATACATATATTATATCTCATCATGTGTTTCTATACCTCCTATATACATATATTATATCTCATCATGTGATTCTATACCTCCTATATACATATATTATATCTCATCATGTGATTCTATACCTCCTATATACATATATTATATCTCATCAGGTGTTTCTATACCTCCTATATACATATATTATATCCCATCATGTGATTCTATACCTCCTATATACATATATTATATCTCATCATGTGATTCTATACCTCCTATATACATATATTATATCTCATCATGTGATTCTATACCTCCTATATACATATATTATATCCCATCATGTGATTCTATACCTCCTATATACAGATATTATATCTCATCATGTGTTTCTATACTTCCTATATACATATATTATATCTCATCATGTGATTCTATACCTCCTATATACATATATTATATCTCATCATGTGATTCTATACCTCCTATATACATATATTATATCTCATCATGTGTTTCTATACTTCCTATATACATATATTATATATCATCATGTGATTCTATACATCCTATATACATATATTATATCTCATCATGTGATTCTATACCTCCTATATACATATATTATATCTCATCATGTGTTTCTATACCTCCTATATACATATATTATATCTCATCATGTGATTCTATACCTCCTATATACAGATATTATATCTCATCATGTGTTTCCCTATATACATATATTATATCTCATCATGTGATTCTATACCTCCTATATACATATATTATATCTCATCATGTGATTCTATACCTCCTATATACATATATTATATCCCATCATGTGTTTCTATACCTCCTATATACATATATTATATCTCATCATGTGTTTCTATACCTCCTATATACAGATATTATATCTCATCATGTGTTTCTATACTTCCTATATACATATATTATATCTCATCATGTGATTCTATACCTCCTATATACATATATTATATCTCATCATGTGTTTCTATACCTCCTATATACATATATTATATCTCATCATGTGATTCTATACCTCCTATATACATATATTATATCTCATCATGTGTTTCTATACTTCCTATATACATATATTATATATCATCATGTGTTTCTATACCTCCTATATACATATATCTCATCATGTGATTCTATACCTCCTATATACATATATTATATCTCATCATGTGTTTCTATACCTCCTATATACATATATTATATCTCATCATGTGATTCTATACCTCCTATATACATATATTATATCTCATCATGTGATTCTATACCTCCTATATACATATATTATATCTCATCATGTGTTTCTATACCTCCTATATACATATATTATATATCATCATGTGTTTCTATTCCTCCTATATACATATATCTCATCATGTGATTCTATACCTCCTATATACATATATTATATCTCATCATGTGTTTCTATACCTCATATATACATATATCTCATCATGTTTCTATACCTCCTATATACATATATATCTCATTGTGTGATTCTATACCTCCTATATACATATATTATATCTCATCATGTGTTTCTATACCTCCTATATACATATATCTCATCATGTGTTTCTATACGTCCTATATACATATATTATATCTCATCATGTGTTTCTATACCTCCTATAAACATATATTATATCTCATCATGTGTTTCTATACCTCCTATATACATATATTATATCTCATCATGTGATTCTATACCTCCTATATACATATATTATATCTCATCATGTGTTTCTATACCTCCTATATACATATATTATATCTCATCATGTGTTTCTATACCTCCTATATACATAAATTATACCTCATCATGTGATTCTATACCTCCTATATACATATATTATATCTCATCATGTGTTTCTATACCTCCTATATACATATATTATATCTCATCATGTGTTTCTATACCTCCTATATACATATATCTCATCATGTGATTCTATACCTCCTATATACATATATTTTATATCACCATGTGTTTCTATACCTCCTATATACATATATCTCATCATGTGTTTCTATACCTCCTATATACATATATTATATCTCATCATGTGTTTCTATACCTCCTATATACATATATGATATCTCATCATGTGTTTCTATACCTCCTATATACATATATCTCATCATGTGTTTCTATACTTCCTATATACATATATTATATCTCATCATGTGTTTCTATACCTCCTATATACATATATTATATCTCATCATGTGATTCTATACCTCCTATATACATATGTTATATCTCATCATGTGTTTCTATACCTCCTATATACATATATTATATCCCATCATGTGATTCTATACCTCCTATATACATATATTATATCTCATCATGTGTTTCTATACCTCCTATATACATATATTATATCTCATCATGTGATTCTATACCTCCTATATTATATCTCATCATGTGTTTCTATACCTCCTATATACATATATCTCATCATGTGATTCTATACCTCCTATATACATATATTATATCTCATCATGTGTTTCTATACCTCCTATATACATATATTATATCTCATCATGTGTTTCTATACCTCCTATATACATATATTATATCTCATCATGTGTTTCTATACCTCCTATATACATATATTATATCTCATCATGTGATTCTATACCTCCTATATACATATATTATATCTCATCATGTGATTCTATACCTCCTATATACATATATTATATCTCATCATGTGTTTCTATACCTCCTATATACATATATTATATCCCATCATGTGATTTTATATACCTCCTATATACATATGTTATATCTCATCATGTGTTTCTATACCTCCTATATACATATATTATATCCCATCATGTGATTCTATACCTCCTATATACATATATTATATCTCATCATGTGTTTCTATACCTCCTATATACATATATTATATCTCATCATGTGATTCTATGCCTCCTATATTATATCTCATCATGTGTTTCTATACCTCCGATATACATATATCTCATCATGTGTTTCTATACCTCCTATATACATATATTATATCTCATCATGTGTTTCTATACCTCCTATATACATATATTATATCCCATCATGTGATTCTATACCTCCTATATACATATATTATATCTCATCATGTGATTCTATACCTCCTATATACATATATTATATCTCATCATGTGATTCTATACCTCCTATATACATATATTATATCCCATCATGTGATTCTATACCTCCTATATACAGATATTATATCTCATCATGTGTTTCTATACTTCCTATATACATATATTATATCTCATCATGTGATTCTATACCTCCTATATACATATATTATATCTCATCATGTGATTCTATACCTCCTATATACATATATTATATCTCATCATGTGTTTCTATACTTCCTATATACATATATTATATATCAGCATGTGATTCTATACATCCTATATACATATATTATATCTCATCATGTGATTCTATACCTCCTATATACAGATATTATATCTCATCATGTGTTTCTATACCTCCTATATACATATATTATATCTCATCATGTGATTCTATACCTCCTATATACATATATTATATCTCATCATGTGATTCTATACCTCCTATATACATATATTATATCTCATCATGTGTTTCTATACCTCCTATATACATATATTATATCTCATCATGTGATTCTATACCTCCTATATACATATATTATATCTCATCATGTGTTTCTATACTTCCTATATACATATATTATATCTCATCATGTGATTCTATACCTCCTATATACATATATTATATCCCATAATGTGTTTCTATACCTCCTATATACATATATTATATTCCATCATGTGATTCTATACCTCCTATATACATATATTATATCTCATCATGTGTTTCTATACCTCCTATATACATATATTATATATCATCATGTGTTTCTATTCCTCCTATATACATATATCTCATCATGTGATTCTATACCTCCTATATACATATATTATATCTCATCATGTGTTTCTATACCTCCTATATACATATATTATATCTCATCATGTGATTCTATACCTCCTATATACATATATTATATCTCATCATGTGTTTCTATACCTCCTATATACATATATTATATCTCATCATGTGTTTCTATAACTCCTATATACATATATTATATCTCATCATGTGTTTCTATACCTCCTATATACATATATTATATATCATCATGTGTTTCTATACCTCCTATATACATATATTATATCTCATCATGTGTTTCTATACCTCCTATATACATATATTATATATCATCATGTGTTTCTATACCTCCTATATACATATATATCTCATTGTGTGATTCTATAACTCCTATATACATATATTATATCTCATCATGTGTTTCTATACTTCCTATATACATATATTATATCTCATCATGTGTTTCTATAACTCCTATATACATATATTATATCTCATCATGTGTTTCTATACCTCCTATATACATATATTATATATCATCATGTGTTTCTATACCTCCTATATACATATATTATATATCAGCATGTGATTCTATACATCCTATATACATATATTATATCTCATCATGTGTTTCTATACTTCCTATATACATATATTATATCTCATCATGTGTTTCTATAACTCCTATATACATATATTATATCTCATCATGTGATTCTATACCTCCTATATACAGATATTATATCTCATCATGTGTTTCTATACCTCCTATATACATATATATCTCATTGTGTGATTCTATAACTCCTATATACATATATTATATCTCATCATGTGTTTCTATACCTCCTATATACATATATTATATATCATCATGTGTTTCTATACCTCCTATATACATATATTATATCTCATCATGTGTTTCTATACCTCCTATATACATATATTATATCTCATCATGTGTTTCTATAACTCCTATATACATATATTATATCCCATCATGTGATTCTATACCTCCTATATACAGATATTATATCTCATAATGTGGTTCTATACCTCCTATATACATATATCTCATCATGTGTTTCTATACCTCCTATATACATATATTATATCTCATCATGTGTTTCTATACCTCCTATATACATATATCTCATCATGTGTTTCTATACGTCCTATATACATATATTATATCTCATCATGTGTTTCTATACCTCCTATATACATATATTATATCTCATCATGTGTTTCTATACCTCCTATATACATATATTATATCTCATCATGTGATTCTATACCTCCTATATACATATATTATATCTCATCATGTGTTTCTATACCTCCTATATACATATATTATATCTCATCATGTGTTTCTATACCTCCTATATACATAAATTATACCTCATCATGTGATTCTATACCTCCTATATACATATATTATATCTCATCATGTGTTTCTATACCTCCTATATACATATATTATATCTCATCATGTGTTTCTATACCTCCTATATACATATATCTCATCATGTGATTCTATACCTCCTATATACATATATTTTATATCACCATGTGTTTCTATACCTCCTATATACATATATTATATCTCATCATGTGATTCTATACCTCCTATATACATATATTATATCTCATCATGTGTTTCTATACCTCCTATATACATATATTATATCTCATCATGTGATTCTATACCTCCTATATACATATATTATATCTCATCATGTGTTTCTATACTTCCTATATACATATATTATATCTCATCATGTGATTCTATACCTCCTATATACATATATTATATCTCATCATGTGTTTCTATACCTCCTATATACATATATTATATCCCATAATGTGTTTCTATACCTCCTATATACATATATTATATCCCATCATGTGATTCTATACCTCCTATATACATATATTATATCTCATCATGTGTTTCTATACCTCCTATATACATATATTATATCTCATCATGTGTTTCTATACCTCCTATATACATATATTATATATCATCATGTGTTTCTATACCTCCTATATACATATATCTCATCATGTGATTCTATACCTCCTATATACATATATTATATCTCATCATGTGTTTCTATACCTCCTATATACATATATTATATTTCATCATGTGTTTCTATACCTCCTATATACATATATTATATCTCATCATGTGTTTCTATACCTCCTATATACATATATTATATATCATCATGTGTTTCTATACCTCCTCTATACATATATCTCATCATGTGTTTCTATACCTCCTATATACATATATTATATCTAATCATGTGATTATATACCTCCTATATACATATATTATATCTCATCATGTGATTCTATACATCCTATATACATATATTATATCTCATCATGTGTTTCTATACCTCCTATATACATATATTATATCCTCATCATGTGTTTCTCTATATACATATATTATATCTTATCATGTGATTCTATACCTCCTATATACATATATTATATATCATCATGTGATTCTATACCTCCTATATACATATATTATATCTCATCATGTGTTTCTATACCTCCTATATACATATATTATATCTCATCTTGTGTTTCTATACCTCCTATATACATATATTATATCCCATCATGTGGTTCTATACCTCCTATATACATATATTATATCTCATCATGTGTTTCTATACCTCCTATATACAGATATTATATCCCATCATGTGTTTCTATTCCTCCTATATACATATATCTCATCATGTGTTTCTATACTTCCTATATACATATATTATATCTCATCATGTGTTTCTATACCTCCTATATACATATATCTCATCATGTGATTCTATACCTCCTATATACATATATTATATCTCATCATGTGTTTCTATACCTCCTATATACATATATCTCATCATGTGATTCTATACCTCCTATATACATATATTATATCTCATCATGTGATTCTATACCTCCTATATACATATATTATATCTCATCATGTGTTTCTATACCTCCTATATACATATATTATATCTCATCATGTGATTCTATACCTCCTATATACATATATTATATCTCATCATGTGATTCTATACCTCCTATATACATATATTATATCTCATCATGTGTTTCTATACTTCCTATATACATATATTATATATCATCATGTGATTCTATACATCCTATATACATATATTATATCTCATCATGTGATTCTATACCTCCTATATACATATATTATATCTGATCCTGTGTTTCTATACCTCCTATATACATATATCTCATCATGTGTTTCTATACCTCCTATATACATATATCTCATCATGTGTTTCTATACCTCCTATATACATATATCTCATCATGTGATTCTATACCTCCTATATACATATATTATATCCCATCATGTGATTCTATACCTCCTATATACAGATATTATATCTCATCATGTGTTTCTATACTTCCTATATACATATATTATATCTCACCATGTGTTTCTATACCTCCTATATACATATATCTCATCATGTGATTCTATACCTCCTATATACATATATTATATCTCATCATGTGTTTCTATACCTCCTATATACATATATTATATCTCATCATGTGTTTCTATACCTCCTATATACATATATTATATATCATCATGTGTTTCTATTCCTCCTATATACATATATCTCATCATGTGATTCTATACCTCCTATATACATATATTATATCTCATCATGTGTTTCTATACCTCCTATATACATATATCTCATCATGTGATTCTATACCTCCTATATACATATATTATATCTCATCATGTGTTTCTATACCTCCTATATACATATATTATATCTCATCATGTGTTTCTATACCTCCTATATACATATATTATATATCATCATGTGTTTCTATTCCTCCTATATACATATATCTCATCATGTGATTCTATACCTCCTATATACATATATTATATCTCATCATGTGTTTCTATACCTCCTATATACATATATTATATATCATCATGTGTTTCTATACCTCCTATATACATATATCTCATCATGTGTTTCTATACCTCCTATATACATATATTATATCTAATCATGTGATTATATACCTCCTATATACATATATTATATCTCATCATGTGATTCTATACATCCTATATACATATATTATATCTCATCATGTGTTTCTATACCTCCTATATACATATATTATATCTCATCATGTGTTTCCCTATATACATATATTATATCTTATCATGTGATTCTATACCTCCTATATATATATATTATATCTCATCATGTGTTTCTATACCTCCTATATACATATATCTCATCATGTGTTTCCCTATATACATATATTATATCTCATCATGTGTTTCCCTATATACATATATTATATCTTATCATGTGATTCTATACCTCCTATATACATATATTATATATCATCATGTGATTCTATACCTCCTATATACATATATTATATCTCATCATGTGTTTCTATACCTCCTATATACATATATTATATCTCATCTTGTGTTTCTATACCTCCTATATACATGTATTATATCCCATCATGTGGTTCTATACCTCCTATATACATATATTATATCTCATCATGTGTTTCTATTCCTCCTATATACATATATCTCATCATGTGTTTCTATACTTCCTATATACATATATTATATCTCATCATGTGTTTCTATACCTCCTATATACATATATCTCATCATGTGATTCTATACCTCCTATATACATATATTATATCTCATCATGTGTTTCTATACCTCCTATATACATATATCTCATCCTGTGATTCTATACCTCCTATATACATATATTATATCTCATCATGTGTTTCTATACCTCCTATATACATATATCTCATCATGTGATTCTATACCTCCTATATACATATATTATATCTCATCATGTGATTCTATACCTCCTATATACATATATTATATCTCATCATGTGTTTCTATACCTCCTATATACATATATTATATCTCATCATGTGATTCTATACCTCCTATATACATATATTATATCTCATCATGTGATTCTATACCTCCTATATACATATATTATATCTCATCATGTGTTTCTACACTTCCTATATACATATATTATATATCATCATGTGATTCAATACATCCTATATACATATATTATATCTCATCATGTGATTCTATACCTCCTATATACATATATTATATCTGATCCTGTGTTTCTATACCTCCTATATACATATATCTCATCATGTGTTTCTATACCTCCTATATACATATATTATATCTTATCATGTGTTTCTATACCTCCTATATACATATATTATATCTTATCATGTGTTTCTATACCTCCTATATACATATATTATATCTCATCATGTGATTCTATACCTCCTATATACATATATTATATCTCATCATGTGTTTCTATACCTCCTATATACATATATTATATCTCATCATGTGATTCTATACCTCCTATATACATATATTATATCTCATCATGTCTTTCTATACCTCCCATATATATATATTATATCTCATCATGTGTTTCTATACCTCCTATATACATATGTATCTCAGCATGTGATTCTATACCTCCTACATACATATATTATATCTCATCATGTGATTCTATACCTCCTATATACATATATTATATCTGATCATGTGTTTCTATACCTCCTATATACATATGTATCTCATCATGTGTTTCTATACCTCATATATACATATATTACATCTCATCATGTGATTCTATACCTCCTATATACATATATTATATCTCATCATGTGTTTCTATACCTCCTATATACATATATTATATCTCATCATGTGATTCTATACCTCCTATATACATATATTATATCTCATCATGTGTTTCTATACTTCCTATATGCATATATTATCTCATCATGTGTTTCTATACCTCCTATATACATATATTATATCTCATCATGTGTTTCTATACCTCCTATATAGACATATTATATCTCATCATGTGTTTCTATACCTCCTATATACATATATTATATCTCATCATGTGATTCTATACCTCCTATATACAGATATTATATCTCATCATGTGTTTCTATACCTCCTATATACATATATTATATCCCATCATGTGTTTCTATACCTCCTATATACATATATTATATCTCATCATGTGATTCTATACCTCCTATATACATATATTATATCTCATCATGTGATTCTATACCTCCTATATACATATATTATATCTCATCATGTGATTCTATACCTCCTATATACATATATTATATCTCATCATGTGTTTCTATACCTCCTATATACATAAATTATACCTCATCATGTGATTCTATACCTCCTATATACATATATTATATCTCATCATGTGTTTCTATACCTCCTATATACATATATTATATCTCATCATGTGTTTCTATACCTCCTATATACATATATTATATCTCATCATGTGTTTCTATACCTCCTATATACATATATCTCATCATGTGTTTCTATACCTCCTATATACATATATTATATCTCATCATGTGTTTCTATACCTCCTATATACATATATTATATCTCATCATGTGTTTCTATACCTCCTATATACATATATTATATCTCATCATGTGTTTCTATACCTCCTATATACATATATCTCATCATGTGATTCTATACCTCCTATATACATATATTATATCTCATCATGTGTTTCTATACCTCCTATATACATATATCTCATCATGTGATTCTATACCTCCTATATACATATATTATATCTCATCATGTATTTCTATACCTCCTATATACATATATTATATCTCATCATGTGATTCTATACTTCCTATATACGTATATTATATCTCATCATGTGTTTCTATACCTCCTATATACATATATCTCATCATGTGATTCTATACCTCCTATATACATATATTATATCTCATCATGTGATTCTATACCTTCTATATACATATATTATATCCCATCATGTGATTCTATACCTCCTATATACATATATTATATCTCATCATGTGTTTCCCTATATACATATATTATATCTTATCATGTGATTCTATACCTCCTATATACATATATTATATCTCATCATGTGTTTCTATACCTCCTATATACAGATATTATATCTCATCATGTGTTTCTATACCTCCTATATACATATATTATATCTCATCATGTGATTCTATACCTTCTATATACATATATTATATCTCATCATGTGATTCTATACTGCCTATATAGTATATACATATATTATATCTCATCATGTTATTCTATACCTCCTATACAGACATATTATATCTCATCATGTGTTTCTATACCTCCTATATACAGATATTATATCTCATCATGTGTTTCTATACCTCCTATATACATATATTATATCTCATCATGTGTTTCTATACCTCCTATATACATATATTATATCTCATCATGTGTTTCTATACCTCCTATATACATATATTATATCTCATCATGTGATTCTATACCTCCTATATACATATATCTCATCATGTGTTTCTATACCTCCTATATACATATATCTCATCATGTGATTCTATACCTC